>CM051032.1:6995000-7645075 GCA_027627225.1 Congeria kusceri | reverse complement strand
ACTACCACTGTACGTCTACGTCTAGTACTATCACTGTACGTCTACTTCTAGTACTACCACTGTAAGTCTACTTCTAGTACTATCACTGTAAGTCTACTTCTAGTACTATCACTGTAGGTCTACTTCTAGTACAACCACTGTAGTTCTACTTCTAGTGCTACCACTGTACGTCTACTTCTAGTACTACCACTGTACGTCTACTTCTAGTACTACCACTGTAGATCTACGTCTAGTACTACCACTGCAGCTCTACGTCTAGTACTACCACTGTACGTCTACTTCTAGTACTACCACTGTACGTCTACTTCTAGTACTATCACTGTAGGTCTACTTCTAGTACTATCACTGTAGGTCTACGTCTAGTACTACACTGTAGGTCTACTTCTAGTACTATCACTGTAGATCTACGTCTAGTACTACCACTGTAGGTCTACTTCTAGTACTACCACTGTAGATCTACTTCTAGTACTACCACTGTAAGTTTACTTCTAGTACTACCACTGTACGTCTACTTCTAGTACTACCACTGTAGGTCTACGTCTAGTACTACCAATGTACGTCTACTTCTAGTACTACCACTGTAGTTCTACTTCTAGTACTACCACTGTAGATCTATTTCTAGTACTATCACTGTAAGTTTACTTCTAGTACTACCACTGTACGTCTAATTCTAGTACTATCACTGTAGATCTACGTCTAGTACTACCACTGTAAGTCTACTTCTAGTACTACCACTGTACGTCTGCTTCTAGTACTACCACTGTAGGTCTACGTCTAGTACTATCACTGTAGTTCTACTTCTAGAACTACCACTGTAGGTCTACTTCTAGTACTACCACTGTAGGTCTACTTCTAGTACTACCACTGTACGTCTACTTCTAGTACTATCACTGTAAGTCTACTTCTAGTACTATCACTGTACGTCTACTTCTAGTACAACCACTGTAGTTCTACTTCTAGTGCTACCACTGTACGTCTACTTCTAGTACTACCACTGTACGTCTACTTCTAGTACTACCACTGTAGATCTACGTCTAGTACTACCACTGTAGCTCTACGTCTAGTACTACCACTGTACGTCTACTTCTAGTACTACCACTGTAGATCTACTTCTAGTACTATCACTGTAGGTCTATTTCTAGTACTATCACTGTAGGTCTACGTTTAGTACTACCACTGTAGGTCTACTTCTAGTACTATCACTGTAGATCTACGTCTAGTACTACCACTGTACGTCTACTTCTAGTACTACCACTGTAGATCTACTTCTAGTACTACCACTGTAAGTTTACTTCTAGTACTACCACTGTACGTCTACTTCTAGTACTACCACTGTAGGTCTACGTCTAGTACTACCACTGTACGTCTACTTCTAGTACTACCACTGTAGTTCTACTTCTAGTACTACCACTGTAGATCTATTTCTAGTACTATCACTGTAAGTTTACTTCTAGTACTACCACTGTACGTCTACTTCTAGTACTATCACTGTAGATCTACGTCTAGTACTACCACTGTAAGTCTACTTCTAGTACTACCACTGTACGTCTGCTTCTAGTACTACCACTGTAGGTCTACGTCTAGTACTATCACTGTAGTTCTACTTCTAGAACTACCACTGTAGGTCTACTTCCTAGTACTACCACTGTAGGTCTACTTATAGTACTACCACTGTACGTCTACTTCTAGTACTACGACTGTAGATCTACGTCTAGTACTACCACTGTACGTTTACGTCTAGTACTATCACTGTACGTTTACGTCTAATACTATCACTGTACGTCTACGTCTAGTACTACCACTGTAGCTCTACTTCTAGTACTATCACTGTACGTCTACTTCTAGTACTACCACTGTAGGCCTACTTCTAGTACTATCACTGTAGGTCTACGTCTAGTACTACCACTGTAGGTCTACTTCTAGTACTATCACTGTACGTCTACTTCTAGTACTATCACTGTAGGTCTACTTCTAGTACTACCATCTGTACGTCTACTTCTAGTACTATCACTGTACGTCTACTTCTAGTACTACCACTGTAGGTCTACTTCTAGAACTACCACTGTAGCTCTACGTCTAGTACTATCACTGTAGGTCTACTTCTAGTACTATCACTGTACGTCTACTTCTAGTACTATCACTGTAGATCTACTTCTAGTACTACCACTGTAGATCTACTTCTAGTACTATCACTGTACGTCTCCTTCTAGTACTATCACTGTAGATCTACTTCTAGTACTACCAATGTAGGTCTACGTCTGGTACTATCACTGTACGTTTACGTCTTGTACTACCACTGTACGTCTACTTCTAGTACTACCACTGTAGATCTACTTCTAGTACTACCACTGTAGGTCTACTTCTAGTACTACCACTGTACGTCTACTTCTAGTACTACCACTGTAGATCTACGTCTAGTACTACCACTGTACGTTTACGTCTAGTACTATCACTGTATGTCTACTTCTAGTACTACCACTGTAGTTCTACTTCTAGTACTACCACTGTACGTCTACTTCTAGTACTACCACTGTAGATCTACGTCTAGTACTACCACTGTACGTCTACTTTTAGTACTACCACTGTACGTCTACGTCTAGTACTATCACTGTAGGTTCTACTTCTAGTACTACCACTGTACGTCTACTTCTAGTACTCTAGTACTACCACTGTACGTCTACTTCTAGTACTACCACCGTACGTCTACGTCTAGTACTACCACTGTACGTCTACGTCTAGTACTACCACTGTAGGTCTACTTCTAGTACTACCACTGTACGTCTACTTCTAGTACTACCACTGTACGTCTACTTCTAGTACTACCACTGTACGTCTACTTCTAGTACTACCACTGTACGTCTACTTCTAGTACTACCACTGTAGGTCTACTTCTAGTACTACCACTGTACGTCTACGTCTAGTACTATCACTGTACGTCTACGTCTAGTACTATCACTGAAGGTCTACTTCTAGTACTACCACTGTACGTCTACTTCTAGTACTACCACTGTACGTCTACTTCTAGTACTACCACCGTACGTCTACGTCTAGTACTACCACTGTACGTCTACGTCTAGTACTACCACTGTAGGTCTACTTGTAGTACTACCACTGTACGTCTACTTCTAGTACTACCACTGTAGGTCTACTTCTAGTACTACCACTGTTCGCCTACTTCTAGTACTACCACTGTACGTCTACTTCTAGTACTACCACCGTACGTCTACTTCTAGTACTACCACTGTACGTCTACTTCTAGTACTACCATTGTAGATCTACATCTAGTACTACCACTGTAGGTCTACTTCTAGTACTATCACTGTAGTTCTACGTCTAGTACTATCACTGTAGGTCTACGTCTAGTACTACCACTGTAGGTCTACTTCTAGTACTACCACTGTAGATCTACTTCTAGTACTACCACTGTAGGTCTACTTCTAGTACTATCACTGTAGGTCTACTTCTAGTATTACCACTGTACGTCTACGTCTAGTACTACCACTGTACGTCTACTTCTAGTACTACCACTGTACGTCTACGTCTAGTACTACCACTGTACGTCTACTTCTAGTACTACCAATGTACGTCTACTTCTAGTACTACCACTGTACGTCTACTTCTAGTAGTACCACTGAAAGTTCACTTCTAGTACTACCACTGTACGTCTACTTCTAGTACTACCACTGTAGCTCTACGTCTAGTACTACCACTGTACGTCTACTTGTAGTACTACCACTATAGGTCTACTTCTAGTACTACCACTGTAGATCTACTTCTAGTACTACCGCTGTAAGTTTACTTCTAGTACTACCACTGTACGTCTACTTCTAGTACTATCACTGTTGGTCTACGTCTATTACTACCACTGTAGATCTACGTCTAGTACTACCACTGTAAGTTTACTTCTAGTACTACCACTGTACGTCTACTTCTAGTACTACCACTGTCAGTCTACTTCTAGTACTATCACTGTAGATCTACTTCTAGTACTACCACTGTAAGTTTACTTCTAGTACTACCACTGTCAGTCTACTTCTAGTACTACCACTGTAGGTCTACTTCTAGTACTACCACTGTAGATCTACGTCTAGTGCTACCACTGTAAGTTTACTTCTAGTACTACCACTGTAGATCTACTTCTAGTACTCCCACTGTAAGTTTACTTCTAGTACTACCACTGTACGTCTACTTCTAGTACTACCACTGTACGTCTACTTCTAGTACTACCACTGTAAGTTTACTTCTAGTACCACCACTGTAGATCTACTTCTACTACTACCACTGTAAGTTTACTTCTAGTACTACCACTGTAGGTCTACTTCTAGTACTATCACTGTAAGTTTACTTCTAGTACTACCACTGTAGGTCTACTTCTAGTACTACCACTGTAGATCTACTTCTAGTACTACCACTGTACGTCTACGTCTAGTACTACCATTGTAGATCTACTTCTAGTACTACCACTGTACGTCTACGTCTAGTACTACCACCGTACGTCTACGTCTAGTACTATCACTGTACGTCTACGTCTAGTACTACCACCGTACGTCTACGTCTAGTACTACCACCGTACGTCTACGTCTAGTACTATCACCGTACGTCTACGTCTAGTACTACCACTGTAGTTCTAATTCTAGTACTACCACTGTACGTCTACGTCTAGTACTACCACCGTACGTCTACGTCTAGTACTATCACTGTACGTCTACGTCTAGTACTACCACCGTACGTCTACGTCTAGTACTACCACCGTACGTCTACGTCTAGTACTACCACCGTACGTCTACGTCTAGTACTACCACTGTAGATTTACTTCTAGTACTACCACTGTAGGTCTACTTCTAGTACTACCACTGTACGTCTACTTCTAGTACTACCACTGTACGTCTACGTCTAGTACTACCACCGTACGTCTACGTCTAGTACTACCACCGTACGTCTACGTCTAGTACTATCACTGTACGTCTACTTCTAGTACTACCACTGTAGATCTACTTCTAGTACTATCACTGTAGATCTACTTCTAGTACTACCACTGTACGTCTACGTCTAGTACAACCACTGTACGTCTACTTCTAGTACCAACCACTGTAGGTCTACTTCTAGTACTACCACCGTACGTCTACTTCTAGTACTACCACTGTATGTTTACTTCTAGTACTACCACTGTACGTCTACTTCTAGTACTACCACTGTAGATCTACGTCTAGTACTACCACTGTACGTCTACTTCTAGTACTACCACTGTAGGTCTACTTCTAGTACTACCACTGTAGGTCTACTTCTTGTACTATCACTGTACGTCTACTTCTAGTACTACCACTGTAGGTCTACTTCTAGTACTACCACTGTAAGTTTACTTCTAGTACTACCACTGTACGTCTACTTCTAGTACTACAACTGTAGCTCTACGTCTAGTACTACCACTGTACGTCTACTTCTAGTACTTCCACTGTAGATCTACTTCTAGTACTACCACTGTAGGTCTACTTCTAGTACAATCACTGTAAGTTTACTTTTAGTACTACCACTGTAGATCTACTTCTAGTACTACCACTGTACGTCTACGTCTAGTACTATCACTGTACGTCTACTTCTAGTACTACCACTGTAAGTCTACTTCTAGTACTATCACTGTAAGTCTACTTCTAGTACTATCACTGTAGGTCTACTTCTAGTACAACCACTGTAGTTCTACTTCTAGTGCTACCACTGTACGTCTATTTCTAGTACTACCACTGTACGTCTACTTCTAGTACTACCACTGTAGATCTACGTCTAGTACTACCACTGTAGCTCTACGTCTAGTACTACCACTGTACGTCCTACTTCTAGCACTACCACTGTACGTCTACTTCTAGTACTATCACTGTAGGTCTACTTCTAGTACTATCACTGTAGGTCTACGTCTAGTACTACCACTGTAGGTCTACTGCTAGTACTATCACTGTAGATCTACGTCTAGTACTACCACTGTAGGTCTACTTCTAGTACTACCACTGTAGATCTACTTCTAGTACTACCACTGTAAGTTTACTTCTAGTACTACCACTGTACGTCTACTTCTAGTACTACCACTGTAGGTCTACGTCTAGTACTACCACTGTACGTCTACTTCTAGTACTACCACTGTAGTTCTACTTCTAGTACTACCACTGTAGATCTATTTCTAGTACTATCACTGTAAGTTTACTTCTAGTACTACCACTGTACGTCTACTTCTAGTACTATCACTGTAGATCTACGTCTAGTACTACCACTGTAAGTCTACTTCTAGTACTACCACTGTACGTCTGCTTCTAGTACTACCACTGTAGGTCTACGTCTAGTACTATCACTGTAGTTCTACTTCTAGAACTACCACTGTAGGTCTACTTCTAGTACTACCACTGTAGGTCTACTTCTAGTACTACCACTGTACGTCTACTTCTAGTACTATCACTGTAAGTCTACTTCTAGTACTATCACTGCAGGTCTACTTCTAGTACAACCACTGTACGTCTACTTCTAGTGCTACCACTGTACGTCTACTTCTAGTACTACCACTGTACGTCTACTTCTAGTACTACCACTGTAGATCTACGTCTAGTACTACCACTGTAGCTCTACGTCTAGTACTACCACTGTACGTCTACTTCTAGTACTACCACTGTAGATCTACTTCTAGTACTATCACTGTAGGTCTACTTCTAGTACTATCACTGTAGGTCTACGTCTAGTACTACCACTGTAGGTCTACTTCTAGTACTATCACTGTAGATCTACGTCTAGTACTACCACTGTACGTCTACTTCTAGTACTACCACTGTAGATCTACTTCTAGGTACTACCACTGTAAGTTTACTTCTAGTACTACCACTGTACGTCTACTTCTAGTACTACCACTGTAGGTCCTACGTCTAGTACTACCACTGTACGTCTACTTCTAGTACTACCACTGTAGTTCTACTTCTAGTACTACCACTGTAGATCTATTTCTAGTACTATCACTGTAAGTTTACTTCTAGTACTACCACTGTACGTCTACTTCTAGTACTATCACTGTAGATCTACGTCTAGTACTACCACTGTAAGTCTACTTCTAGTACTACCACTGTACGTCTGCTTCTAGTACTACCACTGTAGGTCTACGTCTAGTACTATCACTGTAGTTCTACTTCTAGAACTACCACTGTAGGTCTACTTCTAGTACTACCACTGTACGTCTACTTCTAGTACTACCACTGTACGTCTACTTCTAGTACTACGACTGTAGATCTACGTCTAGTACTACCACTGTACGTTTACGTCTAGTACTATCACTGTTACGTTTACGTCTAATACTATCACTGTACGTCTACGTCTAGTACTACCACTGTAGCTCTACTTCTAGTACTATCACTGTACGTCTACTTCTAGTACTACCACTGTAGGTCTACTTCTAGTACTATCACTGTAGGTCTACGTCTAGTACTACCACTGTAGGTCTACTTCTAGTACTATCACTGTACGTCTACTTCTAGTACTATCACTGTAGGTCTACTTCTAGTACTACCACTGTACGTCTACTTCTAGTACTATCACTGTACGTCTACTTCTAGTACTACCACTGTAGGTCTACTTCTAGAACTACCACTGTAGCTCTACGTCTAGTACTATCACTGTAGGTCTACTTCTAGTACTATCACTGTACGTCTACCTTCTAGTACTATCACTGTAGATCTACTTCTAGTACTACCACTGTAGGTCTACTTCTAGTACTATCACTGTACGTACTACTTCTAGTACTATCACTGTAGATCTACTTCTAGTACTACCAATGTAGGTCTACGTCTAGTACTATCACTGTACGTTTACGTCTTGTACTACCACTGTACGTCTACTTCTAGTACTACCACTGTAGATCTACTTCTAGTACTACCACTGTAGGTCTACTTCTAGTACTACCACTGTACGTCTACTTCTAGTACTACCACTGTAGATCTACGTCCTAGTACTACCACTGTACGTTTACGTCTAGTACTATCACTGTATGTCTACTTCTAGTACTACCACTGTAGTTCTACTTCTAGTACTACCACTGTACGTCTACTTCTAGTACTACCACTGTAGGTCTACGTCTAGTACTACCACTGTACGTCTACTTTTAGTACTACCACTGTACGTCTACGTCTAGTACTATCACTGTAGGTCTACTTCTAGTACTACCACTGTACGTCTACTTCTAGTACTCTAGTACTACCACTGTACGTCTACTTCTAGTACTACCACCGTACGTCTACGTCTAGTACTACCACTGTACGTCTACGTCTAGTACTACCACTGTAGGTCTACTTCTAGTACTACCACTGTACGTCTACTTCTAGTACTACCACTGTACGTCTACTTCTAGTACTACCACTGTACGTCTACTTCTAGTACTACCACTGTACGTCTACTTCTAGTACTACCACTGTAGGTCTACTTCTAGTACTACCACTGTACGTCTACGTCTAGTACTATCACTGTACGTCTACGTCTAGTACTATCACTGAAGGTCTACTTCTAGTACTACCACTGTACGTCTACTTCTAGTACTACCACTGTACGTCTACTTCTAGTACTACCACCGTACGTCTACCTCTAGTACTACCACTGTACGTCTACGTCTAGTACTACCACTGTAGATCTACTTCTAGTACTACCACTGTACGTCTACTTCTAGTACTACCACTGTAGGTCTACTTCTAGTACTACCACTGTTCGCCTACTTCTAGTACTACCACTGTACGTCTACTTCTAGTACTACCACCGTACGTCTACTTCTAGTACTACCACTGTACGTCTACTTCTAGTACTACCATTGTAGATCTACATCTAGTACTACCACTGTAGGTCTACTTCTAGTACTATCACTGTAGATCTACGTCTAGTACTATCACTGTAGGTCTACGTCTAGTACTACCACTGTAGGTCTACTTCTAGTACTACCACTGTAGATCTACTTCTAGTACTACCACTGTAAGGTCTACTTCTAGTACTATCACTGTAGGTCTACTTCTAGTATTACCACTGTACGTCTACGTCTAGTACTACCACTGTACGTCTACTTCTAGTACTACCACTGTACGTCCTACGTCTAGTACTACCACTGTACGTCTACTTCTAGTACTACCACTGTACGTCTACTTCTAGTACTACCACTGTACGTCTACTTCTAGTACTACCACCGTACGTCTACGTCTAGTACTACCACTGTACGTCTACGTCTAGTACTACCACTGTAGGGCTACTTCTAGTACTACCACTGTACGTCTACTTCTAGTACTACCACTGTACGTCTACTTCTAGTACTACCACTGTACGTCTACTTCTAGTACCACTGTACGTCCTACTTCTAGTACTACCACTGTAGATCTACTTCTAGTACTACCACTGTACGTCTACGTCTAGTACTATCACTGTACGTCTACGACTAGTACTATCACTGAAGGTCTACTTCTAGTACTACCACTGTACGTCTACTTCTAGTACTACCTCTGTACGTCTACTTCTAGTACTACCACCGTACGTCTACGTCTAGTACTACCACTGTACGTCTACGTCCTAGTACTACCACTGTAGGTCTAATTCTAGTACTACCACTGTACGTCTACTTCTAGTACTACCACTGTAGGTCTACTTCTAGTACTACCACTGTACGTCTACATCTAGTACTACCACTGTACGTCTACTTCTAGTACTACCACCGTACGTCTACTTCTAGTACTACCACTGTACGTCTACTTCTAGTACTACCACTGTAGATCTACATCTAGTACTACCACTGTAGATCTACTTCTAGTACTATCACTGTAGGTCTACGTCTAGTACTATCACTGTAGATCTACGTCTAGTACTACCACTGTAGGTCTACTTCTAGTACTACCACTGTAGATCTACTTCTAGTACTACCACTGTAGGTCTACTTCTAGTACTATCACTGTAGGTCTACTTCTAGTACTACCACTGTACGTCTACGTCTAGTACTACCACTGTACGTCTACTTCTAGTACTACCACTGTAGTTCTACTTCTAGTACTACCACTGTACGTCTACTTCTAGTACTATCACTGTACGTCTACGTCTAGTACTACCACTGTAGGTCTACTTCTAGTACTACCACTGTAGGTCTACGTCTAGTACTATCACTGTAGATCTACGTCTAGTACTACCACTGTAGGTCTACTTCTAGTACTACCACTGTAGGTCTAACTTCTAGTACTATCACTGTAGATTTACTTCTAGTACTACCACTGTACGTCTACTTCTAGTACTACCACTGAAGGTCTACTTCTAGTACTACCACTGTAGGTCTACTTCTAGTACTATCACTGTACGTCTACTTCTAGTACTACCACCGTACGTCTACGTCTAGTACTACCACTGTACGTCTACGTCTAGTACTACCACTGTAGATCTACTTCTAGTACTACCACTGTACGTCTACTTCTAGTACTACCACCGTACGTCTACGTCTAGTACTACCACTGTACGTCTACGTCTAGTACTATCACTGTAGGTGTACTTCTAGTACTACCACTGTACGTCTACTTCTAGTACTACCACCCGTACGTCCTACGTCTAGTACTACCACTGTACGTCTACGTCTAGTACTGCCACTGTATGTTTACTTCTAGTACTACCACTGTACGTCTACTTCTAGTACTACCACTGTAGATCTACTTCTAGTACTGCCACTGTAGATCTACTTCTAGTACTATCACTGTAAGTTTACTTCTAGTACTACCACTGTACGTCTACTTCTAGTACTATCACTGTAGGTCTACGTCTAGTACTACCACTGTACGTCTACTTCTAGTACTTACACTGTAGATCTACTTCTAGTACTACCACTGTAGGTCTACTTCTAGTACAATGACTGTAAGTTTACTTCTAGTACTAGCACTGTAGTTCTACTTCTAGTACTACCACTGTACGTCTACGTCTAGTACTACCACTGTACGTCTACTTCTAGTACTACCACTGTAAGTCTACTTCTAGTACTATCTCCTAAGTCTACTTCTAGTACTATCACTGTAGGTCTACTTCTAGTACTACCACTGTAGGTCTACTTCTAGTTCTACCTCTGTACGTCTACTTCTAGTACTACCACTGTAGTTCTACTTCTAGTACTACCACTGTAGATCTACGTCTAGTACTATCACTGTAGATCTACGTCTAGTACTATCACTGTAGATCTACTTCTAGTACTACCACTGTAGGCCTACGTCTAGTACTACCACTGTACGTCTACTTCTAGTACTACCACTGTAGGTCTACTTCTAGTACTATCACTGTAGGTCTACTTCTAGTACTATCACTGTAGATCTTCGTCTAGTACTACCACTGTAGGTCTACTTCTAGTACTATCACTGTAGATCTACGTCTAGTACTACCACTGTAGGTCTACTTCTAGTACTACCACTGTAGTTCTACTTCTAGTACTACCACTGTAAGTTTACTTCTAGTACTACCACTGTACGTCTACTTCTAGTACTACCACTGTACGTCTACGTCTAGTACTACCACTGTACGTCTACTTCTAATACTACCACTGTAGGTCTACTTCTAGTACTACCACTGTAGATCTACTTCTAGTACTATCACTGTAAGTTTACTTCTAGTACTACCACTGTACGTCTACTTCTAGTACTATCACTGTAGGTCTACGTCTAGTACTACCACTGTAAGTCTACTTCTAGTACTACCACTGTACGACTACGTCTAGTACTACCACTGTAGATCTACGTCTAGTACTATCACTGTAAGTCTACTTCTAGTACTACCACTGTAGGTCTACTTTTAGTACTACCACTGTAGGTCTACTTCTAGTACTACCACTGTACGTCTACTTCTACTACTACCACTGTAGATCTACGTCTAGTACTACCACTGTACGTTTACGTCTAGTACTATCACTGTACGTTTACGTTTAGTACTATCACTGTACGTCTACGTCTAGTACTACCACTGTAGGTCTACTTCTAGTACTATCACTGTAGATCTACTTCTAGTACTACCACTGTACGTCTACTTCTAGTACTATCACTGTAGGTCTACTTCTAGTACTACCACTGTACGTCTACTTCTAGTACTACCACTGTACGTCTACTTCTAGTACTACCACTGTACGTCTACTTCTAGTTACTATCACTGTAGATCTACTTCTAGTACTACCACCGTAAGTCTACTTCTAGTACTACCACTGTAGCTCTACTTCTAGTACTACCACTGTACGTCTACTTCTAGTACTACCACTGTAGATCTACGTCTAGTACTACCACTGTACGTTTACGTCTAGTACTATCACTGTACGTCTACTTCTAGTACTACCACTGTAGTTCTACTTCTAGTACTACCACTGTACGTCTACTTCTAGTACTACCACTGTAGGTCTACGTCTAGTACTACCACTGTACGTTTACGTCTAGTACTATCACTGTACGTCTACTTCTAGTACTACCACTGTAGTTCTACTTCTAGTACTACCACTGTACGTCTACTTCTAGTACTACCACTGTAGGTCTACGTCTAGTACTACCACTGTACGTCTACTTTTAGTACTACCACTGTACGTCTACGTCTAGTACTATCACTGTAGATCTACTTCTAGTACTACCACTGTACGTCTAATTCTAGTACTATCACTGTAGATCTACGTCTAGTACTATCACTGTAGATCTACGTCCTAGTACTACCACTGTAGGTCTACTTCTAGTACTACCACTGTAGGTCTACTTCTAGTACTACCACTGTATGTCTACTTCTAGTACTGCCACTGTACGTCTACGTCTAGTATTACAACTGTAAGTCTACTTCTAGTACTACCACTGTACGTCTACGTCTAGTACTACCACTGTAGCTCTACGTCTAGTACTACCACTGTACGTCTACTTCTAGTACTACCACCGTACGTCTACGTCTAGTACTATCACTTGTAGGTCTACTTCTAGTACTACCACTGTAGTTCTACTTCTAGTACTACCACTGTACGTCTACTTCTAGTACTACCACCGTACGTCTACGTCTAGTACTACCACTGTACGTCTACTTCTAGTACTATCACTGTACGTCTACGTCTAGTACTACCACTGTAGGTCTACTTCTAGTACTATCACTGTAGATCTACTTCTAGTACTATCACTGTAGATCTTCGTCTAGTACTACCACTGTAGGTCTACTTCTAGTACTATCACTGTAGATCTACGTCTAGTACTACCACTGTAGGTCTACTTCTAGTACTACCACTGTAGGTCTACTTCTAGTACTACCACTGTAAGTTTACTTCTAGTACTACCACTGTACGTCTACTTCTAGTACTACCACTGTAGGTCTACGTCTAGTACTACCACTGTACGTTTACGTCTAGTACTATCACTGTACGTCTACTTCTAGTACTTCCACTGTAGGTCTACTTCTAGAACTACCACTGTAGATCTACGTCTAGTACTATCACTGTAGGTCTACTTCTAGTACTATCACTGTACGTCTACTTCTAGTACTATCACTGTAGGTCTACTTCTAGTACTACCACTGTAGGTCTACTTCTAGTACTATCACTGTACGTCTACTTCTAGTACTATCACTGTAGATCTACTTCTAGTACTACCAATGTAGGTCTACGTCTAGTACTATCACTGTACGTTTACGTCTTGTACTACCACTGTACGTCTACTTCTAGTACTACCACTCAACGGTCTACTTCTAGTACTACCACTGTAGGTCTACTTCTAGTACTACCACTGTAGTTCTACTTCTAGTACTACCACTGTACGTCTACTTCTAGTACTACCACTGTAGGTCTACGTCTAGTACTACCATTGTACGTTTACGTCTAGTACTATCACTGTACGTCTACTTCTAGTACTACCACTGTAGTTCTACTTCTACTACTACCACTGTACGTCTACTTCTAGTACTACCACTGTAGATCTACGTCTAGTACTACCACTGTACGTCTACTTTTAGTACTACCACTGTACGTCTACGTCTAGTACTATCACTGTAGGTCTACTTCTAGTACTACCACTGTACGTCTACTTCTAGTACTACCACTGTACATCTACTTCTAGTACTACCACTGTACGTCTACTCTAGTACTACCACTGTAGGTCTACTTCTAGTACTACCACTGTACGTCTACGTCTAGTACTATCACTGTACGTCTACGTCTAGTACTATCACTGAAGGTCTACTTCTAGTACTACCACTGTACGTCTACTTCTAGTACTACCACTGTACGTCTACTTCTAGTACTACCACCGTACGTCTACGTCTAGTACTACCACTGTACGTCTACGTCTAGTACTACCACTGTAGATCTACTTCTAGTACTACCACTGTACGTCTACTTCTAGTACTACCACTGTAGATCTACTTCTAGTACTACCACTGTTCGCCTACTTCTAGTACTACCACTGTACGTCTACTTCTAGTACTACCACCGTACGTCTACTTCTAGTACTACCACTGTACGTCTACTTCTAGTACTACCATTGTAGATCTACGTCTAGTACTACCACTGTAGATCTACTTCTAGTACTATCACTGTAGGTCTACGTCTAGTACTGTCACTGTACGTTTACGTCTAGTACTACCACTGTAGGTCTACTTCTAGTACTACCACTGTAGGTCTACTTCTAGTACTACCACTGTAGATCTACTTCTAGTACTATCACTGTACGTCTACTTCTAGTACTACCACTGTACGTCTACGTCTAGTACTACCACTGTACGTTCTACTTCTAGTACTACCACTGTAGATCTACTTCTAGTACTACCACTGTACGTCTACTTCTAGTACTACCACTGTACGTCTACTTCTAGTACTACCACCGTACGTCTACGTCTAGTACTACCACTGTACGGCTACGTCTAGTACTACCACTGTAGATCTACTTCTAGTACTACCACTGTACGTCTACTTCTAGTACTACCACTGTACGTCTACTTCTAGTACTACCACTGTACGTCTACTTCTAGTACTACCACTGTACGTCTACTTCTAGTACTACCACTGTAGGTCTACATCTAGTACTACCACAGTAGATCTATTTCTAGTACTATCACTGTAGGTCTACGTCTAGTACTATCACTGTAGATCTACGTCTAGTACTACCACTGTAGGTCTACTTCTAGTACTACCACTGTAGGTCTACTTCTAGTACTACCACTGTAGGTCTACTTCTAGTACTATCACTGTAGGTCTACTTCTAGTACTACCACTGTACGTCTACGTCTAGTACTACCACTGTACGTCTACTTCTAGTACTACCACTGTAGATCTACTTCTAGTACTACCACTGTACGTCTACTTCTAGTACTATCACTGTAGATCTACGTCTAGTACTACCACTGTAGATCTACTTCTAGTACTACCACTGTAGGTCTACGTCTAGTACTATCACTGTAGATCTACGTCTAGTACTACCACTGTACGTCTACTTCTAGTACTACCACTGTAGGTCTACTTCTAGTACTATCACTGTAGATTTACTTCTAGTACTACCACTGTACGTCTACTTCTAGTACTACCACTGTAGGTCTACTTCTAGTACTACCACTGTACGTCTACTTCTAGTACTATCACTGTACGTCTACTTCTAGTAATACCACCGTACGACTACGTCTAGTACTACCACTGTACGTCTACGTCTAGTACTACCACTGTAGGTCTACTTCTAGTACTACCCCTGTACGTCTACTTCTAGTACTACCACCGTACGTCTACGTCTAGTACTACCACTGTACGTCTACGTCTAGTACTATCACTGTAGGTGTACTTCTAGTACTACCACTGTACGTCTACTTCTAGTACTACCACCGTACGTCTACGTCTAGTACTACCACTGTACGTCTACGTCTAGTACTGCCACTGTATGTTTACTTCTAGTACTATCACTGTACGTCTACTTCTAGTACTACCACTGTAGATCTACTTCTAGAACTACCACTGTAGGTCTACTTCTAGTACTATCACTGTAGATCTTCGTCTAGTACTACCACTGTAGGTCTACTTCTAGTATTATCACTGTAGATCTACGTCTAGTACTACCACTGTAGGTCTACTTCTAGTACTACCACTGTAGGTCTACTTCGAGTACTACCACTGTAAGTTTACTTCTAGTACTACCACTGTACGTCTACTTCTAGTACTACCACTGTAGGTCTACGTCTAGTACTACCACTGTACGTCTACTTCTAGTACTACCACTGTAGATCTACTTCTAGTACTACCACTGTAGATCTACTTCTAGTACTATCACTGTAAGTTTACTTCAAGTACTACCACGGTACGTCTACTTCTAGTACTATCACTGTAGATCTACGTCTAGTACTACCACTGTAAGTCTACTTCTAGTACTACCACTGTACGACTACGTCTAGTACTACCACTGTAGATCTACGTCTAGTACTATCACTGTAAGTCTACTTCTAGTACTACCACTGTAGGACTACTTTTAGTACTACCACTGTAGGTCTACTTCTAGTACTACCACTGTACGTCTACTTCTAGTACTACCACAGTAGATCTACGTCTAGTACTACCACTGTACGTTTACGTCTAGTACTATCACTGTACGTTTACGTTTAGTACTATCACTGTACGTCTACGTCTAGTACTACCACTGTAGGTCTACTTCTAGTACTATCACTGTAGATCTACTTCTAGTACTACCACTGTACGTCTACTTCTAGTACTATCACTGTAGATCTACTTCTAGTACTACCACTGTACGTCTACTTCTAGTACTACCACTGTACGTCTACTTCTAGTACTACCACTGTACGTCTACTTCTAGTACTATCACCGTAGATCTACTTCTAGTACTACCACCGTAAGTCTACTTCTAGTACTACCACTGTACGTCTACATCTAGTACTACCACTGTAGGTCTACTTCTAGTACTATCACTGTAGATCTACGTCTAGTACTACCACCGTACGTCTACGTCTAGTACTACCACTGTAGGTCTACGTCTAGTACTATCACTGTAGCTCTACTTCTAGAACTACCACTGTAGGTCTACTTCTAGTACTACCACCGTACGTCTACGTCTAGTACTACCACTGTACGTCTACTTCTAGTACTACCACCGTACGTCTACTTCTAGTACTACCACTGTACGTCTACTTCTATTACTACCACTCTACGTCTACTTCTAGTACTACCACTGTACATCTACTTCTAGTACTACCACTGTACGTCTACTTCTAGTACTACCACTGTAGGTCTACTTCTAGTACTACCACTGTACGTCTACGTCTAGTACTATCACTGTACGTCTACGTCTAGTACTATCACTGAAGGTCTACTTCTAGTACTACCACTGTACGTCTACTTCTAGTACTACCACTGTACGTCTACTTCTAGTACTACCACCGTACGTCTACGTCTAGTACTACCACTGTACGTCTACGTCTAGTACTATCACTGTAGATCTACTTCTAGTACTACCACTGTACGTCTACTTCTAGTACTACCACTGTAGATCTACTTCTAGTACTACCACTGTTCGCCTACTTCTAGTACTACCACTGTACGTCTACTTCTAGTACTACCACCGTACGTCTACTTCTAGTACTACCACTGTACGTCTACTTCTAGTACTACCATTGTAGATCTACATCTAGTACTACCACTGTAGATCTACTTCTAGTACTATCACTGTAGTTCTACGTCTAGTACTATCACTGTAGATCTACGTCTAGTACTACCACTGTAGGTCTACTTCTAGTACTACCACTGTAGATCTACTTCTAGTACTACCACTGTAGGTCTACTTCTAGTACTATCACTGTAGGTCTACTTCTAGTACTACCACTGTACGTCTACGTCTAGTACTACCACTGTACGTCTACTTCTGGTACTACCACTGTAGATCTACTTCTAGTACTACCACTGTACGTCTACTTCTAGTACTACCACTGTACGTCTACTTCTAGTACTACCACCGTACGTCTACGTCTAGTACTACCACTGTACGGCTACGTCTAGTACTACCACTGTAGATCTACTTCTAGTACTACCACTGTACGTCTACTTCTAGTACTACCACTGTACGTCTACTTCTAGTACTACCACTGTACGTCTACTTCTAGTACTACCACTGTACGTCTACTTCTAGTACTACCACTGTAGATCTACTTCTAGTACTACCACTGTACGTCTACGTCTAGTACTATCACTGTACGTCTACGTCTAGTACTATCACTGAAGGTCTACTTCTAGTACTACCACTGTACGTCTACTTCTAGTACTACCACTGTACGTCTACTTCTAGTACTACCACCGTACGTCTACGTCAAGTACTACCACTGTACGTCTACGTCTAGTACTACCACTGAAGGTCTAATTCTAGTACTACCACTGTACGTCTACTTCTAGTACTACCACTGTAGATCTACTTCTAGTACTACCACTGTACGTCTACTTCTAGTACTACCACTGTACGTCTACTTCTAGTACTACCACCGTACGTCTACTTCTAGTACTACCACTGTACGTCTACTTCTAGTACTACCACTGTAAGTTTACTTCTAGTACTACCACTGTACGTCTACTTCTAGTACTACCACCGTACGTCTACGTCTAGTACTACCACTGTAGGTCTACGTCTAGTACTACCACTGTAGGTCTACGTCTAGTACTACCACTGTAGATCTACGTCTAGTACTGCCACCGTATGTCTACTTCTAGTACTACCACTGTAATCCAATAATAAAAATCCAACAATACTGTAAGCAATTCCATTTTCTTGTATCCATAAGCCTCAATTTTTAACAATCATGATATTAATTTCATGTGAACCATTCTGACCACAGGTACTTGACACAATTTTTTTGTCCTTGTATCTATAATAAAAGAAAAGGTATCCAACGATGATGTAACAGGTGTATTAAACGAGCATGTTAAACTGCTTAAAGAACGACCAAATCACTAATATATCGTTGTGGTCGCCGACAAGAAACATCCATCTACGGGTTAACACTTTTTATTTGATGAAAATCCGTCAAATATATCCAAAATAGCTAAAAGTTTCACCAAAACGACCCCGAAATCGAAGTGTGTAAATCTCGACGTCCAATGACTTTCATAACAGAACGTGACTCTTGGTCGATTTTTCACAGTTTATCACTAGCTAATGCTATAAACTCCACGTACGTTTGTCAGTGACAAGTTCCTCCTTCGAAATATGACGGTCTTTAGTCACAGGTGAACGTTAAACTTAGGAAATGTAGAAAAAATACGCTAAATATTATTTTTTGTAACACGAAGTCTCCATATTATTGTAGGAAAGCGGTGAATCTATATCTTGTTTCTGATTGGCTGTTTTGATTTTCAACCAATGAGATGACTTCGATCCGTAACACCGCTTCCGTCTTAAAATGGTGGTCGTCATGTTGTAAAGTAGATAAACAGCGTTTTTTCTTCTGATTTTCCGACGATTAACGTTCAGCTGTGACTAAAGACCGTAGTATTTCGAAGGAAGGCTTTGTCAATGACAAACGTATGTGGAGTTTATAGCATAAGTTTGTGTTAAATTGTGAAAAATCGACCAAGAGTCACGTTCTGTTATGAAAGTCATTGGACGTCGAGATTTACACACTTCGATTTCGGGGTCGTTTTGGTGAAACTTTTAGCTATTTTGGATATATTTGACGGATTTTCATCAAATAAAAAGTGTTAACCCGTAGATGGATGTTTCTTGTCGGCGACCACAACGATATATTAGTGATTTGGTCGTTCTTTAAGCAGTTTAACATGCTCGTTTAATACACCTGTTACATCATCGTTGGATACCTTTTCTTTTATTATAGATATAAGGAAAAAAAAATTGTGTCAAGTAC
This sequence comes from Congeria kusceri, assembly GCA_027627225.1. NCBI lineage: Eukaryota > Metazoa > Mollusca > Bivalvia > Myida > Dreissenidae > Congeria > Congeria kusceri. The sequence continues at coordinate 7,625,224 of CM051032.1, read as the reverse complement.
CTGTGATTCTGACCAGAAACACGATTTACGAAATCGCAATGACTGGTCAGAACGTTTGATTTTATTCGATTCAAAGTCTCAAAATATATTATTTATCAAATTGACACATTCATCATTCAGAATTCGTCCATGCATGATTTATTAAACTAATAGTAATGTATTTTACTAAAATAAAAGCAAACACGACATAACGTTGTCACAACAAAACTGCGAGTCCAGCGAAAACTGGTTTGTTTCGTCACTGTTTTTCTGTTTATAAATTACGTCATTTGTTAGAATTGCGTCACGTATTGCGTAATTAGTTGAATGTTAAATAAAAATACGGCAAGTTTGTTTGGTGTTTTTGTTAACATTTTGTGTAATAAAGAAAGTAACATGATTCTTTTCTTGTGACAGGATAATATGTATTATAAACGATAATATACGGCAGAGCTGGGCCGGGCGTCTATAATTATTAGTCAATATTGTAGTTTATAATCAAAATAAAATACGGTAAATGCACATTTGAAGTTTATCGTGGTATATAATAAAAGGAATATTACGCTAGTCAGTTGTTCCAAGAGTATGTATTAGTCTCGTGGCTTGCGTTATTTCGTATCACACTCGAGGCTCCGCCTCTCGTGTGATACGTCATCACACAAGCCACTCGACTAATACATACTCTTGGAACAACTGACTAGCATAATATTCCGTATGTATTGAGTAACACAAAGTTATCAAATACTCAATCATGATTACCAATTAAAACGAGATACATCGATTTGCTTAATTGGTGTTTTTTTCCAGCACGATCATATTACCTGTATGAAGGTAACCAGGTTGATCTGCTAGTTGTGTTTTAAGCAAATGTTAATTACGAACACTTGACTTACCATATGCGAGAGGTTATGTCATTTTGGGTTAACGAAATTCATAGTTTGTCCTATTTTCTTATAAACGAGTTTAACTGACATATAGGAGCAAACTAATTTTTTTGGCTGTGACATGATTATTGCCTTCATTTGCATTTGATTCTACTGTAGCTAATCACTAATGGCAAACATCAAAGCAACATGACTCAATTAATTGCCATCTGCCTTGCTGTTTCATAAAATTATTTATGTATCAACGGTTATGATTGTTAATAATTTGGGTATTAAAAAATATGGAAGTAAAATAGTATTTCGAACAATTGCATATTATGACATGAACAGACGCGATACGTTAGCTCCAACAATTATGTACCTTTAAGATTGAGATAAATCAACCACGTGTGCAATATTTTTGTTATTCGGTGAATTAAATTTTTGCACTGAAACCTGTTATAACCTGATGAAACTTTGTCATTAAATGCAGACAGTCATTTTAAATATAACTGATTTCTTCGTGGCACAAGTCATATACAACAAACATAATTTGATGCGTTTATTTGCTATTGCAGAAACAGTTATACTTAATATATTGATATATATATATCTAACACATTTTACATCAAATGTTTTAAATGTACAGCTATCATAAATAAAATAGAAAAGTATATCAATTGTGAAAAAAGAAGTCTATTAAGCTAAACGCTATTTGCAATTATTTCAATATCCATATATTATTAAGTTAATGGCATATTAAGATTTGTTATTTCGGTAGTTTATCTTCATGATGATAATTAATGATCTAACCATTTCAGTAACGTATTACTTTTTGTGCGGCCAAATTATATTAATATATTTTAGGCGTGTCGTGGGAAAACCGGGCTTATTTGTATTTTCATATTCAGATCTCGTTATCGCTGACAATTTTAAACAACATATTTATCATCAGTTTAACAAAATTGATATCAACATTTTGCATGTTTATAAGTGGGGAATAGACCCCCGAATGATTCAGATAAATTAACTGTTACTTGGTTATTTATTTCATATAGAGAATATATGAAATAAATAACCAAGTAACAGTTATATTATATTTGTTATAAGTTTCATAATTTATATTTTTCAGAAATATAAATTATTAAACTTATAACAAATATAATATCAATGCATTTACAAGAAACACGTTTTGAATGGTATATATTTCGCAAACTTTAATTGCACGTGCCAGTGTAATATAAAATACATGTAAGATTTTAGAAGGCACATTCAATCAATGCATTACTATAGAGGCAAATCAATAAATGGCACACCAGTACATTTATTGCTACAAATATATTTGTCTTATGTGTTTCGTTTCTGATGTGGTATAATTACCATTGATCTTACATTAGTTGTCGTAATACGGAATAGCGGGGCACCCGTATAATCGGAGTTTGCGACCATTGATGTAAATATGAAAACAATCGGTTCTTACCAAAAGTGCCCGCTTTAGCGAGGTGGTCGTTAAGCGGGGTTTTAATGTACAGTTGAACACCGCTATTTCGAAAAATTCGAAATAGGAAAGTTCGAAATAACGAGTTTCCAACTTCCGCACAGAGATTTGACTGGTTAGGAGCATAGCTCTAATCGAATCCCTGCCGTCATAACAAAGCGCGTGATGATGATCGATTAAAATCTTCGACGATATTTATTATGGTTTTAATAAGCTGTTTTCTTTTCTTGTTGACATGTATAATGAAGTTTTGTAAATAACATTGTAAAGTTTGTAGATTTGTCAGAATTGTTTGTTACTCACAATTACAACTCTACCGTATATCCACATAATTGTGTGTGGTACATTTTTATCGAGTGCACCGGGATTCTCTCCCATATGGCCATCGCCCCCAGAAGACTTATTAGTTGGGTTACGAGGGATAGTGCAAGATACAGGAGACGCCCCGTTCCAGAGACGACCCTGGGTCTTTTAGTGCCCGGTGTGAAGCACCTAGTACACTGCACATCGGTTTAACGTCTCATGCGAAAGACAAAATTCTTAAATCAGAGTATTTATATACTCGTCAGTCTTCACTTGGTAAACTCGTTAACAAGGGAACGTGTGAAAACTTAACCAAGCGACGACTGCCAAGTCATTACTATGGAACGCCAAAACTGCCTTTAGTTGAGAGAAACTGATATGCTTGGTGAATTGGCATTTGGTTGAGTCAAGCTGGCATTAGGTTCAGTCAGATTGGCGTTATGTTGAGTCAATTTGACATTATGTTGAGTCAAGATGACATTAGGTTGAGTCAAGGTGGCTTTATGTTGGGTCAAACTGGCATAAGGTGGAGTCAAAATAGCATAAGGTTGAGTCTAGTTGGCATAAGGTTGAATCAATTTAACATTATGTTTGGTCAAATTGGCATAATGTTGGGTGAAAATGGCATTTCGTAAGTAAAGATAGCATTAGGCTGAGTCAAATTGGCATTATGTTGGGTCAAGTTCACATAAGATTGAGTCTATTTGGCATTAGGTTGAGTCAAGTTGGCATAATGTTCGGTCAAGTTGACATTAGGTTGAGTCAAGTTAACACTAGATTGAGTCAAATTGGCCTTATGTTGGGTCAAGTTATCATTAGGTTGAGTCAAGTTGACATACTGTTTGGTCAAGTTGGCATTAGGTTGATTCAGATTGGCATTATGTTGAGTCAAGTTGACATTGTGTTGGTTCGAGTTTGCTTTAGGTTGAGTCCAGTTTTCATTATGTTGAGTCAAGTTGGTATTAGATTGGGTCAAATTTGCATTATGTTTGGTCAAGTTGACATAAGGTTGAGCCAAGCTGACATTATGTTGGGTCAAGTTGGCATCAGATTGAGTCAATTCATTTTGATTCGTTAAAAAACATGGCTGCCAGGGGGCGGGGAAATTTTCCTTATATGGCTATATGGAAAACTTCAAAAATCTTCCTGTCTGAAACCACTGGCTGGATTTTAAAATAATTTCACTGAAAAGTTCCTTGTGTGAACCTCTACCAAATTCATTGAAATCATTTTGATTTGTTAAAAAAACTTGGCCTCCAGGGGGCGGGGCGGTATTCCTTACATGGCTATATGGAAAACTTCAAAAAATTTCTTGTCTAAAACCACTGGCTGGATTTCAAAATAATTTCACAGAAATGTTCCTTGGGTGACCCTCTACCAAATTCCCTGAAATCATTTTGATTCTGTTGTCCGTATATGGCTATATTGAAAACTTCAACAATTGTCTGAACTGTAACCACTGGTTGGATTTCAAAAATATTTCACAGAAATATTACTTGGGTCCCCCTCTACTAAATTCCTTCAGATCATTTTGATTTGTAAAAAACAACAACATGGCCACCAGTGGGCGGGCAGTTTTTCTTATATGGCTAATATTCAAAACTTCAAAAATCTTCTTGTCTGAAACCACTGGCTGGATTTAAATATAATTTCACAGAAATGTTTCTTGGGTGACCCTCTATCAAATTCCTTTAAATCACTTTCATATCATTTTGATTTGTTACGAACATTTAAGGCCAGACTAGTGGGGAAATTACATTTTCTATAACATCAACTTTGGCAATCTCCTTCTCCAGAACAGCTTATAAGGTAATTAAAGCTGACATAAATTTCTGTACATTCATATATTGTTTTTTTTTTACATAAAATTACTTGTATTTATTAGAACCTTTCATATTTAGAAATGAATAAGAATCCCAAATCATTTACATTGTTAATATATAACATGCTGTTGTTTTAAACATTTTCCAGTAAATCGCCATTGCTTAATAATTTTGAGAGTTTATATTTTTTTAAGACAATTGCTTGACCACTAGCCTGTTTGTTTTATGAACCGAACATAAGAACCATACCACTCAACAGTGCATTATATTGACCGAAGGTTTTACTAGCGGAACGCAACATTAAATTACACTGACTTGACATACAGTCAATACCACTCAACATATCATACTTTTGGCTTAACATAATGCCAACTTTACTCAATCCAATGTCAATCGGACCCAGCATAATGACAACTTGACTCAACGGAATTGCTTTTTGACCCAACAAAACGCCAACCTGACTCAACCTAATGTCATCTTGACTCAACTTAATGCCAAATAGACTCAATCATATGTCAACTGGACCCAACATTATTCCAATTTGACTCAACTTAATGCCATAGTGACTAAACATAATGCCAATTTGACCCAACACAATCCTAACTTGACCCAACCTTATACCAACTTGACTCAACATAATGAAAACAGGACTCAACCTAAAGCAAACTTGACCCAACATAATGTCAACTTGACTCAAAATAATGCCAGCTTGACTCAACCAAATGCCAACTAACCAAACATATCAGTTTCTCTCAACAAAAGGCAGTTTTGGCGTTCCATACATTACACCTTTGATAGACAGCATGGGCTTATGTGCGACTTCGAAATAAACACTGATGATTAACGTAGTTGGGACCGGCATTTTAGTTCGAAATAGCGATGAATTCGAAATAGGCTACTTCGAATTAATGATTGCTATTTTAGTTAAATCAAGAAGGAAAATATTGAGACCAAAAAAATAGTTCGAAATAGCGATTAATTCGAATTAACGGTGTTCGAAATAGCGGTGTTCAACAGTATGTCAAAAGCATCTCATTTTACCCGTGCAATACTTAACTTACGTTAAGCTTACAATAACCCTTTATTTTATCGCGAGCATGCAAACCGTTCAAACATCACTCCAGAAATAACACAGAACTGGTCGGTTTGAAACTTCATGTCGTTGCATGTGACATAACATTTAATGTACTCATGCGTGTATTTCAAATAGTTTATAACACTGTAATTCTGATTTATACAACTCGGACATACTCTGAAATGTTTTAATTTATTGAACTATTGAATGTCCCAAAACTTTTACATGAATGAAAAGACTTACAAGATTACAAATAATTTTCGGGCATGTGTGCGTTCTCATTCTCAGACACACGATTCATTATTTCATATTACTTACCGTATTTCAATAATTTCATATAAAATGTAACGATCCACAGCGTTGTTTTGTCATAAACCAACATAAAGGCTTACAACGTGGCAATGCGCATTTCAAAATTGCTTGTTCTGGTTTGCTACTTGATTAATATCTTCATAGCGAAAACTTGTTGACAAAAAACGTTCACACTTTGCCGTAAGCTAAGATTATTTTAATTTCGATATAATTTAGACAACATGCGGCAAGTGTAGATGTTTCTAAATGGATGCGACAGGCCCTTGCATTGGAGTTTTAATATTTTAAGTACGAGATATCATATAATAGTTTTGCACGGATAACTATTTCTTAACAGCATGGTTTGTGCTTTTGTTTGTTTGTTTTTTCTTGATAAATGATGCGTGTTTAATTGTTACAAATGGTCAACAACCTGCCGTTGGCTCTAACACTACCCAAGGTTGTAACATAGTTGGCTAGTGTGACGAAAAGCGTAAGTATGACTCAGCAATGCGACCTAGAATGCGAAATATATATAAATAAAAGCCTTCTCCGCGGCCTAGTGGTTAGGGCGTTCGCGGGAGTTCGAAGGTTCGAGTCTCGCACAAGGCTTGTTCAAATATGGCCGGTCACCTACCCAGCAGCTAGTTAAATCAAGGGCCTTCCTGCCAAGCGCCCGGCATATAGTATAGGAATCGGGAGTAAAGATGTTCACCAGTAAAGGCGTCTCAGAAGTCAAAACTGGCTGGCCCTTAATCGCGAGGGGTGACACTATAATAAACAAACACTTTACTTTACTAAAAGCCACGTATATACACCCAAGTTATTACAGGTCCAGTATACGAGGCCCCAGGAAATTGTGGATTTTGTTAATACAACAATTATCGAACGTAATGCCATCATAATAAGTTAGAAATATCGTGTGTTATTTTGCTATAACAAAACTGTTTCAAACTAATAATTTAGTTCATTTATCGTCAGATACACAATAGTTTTAATGCGTTTGTATTAGTATCCGATGCAACTCCCCACTGCACGGCAAAGTTGTTCACTGTGTGCTTTTTTTCTCACACTAACTTTAATACTGAAACACATTCAAATGCCCATGGAGAGCGTAACAAGAATGATACATGTCTCGTCAACATACTAATAAATCATGGTACATGATCCAAACAACAGATTACAGTGGTAAATTTTTATTCAAACCGATGGTTATTTGTCAAATTACAATTGAATGCGTCAGTTACTATTGAAAATAAGAACGTAAAGACAACGTACTGCAATTTATCACATGTCCCGGGATCATAAATAATAGAGAAGAATTTTAATTGTTATATCTACATGCCTGTTTGCAAATATCTTTGACAACTAAGAATGTGTTTGTGTATTTATTGCACCGAGTTGAATAGTCATTTTTATTGAATCCACCATTAACGTTAGTTTTAGGAGATATTTCACAGATAACAAATAATTAACAAAACATGTCTACTTTTGTCTGCATAATTCTTGAAACATCGTTTCTCGAATGGATACATATACGTACCAAAACAAGCAATGGCAGGAAAAAAACAAGAAACGTGGGAATTCCACGAAAACCAAGTTTTTCAAAAGGAAATCATATAAGTCAGCACAATAATTAATGGAAGTTCTGGGTGCAAGGTAAAGGTAATATACCTATGGATAGGAAATGGTGACATTGACCTTGCAATCCAAAGTAAGGTCTCAATGTAAGGTATCTACATATGAAATGTCATTAAAATATCTAAATTCGTCAAGTTACTGAGTGGTAACCGTTTTTTTTTTGTTTTTTTTAATAATGGTGACATTGACTGTAACCCCACCCACGCCATAAGCAATCCCAAGCGAGGTCTATAAGGTACCTACAAATAAAGTTTCATTAAAATATCTCAATTCGTTCTTAGGTTATTGAGCGGAAACCGTTTTTCTATTTTTAGTAACGGTGACATTGACCTTGACCCCACCCATCCCATATGCAATTCCAAGCGAGGTCTCCATATAAGGTATCTATGTATGAAGTTTCAATTTATTGAGCGGAAACCGTATTTCTATTTTTAATAATGGTGACCTTGACCTTGACCTCAACCATCCCATATGCAATCCCAAGCGAGGGTTCTATATAAGGTATCTATGTAATGGAGTTTCATAAACATATCTCGATGCGTTCTTAAGTTATTGAGCGGAAACCGTTTATCTATTTTAAGACCTTGACCTAGCTCAATCCGTTCTCGAATTTGAGAGCGGAAACGAAACATTGACGCCGCTACCCCGGCCGCCCATCCAACGACATAACCCAATCTAATAAACGATTTTTTTCTGCGAAACATTTGGTAAATAAAGCGGACACATGTGTTAAATATATATATATATACAAAGAATAATATCATTTTTTACGTTAACGCCTTACACTTATTAGAAATGACATGAAATGTTTACTTAAAACATCCTTAACTTTAATTTCAAGTAGACACCATCCGATACTACGAACAACATGTAAAACATGTTATACTTCAGAAATAATTATCGATTTATCGTTGTTTATCGGCCAATGAACAACGATTTGGAGTTCTGATGAGTAGGAATCAAACCATGAGGGCGTTAGCCCATGTTGTTTAATAGCCACACATCAGAACGACAAACCGTTTTTATTGGCCGATAAACAACGATAATACGAAAATTATTTCGATTCTAACACGATTTGACATAAAGTTTTGCAACTGTAATGGAACTACTTTTTACTATGCTCCGCTCAGAATCCGGATTTGTTTTTGCGTTGTTTATTGGGTAGTTTAACAAGGATAATTTTGTTCTTTGTCTATAGAAAACTAGCGAGTATTATGTCAGAATAGTAATTAACACAACACCCACGGACAGAATATTAAAATACTAAACTTCATAACGGGCAAAAAAAAGACTACACATGCTCTTAACAAAAAACAATCACATTAAGAACGGACATTATTGATGACCCTTAATAACATAGTGTTAATACTGCGCAAAACACATGTGTTTGATAACACATTTTACATCATGGCGGGGTCTCCGTTGTAGAAATAATCAAAGTCGTACCACCATTGTTGTTGTCAGTATTACGGTTATCTGTGGAAGCTTTGCTCCCACCTGTGGCATTATTGCTTTTAGTGATAATTTCAATCTTTACTGCTGAAACACTGTCCGCAAAATTTGGAGACCCGATTATATTCAGCAGCTTCAAAAGTGTCTGCGCATCAATTTCAATTCTCTGTGTAGGAATCTCAGATACACTCTGTTCAGAAGCTGCACCCTTTTCAGCATTTGCTGAACCATCGTCTTTCTTTACTTTAATAGTACCAATTGCATGTTTTACATTGTCTTGACTTTGTACCTCGCTCAGTGACACCTGCGGATCAACAGGCATGTCTTGTATTGGTTCAGCTGCAGTTTGTTTCACTTCAACGGTTTGAATCTGTTCAATAGTGAAGTTCACATCATTTCCGACAAGTACAACATCGTTCACTACGTCTACAACTTTCGAACTAGTTATCGTTTTTCCGGAACTATCCGCCGTCTGAATGTTAATATCAGATTTAACAGTATTGTTAGCATCACGTGCTTTGATAGGTTGATCCTTTGTATTTTGAGCATTTCCAATGATGTGTGGTTCTGTTGGTAATGTTTTAATAATACTCTCTCTAACTTCTTTAGGGGTTTCAACCTGGTTTAATTTGGAATCAACAACCAAAGTGGAAATAGTGACAATGTCGCTTTTTTGCGTTATTACGGACGGTTCGTTCGATTTCAATTTCTGACCAATCATACTAGACTGAACAGGGCTGTTGTCTGAGTGTTTCGTCGACTCCGGTCCTTTTCTGTAACTGCCATCTCCCCATGTTGTGGGGTCTGTTTCATTCGAACTTACTGTGGTTGGAACAATATCTGGTAGTGGCAAAATCTCTGTAGGTGCCTTTAACTTTCTTTGTAAAGGTTGTGACTTTGCTTTTGAATCTGCTGTTGGTTTCTGTGTTACAACTTCCTCGACTCCGTTACTAACCATCTCGCTTGCCGAATTTGTTTCACCATTGACACCACTGCTACTATTTTCACTCTTCAAAACTGTTTCTGCATTTATTCCGACCAATATATCTGATGATTTTTTCTTTGGTGCGAAATTTCGGTCTATAGGAACCTCATGCAATTGTTGATTAGTACTCGGTTTGGTATCCTTCATTTGCGTAATCACTATCGTAGAATCTATGACGCCGTTAACGTGTTGTTTTCCGTTGGATGAAGGCCCCTCCTTGCTAGGGGATGCCGTGGTACTGATAGGTTTACCATTTATCGTTGTGACCCCAGCGCTGTTAACTTCCATTTTCTTGTCACAGAATGTGCCGGTGTAATTCGGTTCGCACAAACAGGTAATATCTGGCGAGCAGATCTTTGAGACACATGTACCTCGGTGGCAGATACCTGACATAGAATGACACATGTTACTAGTATCACATGTGTCAACTTTCTTTTCCGCTTGGCCATTTTTCTGGGAGAAGTCAAATGTTTTTATTGACAAGAACGCCGGCTTGTCAGGGACGGGCGCTGGTTTTGCAGGTGGCGCTAGGGTAGTTGGAGAGGTTGTCGGGGTTTCTGCGGGTGTTGCTGACAGGGAAGATACAGGCGGAGTCTCAGAGACTGGCGCTGAACCAGATACACTGCTATCTGCTGGCGCCTCAGCAGGTTTGTCTATTACTGCGCCCTCTGACGGAACGCTCTGTCCGTAACCATACCTCACAGCTGTCAACTGAAGAAGGACGCACATCAGACAGGCAATCGTGTCACGTGATGTACTATCCATCTTCTTCTTCATTTAAGCTCGTTTAGATAAATCTGAAAAAGCACATTTCCATAAATTAGTAGCGCCTAATTATATATTTTGTATTAAAAATGACACATTAGTTTACATATGAAAGATTAAACGTTTTATGATTACAGAACTATATTGTTGCGGGCGGCTTAACAACAATATATGAGGCGTGTCGTGGGAAAACCGGACTTAATGTATGTGCGTAAAGTGTCGTCCTGGATTAGCCTTTGCGGACTGAACAGGCTGATCCGGGACGATACTTTACGCACATGTATTAAGCCCGGTTTTCCCACGACAGGCCTCATATCTTTCAACACAATTACGCATGCAGATACAAGTTTTCTTTTAGTGATCACTTACATAGACATTACAATATATTTATTATTATTATTTTTATTATTATAATTAATAATAATAATAATAATAATATTATTATTATTATTATTTAAAAACACAAGAAATTGTGTGGCAATGCGCTAAACATATATGCTAGGATAATCTACCACCGTACATTTATATTTTACCATAAAAACCTTATCCATTAACATATGTAAGGGAAATTTTCAGACATTACTGCCCATTATCAAGTCTTTTCAACAGAATAAGTATTGGTAAAATTGATCGGTAAGGTAAGATAATTAATTTGGACACGTTTGTTATTCCACTTCAATGTAACGTATTGACATTATTTCTAATATGTGCGTTAGAAGTTTTGCCTAGTATATATTTCGTTCGACTTTTTAATAGAAGATAGTAATAATAATAATAAAACATAAACAAATGAAAAAGTACTGATTTATTGTTTTAGAATTAATAGGTGCATATTATCTTTGATCAACAACATTTGAGGGAAATAATGGAAACTACGTTGGACTGAAATAGATTCAACAACATGGAGGCGTGTCATGGGAAAACCGGGCTTAATGCATAAGTGCGTAAAGTGTCTTCCCGGATCAGTCTGTGCAGTCCGCACAGGCTAATCCAGGACGACCCTTTGCGTTTTTATTGTATTTTCTGTTCAAGGAAGTCTCTTCTAAACTTAAATCCACTGTAGGAGGAAAGTGCCGTCCCGGATTAGCCTGTACGGACTGCACAGGCTGATCCGGGACGACATTTTATGCACATGCATAAAGCCCTGTTTTGCCACGACACGCCTTCATTAAAAATTTCATTGCATGTAAATTATTTGTGAAACTTGTATACAAAGTCAAGATATTTTTCCTACTTTTGTCAATATTGATGAAAAACAACACATGGTCCTCTAAATTGCTAACTGAATAATGACAGATTTATTCGGTTGGATCAATTGGCAACAAAAAAAGCATTGTATGACATTTTTGGACTCAATTATGAACTCGTCATTCAATGTTATTCATGTACATGCATTATTATTTATTCATGACCATCTCTTAAAGTAAAGGTATTGTAGAATTCTAATAATTGTTTTCCAGTCACCATTTAGACCATCCATTTAAATGGTAGTGTTTTTAAAAGTCCCAGTTTGTGACCAACCATAACTTGCATGAGTAACAAAACAACTAAATCTCAGAACAAAATAAGCATATAATTCCTACAAAACATGCTTATATTTATGGCTGAAATTCAACAGGACACGGTGATTTAAATCAGCAACAAAAATAAAGTAATTAGAAAAGCATGGAATTTACAAATCATGAAATTTGGATATGAAATTAGAAAAAAATAACGAAGATAAGTAAACAAGTAAGTAAGAAGTAGAAGTATTAGAAGTATTAACAGTGGGAGTTATTGTTCTTGTTAAATTAGTAGAAGCAGTCATCCTCATATTATTACTTTAGTAGTAGTTGTAGTAGACGTGGTGGTGGTAGTACATGCAGTAGTAATATTATTATTATTATTATTATTATTAGTAGTAGTAGTAGTAGTAGTGGAGGTGGTGGTGTACCACGGTGGTGGCGGTTGTGGCGGTGGTGGTGTTGTTGGTAGTGGTGGAGGTGGTGGTTGTTGTTGTTGTTGTTGTCATCGCAGTCTTAGGAGGAGGAGTACTAGGAGGAGAAGTACTAGGAGGAGAAGTACTAGGAGGAGAAGTACTAGGAGGAGGAGTACTAGGAGGAGAAGTACTACGAGAAGTACTAGGAGGAGAAGTACTAGGAGGAGAAGTACTAGGAGGAGGAGTACTAGGAGGAGGAGTACTAGGAGGAGAAGTACTAGGAGGTTAAGTACTAGGAGGAGAAGTACTAGGAGGAGAAGTACTAGGAGGAGAAGTACTAGGAGGAGGAGTACTAGGAGGAGGAGTACTAGGAGGAGAAGTACTAGGAGGAGGAGTACTAGGAGGAGAAGTACTAGGAGGAGAAGTACTAGGAGGAGGAGTACTAGGAGAAGTACTAGGAGGAGAAGTACTAGGAGGAGAAGTACTAGTAGGAGGAGTACTAGGAGGAGGAGTACTAGGAGGAGAAGTACCAGGAGGAGAAGTACTAGGAGGAGAAGTACTAGGAGGAGAAGTACAAGAAGTTACTAGAGCATGAGTTTGAGCAGCGGGAAAAAATATCATTTTAAGAAGCAGTAGCAGCAGCAGCATGGGCAGTTGTAGCAGTTACAACGGTATTTGGACTGCTCAGTGTCCTTTTTTCATTGCCATTTTTGTGGTTGCAATAATGGTATTTGAGACAGTATTCTTGCTGAAACAGTGCGGGCAATTTCGACAGCGGTAATGTACTGGTCAAGCATGTTGCGGGGCTCACAGTGGCGCAGTCTTACGCAATATATAGCATGATCATTATCTAGAGCGCGTAGTGACAATCCCGATGAAACGCAGTGTCACCTTGCCAGTTATATACACAATTCCTCCTTTGTTTACTTGTATTAATTAATTTACTATCCCTGTTGTTTATTAGGTAACAAAAACGTCAGGCGATCAGAAGGATTCCGTGTTTTGATTCATAAATTGCTAATTATGTTATTTAACTTTCTTTCTTGGAAATCGTATTTTTAAGTTGTAGCTGGTTATTTAAAGTATATCAAAACACCTTTGGAATTTGACATTTAGTAAAATGGTTATTATCTTTGGTTGTCTGGTTAAAGATTTGACATTTAGTGAAATGGTTGTTATTATGTTTGGTTGTCTCGTTAAAGATTTGACATTTAGTGAAATGGTTGTTATTATCTTTGGTTGTCTCGTTAAAGATTTGACATTTAGTGAAATGGTTGTTATTATCTTTGGTTGTCTCGTTAAAGATTTCAACGAACTAGTGCGCGTATGCTTCCAAATAAATATTGTAATAAATTAAAACATATTTATAAATAGGTTATCACCGGTATAAACACGGCAACGCAATAATTACATTTGAAATGCATTTAAAAAGAAAAACCGTCATATTTTAAAAACAAAGAATCGGTTTATTCAAGACAGGTTTGCGGTTTGTTAAAATGTTTATATTCTATTTGAGGCAAATATCCATAAGTCCTTGCTATAACGAACAACTTTATTTTTCAGATGTCATTTATAAGCATTCATAACACTGAACGAAAGCAGCAATATTAAAAATATAATGAGGTGTGTCGTGGGAAACCCGGGCTGAATGCACGTGCGTAAAGTGTCGTCCCGGATCAGCCTGTGCAGGCCGCACAGGCTCATCCGGGACGGCATTTTCCGCTTTGATTGTATTTTCTGTTTCAAGGAAGTCTCATATAAACATAAATCCACTGTAAGCGGAAAGTGCCGTCCTGGACTGCCGGACTTCATAGGCTGATCCGGGACGTCACTTTACGCACATGCAGTGAGCCCGGTTTTCCCACAACACGTCTCTAATAACGATTTATAAGTACAGGCAGTCATGAAATATTATTGAAAGTTAATTTTGTAGTTTGAAAATAGCGATTCGCCTCTTAAACGTATGGTCACGTAAATATTGAAAAAAACTATTGCGTGTAAATAACATACATTTAACATATCACAGCATCACTGGCTTGCAATATACAGTCTATATTAACTTCTTTAATACTTTCATTCTTTATATTTTAGGCGTGTCGTGGGAAAACCAGGCTTAATGCATGTGCGTAAATTGTTGTCCCGGATTAGCCTGTGCAGTCCGAAAAGGGCTAATCCAGGACGTCACTTTCCGCCTACAGTGGATTTATGTTTCGAAGAGACTTCCTTTAAACAGAAAATACCATAAAAGCGGAAAGTATCGTCTCGGATCCGCACAGACTAATCCCGGACGACACTTTACGCACGTGCATTAAGCCTGGTTTTCCCACGACACACATTATATATATTTATTTTTACACTGCGACTAATAGGAAAAACGAAGTAGAATTATTGTATTTCTTAAAGAATTCACTTACTATTTATTTAATGCAAACATGCTATGTGTCAATAGTTACTGCCATTTACAAAATGTAAACTAACTAAAGTTTAAGCGTAAAAAAATATGTTTATTTGAGGCTACCCGACTTACCCTAAAGACAATGCCCCGACCCTAGAACTATTTACTGGGTTTGTCAGATTGATTTTTGTTTTATTTACCCTTTTCAATAATTAAATGTGTTTTCGGATAAATAAGTATTTTGTTTTGATAGTATCCACTTATAAACAATATTTAAGGATATTATGGATATGTTTTGACTATTTATTCAGTTTTAGAATCTTCAAATTGACGACCATTTACAAAAAAAAAAAAATCCCGACCTACCTACCCTAATTTTTTTGGGGCATGTAACCCAAAACAAACATATTTTTTGCGCCTGAGAAACAACTAAGATGTTAGAAACTATAAAATGCATCTTAAAGTGAAAACGGAACATTGTTTAGTGGTCGTATTTTATTATAACATTGTGACATTTGTACCTTGAGCACGATTTTGATATTCACTAGTAAACTGTCCTGAAAGGGAAGGACCAGTGCGATAAGAAAAAATGAAATGCTATTTATGAAAAATTACTCAGTGAAATATATCATGTTTTATTTGTGTCGCAAAACTTATTTTACTTAGTATATATACAAAGTTAATTCTCCCAATAGTTAATAAAGAACAGTTTGTTGCATTAAAGCGTTACCAGGGATTTCAATAGATTTTCAAAACCAGGAGTAAAATGACCCCTAGCTAGAAATGTCAAGGGGTCAGAATGACAGTTTCAGGGGTAAAAATACTGAAATCACAGGGATTTTGTTGCTGAATACTTTATAAATGGTATTTTGTGTTACTAGAGGTTAAGAACTATGCAAAACAACACCATAAGTATAATGTTCTAGTGCTTTTCTAGTGCTTTTGAAGTTTGCAAATGGAAAATAGATGATTCAAAATCTTCAAAATGCTTCAAGTCAGATTATTTACTAGAATCAAAACTGAGCAATGTGCTTGCATCAAAAAGCAGGATTCTGCATCAATTGAAATCACTGGTTACAACGCATGTAACACTGAAGGCGTTAATAAATCACTGGTTACAACGCATGTAACACTGAAGGCGTTAATAAAGCAAATACACAAATTAACTTGAAATGTAACATTCATTACGGAAGAATCCCAATTGCACGCAAGTATTAAATAAAAATAATATACACAATCGGGTAATTTATAATTTGGATCAGATGTAAATGCATAAAGCGAGTGAAAACGGGGAGTTGTTTCGAGAAATGGTAAATAGAACCTAACAACATGTTCATGATGTTGGAAAGACCAGATACAATGTGCACATAAATCAGTATACATGTGTCCAGTAAGACTAACTTAAACACTAACCTTAGTAGCATGGTCTTTATTTCACAATGTTATAGCAGGATAATATAATTTAGAAATTAAGCAACTATTTATGTCAACTATATTGTCGAGATTTACAGCTTTCTGTTTACAATTATGCATTGTTCACAACGGTAACCTTTAACCACCACGTCATGTACATGAACGGTAGAATATTTACGTAAATTGCGTTATCTATGACGCAAAAGTAACTTACCTTAATACGGCTGTGTTTTAATTCACATGTCCAAACCAATTGGTACATAAATTATGATAATTGTCATTACACAAATTCACTTCATCGTGGCCGCCATCTTTGTTCATGTGTTATACAAACTACGTCAAGAGGTAATAAAAATAACGTCAATGACGGCAGTACGTATTCTTAACGTGCGAAACGTAACGCCGTGTCACAGTGTGAAACAATGGTCAAATCCTATTTGTTGACCAGGCGTTGAGATGTGTTTATCTGTCAGTGGTCATTAGTTACATACGCTTTAACACAACTGACAATAAAGTATGACAGTGAAGTATGATGTATGTTTCGTACATATTTTTTAATGGTTTTGTTCAAAATAAAGCAGCGTAGTTTCGATAAATTAAAATTGTATACATGCATATATGCACGTGTGACTTAAAAGAAATATTATGAATAGAGAAAAATACTATATGTTATTGAATGTTAAATGGAGTTTTTCACAAATCAGAAAATGGACATTTCTTGTTAGCAATAAGATATACTGGAAATAAAAGATGATCGTTGTTTTGATCGTTTAGAACTTTTTGTTTAAAATGGACGAGGAGGTACCCATTTGGATCCCCAACACCACAAAATTAATGGTTTTGGATAATTAAGTATTTACATTAATTCAGATAACATGTTTAGGTGTTTTCATCAATTAAAATTTAGAATATCATATAAATCACGCGAAACCACTGCCCTTATAAAATAGATTATAACATTTTGATTTAGTAATTTTTTTTTTTCTGTTTTTCAAACACACCCGTCGTTTTTAAATATTTTACCAGAAAATGTAAAAATGTGCCACTAGTAAAAATAATTGTATAAATGAATGCTATTGTGGCTACTAAAAGCGCTTACATATAACGATTTATTTTTTTATTTTAAAAACATAAAACATTATAATATGCGTTCATTTTGGGTTTAGTGAATATTAAATAAGTCGATCACTTTGCTTTTAGTAAATATTTAACAATACTATTTTTTATATATTTTCCCTACAAGTAAAGGGACATGACCTGTGCACAAGAAATGAATATGCTTACCACGATTTATCTTCCATTGAAGAGGTGTTTAACGTAAAATACGTGTAGACCTGCGTTGGGACATTTTTTAAATAAAATAATTAAAAGCGTATATTATGTAACAGGTCCAAAGTCACAGATAATTAGAATCAGTAAATGTAGAGAATAAATATGGCGTGTCGTAGGAAAACCGGTCTTAATGCATGTGCGTAAAGTATCGTCCCGGATTAGCCTGTGCAGTCCGCACAAGCTAATCCAGGACGGCACTTTCCGCCTACTGTTGGTTTATGGTTAGAAGAGACTTCCTTGAAACAGAAAATACCATAAATGCGGAAAGTGTCGTCCTGGACTAGCCTGTGCGGATTGCACAGGCTAATCCGGGACGACACTTTACGCACAGCTATTAAGCCCGGTTTTTCCACGACACGCCTCATTAATAGTTTGCTATAAATGGTTATAAATGGCATCAATACTTTATACTAAATGCTGTATTGCATAAGAGCAATGGAAGATTACTTTTCTTACAATAATTATCAAAATAACAAACACATTTTATTTTCATTTTATCGATATACCAAATAACCCAATGAAGTTAACGAAAACATTATAACGCATCATTACTATATATACTATACTATATATACATGTATGTTAGGCATCAATATGACATAATAACCATATGTTTTAGTGTCGTCGATAATGCAGCTGAAATCGTATTGTAAACCATTTGACATCATAATAATTATGTCTACCATGTCTTTATGAAATTCTACATTGTTACGACTGAAAACAACATATAACAAATGCAATAATAATTATGCCAACCATGTCTTTATGAAATTCTACATTGTTACGACTGAAAACAAAGTATAAACAATGCATATAGCTACACAATTTATTTTGTTCAAATACTGTTAGCAACAACTAATGACGCGTACAAACATCGAGAATAAAATTGAATAACTCGCCCTTTTTAGTAAGTTTAATAAAAACGGAGTTTACATGGGCGAAACGTCAGTATTGTTCCATTTTATTTGAAATGCAACTCCCCGTATTCTTCCGTCGTATCAAATTTCAACTAAATGAATTATCTGTAACTCTAAGTCTCTTAATAGATATAGATTTGGACCTAACAAAACAATAAGTAACAATCGAAAAGCAAAGTTGTGCGCCAAGACAATGTGATAACGAAAGCAAGAGAAAACGCTTGGTTAAACTTGTAAAGATTTTCCTTAAATGCCGTAGACGTTTTCCAATATCTTAATCAAGTTAATGACATTCAGGGCGCATATCTATCCGCTAAAAGTACTATTTACCATAATTAAAACGTGCTTTTTGGGTGATACAATTGGAAATCGTTAAATACATAGGAATATAATCAGATTGTATTCTTCAGATAAAACGGGTAAGTTTTGTTTTATCCCCGTATTATACATTATTTTATGTAATTGCTTTTTTGCTCTCTTGCATTTTCATTTAGGGTGTTGTCATTTGAATTTTGGCTAAGAAATAAGTCCAAGGGCAAATTGGAAATCCATGCTATACCTGTTAACTATTTGTTAATGATATACGTTGTTTATACGCTATAATTATTACATTTATAATGATTTATTATGTTTTTGCTTACTCGGTAATAAACTTCATCAAAAGTTTATATTACGTGCACATGAATGCCAACTGTTTAAACACGAATACATATTATTATGTTGTTTAAATAAATAGTGTGTATTCGTTGTCCACTGCATATTAATAATAATATTATAAATAATTCCAAAACAAACACTTAAACATTTAATTTAATAATATATACTATTAAGACTGGTTTTAAAAGAACGTATGTACTCATTACAGGCCGAAATAATACCAAACCAACAGTGTCATTGAGATATGGTGAACACTCAAATCAAAATCATATATAAGTTTTATTATAACTCGGACACATTAACCGGACACTCATGAACTCATAATTACCATAATTACACTTTTGAAGTATCTCCTATAGTTATTATTGGTTATGTTCGTGCACGTGTTTCGCGTGTTTATTTATGTCATAACTGTGTTTTCATTGGAATACTCTTACATCGATTTAGCTCGATTTCATTATGGAAACGTAATACATTAATGAGGCGTG
The DNA here is from genome assembly GCA_027627225.1 of Congeria kusceri. Lineage (NCBI taxonomy): Eukaryota > Metazoa > Mollusca > Bivalvia > Myida > Dreissenidae > Congeria > Congeria kusceri. Next base: position 7,605,429 of record CM051032.1, on the reverse strand, counting down.
TCGTGGGAAAACCGGGCTTAATACACGTGCGTAATGTGTCGTCCCGGATTTTTCAACGGAACACTCTTACATCGATTTAACTCGATTTCATTACGGAAACGTAATAAATTAGTGAGGCGTGTCGTGGGAAAACCGGGCTTAATACACGTGAGTAAAGTGTCGTCCCGGATTTTTCAATGGAATACTCTTACATCGATTTAACTCGATTTCATTACGGAAACGTAATAAATTAATAAGGCGTGTCGTGTGAAAACCGGGCTTAATGCATATGCGTAAAGTGTCGCCCCGGATCAGCCTGTGCGGACAGGGTCGACACTTTCCGCTTTTATGGCATTTTCTCTTTAAAGGATTTCTCTTCTAAACATAAATCAACTGTAGGCGGAAAGTGTCGTCCCGGATTAGCCTGCGGACTGAATATGCTCATCCAGGACGACACTTTACGCTCATGCATAGAGCCCGTTTTCCCACGACACGACTCTTACATATTCATCGTAACGTGTAATTTATTCACGCACATAGGACAGTGGCAGGAAAATGCGTCCGAGCTACATGCAGTCATTCACTGTCATAAGAATACACGTATCTGTGTATAAAACTCTGATATACACTCAAGAAAAGATATAGCGCACCAAATGGAAATTGGTGTATTTTGCTTTATTTGTAAGAATTTCAGCTTGAAATGTTAGCTATGATTATGTGAGTTAAAAATAAACATGCATGTGTTCATTAAAAAATAATGGGAAAAAATACCAAAGAATTTTAACACGGCGAAGCTGAAATTCTTATAAATATAGAAAATATAAAAATTCCCATTTGGTGCGTTATAACTTTTGTTGATTCTACGCTGTTTGTTTTAAATCAATACAATCTATTTATGTATTTGCATATGTGCAATGTTTGCACTGAACTAACTCATGCGAACCCCTTATGTTATACAAATTGTATATTGAATATTTGTTCTTTTAAAATAAGGTTCACAATATATAATTTCGTTTGTTTGATATAATGACAGCTGGTTGATTAATCGGTGTTTATCAACGAATAATTGCTCTGGTTCAAACACACATTCAAATATTGATATTAAAACTACTTTGCTATTATTAAATATAAAATATTTAACGCAATATGACTATTTCACAGTGTTATGTCTACTATAGAAATAACAATAAACAAATGGTAACATCTTTTACTAGGTAACGTACTGAATCCGATGACTATATAATTCACAGATAGTGTAATGTCTACTACAGAAATAACAATAACCAAACGGTAACATCTTTTACTAGGTAACGTACTGAATCCGATGACTATATAATTCACAGATAGTGTAATGTCTACTATAGAAATAACAATAAACAAATGGTAGCATCTTTTACTAGGTAACCGCACTGAATCCGATGAATATATAATTCACAGATAGTGTTATGTCTACTATAGAAATAACAATAAACAAATGGTAACATCTTTTACTAGGTAACGTACTGAATCCGATGACTATATAATTCACATATAGTGTAATGTCTACTATAGAAATAACAATAAACAAATGGTAGCATCTGATACTAGGTAACCGTACTGATTCCGATGAATATATAATTCACAGATAGTGTTATGTCTTCTATAGAAATAACAATAACCAAAGGGTTGCATCTTTTACTAGGTAACCGTACTGAATCCGATGACTATATAATTCACAGATAGTGTTATATATACTATAGAAATAACAATAAACAAATGGTAGCATCTTTTACTAGGTAACCGTACTTAATTTGATGACTATATAATTCACTGATAGTGTTTTGTCTACTTTAGAAATAACAATAAACAAATGGTAGCATCTTTGATGCACACAGACGGAGGGCAAACCCATAGTCCAAACAGTGTACCAAATTTCATGAAGTTTCATGATCATATCTTATGCACTTTTCAAGATATTACAGTATTAAGTTTATTTCTATTTTTTAGTAACAGTCACGTGACCTTTGACCTCTGGTGAAAAATAAAAGGTCGTGCATAATTCTCACATTGCCACATTGCCGTTTATATGTATACCCGGTTTCATCGAAATAAGTTCAGTACTTTTTGAGTTATTGCAGGAACCACTTTTTGGGGGACGGACAGACAGACGGACGGACAAACATACGGACGAACAGAGAGAGAGACACACAGACGGATGGACGGACGGAGGGTACACCTATAGTCCCCTCAGGTGAAACACCGGTAGGGGACAAATAAGGGTTTTGTTTGACCCTTTTCATGTTTACATTTTGACGTCAGAATTGTGAGTATTTTGTATAACCATAGTTAAAACACGATTCATTACCAAGCAGAATAGCGCAGTTTGTTAAAGTGCTGTCTGCTGTAATTTCTTTGTAGGCCTCCGAAGTCATGAGTTCGATATCCACTTTGTTTTGTTTTTCAAACTTTTTTGCTAATTTGTTTTGCGCCTGTCTTAGTATTGCTCATTTCTATCATATAATATCATTTATAGTGCAATAGGAAGCTTACGTTGACATGGTCCCTTTAATTGAACGCTGTTAAGCACGGGAACCGCACTTTTACATTTCTCAAATTGTATTCAAAGGTCTCATGTTTATTTTTATTTTACACTCTTAGTAGGCAACTGTGAAAATGATGGTGTACCGTAAATCCATTTTTATTCTATTCAAGCATTGTTTCGAATCATTAAACCTTCTGCGGTGTTGACAACCACATTTTAGACAATTTGCACGGCTGAATAATTTCTGCTTCCTAACCCAAATATTTGATTAATTGCATTTCCAGTCTGTGTAAATATATTTCAGAAAGACCATTTGCTAAGCACACATAGGGGAATGAATTGATTTACATAAGAAATAGCAAAATGATTTTTGCTACATTAAAATATTTAAATGACTGCAAATGCGATTAACTGCGCACGCTCTCTTTCAAACATAAAACGTTATTTTTCGTATTCGCCTGTTAAATAAATAAACTATATATTAAACATTGGTGAGCCCTGCCTTACTCTTTCATTCGCCGCCAATGTTTTACGAAAGCAATATGCACTATTGAAACGTAAGAATGGGCATGTCGAATTCAAGATAATCATCTTGCATAAAATCCATTTAAAATTCCTGTTTTCCATTTCACTCTCGTCTTAATATATTTCTGAATTTTATGTTTCAGGTGTTGAGAGAAATTCCACTCAGTTATAGGAAACAAAGAGAAAGAGAGGAGAACTACTTTGTAGGAAGATAGGAAATGAAAGTGCAATCATAAACCTTGATGAGATTGTAAACATCGTGGTTACAGATCGATTGGATCAAAATGTGGTAATGTGTTACAGATAGGACATGATAGAAGATAAAGCGATCTGATGAGTTAGGAATTGATTAATTAAACATCAGAGAACGGCAGCATGTCTCAGATGGCCGTATTGGCATGCGTGTTTTGGTGACATGCTATTTGAGAGGGCCTGTGGTTGTGTTAGAGTCCGTAAACAGGTCTGTAAGAGATAGAACATTACAGAAAATGTGGATAGTACTTGCAGAAAGGGTATTTACTTAATGACGCGTTCTTGTTGTTATGAGAGTTCGTTGTGTTTTAAATGTGCACAGTTAGGAGTTGAATTATTGGGCTTATAAAGCAGAACAAGGCTTTGAACAATGGATTAATTTAGTTGTGTATATATTATGATTTTAAATTAGCATACTTTCCTGTGTACGATAACTAAAACTAACGTGCATTTTAAGAGGAAAGATCTATCGTTACATAGCGAAATAAATGAAACTAAGAGTCTACATAATTCAACACCTTGTGAATTACATGCAAAATTGTGCATTTCATGAAATTTAGAATAAAACAAATGTAAATAGCTGTGCTACTGAAATACAAACACGGATATAAGTGCAAATCATACATTATTAGCACATAATTAATGATGATGGTGGATCATCAGTCCACAAGACCTCCATCGTTTTATCATCACCAACCTGCCAAAGGGTTGTTCACCATGACCACTGGGTTTCCAATTCGCAAACCACGCGCCAAGACTGTCGGTGGTGGGAGCATCCATTTTGCGAAAGATCTGAAGGACACTATGCACCATGTAAACATCATTAACATTGTTGCTGCTGTCAATGACAGTCGTCGTGTTACGCGTCGCGAACAATCGGACGCCACTTCAGAGAAATCTGGGAAAACAACTGTTGACTTTTCAAACGTAGTGTTTCCTCATGAGCATTCCACCGCGGTCATTTCTCAACAGAGAGTGTTTGAAATGCCAGGTGATGCGATTCAAAAGAAACCCGTTTATTACAAACATTCTGAAGATCAGGAGGTTAAAACTGACGCCCATATGCGTGTTTACAATGAAAGACATTTACACGTTATAAGACGTAAAAAGGTGCAACCTCCGGAAAGCTCCAAAACCAGTATTGCAAAGATAGTTAAAAATCTGCCTGTGAAACCACAAATATTAGATAGTTCTTTTTTAGGCCAGAATCCAAGCGTAAGCTCAGAAAGCCACAATAGAAAAAGCGCCTTCTCTAAGAGTAGTCGCAGTATATCGAGCGCAATGAGCGTTCGTCAACTAGGATCTCTGAAAAAGCATTCTGAGCCGAGAATGGTCCACGATGTTGCCAAATGTGACGTGATAGATCTACTAGACCCCACGATTCAGAATAACGGTGTCGGCAAAGAGCAGGTGACCAGTGGCAATAACACAGAGGCAACTCAGCCACCGCAGTCATCACAGACGCCTGTGCCATACCTGAGGACAAAGTCTTTGCCTATTATTTTTCCCGCAAAGAACTCGAAACCTAATCTTACGAAACAAGAATCTTTGCCAAAAGAAAAGGTTCCACACGTATATAAAGATAGACCGCTGTCACAAACTATGCGCAAGTCGCTTCCCGTATCATTGTATAGGACAATGCTCAGTCAACCTAGTGGCTCCAGTTTTATGACATTTTCAATCAACAATGGATTCAATGAACCATTAGAAGTATTAACACCTATAATACACCATTCACAGATTAAGCAGCTAATTGGTAATCAAATTCCAAAACATCATCAGCGAGTTACAGCTGGGATTTATCACATGAACAGATCCAAGTTAAGGAATCCATTGACCCCGAAGGTTGGCCGAGTACCTATTCACATTCACCATCCTTCGATGAAGATGTTAAATGGATACGATCGCAGCTCAACGATAGTACAAGATCTTCACACTCTCCAAAGGTCTAAAACAGAGCTCCATGAACAAGTAAAACGAGTAATGAGCGGTAAGCAGGACGTACAATCTGAACGTGAAAGGGAAGTTTATTCGGCTAAAAGTAGACAAGGTCGCATGTCGTCTAGATCAAACGGCAGTGATTTATTCAGTGACAATGGAACGCCCCGAAAAGGGCAGTCAAATGGGGACGCTGTTGATACAAGTTTTGATGTTGCACCAGATGAAGTAAATGAAATAGACAGACTAGACGAACATGGGGGGTTATGCATCATTCAGTCGTCTACATCCGCGAATAAAGCTTTTATTCAGGATGTTAGGCCAATGTCGTCAAAGGAACTACTAAGAATCCAGCAAAGGATTTTACCAGCAAATCAACCTGCACATGATCACAGCATGGTGCAGTATGCTGCAGCGGACACTGGGATGACCATACGGAAAGTGCAGCTGTCCAGCAGCTCGCTGTCATCGATGTCGTCGAATGAAAGACATGGCACTGAGAGTGGTGTTATTGAAGCACATTTAAACGAACCACAGGTGAGCATTACGGACAAATACCAAGAACGTCATGGACATAAGGTTGGTGACGTAAGCAACAAAGCTGAACTTGAGTCAATGCCTACAATTGAAAATTACGCCATAAATATTGAAGAAGGGAAAGTGGCTTTGATGAACGAACATGAGCAAATCGAGTATTATAAAATTGTGAAGGCAGTTGATCTAAGAACGTATGAAGGCTACGAACACAAGAAGATGCGGCGGTCTTCCGCGGGCTCCAATAGGAAGGAGGGTGAGCCGAGGTCCAAAGTCCACTATGTGAAAGTCAAACTGAGCTAAATTTTAATGCATACACGTATTACATAATTGACTGAACTGTTCATTTACCTACATTTGCATGTTAATTTTTGATATTATTATAAATAGTGTGGTGATTAACTTCACAAGTATGTATTTCAACGTGACCTTTTGTTGGTCCCCTTGTCAGTAATACTGTCATATAATCGTTTGTGTTTTGAAATATTATCGTAGTTATGCATTATAAACGTTGTATGTGTTTTCAAAACTTACAAATGGAAATGGAAATTTACAGTTTTATGATTTAGCTCCAATATGTTGGAGAGTAATAAATGTTACTGCGTGGAATATATTGCTAAGACCTGTATTCAAGCATGTTCCGTAGTCAAAACTAAAAGAGTTTTCTTAAATTATATAATACATATAAGTATTAAACACATTTATATTTGAAGTGAACTAGCGTACATGTCATGCATTTGAATTAAATTAATTTAAATTATAGATATTCACATAAACAGACAATTTGGTTACGGTTTTCACTTTCTTGGGTACAACTTGTAATGGTCTTGTTTGACAGCACGTCCTAAAATTGTTTATATTAAGATGTGTGCCTATAATAACACTGGAGTACGACATGGCAATGGAGAATGTAAAGCAAATTTGAATAAAAAAAGTAACGTTGAATTATGTATGTGTTATTGCATGCAGTAGCTCTGGTTATAAATCTTACAAACATTCACACAAAGAAAAAATTTGACCTATATTGCAAGTATTGCAAAACGTAAAATATAGTGGCGTATCACGACTATAATGCATTTTTACACAGTGGTACACTATTACTAACTGACAAATTTCTTGTCCAGAGTGTACAAATCTTGTAAACATTGAGGCTGATTTTTCAATTTGAAAAAAAAACAAGAATTGTCAAAGGATGTGACGTATGCCCCCGAAGCATATGCTTTTCAGAGGAAAGCAACACAATGTCAGTTACATGTTGGCAAAAATGACGCCTCCTACAAAAAGAGTTATGGTCCTTGTACTCTGCACTTCCTCTAAACATCCTATATCAATATATGTGGTTTTATTTTAAATCAGTTCAATACTAATGGAGTTATGCACTGCCCTAAAAAATTAAATGAAGGGCAATAACTCCATAAATATTGAAAAAAAGAGTTATGGTCCTTGTACTCTGCTCTTCCTCTCAATGTCCTCTATCAATATATGTGGTGTTATTTTTAATTCCTTCAATTCTAAGGTAGTAATTATATGCACAAAAACAAAGGGCAATAACTCCGTAAGTATTGAAGAATGAGTTATGGTCCTTGTACTCTGCACTTCCCCTCAACGTCCTCTATCAATATATGAGTTTTATTTAAAATCCCTTCACTACAAATGGAGTTATGCTCTGCACAAAAAAAATAAACAAAGGGTAATTACTCCATAAATATTGCAAAAATAGTTATGGTCCTTAAACTCTGCACTCCCTCTCATTGTCCTCTATTATTATGTGAAGTTTCATTTGAATCCCTTCAATACTAATGGAGTTATGCTCCGCACAAGAAAATTAAACACATGGCAATAATATTGAAGAAATAGTTATGGTCATTGTATCCTGCAGTTCCTCTCATTGTCCACTACTATTCTACGAAGTTTTATTTTAATTCCTTCAATACTAATGGAGTTATGCTCCGCACAAAAAAATTTAAAGCTTCACTTAAGGAAATAAAACAAAGGGTAATAACTCCGTAAATATTGGAGAAAGAATTGTGGTCCGTGTGCTCTGCACTTCCTCTCATTGTCATCTATCATTATATGAAGTTTCATTTGAATCCCTTAAATACTTTTTTAGTTATGCTCCGCACAAGAAAATTAATGCTTCACATAAGGACATAAAACAAAGGGCAATAACTCTAATTAAGTTATGCTCCGCACAAGAAGCGTGACGGACAGACGGACAGACGGACGGACGATGCGATTACTATATTACCTTCGGGGGCATAAAAACAGGACAAACAAAATATTGCAATTTAAATGAAATAGTAATACAAGAGAATTTGTCAATTTTAAGTAAATGGTAATACAAGAGAATGTTTAAGGTTCATTAAAGTGTGTATGTACGATCTTTACAACAGATATAGTGGCATAAATACAGTTAACAAAATAAAGTTAATTAACATATATTTCTATTTAAAATGGGATAAAAGTTAAGAATAAACCTTGCTTTTAAATGCACAATAAGATAGTTTTTAATTAGCAAATAGTTTTCGTCTGTACAAGCGGAAACTCAAATACGTATATATACGTTGACGGTTTAGGTTATACAACACCAATAAACGATGCAAAAGTCGACACTAGTACTTATTGTTGTGGACTTAGCTGCTGCCAGGGCGGCCGTAACCGAGCACTACTCAGGTATATGGAGTGAGTCGGTGCAGCGCGTTCCAAAGCTACGGACATGCAGGTTGTTTAAAGATACATTTAAAGACGTTCGCAACAAAAAGAAAACAATTGGGTTAATTTCTCACTTTGCTTCATTATTTCTTTATTGTACATAGGTTACACTATACTAATTTCAATAAATAAATATAAATCTGTGTAAGTCATTAAGTGCTAGTAAATGGTAAAGAGTTCATAAAGCATTATAATAATCAAAAACATACGTACACAATCATGACAATGTATTGCCAAACAAATTAGTTCTAAAAAAGATCCATTAAATATCTCCATTCTATTTTGGCAATTGATGCGTTGTTTACGTAAACACGAAACTTAAAAAAGGCTACACAGGTACCCTATTTAAAGTCCAATATTTCCCAAACAAGTTCGGTGACCCATTCTTTTTATTAAATTTTAATGTTTTGGTGTAAGCATACGTTGGTGCATGTATGTGCGAAAATTTAAAAAACCGAAAGGTACTTAGGCGAACAACCGGAAGCTCGTTTGTGCAGATTGTGTGACTCAGGAAGCGTTGAAGACGAGAAACATTTTCTGTTCGACTGTACCCTATATAACTTAGAACTGGTGTTTTAACAATATGTTCAATCAGCACTATGTCAATATTAATAACAAACTAATTGATGTAATACATTTACATCCTAGAAAACTAGCAAAATACTTAGTGTGCGCTTACCTTCAGAGAAAGAGGCTATTATACCACTAATAGCCTACCTAACTGATATGAATATCGTACATACACACTTTAACAATTTTAATCACTCACTGACACAAACCAGAGAAATACCAGCTTTCTGATAAAGGTACTACACTTTTTTGTATAAATGTATACAGCGTTAACAAGTACACCTTATTGATTTTTGTTGATGTTATTGTTTATTTCATAATGGTCCATGTTCTAAGTTTTTATCTATGGCATCTATGGGACATTTCTGCAGCAAATGTAAATTATTACTTTAAACTCTAAAATATGACTTGTGATGAATTACACAAAGTATTTTATAACTGGCTTTTCCAGAAAAATTCCACATAGTTTCATTTCCTGCAAACGATTCGCAGTGAAGGCTGCATAGTGCTCTTCTAATTTAGAAAGATTGTCTCCCTTACGTTTACGTTTGTCACTATTAGGTTATATATAAATAAATGTACCCAAACTATTTTGGATATATCGGTATATTGTCTTCATTTCTAAACAAGGTAAGTATTTTGACGCCCAATTGTATTGCCTAACTATTCTTTTGTTGTTTACATTCGCACACATATTGGCGTAACATTGCAAGTATTTTACAATTTGTATAGATATACTGCGGCGTGCAGTAAGTGCATACCATGGTATATATATATAGCTCGGAGAACTTGGCCTGTCACTCTATCTATTAGCGCTTTGTAGGACCACAATTTTTCACAAATCATATTTTTCACACGTGTGAAAAATAGGATCTCATTTTTTACAGGTGTGACAAATAGGATCTCATTCTTCACACATCGCAATCTCATTGACGATGGTTACGTGACGATAGTGACGATGGTGAAGATGATGATGATGATGATGATGATGAGATGATGATGATGATGACGATGATGATTAATGTATAATTATGCTCCAAATAATGACTCATCAATTGTCGCGATACACTTTCACCATAAATATGTGAAAAATGTGATCCGTACGTATACCCCCTTTTTGGCCAATCACATTGATAATGATGATGATGATAATGATGACGATGGTGAGATGACGATGGTCACGTGACGATAGTGACGATGATGATGATGATGATGATGATGAGATGATGATGATGATGATTAATGTATAATTATGCTCCAAATAATGATTTCATCAATTGTCGCGATACAATTTCACCATAAAATATGTGAAAAATGTGATCCGTACGCATACCCCCTTTTTGGCCAATCACATTCTTCACACTTATAAATGTGACAAATGAGATCCTATTCTTCACAGGCGTGTGAAAAATATGATTTGTGAAAAATATGATCCTACAGCGCTTGTATAATTTCCTACATTTATACTCAGTTTTGTTCGTGCACCTGTTTCCTGTGTTTATGCACCTATCAATATTTTCCCCCTGGGGGGGGAGCGTCCGGGCAAACCCAGGGGAATTAGACTTATTATACTTTGGGGGGGGGTCTAATTCCCCACCCTAGAGACAAGAATTTTTGTCGAAATCCCCTCAATGGAGGATACTTAATTGGTGTATCAAATGGTCCGGGGGCCAATATAACCAGGATCTAAAATCCGAACAAAGTCTATTTCCCGGGACCCGGAATCATTCGGTGTGTCAAATTCCCGCCTATCGGGAATATTGCTTTCCGTCTAAAGTCCCGTATATGCCCGCCGCCCCCCCTGGGGGGAAATATTGATAGGTGCATTATTGATACCAAAACTGTATTTTCAAGGGATAATCATACATATATTTAACTCGATTCCAGTATGGAAACTAATATATTCATCGTTACGATTTGTAAATCACACATTAAAGGTCAGTGTCGGGTTAATGTGTTCCAGCTATACTAGATTGGATCGTTATCGAGACGAGTTAACGGTAAAGCCAAGTCAAATAAGTCCCAAGGTAAACTAACCACAACTTATTATGAATAATTCAGATCGATTATTAAAATACATGTATACACAATATTATAGCTTTAAACACGACAGCGGTCGATCTATGTTGGCTGGCAACTTATGACCGGTCGAAATACGATATTGCCCATCGTGACATGTATTTCAGTTAAATGTTTGTGGACATATACGTGCATAGAACGCGACACGATATTGTGGATATTCAAACATTTAATAGCGTAACATACATGTACGAGTATATATGTTTATATAACTATATTACAGGTCATCTTGTGCACTATTATCATTATGCATATCTGTTAATAAAAGCTGAATTCAAGTCGTTCAGCGGCAAGTATGTCAGCATGATCTTCATAGGATGTAGCATAACCAGTGAGGCCCTGTGCCAATATTGAGCTACCTTTTATATGGGCAATATTGGCGTTACAGCGAATTCAGCATAACAAGTGAGGACCTGTGCCAGTATTGAGCTACCTTTTATATGGACAATATTGGCGTTACAGCGAATTCAGCCCCATGAAAAAAAGAAGCACTAAATTCGCGGTAAACGTCTCATTTATTTCGACTATATAGGATGAATAATACTCGCCTGATCTGCTTAGTTCTGCATTCGCCATCATGTACATATATACGCATTGTTCGTACTTGTATGTCTGTTTTATAAACCATTTTCTCAATATTTCTGACGTTAGATGGACAAATTTATTGAAGCAAGTAAGAAAACTGCACGATTATTATCCGGGCAACTGGATGCACGTGGAGCTCTACGTGAACCGGATGTGACATCAGACCTTTGTTCTCAGTACAAGTTACCAACACTTCTGCTCATTTCCGGTCACACTTCGGCTGCTCATTTGTTGCTAGACAGGATAAAGCGCGATTTCATGCAGGTGATATACAAGAAATATTCATTCAAGTTGTTTCATTATAACCTGTACAATCAAGTTTTTTTTAAATTTAAATTGTTTGTAATTGTTCATTTCCTAACTCGGACGGAAAAGAATACAGAATATCGTAACGTACTTTCTGGAATTATATTCTTACCTGATTCATAAAAACAACAACATTTACACTACAAAATGACTCACTGTACGTAATCTGTGCTACGTTTGTTTTGTGTATTCAGTCCGATGGAGATTTCCTGTCGTACGCGGAGAAAGCGGACGGGGACCGTAAGAGCTCGTGTTTTCCCATGTGCCACTTCTGGACATACATGAACGTCTGGGTTGCCATGGGAGCTCAAAGACTTGGCAGGTGTGGGCCTTTAATATAACTGAAGGAGTATTGCGCTACATGTCTATTTGATTGGTTAATGCACCTATCAATATTTCCCCAGGGAGGGGGGGGGGGGGGCGGGGCGGGCTGATCCAGAGGAATTTGACTAGGGGTCAAATTCCCCACCCTAGAGCCAAGCATTTTTGTCTGAATCCCCAGTGGGAGATGCTGTAGTGGTATCAAATAGCCCGGAGCTAATATTACCGGGATCCAAAATCCAATCAGTCTATTTCCCCGGGACCCGTAATAGTTCGGCGTGTCAGATTCCCGCCTGTTGGGATTCGCTTTCAGTCTAAAGTCCAGTATGTGCCCGCCGCTCGCCTCCAGGGGGAAAATATTGATAAGCGCATAATGCTTAGGTCGTAAATAAATAGTATACGGTTTATATTGCTGGGTATTTGCCGAATTAATAAAATAACACAGCGGTTATGTATCTAAAACGTAGTTCCGGTTTCTCCACAACGACTGTCTCATTATTTTAAAACTGCTTTAGATTCTACTATGTATACTATTGGACACATATGTTTGAGCTGACAAACGACATGATTTGTAATGTGTACCTTTTGCTCACAAATTGAGATTGAATAAAGGAACAACATCAATTCTAACATGATACTCACTAATTTTTCAAATTACAATTGCATAAATATGTCACATCATGTTAGAATCGAAATAATTTTCACATTATCGTTGTTTATCGGCTAGTAAACATATATTTGTCGTTCTGATGCGTGTCTATTAAATAACTCGGGCTAACGCCCTCGTGATTTAATTCCTACGCATCAGACCTCCGAATCGTTGTTTATTTGCCGATAAACAACGATAAATCGAAAATTATTTCTTAAATAAATGATGTCTTCTATATTAATACAGATTTATGTATTCTTAGATATCTCTGTGTGTTTTTTTCAGACAGGTCAGATTATATTTCGCATATTCCGTATGCCATACTCTCGTATGTCTTGGCTCATGTCTTTTAGGTTCGACATTTCATATCCAGCGTTTGAATTCTGCAAGCGGTTTTACCATCCAGATCGTCAGATGGTCTGTGTAACAGAGGCGTTTGCAGATGTCAACCAGGACACTACAGTTGACATTCTGTCCACATCGCACCTTGGCCTACTCGCGCTGTATATGGGAGGTATATTTCATTGTTTTCTTCTGTGCCGTTTTATTTTCTTACTTTAGGTTTTGTGTAGTTTTAGTTTCAGCAAGTAAATCGTTCATAAACGAAAATTGTTACCAGTATTTCCAAATGCTACCCATCCGTGTATTTGGAGACATGCTAAATGGCTGAAAAAGCGCATATCAGCTAGTACTTACACATGTTTACCAATTCAGCAAAATAACACATGTGTACATAATCAGCAAAATGCCATGTAATGTACACCGATGGATGACTGTATCTTTGTACACTAGACATACGCCATTGAAAACGTATCTTGATTGTTAAACATTCAGATGAGAGAATGAAATGTATATGTACCTATCGTTCGTTTCAGACATTGAGCTAGCAAAGTATTGCGGAGAAGGTCTTCTAAAATTTATGAATTTACAACCAAATAAGGAAGAGCAGATATTGTTACGAGCCAACGCCCAAACTGGCGACCTCATACAATCAGCACCGCCAAACATGGAGCCGTTTTACGTGGTCCATAGAGATCACCCTAAACAGCTATATTTCTTCATTGGTTACCATGGCATCTTCATGACAAAGCTGTTTCACGCCACTCAAGATCAGCGCTTCCTTGAGAGCGCCAAGCAGGTCCTTGATTTCGCCTTGACCTGCCACGAATCCATGGTGACCTTTAGCTTCAGTCATAAGGTGGCGTACGCTGCTGCATTGGTGGCCTCTGTAACCAAAGGGACTAAGTATCGGCGTTTGGCGATTGGCCTTGTGGAGTTCCTGGTATCCATGCAGGATGACGACGGCTTCTTTGGTAGTCAGGATTTTCAGCCCATTGACAAATATGATCAGTCCGCGGAAATTGCAATATGGTTAAGGGAAATTCATAACGAGTTGTCAAAAATTATGTAAATGTGTACAGTGTACCTGCTGATATAAAATGATGAACGTCTGGAACTCTGGATCATGCAGTAAGCATATTTGGAGGGAATGTATTTGTTGTTTTGTGCATTTCATGAACACAATTTAAATGTTTTGCAATCCCATTAAAATCAAATCCTAACATTGTTAGGATCTGAAGACATCGTATAACAAGTCACGTCCAAATGACCTTCCGAACAATAAAATATAAGCCCTGCTGCGTCCAATGAAATTGCCTTTTGCACAGCAAAGCTTGGCCATGTTTTTTGAAAAGGTGATGCATTTCCAGCTGATCCTCGGGAATAAATAACTTACGGTTTATTTTCACGTGGATGACAATGGATACAGTTGTACCTTAGGCGAGTAAACATCCAAAGTTCATGTTAATTTCGTGCATAGTATTTGTGGTTTATATATGAAGTTATACCACAACATTTTGAAGGCAACAGTTCGATTGGCTCCTGAAAAGGTCATCTGAACGTGACCCATAATGCGACGTAATCAGATACAGTCAGCGGATAATATAGTAGCGTCAGTCTGGAGATAATTTTAATGAGATTGGCATGTTTTGGCACCATAGTTATTCAACAAAACACGAGTTTTATTATAAACTCATTAAGGTCTTATGCTAATTAATGGCAATTTTACATATTCTTGTACAGTTAACACTTGTGTACAAGCAGTTCACATGATTGAAATCTGGTTTGTATATATCGATATTAGTAGGCATTGTGTGTACTGCACATCTGTCAGTGAAGATGGTAGAAGTATCAAACATTGGCTTATGCACCTATCAATATTCCCCCCCCCCGGGGGGGGGGGGGGGCGGAACGGCGGGCTGACCCAGGGGAGTTTGACTTATTTAAGTCTATGGGATGCGGTATAATTCGGTGTGTCTAATTCCTGCCTGTCGTGAATCGCTTTCAGTCTAAAGTCCCGTATATGCCCCTCCCCGGGGGTAAAATATTGATAGGCGCATTACAGTGAAGTTTTGTATATCGGTATCTTACCGTTAAACTCAAAATTGTGCTATCATGAAAAAAAACTATTCTACATCATTATTAACCAATTTGTACCATGCATGCAAAATTTCAGGTCGATCCGCAAAGTAGAAAATACTTCAAAAACGCGTTTAAGAATGACACATGATAAATACAGTAAGGCATTTCCATATCTTCAAGCCGGTTCATTTAATGACTCTACGGTATATGTTATTTGCTGACCATGTATGTAAGTTACGTACTAGTTACACATACATGCATATATTCTTTTGATGTATGTTTGCCACGTGCTATCTGTATGTGACGGTAGTACTACACGTATTTGGTAATATAATAAAATAAATAAAAAAACAATCATAAACTTTATCATTTCTTTAGACTCTCATCCAGAGTGTACACTGATTAAGCTTATTTTATTTTACACATTACCTAACAATATATATACGGGCTCCAAGACTACGTAAGTTCTCAATCTCAAACTTAAAATATTGACCAATGAGAATGCTTGTAACATTTGAGCTTTAAATATTGTCCAATGAGAATGCTTGTAACATTTTAGCATTGCTTTCCATTGATTTGCTATCTAAGATTACGACTAAGATTAAGCTTAAGAATATTCGTTGTCGTGGGGCCATATTCCAGAAACATCTAAAGTTTATCTTTAAATATTTTCACTTAAGTTCCAATTTTTGTTAGGTAATATTTTTAAAACTACATATAAATGAATGATTCCAATTACAGTTAAGTAAACAGTATTAAATAATAAGTTGATAATTAGTGAACATTTAGCAGAATTTCAAGTATACACGGAATAAAATTCTTAAGAAAATTTTCATTTTTAAGGCTAAGGATAAGATTTCACTTGAGATGTTCATGGAATACAACCCCAGGTCTTTTAAATAGAATATTCTAAGGTTGTTTTGATATTTGAAGTATGGAAACATCTTAACCACAAAGGTTATACGTGCGTACCGATCAACTATGTGATAATCCAAAGAAAATTACAGATAAATGAATATTCGAATTTTAAAACAATTACGCGTGTGTACTCGTCATTATTATCAATGGTTTGACTGGCCAAACCACTGTATATAAACACTGTGTTTGAATCACGGTGGAATCCTATATGGATTCAGAAAAGCGCCAAAACTTCCCGGCATATATGAGACTTGTCGTGGGAAACCCGGACTTAATGCATGTGCGTAAAGTGTCGTCCCGGTTTAGCCTGTGCAATCCGCACAGGCTAATCCAGGACGACACTTTCCGCCTACAGTGGATATATGTTTAGAAGAGACTTCCTTGAAACAGAACTACAAAAGCGTAAAGTGTCGTCCCGGATTAGCCTGTGCGGACTGCACAGGCTAATCCGGGACGACACTTTACGCACATGCATTAAGCCAGGTTTTCCCACGACACGCCTCATATGTATTTTATTCAATCAAATACCATGAATGTTTGGTGACGGAGTTTGATATATTCCGAGTTCAATTGTGACTTATTGCAGCCTCGGTGCATAAACTTACGAAATACAACAAATAAGAATCGATCTATAGGCGTGTGTATTTTCTAATTTTAAAGGTCCTGTCACACTGCGGCGTATTTGAGCTACGAGTTCTGGCGAGTTGTAACTCGCCACAACTCGCCTGTTGTCGTGTAGATCTCGTACACATGTCGATCTATGTCGCAGCGATGTCTTCTTATGACTTCGTATCATCGTTAGAACTCGCCAAGTAGCGGCGAGAATTATAAACCGTTTAAAATTCTCGCCGCTTCTCGGCGACTTTTTTCTTGTACACGTGTCGAAGACATGTCGAACGAATCTCGCGCACTCTCGAACACATTCCGTAGATGTCGTCGCGTGCCACAGCGTTTCGCCGTTTATCATCGTTCTACGACATAAAACGAGTTTGCTGCGAGTTTTGGAGACTTGCCTACGACACCTGTTCGTGCACATGTCGTCACAAGTCGTTCATACTCGTCCACACTCGTTCATTCTAAAGACAAGTTTTCGATTGTCGAAAAGATATCGTACGCAGATCGTACTAATATGTTGAAGGGAACTTGACTAAATGTCTTCTTGACGTCGCGACCAACTCGTCCACTGTTACGGCGAGTTAGAACTCGCTAGAACTCGTACAAAACTCAAAGCTCAAATTCGCCACAGGGGACATTGACCATAACATTACGAAAAAAACATTGCACACTCGATTAAACAATATAAAGACCTCACTAAAACATTCACTTATTAGTGATATTTACTGTTTAATGATAAATAAGTAACTACATTTTGTATTGTTAAAACGCAATACAAACAGGAATGTCTGACAGACCATTATGAATGCGTGTAATTTTGCCTTCGTCTTCATTTTCATTAATTTTCTTGCGGCTAATCATGCACGTGATGTAAACATGAACAACACGTTATTTCACATAATTTCGCGAACCGGTACGTGATGTCATTAGTATAATAAGCTACAGACTAACGCTTGTGATGAACAGGTTAAAATAGTCGTGATTTACTTCAATGTTTTATAAATATACACCACTTTGTTACTATTTTTAGAATGTTGACATGATATATTGTTTGTGAAGGAAGTTATTTTTGAAGAATTCAGTTGTTAACGACCTTGCGTTGCGATTACTTGTAAATGCAAGTTTATTTACCACATGCAAAATGACATTGTAATCGTATATTTGTAGTAAGTGTATTCTATTATTGATAAAGATCGACTGACAACTTTATTCATGTATGCCAATTGTTGCATTGAGTTTACAATTGGCCAGCCATCATTGTGAACTATTCACACCTTCCTGAGGCTGGTGGATTAGCAGTGACAGGTTAGCAAAATATGATTTCATTATGTTATTAATTTTGACATACTCATAGAGTATACTATTTAATTACTTTGCTGTTCTCTTAAGACACAAAGTATTGGTTCTGCATAGTTAAGTAATAAGCTATGCTATGAATGTAGTATGAATTTTTATATAGGGCTAAATTCTCTGTAAAAAAAATATTGCAATATAAACAGTAGCGACCAGAGCAATGGTTCTGCATAGTATAAATACTTTGAACTTGTGTATATTTCTTTTTAACTGATTTTTGCTTAGTCTGGGCTTCAAAATCTGTAATGTGACCAGGCAGAATTTAAAAATGTGTTTTGTACCTGAAGAGGCAGGTCTCCACTACAGTATCCTTTTGCGTTATTTGTGCTTCGTCGTTTCAGGCCTAACAGCGTATAACTGCATGTGAACATCAGTTATCCTCAGAAAAACAAAAACATGGAAAGTCAAAGCTGGCCGAAAGATGTCGGGATTTTATCAATGGAGGTTTATTTTCCATCCCAATATGTGGACCAAGACAAACTTGAAGACTTTGATCATGTATCCAAGGGCAAATACACCATCGGACTTGGCCAAGCAAAGATGGGTTTCTGTTCAGATAGAGAAGATGTCCATTCATTATGTTTGACAGTTGTTCAAAATCTCATGGAAAAGAATAACATTTCATATTCTGAAATCGGTCGACTGGAAGTGGGAACTGAAACAATTCTAGACAAATCCAAAAGTGTGAAGACAGTCCTGATGCAGTTGTTTGAGCCCAGTGGCAACACATGCATAGAGGGTATCGACACGACCAATGCCTGCTATGGGGGAACGTCAGCTCTTTTTAATGCTGTTAACTGGATTGAATCAAGTTCCTGGGATGGTAGGTTTCAACGGTTTCTTAGTAACATTTCAAGGGTGCCCTACTAAAATTTTGATCCAGTGACCTGTTTTTTATAGCATGGTCATTGCTAATATTAACTCTTAGAACTTGAGAAGTTATTTTTAGAATAGCAATCATCAAACAAATTTGTACAAAATATGCCTTTTCTGGGCTTGTTATAATGATGAAACAAATAGAATTTGTATGTACCTCAGTAGATCTTATATATTTATAAAAAAAAAGTTGTTTATCGGCTAATAAACAATGATTTGGAGCTTTGAGTATATGAATTAAACCACAAGGGCGTTAGCTCGAGTTATTTAATATACCGAATCAGAATGACAAATCGGTGTTTATTAGCTGATAAACAACGTAAATGCACACATTATTTTGATTCTAGCATGACATGACAACATTTTCTGCAAATGCAATGCAAACTGTATTTTACAGTCTTGGAACTATTTTTTCGGATTGTTTATAGGCTGTGTGAGTACTTTGCAAGTGTAAATAAGATTTGATGCAAGTTGGGTAGTGTAAATAAAAGCATGAGATACTGTAGTACAGTGTATACATTTATAAAATGCCTGGCAATATAATACTCGGCTGATGTTGACAGGTTTTTGTTGCAGGTCGCCTGGCCCTGGTAGTAGCAGGTGACATAGCAGTGTACGCGACTGGCAATGCCCGGTGTACCGGAGGGGCGGGGGCTGTGGCCATGCTGGTAGGGACTGGGGCCCCTCTTGTGTTTGACAGAAGTAGGTATACATCACTGCTCTATCAGTCTTCAAAAAAACAACAGCAACAAAAACAAAAAATATGCCTGAATTGTAGGATAAGTAAAATAAGTTTTTCTCTAATTTCACCTAATTAATTGCAGAATATTTAACAATCATGGTGTTTAGTGTCTACCAAACTGTTTTACAAATGAGGCGCGTCGTGGGAAAACCGGACTTAATGCATGTGCGTAAAGTGTCGTCCCGGATTAGCCTGTGCAGTCCGCACAGGCTAATCCAGGACGGCACTTTCCGCCTACAGTGGATTTATGTTTAGAAGAGACTTCATTGAAACAGAAAATACCATAAAAGCGGAAAGTGTCGTCCTGGATTAGGCTGTGCGGATTGCACAGGCTAATCCGGGACGACACTTTACGCACACGCATTAAGCCCGGTTTTCCCACGACGTGCCTCTAATATTTTCAAATCTGTTTTTGGGTCTGACTGGTAGTGAGATTTTGAAATTTCAGTGAATTCATACAATATCAAAATACTTTAATAAATATTAATAATATAATATAATAGTAGTATTATTCACAGTGAATAGGAAACAAAGTAATTCCAATACGGTTTAACAGTTGTTACAGCAAGTTCCAGAATGGCAGTCAATTTTCTGTATTGCCCAATTTGTCCAAGAGCATGTGCGGACAAGTTAAATATGGCCAATATGTATTTTATTATTTCTATATGGACCAGTTAAATATGGCCAATATGTATTCATTATTTCTATATGGACAAGTTAAATATGGGCAATATGTATTCATTATTTCTATATGGACAAGTTAAATATGGCCAATATGTATTCATTATTTCTATATGGACAAGTTAAATATGGCCAATATGTATTTCATTATTTCTATATGGACAAGTTAAATATGGCCAATATGTATTTCATTATTTCTATATGGACAAGTTAAATATGGCCAATATGTATTCATTATTTCTATATGGACAAGTTAAATATGGCCAATATGTATTCATTATTTCTATATGGACAAGTTAAATATGGCCAATATGTATTCATTATTTCTATATGGACAAGTTAAATATGGCCAATATGTATTTCATTATTTCTATATGGACAAGTTAAATATGGCCAATATGTATTCATTATTTCTATATGGACAAGTTAAATATGGCCAATATGTATTTCATTATTTCTATATGGACAAGTTAAATATGGCCAATATGTATTTCATTATTTCTATATGGACAAGTTAAATATGGCCAATATGTATTTCATTATTTCTATATGGACAAGTTAAATATGGCCAATATGTATTTCATTATTTCTATATGGACAAGTTAAATATGGCCAATATGTATTGATTATTTCTATATGGACAAGTTAAATATGGCCAATATGTATTTCATTATTTCTATATGCACAAGTTAAATATGGCCAATATGTATTTCATTATTTCTATATGCACAAGTTAAATATGGCCAATATGTATTTCATTATTTCTATATGGACAAGTTAAATATGGCCAATATGTATTTCATTATTTCGATATGGACCAGTTAAATATGGCCAATATGTATTCATTATTTCTATATGGACCAGTTAAATATGGCCAATATGTATTTCATTATTTCTATATGGACAAGTTAAATATGGCCAATATGTATTTCATTATTTCTATATGGACAAGTTAAATATGGCCAATATGTAATTCATTATTTCTATATGGACAAGTTAAATATGGCCAATATGTATTAATTATTTCTATATGGACAAGTTAAATATGGCCAATATGTATTTCATTATTTCTATATGGACCAGTTAAATATGGCCAATATGTATTTCATTATTTCTATATGGACCAGTTAAATATGGCCAATATGTATTTCATTATTTCTATATGGACAAGTTAAATATGGCCAATATGTATTTCATTATTTCTATATGGACAAGTTAAATATGGCCAATATGTATTTCATTATTTCTATATGGACAAGTTAAATATGGCCAATATGTATTTCATTATTTCTATATGGACAAGTTAAATATGGCCAATATGTATTTCATTATTTCTATATGGACCAGTTAAATATGGCCAATATGTATTTCATTATTTCTATATGGACAAGTTAAATATGGCCAATATGTATTTCATTATTTCTATATTGACAAGTTAAATATGGCCAATATGTATTGATTATTTCTATATGGACAAGTTAAATATGGCCAATATGTATTCATTATTTCTATATGGACCAGTTAAATATGGCCAATATGTATTCATTATTTTTATATGGACAAACAGAAAATATCATCAGTCTTATGGACATATAAGCACATAAGGCTATAGAGTCTGGTATTTAAGATTTCACCATCCCTGAGTTTTCCTCATGTTTACGTCCAGAGTGCCGAGCAAGCCACATGCAGCATGTGTACGACTTCTACAAGCCCGACATGGCGTCTGAATACCCAGTGGTGGATGGCCGGCTGTCCATACAGTGTTACCTGCACGCACTCGACAGGTGCTACGACGTCTTTACCATGAAACTGCTGGACAGTGGCAAATTGAGTGTGTTTGTTAAGTAGATATTTAGCGTAAATATCTTTTGTACATTAGTGAGAGTCAGACAGGTATTCAAATCCAAATTTAATTTTTTGTGTAAACGAATTCTATAGATGTTCTGGTAGTCACAAAGTAGTCTACTAGACTAGTCATCTACGAGCCAAATTAATCAGTTCTTTCTAATTCCTGTTAATTTCATATACCCTCAAATATGCTTAAAAAAAGTAATGAAATGTTACAACTGAAATTGATCTGTAAAAAAGTGCCCGCAATGATAAATTAAATTGAATTTCCAGAAATTAACCAAAACAAACAATTTATTTTCAAATAAAATACCATATATTTTAAATTCTATTCACTTAAACATAACATGGATGTCTTCAAGGGAAATAGAAATGTTTATTATTACAGGTGGTACCAGTCTCCTAGAGAGTGCCGATGCCTTCATTTTCCACTCGCCCTATTGTAAGCTCGTCCAGAAGTCTGTTGCCCGCCTGCTGCTGAATGACTTCCTCAGAAACCCAGACTGCCATGGCAACAATGGACTAGATGCATTTAAGTGCGTACAAAACAGTCTGTCTTTCAAAAAACCCACATGCCCAAAGCCCAGAACAAGTAGAAACCGAGCAAGTTAAAATTTTGACCTGTCTGCCCGAAAGGGCAAGTACAAGAAGGATGCAAACTTATGATAATGATTCATTATAACACATACAACTATGTCTAGACTTTTTATGCCCCCGAAGGAGGGCATATAGTAGTCGCACCGTCCGTCCGTGGGTGGGTGCGTGAGAGGGTCAGTCCTTCTAGACTTCGTTTCCGCTCTGTAACTTTTTAATGCCTCGATGGATTTTAATATAACTTCAGATTATTATTTCCCATGACCAGACGATGTGTCGCGTACAAATCCCATGCGCGTCGGTCAAAGGTCAAGGTCACAATTCCAGGTCAAAGGTCAAGGATTTCTGTTTCTCCAACATAACTTCTAAACGTTTGGAAGGGTTTTAATATTATTTCAGATTATTATTTCCCATGACCAGGCGATGTGTCATGTACAACTCCCATGGTCCTCAGTCAAAGGTCCCATGCTCGTCGGTCAAAGGTCAAGGTCTATTTATGGTCAAAGGTCATGAATTTTTGTTTCCGCTCTGTAACTTCTTAAAGCCTTGAAGGATTAAATATAACTTCAGATTATTATTCCCCACGACCAGACAATGTGTCGCGTACAACTCCCATGATGGTTGGTCAAAGGTCAAGGTCACAATTCAAGGTCAAAGGTCAATTATTTTTGTTTCCACTTTATAACTTCTAAATGTCTGGAGGGATTTAAATGTTACGTCAGATTATTATTCTCTATGACCAGACAATGTGTCGCATACAGCTTCCATGCTCGTCTGTCAAAGGTCAAGGTCATAATTCAAGGTCAAAGGTCAAGAATTTCTGTTTCTCCACCATAACTTCTAAACGTTTGGAAGGATTTTAATATTACTTCAGATTAATATTTCCCATGACCAGGCGATGTGTCGTGTACAACTCCCATGGTCCTCAGTCAAAGGTCAAGGTCACAATTCAAGGAATTTTCTTTCTGCTCTATAACTTCCAAAAGCCTTAACGATTTTAATATTACTTAGGATTATTTTTTCCCATGACCAGATGTCACATACCACTTACATGCTCCTCGGTCAAGGTCTGTGGATCCAAGGTTACACTTAAAAGGTCCAATATTAGAATGAACTTTTTGTAGGAAGCATCATTTTTGCCAACATGTAAGGAATGTAATAACTTAGTGGGAATGAAGATCATTATGAGGCAGTGTGTCACAACAACAAACAGCTGTATTGCTGAAATCTCTAGATATTTTTTTTGTCCAGGGCATAATATTGTACTCTGACATTGTTTTGCCTTCCTCTGACAAGCATATGCTTCGGGGGCATGTGTCACATCCTGTGACAAGCCTTGTTGTCTCTAAATATATCATAATCACCTGATTTTCTTTCCATATGACTTCATAAACATCATCACTATAATTTGAACTGATTCAATAGTGTAGATTTTTTTTTCACATTTGGAGCCGGGTCCGGCTAGCTCAGTTGGTAGAGCGCTAGACTGTCCATCCGGGGATCGTGAGTTCGAACCCCAGCCTGGCCACATAACTTGTGTGGGGATTAGTCATGAAATTATTTCTTCGGCCATTCTCCCCTACCTCTGATTCAAGTAGGGCAGTTGTCAGTTACTGGCATAGGTATGTGCACATAGTACTGGTAAACAGCTTAGATCGGCTAAGCTTGCACTGGAAAAGTGTGAGTAGGTTAACTGACCGCCGTGATATGACTGAAATACTGTTAAAAACTCCGAAAAACCCCAACAAAACAAACAAAAACAAATTTTTCCACATTTGGAACAAGTTCAGGTAGATTCGGGCAGATTGAAATTGTATGGCGTATGCCATAATGGGCATGTGCTTCCAAACAAGTATTGTGAAGATTGACAAAATGTACAATAGTCTATATTAATATTTACATACATTTAAAATGTCCTTTTTTAACTCTCATTGTTAAACTAGGCTTATGTTATAAAATGTATCTTTTGTTAGGTTAGACCAATGAATTTTGTACTTTTTGGCAGCAAGTTGTTTATAATGAATGTTGCTCTAGACTCAGTTCATGGACTTAATGTCTGCACAATTATTACTTTTTATTGAAGGTTTATAATCTTGGAATTAATAAACATTGTTTGATAAGAATTGTGTTTATTAACATAATAAAGCCTTCTTTAGGATCACAAATGTGGCGTGGTGTGGGAAAACCGGACTTTATGCATTTGCGTAAAGTGTCGTCCCAGATTAGCCTGTGCAGTCTGCACAGGGAAGAGACTTCCTTGAAACAGAAAATACCATAAAAGCGGAAAGTGTCGTCCTGGAATAGCCTGTGCAGACTGCACAGGCTAATCTGGGACGACACTTTACGCACATGCATTAAGTCCGGTTTTCCCACGACACGCCTCAAATGTATTTTTGCATATTTCAGCACAATGACTTATGATGACTTG
Source organism: Congeria kusceri (assembly GCA_027627225.1). Taxonomy (NCBI): domain Eukaryota; kingdom Metazoa; phylum Mollusca; class Bivalvia; order Myida; family Dreissenidae; genus Congeria; species Congeria kusceri. The sequence goes on along the minus strand of CM051032.1, from coordinate 7,579,982 downwards.
GTTAATAAATTCTAGACCTACTTTGTTTGTTCATCAAACTTAAACAGATTTTTCCCAGTGTTCACTTGGAAAATTTGTTTCGGCTTATGTGCCTAACTTTGAGATTTATGCAGAGTGTGACTTTTGTGAAAAAGAAGGTCATTGTGTTACAATTCTATTTACATTTATAATATAAATAAATTTCATTCCTTCAGAATTTTGTACCACAATGTGTGAAACATTTTCAAGTGTAAGACAATACATATGTATACAACTGTTTTCTCAGGAATGTTAAGCGGGAAGACACGTATTTCGACAAGGCTTTGGAGAGCTCGTTCATGAAGGCCAGTGAGGGCATGTTCAGACAGAAGACCCAGCCCACCCTGCTGTTAGCCAATCAGATTGGCAATATGTATACACCCTCTGTGTATGGCGGTCTGGTATCATTCCTCATCAGGTAGCGTATTTTTCTATGATGATGAAATGTTCAACATTCCTAGAAAATCTTGCTGTTTTGTACGCATACATCATGCGCTTATATAAGCACCCAATCATATAGTTTATGAAAACAATACACTCACATTACACTTTATTTTTAGTTGAGCCTGCTTGCGGTCAGCTCGACTTAGTTGTCACAATGGCGGTTCGATGTATGTGCGTGAATGCGTCTGTGTGTCCGTCTACTCTTGTCTGGAGTGTTCATTCATAATTCATTAGGGAATTTAAAAAACCCATAAATGTTTACCATGTGCACGCAAGACCTATGTTCTTAGCTAAAATGTCATGGTCACACTTAGAGGTCAAAAGGAGAAGATCTGCTTATTAATTTTTTTTATTTTTAATACCGGTAATAACAAGATAAGTTGCTTTCTTGACAACAAGCTCAACGTGTTGCCAACCGGCATCTTGTATTACATACTGGTACCTGTACTTTACAAATACAATAAACAATTATGCTTGATTTTTCGTCACCATTACTTGGAAACGTTACTACTGTATATTGTTCACTGTTATTTTTTTGCAGAACCAAAATTAAAACACTCCTGATGTATTGCAAATAAATGTTTGTTCAAACATTTTAATTGAAAAGAAATAATATCATGAAGCCTCTCAAATATATGTAAACGAACAATATTCAGTGTATTGGTGTGGTCTGCATGTTACAATACTCTGGCAAAATGAAGTAAGTTTCCATGATCATCTTTGTAGTCGACCTATTGAAGAACTGGAAGGATGTCGGTGTGTGTTATTTTCGTACGGCTCTGGTCTTGCCTCCTCGATGTTTTCCCTACATATAAGATCTGCCAGTGATCGTCCATCAACACGATTCACTCTTCAACAGTTAGTTGAAGGTCTTAGTGACGTCAAAAGCAGATTAGACAGACGAAAAGAAGTCGATCCACCAGAGTTTGACAGACTGATGAAAGTGCGAGAAGGGACCCATCATGAAGGTTTGCACGCAGTTATTTGACCCTTAACCCGTTAAAGGCTGTAGCTCTAACATTATTACTAAAGGCTGTAGCTCTAACATTATTACTAAAGGCTGTAGCTCTAACATTATTACTAAAGGCTGTAGCTCTAACATTATTACTAATTTAAGATGTGCCATTATCATTGTGTTACAGTAAAACATTTACATTTTAAATACTGTAACGTGAACACTATATGGCATAGATCTAGGTGTTATATATGAGTTGCAGTAACAACAGTGTCTCTTATCAGCAAATGGATCATGTTTACTGTACTTGACAAATACAAAAATTCATTGTTCAAACTCTTGTTTTGTTGTGTTGATTTTAGTGCAGACTTTGAATTTAATTGTGTCCATTACACTACTAGTAGATACAATTTTTTAAGGCTCAAGTCAGATATACATATTCTTTAGTTTTAAAGGCCCATTATGTTACTTAAGAAATAATTTTCAATTTAGAGTTGTTTATCGGCGAATAAACACCGATTTGGAGTTCTGATGCACATGAATTAATTCACGAGGGCGTGTTTAATATACCGTATCAGAACTCAAAATCGGTGTTAGCCATAAATAACTCTAAACAACATTGTCATTGTTTATTAGCCGATAAACAATGATAATGCGAAAATTATTTCTAACATGACCTGACAACATTTTATGCAATTACAATGCAAACTATATTTTACAGATTCTGAGCATTTTTTTCGGGTTTTAAGCTCACCTGAGCACAACATGCTGATGGTGAGCTTTTGTGATCGCCTTTCGTCCGTCGTGCGTCGTCAACATTGACCTTGTTAACACTCGAGAGGCCACATTTGTTGGACAATCTTCATGAAACTTGGTCAGAACATTTGTCCAAATGATATCTCGATATCCCAGCCGAGTTTGAAACTGGGTCATGTGGGGTCAAAAACTAGGTCACTAGATCAAATTGAAGAAAAAGCTTGTGAACACTCTCCAAGTCACATTTTTTGCCCAATCAACATGAAACTTGATCAGGACATTTGTTCTAATGATATCTTGGCCAAGTTCGAAAATGGTTCCGATCCGTTGAGAAACATGGCCGCCAGGGGACGGGGCAGCTTTCCTTATATGGCTATAGAAAAAGCTTGTGAACTCTCTAGAAGTCACAATTTTTGCCCAATCAACATAAAACTTGCTCAGAACCTTTGTTCTTATGATATCTCGGCCGAGTTTGAAAATAGTTCCGCTCCATTGAAAAACATGGCCGCCAGGGGGCGGGCCAGTTTTCTTTATATGGCTATAGAAAAAGCTTGTGAACACTCTAATCAACATGAAACTTACTCAGAACATTTGTTCTTATGATATCTCAGCCAAGTTTAAAATGGTTCCGGTCCGTTGAAAAACATGGCCACCAGGGGGGGGGGGGGGCAGATTTCCTTATATGACTATAGGAAAAGCTTGTGAACACTCTAGAAGTCACATTGTTTGCCCAATCTTCATGAAACTTGGTCAGAAGATTCATCCCAATTATATCTCGGCTGAGTTCGAATCTGGGTCATGTGGGGTCAAAAACTAGGTCACTAGGTGAAATTGAAGAAAAAGCTTGTTAACACTAGAAGTAACATTTTTTGCCCAATCTTCATGAAACGTGGTCAGAACATTTGTCTTATTGATAACTCGGCCGAGTTTGAATCTGGGTCATGTGGGGTGAACAACTAGGTCACTAGGTCAAATTGAGGAAAAGGTTTTTAACACTCTAGAAGTCACATTTTTTGCCCAATCTTCATGAAACTTGGTCAGAACATTTGTCCCAATGATATCTCGGCCGAGTTCGAATCTGGGTCTTGTGGCGTCCAAAACTAGGTCACTAGGTCAAATTGAAGAAAAAGCTCCAATTTCAATATGAACTTCAAAATTTTGAAGGTCTGTTGTCAGTCAAGTTTTATAAACCATGATGATTAGACCGCCTTTCCATCAGTCCGTATCAGTATATCCATATCCAAATAAAAATCTAACACATGGAAAATTGTTCGACTAATGAAACTCAGGTGAGCGACCCAGGGCCATTTGGCCCTCTTGTTTATTGGTAGTTTAATAACGGTGAATTATGGTCGTTGTCTATAAAAAACTCTGGGCGCGTCATGTTAGAATATAGTGCGCATTATACTAAAGGAAAATAGTTACATACATGTACTAGTAATTTGTGTTTTTTAGGCAAGGAAACAAATAAGTGAATTTTACTAGTAATTTATTTACTTTATTAGAAAATGAAAGTAAAATGTCTATAAATACTTCAATATTACACAATGGGTCTTTATAGTCGTTGTCAATCTATTTCAGCCCCGTATGTGCCCCAAGGAGAAACTGACAGTTTGTTTCCAGGCACCTGGTACCTGGCATCAGTGGACAAGAAACATCGCAGGCAGTACGCTCGTACCCCACCACAGGTAGAACTTTGTTGCAAACTAGTGGTGCCGGTAGAACTCGTGCCAAACTAGTGGTGCCGGTAGAACTGAGACCTAGAAATAGGAGTCTGTTTAAATCGTAGGCATGTTTGGTGTCTTAAATGTTGAAACTTTTGTCTTACTATAATACTATTGCTGTTTTTAGTAAACAATCGTTTAACATTTGTTTTGTTTTCTATTATTTTGCTGTAACATTGAACAAAAACTTCTACTTTACGGTAGTATATTTACAATTATGTGTGATAAAGTATGTGTCATCACAAAATTCAAGAAAACTCTTCAAGCAAAAATGGATATCAATATTTTTTTATGCCCCCGGCATCTTAATGCAGGAGGCATATAGTGATTGTCCTGTCCGTCCATCCTTCCGTGACAAGGTTAAGTAGATTTTACCGTTTCGTCTAGCGCCAACACTGCTTATTACAACACTAGGATACTTACACAGTTGTTGCATATGACCATTCCCTATCCACCCATATCACCCTACCTTACATTGCCCTTGACCTTGACCTAATTTGCACTTAGAATAATTCAAATGGGCTGTTTCTTGGTTAACTAGATTTTATCATTTCGTCTAGCACGAACACCGCTTACTACAACACTTGGATATTTACACATTTGTTGCATATGACCATACCCTATCCAGCCATATCACCCAACCTCACTTTGACCTTGAACTTGACCCAATTTGCACTTGGAATAATTCAAATGGGTTGTTTCTTGGTTAACTCTCGTATCGTCTAGCACTAACACGGCTTACTACAACACTTGGATATTTACACAGTTGTTACTTATGATCATACCCTATCCAGCCATATAACCCAACCTCACTTTGACCTTGAACTTGACCCAATTTGCACTTGGAATAATTCAATTGGGCTGTTTCTTGGTTAACTAGATTTTACCGTTTCGTGTAGCACCAACACCGCTTACTACAAAACTTGGATATTTAAACAGTTGTTACTTATGACCGTTCCCAATCCACTCATATCATCCAACCTCACTTTGACCTAATTTTGACTAATTTGCTTATGACCATTCCCTATCCACCCATATCACCCAACCTCACCTTGACCTTGACCTAATTTGCTCTTAGAATAATTCAAATGGGCTGTTTTTTGGTTAACTAGATTTTTCCGTTTCGTCTAGCACCAGCATCACTTACTACAGCACTTGGATACTTACACAGTTGTTGCTTATGACCATTTCCAATCCACCAATATCAACCCAACCATACTTTGACCTTGACCTAATTTGAAATAATTCAAATGGGCTGTCCAGCACTAACCAGGGACATGTGTGTTTATCAAACAGTGTCTTTTTTATTAAATCATTACATTTTTTACTGAAAACATCTGATAAAATCCTTATGTTTTAAACGGAAGACGACAGTTTATAAAACAGAGTTTCTTGCATATTCAGGTCACTGCAGGCAGCGAGGCAGTTGGACAGTGGAAGTGTTCATAGCCTTTATTAACATACACAATGTTTTCAGTGTCCAATGAAATAAATGTTTGTATAACAGTCTGGACCAATACTGTTAGTTCTTCTAGTCTGTGCATTAAATGCATTAACTCTGCAGGTGTTTTACTTAATAGCACTTTTCATTTTGTTATAGTATTTTGTAACCCTTTGTGAAACAGCTTTGACAGCATTTATATACTCAAAATACATGTTTAAGGCATTTATCGCTTAACAGTTTAAGATAAAAATGTTTCATCATAAAAGCAATAATTTTATTCTTTGCACAAGTTCATGGGACTTGAATGAGATATATATGTGATGGCAATGACTGGACCTTAAATACGGGTAGCTGGTTCCCTCCAGAATGCCAGACACAAGGGTTGGTTGTAACCCGGAAATGGAAGCAAAAGCATGTGCTACATATTATGAGAGATATAATGTTTTATGTTGACTATATTGTAGTTTACAGACTAATGCACCTATCAATATTTTCTCCCGGGGGGGTGGGGGGGGGAGCGGCGGGCATATACGGGAAATTAGACTGAAAGCAAGTCCTAACAGGCAGGAATTTGACACGCCGAATGATTCGGGGTTAAGGGAAATAGACTTTGTTCGGATTTTAGATCCCAATAATATTGGCCCCGGGCCATTTGATTAACCAATTAAGCATCCCCCATTGAGGGGATTTAGACAAAATGCTTGACTCTAGGGTGGGGAATTAGATCCCCAAAAATACAATTAGTCAAATTTCCCTGGGATTGCCCGCCGCTCCCCCCCTGGGGCAAAATATTGATAGGTGCATAATTTACACGTATATTAAATTTGTGTGCTTTTGTGTTCAGTAAACATGTTGGTTACTGAGCCAAGATATTATTTTTATGCCCCCACTTTAGAGGGGGGGGGGGGCATATAGATTTGCCCTTGTCCGTCCGTCCTTCCATACGTCGGATTTTTGTGTCGCGCATAACTCTTAAAGTATAACTGCTAGAGTGATGAAACTTTATAAGCATATTCATTGTCATCGGGGCTTGTGCATTTGGGTATTTTGGTGCACTTTTTCCGACATCAGCGGAGTTATGGCCCTTTTTTAGCAAACATGATATTTTTGGACTTGCGTCGTGCGTAACTCAAAAAGCATTGCTGCTAGAGTGATGAAACTACAAACATATTAATCACCATGTGAACTTGTGCACCTGGGTATTTTGGTTTAGTTTTTTCCGACATCAGCGGAGTTATGGCCCTTTTTTAGCAAAAAATGACATTTTTGGACTTGTTTTGCGTGTATTTCAAAAAGTATAATTGCTAGAGTGATGAAGCTTTATAAACATACTAATCAGCATGTGAACTTGTGCACCTAGGTATTTTGGTGCAGTTTTTTCAGACATCAGTGGAGTTATGGCCCTTTTTTAGCAAAAAATGACATTTTCGGACTTGTGTGGCATATAACTAAAAAAGTATTACTGCTACAGTGATGAAACTTTATAAACATATTAATCAACATGTGAACTTGTGCACCTGGGCATTTTGGTGCAGTTTTTTCCGCCATCCGTGGAGTACTGACCCTATTTTTAGCAAAAAATGACATTTTTGAATTTGTGTCACGTGTAACTCAAAAAGTATAACTGCTAGACTGATGAAACTTTATAAACATATTCATCAGCATGTGAACTTGCGCACCTGGGTATTTTGGTGCATTTCTTCCGACATCAGCAGAGTTTTGTGAAAACCAGCGGAATGTGGGGGGCATCCGTGTCCTATGGACACGTCTAGTTGTTACTTGTATTTGCTGTTCCAAGTATGCTTATGTTTATAAAGTCTAATAAATAAAACCCGAATTCAATCATTTTAGTTTGTGAATGTTTGCACAGCAAGGCTACTTTGAAAGTCTTATAATGCTAGTTCTTTTGGTCTTAGTCTTTATCCGTCCTGAGTCAAAATTATTGATCAACTCTAATTTTATAGCCATAATGTACTCATTATGTAACAAAACATGACACTCAAATTTTTGGTATTTTCTGTAAATATATAGCAACACATACACAATTATAAAACTCCTTTTCCCTTTTCAAACATAATGTTAATAAAATGATGGCATCTCGTAAGTGGATAACACTGTTAAGTGTAATAAATCATATGGTTGTGCATAATGTTCCAGTGTTTAAGGCTACTAAAGTGGTTGTGTGTTGATAATTGTTTGTTGTTTTAATTTTCAACAAAATATCTGATAATACATCATTGAAAAAAATGCAGTATCAGTATGAACTTTAACCGTGTTAAAGGTATATAAATAATATGGTACTGCTACTACACTGCATCTTTCTGTATTTTCTTTTTCGTTTAAAAAATAAACATGACTATTGTTGTTACCACTTTTTGCTATGGCCTCCTTCTGTTTCCACTTTTTGTTTATAAAATAAACATGGACAAATGTAATAATGTAAATTTGTTAATATATAGTATATAAAATAAATATAAATATATATATATTGTATATACCCAGTATGTACTATAGAAAATTATATAACATTATTCTGTTTAAATATATATATAGATAAAATTTACACTTGTTGATATGTGGATGGTGTTCAACTTATGTCAGAGATTACTTGAATTACTATTTACATTTAGATACATATTAAACTTTGTAGTATTGACAATTTTATAAAATAATGCTGTTAAAATGTAAATTCAAATAAAACTCCACTTTTTGATCTATAGATAGTGTTCAATTTATATCAGAACTTAGTTAAATTACTTTTTTACATTAGATATATATTAAACTTTGTATTACTGAAAATTATATAAAATAATGCTGTTATATTGTAAAATTAGATAAAACTCCTCTTTTTGAGATGTAGATAGTGTTCAGCTGATATCTGAACTTAGTTAAATTAATATTTACATTAGATATTTATGTCACCTTGTATTATTGAAAATTAAATAAATAATGCTGTTAAAATGTAAATTTAGATAAAACTCCACTTCTGAAATGTAGATATCTTTCAAGTTATCTCTGATTTTGGTTGAATTAATACTTACATTAGAATAAATACATATAGTAATTCAGTATGAAGTACCACTATGCTCCATTTTGTTTCCTCTTTTTATTTATTAAATAAACATGGACAAATACAACTATTTATACTTGTTAAAATTTATAATATAAACATATATAATATTTTTAATATTGAAAATTATAGTAACCTATATTGTTAAAACGTAGATATAGATAAAACTTTTTTAGTAAATATTTTTCAATTTATCTCTGACTTTGAATGATTATTTAAACCAGTAAAAACACTTATAGTAAATCAGTATGAAAAAATGATGATTAAAGTCTAGCAGTTTCTGTAATAGACTACCATTGTGTTGCTACCACTCAGCTTTTTGCTTACTCCTTTTTTATATAAAATAAACGTAGACAAAAACAAAAAATATACTTGTAATTATGTACATATTGGTAAAACTTTGTATCTATTCAGAGTAAATACATATAAAAATCCTGTATGTAAATATTGATATTGTTAAGGATCAATTTCTTGTAAAAATACAGCATTTGTTGCCTCAAGTCTGCTTCTTTTTTTTTCTCCTCTTGTCTATAAAGTAAACAGGGACAAATACAACTTTTTTACTAGTTAATATATAATATATAATGTTGATTTATTCTGTAAAATCCTGTATGTAAATATTGATGTTTTTAAGTATCAATCTCGTGTAAAAAAAAATACAGCACCTGTTGCCACAAGTCTGCATCTTTTTGTTTCCTCTTATTGTTTATAAAGTAAACAGGGACAAATACACACTGTTCTCTAGTTAATATACAATATATAATATAGATTATGTTCAATATATATTTTCAAGTATCAATCTCTTGTAAAAAAAATACAACACTTGTTGCCACAAGTCTGCATCTTTTTGTTTCCTCTTATTGTTTATAAAGTAAACAGGGACAAATACACATTTTTTTTTTCTATTTAATATACAATATATAATATAGATTATGTTCAATATATCTCTAAACTTAGACAAATTCTAATTTACACTAGAGCAAATACATAGAGTTATTAAAGCTCTACATATTATTAAATACTGATAGCTATTTATTGATATCTTCAGATGTTGCCATTGTTCATTAATCCTAGTGATAAGCTTATTAATGAAAACATTTACTGATTTGTATATGCTATTTTGACTCGGTTCTAATTTTCCTAACAAAAAGATACCTTATTATGTTCACTTATTTTTTTTCCTTTCATGTTAGTTTTTTTTCTTTTTTTCTATTATTATTTTGTACTTTTTCCGTTCTGTACTACAAGGTATGTTGTGTTGTTACTATGCATGCAAGTGCTACATTTTATATGTTCCTTAGTTTTGCTTATCTATGAGCGAGCTTAAAATTTTATCTTTCAACTGCAGAGGCATTCAGGGGAAAAAGAAGCGATTACAAGTTTTTCAATACCTAAAAGAAACAAAATGTGATATTTACTGCCTTCAAGATACACACTTTATTAACGAACAGATTAAAACCATTTACTCAGAATGGGGATCAGAGTGTTTCCTAAGTTATGGCTCTTCTAATTCGCGTGGTGTAGCAATACTTTTGTCGAAAATACTTGAGTATAAAATACATAATGTACAATATGATGAATTTGGTAACTATATTATTTTGGATATAAATATTGGTGAAACTAGACTCATACTTGCCTCTATATACGGACCGAACTCTGACAGTCGCGAATTTTTCACCAATATTTTTGATATTATTGACAATATTGGGAATGACTCCTACTTAATTTGTGGCGACTTTAATTTGGTTCTAGACCCAAATATAGATTATCATAACTACAAATCAATAAATAATAAAAATGCAAGAGAATTTATTTTAAAAAATATGGAAGATCGTGTTCTTACAGATCCTTTTAGGATATTATATCCTAACTCTAGACGATATACATGGAGAAGAACAAATCCAATACAACAAGCCCGGCTTGATTTTTATCTTTTATCGTCATTTTTGTCACCGTTTTTTCACGACATTAATATATTGCCCAGTTACCAATCTGATCGTTCGAGTGTAACGTTGACATTAAAATTTACTGATTTTAAACACGGAAAAGGTCTGTGGAAACATAATAACATGCTTCTTAGCGACATCAACTACATTAACACAATAAATGATACAATTACCGAAATAAAGAAAAAATATATGTTACCTGTATACAATAAAGATAACATTGATACAATACCTGACCAAGACATACAGTTTTTAATAAACGACCAACTTTTTTTAGATACAGTTTTAATGGAAATAAGAGGTAAAGCTATTTCATATAGTTCGTATAAAACAAAATCGCGTAACAAGCGCGAAAACCAATTAAAAGCTGAAATTGAACAACACGAGAAATTGTTGACCGAGAGTAACGTGCAAATTATTCTTGAATTAAAAGATGAACTAATGAAAATACAAGAAGAGAAATTAAAAGGAGCCATAATAAGATCGCGAGCCGAATGGATACAATTTGGAGAAAAACCATCAAAACTTTTTTGTAACCTCGAAAAATATAACTATACAACAAAAACTATCACGAGCCTAACAACTGATGACGGACTTGTTTTAGACAAGCAGGTTGATATCTTGAACGAAACCGCTTTGTTTTATAAAACATTGTATCAAAATAACGACAATACCAACATTGATGATGATTTTAATAGCTTTTTTTTAATAGCAAATATTGACATACCTAAACTGTCGTATGAAGAGTCAAAACTATTAGAAGGGCCAATAACACTAAGTGAGGCCTCTTTTGTCTTAAAAAACATGGCAAACAACAAAAGCCCTGGGTCGTCTGGTTTTAGTATTGATTTCTTCAAAGTCTTTTGGCCCAAATTAGGTACGTTTGTTTGTAGAGCGTTAAATCACGCATTCGATAGCGGCATTTTGTCTATAACACAACGACAGGGGATAATTACTTGCATACCTAAGGGTGATAAACCCAGACAATTTTTAAAAAACTGGCGTCCAATAACATTGTTAAACACTGTATATAAAATTGGTTCTGGAAGTATTGCTAATAGATTAAAAAAATACATTAACAAACTTATAAATAATGATCAAACTGGTTTTATCAAAGGCAGGTTCATAGGTGAAAACACTCGACTAATCTACGACATTTTGAAATACACTGAGGAAAATAATATTCCCGGACTTCTCCTACTTATAGATTTTGAAAAGGCTTTTGATTCCTTGTCATGGAGGTTTGTAAACAAAACACTCTCCTTGTTTAATTTCGGTCCTGACATGAAAAAATGGTTTAACGTTTTATATAAGGATGGCATTTCAGCAGTAACGCAGTGTGGGTCGTTATCTGAGTTTTTTCAAATACAACGTGGTTGTCGTCAAGGTGATCCCCTCAGTTGTTATATTTTTATTTTATGCGCTGAAATTTTGTCTCTTAAACTCAGGGCAAATCCCAAAATCAAAGGAATCAAAATCGATAATACTGAATATAAGTTATCGCAATTTGCTGATGATACGTCTATACTCCTGGATGGCTCTGCAGAATCCCTTAATGAAACCTTAGATGATTTGTCGCATTTCACATTGTGCTCTGGCTTAAAGGTACATTTCGACAAAACCAAAGTAGTTTGGATAGGGAAGCATAAATTCAGTTCCGAAAGCATAAAAACTAGATGGAAGTTAAAATGGAACCAGCATACTTTTGATATGCTTGGTTTAACATTTCATGTCGATCTTGATAAAATGATAGATCATAATTATATGGATAAATTGTATAGAATTATAACGCTGCTTAAAAACTGGTCCAGAAGGATATTAACTCCCATTGGAAGGATACAAGTAATAAAAACGATTGCTTTGCCAGTGCTTAACCATTTATTTGCTTCACTTCCCAATCCACCACATAGAATATTGGTTGAGCTAAATGATCTCTTTTTAAACTTTGTGTGGAATGGGAGTTCAAAAATTAACAAAAATGTACTTATTAAAGAATATACTAGAATATAATATAATATGGTCGACATCTTTTCATTTATAATTGCGTTGAAATGTTCTTGGATACGAAGGATCATCACAGGAAATGGTAAATGGATTAATATTGTAAAAATGATAATAGACACCCAAAAACTTTACAACTGTGGTGTTCACTATCCAGAAAACCTTATACATAAAACAGGCAATGCTTTTTGGAAAGACACTTTAAAATCGTTTGTTGATTTCCGCAAAGCAGAATCATTAAATATAAAATACATATTACAAACCTCAATATTCTATAATCCTGATATAACGATCGGTAATAAAAGTGTATTCCTCAAAACATGGTTTGAAAATGGCGTGCATTTTATCTGCGATTTGATCAAAAACAACGATGGGTTAGAATTATATAGCTATGAAGAACTGTGTAACAGATATAATTTCTATCCAAACTACTTGCATTACATAGGTATTACTAATGTAGTTACTAAATACTTGAAGAAATATGGTTTGTTCGATAAAACATCTGCTCTGAATACGATTGCAGATTTTGACTTTGTTAAGCCTTTTGTTCCCCTTCAAGTGATATCCATTTTAAAATATCAAAAAGGTACCCAACCCATGTATAATATTGTTAAAACAAATGACACTTTACCAGTCTGTATGTCAAAATGGACGAGCATTTTTGAAAATATTGAATTAAAAGACTGGAACCATATCTTTAGTATGCCATTTTGTATAACCAAAGATTCTACGCTACAATGGTTCCAGTATAGAATTATACACCGAATTATTGGTACCAACTATTTTTTGTATAAAATCAATTATAAATCGTCAGCTGAATGCTCTTTCTGTCATGATATGTCGGAAACAATTGAGCACATTTTTTGGGAATGTAAATACGTTAAAAAATTTATTGCTGATTTGTTTGAAGGTTTTGAGGTATTCGCTGACTTCATAAATGCACCCTCTTTCATGTTAGGACATAAAAACACAAGTGGTCCTCTTAATCTAACATTCCTTCTCACTAAAAGGTTTATTTATAATTGTAAAATGAATCAAACATTACCTACCGTTATCGCGGCAAGATCATTCTTTTCTATCCAGTATCATATTTTGAAGGAAATGAACCTCTTCTGCAATTTAGATTCTAACTTAATAACTACAAATAAAGAATGGGACATTTTGTTAAATCTGTATCGTTAAGAACATTGTGACTTGCATAGTTTATCCGTATATTCAAAATTTCAATACGTGTATCAATTTGTATATTGCTGTTTAAGCAATTATGATATTATTGTTAATATGCAATTGTGAGCACTTGTCTTCATTGTAATATTATATATCATGCATGTTGAACTATTATCAATACTCATGATGTACGGTGTGGAGGGGAATGCCCTCGACCCTCACACACCTATTGACGAGGAAAATAAAATATATAGAACGGAAAAAAAAAAAAAAAAAAAAAAAAAAAAGGCTACTTCGGCCGCCTTTTTTAAGGAATCACTTTCAATTTACCATTGTTTATTGGCTAATGAACCACGGTTTTGAGTTCTGAAGCGTATAAATTATTAATAATAACCACACATTAGAACAAGGTTTTTTTTTTAAGAATAAACAATGATAAGGCGAAATAATTTAGATTCTAACTTGATCTGACACTAAATTCTGCAATGACAATGCAAACTATATTTTAAATTTCTGAAATTTTTTGTGTTGTTTATTGGAGATTTAACAATGGAACATTTTGTTCTTTGTAGAAACGTGTGCTCATCACATTAGAACAAGAGTTGAGTTTCAATACACATACTGCATACACAATACACATACTGCGTACACAATACACATACTGCACACACAATACACGTACTGCGTACAGAATACACGTACTGCGTACACAATACACGTACTGCGCACATGTACTGCATACACAATAAACAAATACACATACTGCGCACACAATACACATACTGCATACACAATACACGTACTGTGCACACAATACGTGTACTGCATACAAAATACACGTACTGCGTACACAATACACGTACTGCATACACAATACACATACTGCATACACATACTGCATACACAATACACATTCAGGTCTGGTAGTAGTTTTACCATGACCCAAAATGCCAAAGAAATTAAAAGTGAAGAGCATTAAAACTCGGTTCATGGTCTATGAATTTTAATGCCTAGGCTGGTATAGCTTTTTAGTAATGTTTTTAGTAACATTCAGAAGTCTACTTCTCAAGTCTATGGTTGTTGAATTTAAGGTTTATTACCGTTTTTATTAGCTCAACTTTTCGAAGAAAAAAAGTATAGTTATTGTCGTCGCTCTGTTATCTGCGGCAGCATTAGTTACGTTTTTTTGGTTAAGTGTTTTGTCAGAGTCCATTTCTCAAAAACTATCAAAGGTATCCATTTGAAACTTTCAATACTTGTTCACTACCAAAAGGGGACGATGATACAACAAGGCAGGTAACCCTGTGATTTGTATTTCCAGAGTTATCTGCTCATGTTTGGACTTACAACTTAGCATATTTTTACAATTGTTTGGTAAATAAAAAAAATTACAATATCTATCAAAGGCATTAAATTGAAACCCAAGATACTTGTTTATAATGCTGACCCCATTCTGCAGACAAGAGGAGGTAACTCTTTCAAGGAATTTGTTGGAGTTATTACCCTTTTTTCAACTTACAATTTTCCTTTTCGGTCAAATTTCTCAATACCTATACAAGGTTTTGACTTTAAACTCAGTTCTTGACTACAGTTATGAACCATTCTGTAGACAAGATGAGATAACTATATCAAGGATTTTGGTGGAGTTATTGCCCCTTTTTAACTTTGAATTTTTGCTTTAGGTCAAATTTCTCAATATCTATCAGAGGTATTGACTTGAAATACATACTTCATGACAGTGATCAAACTATTCTATAAACAAGAGGGCCATGATGGCCCAAAGGGCTCACCTGAGTACTGGAATAGATGAAAGCCTCACTGTTGTGTAAGGCTTGTGGGAATGTACGCCAAAATGTCCTTAAATAATTTGTCTTGCTGATTTACTCTCATACATAGAACAAGTAAGGACCTGGATATATTTTCTCTACCCTGGTATCCAACTGTTTGCAAGCAATTTCGGAGGAATAGTGTTCATGCTGCAGTTCTGAAAGATAATGGCGACCGCTGTGCAAAGGTCATTGCATGCTTGCTTGCAAGGAGTAGAGCGTATTGCCATTTACCTGTCGTATATTGAAATTCGCATAAGATTTTATGGTCCTAGACAAATGGTGCAAGTTTGGTCCAGACTGGTTGAAAATGAAGTCCCCATCTTGCAACAAATTCATTTTTGCATTAATTTTCACAATTAAGGGGCTATAACTGCTGTGTTCGTGGCCCGTCTTATTTGCTGCTTGTTTTGAGATCTTATGGCCATACAAAACATGTGGCAGTTTTATCAAGATTGAATGAAAAATGAAATCTCGATGCACGAAAATGGCAATTTTGTTGCCCAATCTGACAGATAGTTGGCTTCTGTTGCAGATGTATGATCACATACAAACTGTGGAAATTCGGTTAAGATTGGAAGAAAAATAAAGTCTCTATGAACAAAAAAGACAATGTTTGCATTTTTTTCCACATACAAGGGGCCATAACTCCGGTGTCTGTGGCATAACCTTACCCACTTTTGGCTCCTGCTGAAAGCATTTGGTCACACACAAACTGTGGAAGTTTGGTCAAGATTGGGAAAAAAAGAAGTCTTAAACAAACAGGGGGCATTACTCTGGTGTTTGTGGCCCAATCCAGCCCAATGTTGACTTCTACTGTGATTTTTGATAATACACAAACCGTGGAAGTTTGGTCAAGATTGGTAGAAAAATGAAGTCTATATGAACGAAAAAGGCAATTTTGCATTTTTTTCCCACAATCAAGGTGCCATAACTCAGGTTTCTGGTCCAATTTGGCCCATTATCAAAACCAACCGAGATTTTATGGTCATACACAAACTGTGCAAGTTAGGTCAAGATTGAATTAAAAATGTAGTCTTTGTTATTTAAGAACTTTTATCGATGATTTAACGCTTTCATTATTTCTATATTTAACTTTGGCCAAGTATGTGCAAACTGAAACTGTGGCCAGTACTATTAGTCACTGAATATTTATTTAGTGCTTTTACAGATAATTCCATTTAATAATAAATTCAACTGACAAAAACAAGAGACATGGATATGTTGTCACAGTCATTGACATCTAGGTACATATTCACCAACCCATTCTTAGACTTAAAGGCCAGTTTAATCCTTCTTTATTTGAAGCCCCCACAGGTGGTCACAGTGTGTGTGTGTAGTACATATTTATCGAGTGCAGCGGGATTCTCTCCCACATGGCCATCGCCCCCAGAATACTATTTTGGTTGGGTTTCGGGGGATAGTGCAAGATACAAGAGACGCCCCGTTCCACAGGCGACCCTGGGTCTTTTAGTTCCCGGTGTGAAGCACCTAGTACGCTGCACCTGGGTTTAACGTCTCATGCGAAAGACGAGTTAGTAGGTTAGGGTGTAGCGGGGGGCTCGAACCTCTGGGTTGTGATGCCAGTGCGTTACCACTAGACCACGGTTCCGCCACCGCGCAGATAAGGGTGCAGCCACCCTTATCAGCTGACGTCAATACACTGCTGCCATTTAAAATTGTGCACTAAGCCATTGCGCAATCAGCTGAGAAAAAATATTGAGCACTAAGCCATTGCGCATTCAGCTGAGAAAAAATATTGCAGATAACGATAGATTTTATGGTGGACCAATACACAGTAAAATACCCATTGGAGAGGTCAGACATTCCTTCAACTATTCCTTTAAGAATAAAGAATACATTTAGACTCGACTCAGGCAAAATTACTTGTGCGTTGTACCAATGTCAATTATGTCATCAATAAATTATTCTAAATAAAGAATGCTGGAATTTGTGGTGATGAATACACTGCAGATCGGTTTAATCGCGATATCCAATATATCCCGAATTGGCCGTGGATCCCGATTTTTTTTCATGTACTTCAATATTTTACTATTACACGGCATTCATAAATAAATCCAGTTTGGTCTGGATTTTCGCGCCCACATTGCTACTCTTTCATTCACACTCTTGTAGTGCGACAAACAATAATCCGCCCCGCTCAACATCAAAGTGTAACAGTTTGACGTCATCAGCTTACATAGCGCGTGCCACCCATGACAACGTCCTTTCACTGCTGTCGCAAGGGAAGCTCTATGGCAGTCTGGAGGACCTGCGGCGCACGGCGACCTTTGCGCAGAGAGCCGGCGTGTCCATCTGAGTGATCGACAAGAAGAAGACTGCTGTCGCTTTAATTAGCAGGCGAATTACACGCCGTCCACGTGGAGGGCGTATACAGGAACTGTACGTCATAGATCAATAGTATACTGACCTATCTGAGCGACAATAACGTTATCAATACGGCGTAACTGTTTCTTTTTTGTTTCAGAGGAAATGCTAACTGCACATCGTTCGCGATATAGATAATGTACCAAGAAGCATTATACGATCTGGAATTTTATTTGTAAAAACACTAAATAAAAATTCAATGTACGCAAAAACCTTAGTGAAATAAGTAACTAGATATTTTTCCTCAAACATTTATTGAACTCAGTGCAAGTAAAACAGCACACAATTGCAATTGTTATTAGCAAAACACAATGGATTGTATGAAATTGGACAGTTTACAATTATAATAATTGTAACAATAGAGATAAAATATATAAATAATTTGGTTTAATTTAACATGAAAATTTTACATTTATAATTACTAGAGGTAATTTAACAATACAGGTAAAATACCAAACATTAACAATGTTATATATTACTGTATATCGTTCTAAGCTTAACATCTATAGGTATTTATTGTAACCAAAAATGGTTGAGCTAGTTTAACTAATACAGTAAATTAAAGGAAAACAGTGTTATAAACACTTGCTTAACAAAAGTACAAACTACATGTACAGTGAAGCCTGTCCTAACCAAACCCTGTGAAAACCCAACGGCTGTGTCGGTCCCAATTTTTTCCCTTCTTATTTTATACATCAAAAAACCTTAATAAACCAAACCCTGTCCAAACTTAATACCGAACGAATTTTTCACAAATAAATCTCATTCAACCTTAAAAAACCTGAATAAACGGAACGGTGTATCCTGTTAGGTGTCACTTCGCGATACTGCGAAGGGTGAACCCGATAGTTGGTGACACAAGTACACACAAAGGGCATACTAGCCGTGGTGACAACTGGGCAGTGGTGCAATTAGCGATCAGCAAGTTGGTGCATACGACAAAAGTCAACTTGTGAGAAGCAGATAATTTGGTCGTGTTTTATGTTGATATTTATGTACACTATAAAAAAAATTATGTTTCACAATAATGTAGTTAATTTATACATATAGTTAATTATGGCATTCATCTCTTTAAGCCTAAGGATTGCGATATAAACGAGCTAAAATAAATATGTTTAAACTAATCAAAGCTGCCAACAATTGGTGATTTCTTTTAACAGATGTAAACTAGAATTGTCACATGAGTGACGGATATACCCCCGTAATATGGCCTTGTTACAAAACTATGGCATCTATTCGAAAGAAATGCACAAAGAGAGAATGCTTCAATTTGTGAATGGTCAACAGTGTATTTGGAAAAATTTAATTTCAATATAAGCCATAAATCTGTCAACATTTAGTGGTTTGTAACCAAAGTTGAACTTTATCTGTATTTTATGATGATACACCTATGGACCAAAAATAATTTAAATATGTGAAGCCTTTCATGAGTTATTGTCCATGTTTTTCGGGAATTTAAGTCCAAAAGGGGCCATAACTGTGTCAAAATTTAGTGGTTTGTAACCAAAGTCGAACTTGACCTGTATTTTATGATGCTACACATGTGTACCAATAATTATTTAAATATGTCGAGCCATTGTTGAGTTATCGTCAGGAAACTATGTTTTTACGGAAATTAAGTCAAATAAAGGGCCATAACTCTGTCAAAATTTAGTGGTTTGTAACCAAAGTCGAACTTTACCCGTATTTTATGATGCTACACATGTATACCAAGAATTATTCGAATATGTCAAGCCATTCTTGAGTTGTTGTCCGGAAATCATGTTTTAGGGAATTTTTAATTGAAAAGGAGCCATAAATCTGTCAAAATTTAGTGGTTTGTAACCAAAATCGAACTTGACCTGTATTCTATGATGTTACACATGTGTACCAAAAATTCTTTGAATATGTCAAGCCTTTCTTCAGTTATCATTTGGAAACCATGTTTTTAGGGAATTTAAAGTCGAAAAGGGGCCATAACTCTGTCAAAATTTAGTGGTTTGTAACCAACATTGAACTTGACCTTTATTCTATGATGTTACACATGTGTACCAAAAATTATTTGAATATGTCAAGCCTTTCTCGAGTTATCATCCGGAAACGAAAAACCAACAGACTGACAAGCTCACTCCTATATACCCCCCCTAAACTTGTTTGTGGGGGTATAATAAGTTGTACGTTAAATACATTCATGAACTTGTTTGATTGATCATTCGAGTGTGTTTTATGTACAAATACAAATTTTTACTTGCAAATAACAACAATAATAAACAATTATACAAGTGTAAACATTAACATGTTGTGGTGTCTTATTATATACTCGAATAAACAAATATAATAGAACGTACAGTTTTAAAGGGAAATGACATTAAAAAAACAACCTGGGTAAACCGAACACCTAAAAACCCAACGATCGGCCCGGTCCCGACGCCGTTTGGTTTAGACAGGTTCTACTGTAGTTCATATTGAAGTGTTAGGCTTTGACGGTAACAACCAACATTTCAGACATTGCAAACTTAATGTACGATTAACATTTAATAACAATAACTTGATAAAATAAAATGATATTATCTTTAAATCATCAATTTGGTTAAAATATATTTTACTATATACAAAAGATAAAAATGTATGTATACATCACATTTAGAAGTGTGAATGACAATCCTTATGGAAGCAGTAGAAATATTGAGCAATAAAGAGTATACACTAAACAATACCATAACAACAAATCAAATACAATCTACATTTGTGTAAATATTAATATTAGTAAATTATGCAATAAATAAACTTCAACATAACACGTGCATATACCGTTAAAACAATGCACACATACAATCTGCATAATAACAACTATTATTTTTCACCTCATTTAAAATCATAAATATTTAAAATGACAATATGAGATGCGGGGGCCTCTGTGGTCTAGTGGTAAAACACTGGACTTGAGAGCGGAAGGTCCGGGGTTCAATTCCTGGTCCGGAACCTGGTCCCCACTTTCATCCTTCACTTTCTTCACCAATCATTACACACATTTATCATCAATAATAAAACACCCTAGACTGTCAGAAATGCCTAGCACTAAATTCCTGAGTAACACGTTGTTGACCTGTGACAAGGTTTGTCAAGCAGACTGCATAAGATCAAAGTGGTGACAAAGCATATGCAAAAAAACGCTAGTGAACTTGAAAGTAACCCCAGACTCTGCATCCGATTGTTGTGAGGTATAAACTGGTAGTACCTGGAAGCATCCTGACCGCTGCAGGAATATTAAAAATGACAAACATGTGCCCAAATGACATACCACAATAAATCATACTGACCACAAGGAAAAGTGTTAAAAGTTCCCATGTCCAATTATGTGACTTACAGTTATCAGTGTGCATGTAAAGTGGATGTAAAATGGACAAAACATAAGTAGTCTAAGTGGAGCTGTGGCCTAGGGACTGCTAGTGAAAACAGTGCAACACCAGAAACAACTAGGATGCTGAATCATGGCCCGAAATCATAAGTATCTACGGATGAAGATATGCAAGTACTACAGATAAATACAGCTGCAGTGCCATACCAGCGGAGGCCAGAATAAGTCAAAAGGACATGAAAGATAGGCAAGGAAGGCGATCGGGGCCACACAAAAAAAAAAAAAATAAATAAATATGAGATGCGCTGAATATAAACATGAATACATAAATAAATTTACAATGTTCGGATCTGTTCAACAACCACAGTGGTTAGTTCCATTATAATGCACCAGTCAAAATCTTCCCCCAGGAAAGGGGGGGGGGGGCGACAGACCCAGGGGAAATTTATTTTTTGGGGTCTAATTATCCACCCTAGAGCCAAGCATTTTGTCTACATCCCCAAAGTGGGAAATTCCCTGGAGCCCAATATTACCAGGATGTAAAATCTGACCAGTCTACTTACCAGGACCCCGACTTATTCGGTGTGTCAAATTCCCGCCTGTCAGGAATCACAATCAGTACAAAGTCCCATATACATGTATGACAACTTTTACTGAACAGTTATTAGTAGTCACACTCATTAAAGCACTAAAACAATAAACAGGAGAAACCAAAAATTAAGTTACTTCATAGTATAAAACCACACCCCACCTTTAAACAGCAAACTATTATTATTGAAACAACAGAACCTAAAAATTCAAAAAAACTGTGCATAGAATTCAGTTCAAAAAGAAAATATGAGGCGTGTTGTGGGAAAACCGAGCTTAATGCACTTTACGCACATGCATTAAGCCCAAGTTTCCCATGACACGCCTCATATATATCATTAACATCACAAGTTGCCATCACAGATTCTTAATATGGAATGCGGTTATAACAAGAGCTGTCGGAAGACAGCGCGCTCGACTTTTCTTGTGCTTGTCAGAGTTACTGGCATTTTTTTTCTAAAACAAGAAATATGCAAATTCCACGAAAACCAAATTTTTCCAACAAAATGCATAAAAGTCAGCACATCAATAAATTTTTTAGTAAAAGTGACCTTGACCCCACCCACCCCATATGAAATCCCAAGCGAGGTCTCGATATAAGGTATCTATGTATTAAGTTTCATTAAACTATCTCCATGCATTCTCAAGTTATTTATCGGAAACCGTTTTTCTATTTTTAGTAACAGTGACCTTGACCCCACCCGCTTCATACGCAATTCCAAGCGAGGTCTTGATATAAGGTATCTATGTATAAAGTTTCATTAAAGTATCTCAATGCATTCTCAAGTTATTGAGCAGAAACCGTTTTTCTATTTTAGTAACAGTGACCTTGACCATGACCCTATATGCAATTCCAAGATAGGTCTTGATATAAGGTATGCATTAAGTTTTATTAAAATATCTCAATGCGTTCTCAACTTATTGAGCGTAAACCGTTTTTCTATTTTTAGTTAGTAACAGTGACCTTGACCCCACCCACCCCATATGCAAACCCGATGCGAGGTCTCGATATAAGGCATGTATGAATGAAGTTTCATTAAAATATCTCAATGCGTTCTCAAGTTATTGAGCGGAAACCGTTTTCCTATTTTTAGTTACAGTGACCTTGACCCCACCCACCCCATATGCAATTCCAAGCGAGGTCTCGATATAAGGTATATATGTATTAATTTTTATTAAAATATCTCAATTTGTTCTTAAGTTATTGAGCGTAAACCGTTTTTCTATTTTTAGTAACAGTGACCGTGACCCCACCCACCCCATACGCTATCCCTAGCGAGGTCTCGCTATAAGGTATCTATGTTTGCAGTTTCATTAAAAAAGCATAATCCGTTCTCGAGTTAGAGAGTGAAAGCGAAAAGTTGAAAAATAAGCTTACTGAAAACTCAAACCTGTCCATATAGCTTATATGTAAAATTTCTAAGTGTAAAAAGGCCCATAATTTTGACAAATTTCAAACTAGAGTTATCAAAAATGGCCCATGAGTTCATTTTAATATAGGGAATAAGTGTTCTAAGTTTGAATGAAATCCCGAAAGCCATTCCTGAGAAACCAGATTACCGAAAAACTTTAAACCTGTCCATATAGCTTATGTAAAATTTTCTAAGTGTAAAAAGGCCCATAATTTTGATGAATTTCAAACTAGAGTTACCAAACTTGGCCTATAGGTTCATTTTAATGTGGGGAATAAATGTTTTAAGTTTGAATGAAATCCCTCAAGCCATTCCTGAGAAACTAGCTTACAAAAAAACTTGAACCTAGCTTGGACGCCGACGCCGGGGCGAGTAGAATAGCTTGCCTTTTCTTCGAAAAGTCGAGCTTAAAATAAGTCACACATACTCATAAAATCTAAAAAGAAAAGTACAGCAAAAGAACCGTGTATATGTTCAAGATAACAAACATGCTTACATGGTAATCTCATTAAAATCATCTCCAGTCTGATGTTGCTATATTATCCGCTGACTGGATCTGATGACTTCGCATTAGGGGTCATGTTCAGATGACCTTTTTAGAAGCCAATCAAACTGTTGCCTTCAAAATATTGCGGTTTAACTTCATATGTAAACCACAAATACTATGCACGAAATTAACGTGAACTTCGGATGTACCACTTTATCCATTGTAATCCCCGTGAAAATTAACTGTAAATGATTTATTCTCGAAGATCAGCTGGAAATGCATCAATTTTCAAAAACCGTGGCCAAACATTGCTGTGCATAAGGCAATTTCATCGGGCGCAGCAGGGCTGATGTTTTATTGTTCGGAAGGTCATTTGAACGTAACAATGTAAGGATTTGATATTAATGAGATTGGCTTACATGACCCCAAAATAATACAGACAAATACTTATTCTTAACAACGACATACAACTCAAATGGTTGACATCTCCATGCATAGAATGCTAGTTAATGGAACACATTTTTGGAAGTTTCTGGTAAATAGACAAATTCCCAACCACAAACAAATGTAAATATATTCCAAATTCATTTTTAAATACCATAGCCAATGGGGCTTTATGTGAATCTGTATATAATACAGATTGCTTCATACAAAACAAACAATACAATAACAGTACAAGTTTGGGAACAATTCCCAATACGTTGGAAAAACAGTTAAGCAAGGACTATATATAAATTACTTACATAGATAAAAGAACAAATAGATTCTTTACAGAGACCTTTAACAGATAATGTATTCAAGATTAAACTACTCTGCATGGTCAATATTTATTTGATCAGTTCCCTTTAACACTAAGGCTGAAATAACCAAGATTCTCAATTTTTCTCAGTTTTGATTCCCAATTTCTGCAGGTGCCTTTTGCCTTTGCAGTGCCGCGTGTAACTGTTCTTGAATCTATAGCTTGTATTGCAGAGTTCACAGGTGTGAGCTTTCACGATATCCCCCGTATGATGCTGCATGT
Organism: Congeria kusceri; assembly: GCA_027627225.1. Classification (NCBI taxonomy): domain Eukaryota; kingdom Metazoa; phylum Mollusca; class Bivalvia; order Myida; family Dreissenidae; genus Congeria; species Congeria kusceri. The sequence goes on along the minus strand of CM051032.1, from coordinate 7,555,398 downwards.
GATCCTTCAGCGATTTTGGATTCACAAACTTTTTATCACAGATACCACAGGCGTGAGGCTTGATTCCTTCATGCAACTTCTCATGCTTTACTAAGTACCAACCATAATAGAAGCCCTTGTTGCAGATTTTACACTGGTATTTCCTCTCTCCACCGTGACCAAGCTTATGACGCGTAAGAAGGTATTGATTTTTGAAACTTTTTGAGCAGATTTCACAACTAAAACATTTATCGTATTCATGCTCAGGAATGTGAGCTTGCAGCTCTGATAAGCTCTGGAACTGTTTGTTGCACTGCGGACAAAAATGGAAGTCTTCCCCGGAATGTTTCTGCATATGTTTCGCCAAAGACAGTGCTGTGACAAAACCATAGATGCACAAGCCACAGTGATACTTTTGACCTGGCTTTTTATGCATGATCAGATGTCGGGAAATATTGCTGTGGGAGTTAAAGCGCTTAAAGCAGATATCACATTCATACGGCTTTATTCCCGTATGCCTGATCATGTGAATTTTCACAGTGGCTGCGCAAGAAAAGGCTTTTGAACAAATCTGACAGAAGAAATCTCGTCGTCCGGAATGGGATTCGATATGACGAGCAAGATTTGCCGCCGTCGTCAACGCCTTTGGACAGATGTGGCATTTATAGGGCCGCAGATTCTGGTGAGTGTGAAGGTGACGCTGCAGGCTGTTACGTTCTGTAAATCGTTTACCGCACAGTTTACAATGGTGCTTTTTCTCGCGATCTACCTGGTGGGTTTTCTTGTGTCGATAAAGATTCCCGATCTGCTTGAACCTGGCATGGCACACGGAGCAGGAATATGGTCGAGCCTCTGTGTGAGTAATCAGGTGCTTTTTCAGGCCACTCTGAAATCATACATTTGTAAATTACCACAATGATATCAGACAGATATGTTACCATTAGTAAGTAGGCAACAACCTACAGTCCTTTTGAAATACTAGTAGCCATTTTGACAAAACTACCTTTAAAAGTTTCTAGAAGATATTATGGTTTGAAATAAGTATCACTGTTTACAAGGTATTGATGGCTTATTGCTCTGTTAAGATTATAGTCATAAGTATACTCTGTTAAAAGTATGCACGTAAGTTATACTTTCGCACAGATCCAGCTGTATTAAAAATGTAGTCAGCCACAGACAGCACAAACATTCTGATGTAGTCATTTTGTATGTTTGGTTTGACAATTTCTTACCGTACTAGAGAATGCCTTGCCACAAGTGTCACAGTTGTGAGGGCACCAACCCCGGTGGATCACCTGCAATGAGTGGACTTGATCAGCAATACTAAGGGTAATTACGGTACGTGATAAGATCATGTAAAATAACAAAGACAGGTGGCCACTGAAATTCTACAGTAAAATTCCAAGACATTTACCCGAGTTTTCCCTGACTTGAATGAGATTTTCCCTGAGATGAATTGTTATGATTGGTTTACAAGTAGTGCATAGTGGTTAGTTAACAACTTGTATATGCATATATGGCTGCGATTCTCCCCTTTTAGCCATTGTTTCTACAGTAAACTGTATTAATCTTCACAAACAGAATAATTAATCAGTCTATTTATTCTACTTATATGCTTTGGATTCCTCCCATACCTTTTCATGGTTTTGCCGGTTACTAGGGCTGGCAAACTTCTTGCCACACACCTGACAGTTCAGCCTCTCTTCCCAAGGGATATCCAGCCTACGGCGTCCCCTTTTACGTCTACCCTTGAGCTGCCGCCCCTTTTTCAGCCCAGGACTGGCTTCATCATTGTCTGTCTCTTCTTTCGGGATAATATTGCCATTGTAGTCACTTGCAGCATTATCTGTGCTGGTATCATCACTAGTCTCTAGAAATTCGGGTTCACTTGCAGCATTAACTGTGCTGGTATCATCACTAGTCTCTAGAAATTCGGGTTCACATTTTATTTCTAATGTCAATGGATTTTCGGGTGATATTTCAACTAAATCATGCAAAGCGACATTCTCATCATTTATAGCATTTGCCATCACAAAAACACCTGAATTTCCCAGCAATACACTGTAATAACATAAAGTAACAAACCATACAAAAATCTTACAAGACGCAACAATGTACTAAATTGATTTATCTGCTCAATCTGTTAAGCTATAGCATATAATGTGACATTCCTAATTCCTATCATCTATAGTAGCATTTGACATCACAAACACCTTAACTTCTCAGCAAAAGGCCGTAAAAACCGCTAGTAACAAACAAAGTAAATATCTCTACAGAATAATATACAATAAATTATTAATCTGTGATAAGCGAATACCACAATATCACCAGAATTCATCACAGAACTAGAACATATCACATGATCATGTCACTTTAAAATGACAAGGTGACATCAACCTTAAAAATAGCTGATGTACAAAAGTATGTACAATATTTTTAACAACACTTAATCTTACACTGTGAAATCCAAAAAAAAACAATTCCAGTGTTATAACATCTTTAAAAAATGTACAATGTACACTTAATTTACAAAGTTTATTTATATCAACAATTTGATTCCTGTGTTGACATGTTTACAAGCAAGTTCACAACTAAGGGAGAAAACCAGGTTGTAACAATGGTTACATTCCAATAACATTTTGTACAAAATGTTAAGTGATTTCAAAACACAAAACTATGCAATATATATATTTTTTTTTCTATAATTATTTTTATCATTATTATAATTTTTTTGCATTGGAACAGATTTCCCTGACTAAAATTATATTAAGTTAAATAGTGGATATTTGGGATGCAACGGGTAGCAAACTTTGGTCGTGTCGGGTATCTTTCTTTGAGTCGGGTATTTGCGGGTCGGGTCGGGTATTGATATAAGTAAATGTACGCATCAACTTTGTACCTCCAGTGGGGTGATCCAATCAGTAAAAATTGTTTCTACCCTGAAGATTTGACGATATATGAAATTATTCTCTTTTCGATAAATACGGATTCGGTCGGTAATTTATTTGCATAGGTTCTTTTGCCGATGGTGTACGTTAATAATTCAGTGGGAACTAGATGTGTCACAGGCACGGATGCTCACACGATACATGTTTGGACACAGACAAAGGGCTTGTCGTCAACACTAATTTTTGCCTATGCAAACTTATTTTCATATATATTCTATAGTGGAAAAAATGACGAAGGGACATAATTCTGCCCAAATTGGTCGCTGCCAAAATTACTTCGTTTACGAACACCTACATGTTAAGGTTCTTCAGCTGTGAAAGTTTGAGCAAAATCTGCACAACAGTTAAAGAGGAGTTGAATCCTCAAAATGTCGGTAAGTATATTATACTAAGAACATTGACAAATGGCCATAATTTTTGCGAACTTGGTCGCAGCAAAAATTCCTTTCTTTACGATCAAATACGCATAAAGGTTCTTCAACTTTGAATGTTTGAGCGCAATACGCCATGCAGTTAAAGTGGAGTTGAGTCCACAACATTTCGCGAAGAATATATTCTATAGATGGAAAAAATGACAAAAGACCATAAGTCTGCCAAAATTCTTTCCTTTACGATCACCTACACATTAAGGTTCTTCAGCTGTGAAACTTAGAGCGCAATCAAATTTCAGGACGTACGTACATACTTTCTGGGGGTATTTAATGCACAGGCTTCTCGTGTATGCATACATCAGCGTTGTATAGGTATTGATTCGTCATTTCATGGCGAAAAGATATGAAGTAGGAAAAAGAAATGGTGAATAACCGCCATCCCACCCCTCAACAGTTTAGATCGCTGTAAAATTTGATCACTTCTTTTTATTAATGATAAATTTGACATTTACTTAGGTTTCGTCATATAAATAACAGTGCTCTGAGTTTATTTTCAATTCCGTTACATGCCAATGAACTCTGCCATACTTTGGCCTATTTCTGCAACTGGACAGTTTGAAATTCCTTCTTGGTTTTTTTATTATTATACAATATATAACAATACAGTATATAACACTATTATTTTAATACCCAACCCGACCCGAATTTTCTCATGAGGTACCGAACTCGAGTTAATTTAAATGGAACCGAAAATGCGGGTATTTTGGGGTATCCATTCAATCCCTAGGGGATATATCCTTGTTTAAGTCATGACTGATTCAAGAAAAAATAATGTAGAAATTACTGCTTTTTTCACTAATTCAATTCAAAAATTAAGTTACATAAATAAAAATTATATAATATAATAACAATTTCATTTTTACACCTTTTAACATTTTGTTGTGTTTTACCATAAAAATGGAATTTATAGAGAATACTAGAACTCCGCGAGTTGGATGTGTCGCCTGACGCCGGATAGCTTACGTGAATCCAAATGAAGAAGCACTTAAGGTTAATGCTCAAATTAAAAAAAAATTTTTTATTGAAATCTTCAAAAGCAGGGCACTCTGTCTAATTGCAAAGAAAAGACTTATTGAAACCAAAAATGCGACACAAAAATAAGTATGAAAATCTACAAAGGGCAATAACTCCAAAAGCATGAGGTGCAGAGTAACGGTTCCTGCACTGCACTTCTCCTCAATGAGATCTATCTACATATGAAGTTTCAAGTTGCTAGCTTTCATAGTTGTAGAGTTATGCTCCGGACAAAAATTATGTATGAAAATAAACAAAGGGCAATAACTCCAAAAGTATGAGGTGCAGAGTAATGGTTCTTATGCACTGCACTTCCCCTCAATGAGATCCATCTACCTATGAAGTTTCATGTTGATAGCTTTAATAGTCTAAGAGCTCTGCTCTGGACAAGCGAAAGGGGTCGCCGCCGACGACATAAGTAACCCCTATATATCGCCTAGTCAGGCAACACAAAAACATATAGCATTTTATTGCAAGATGAAAAAAGTTATACTGACTTTATTTTTGGATAAAATATTGAATACAGGTATCGAAACACAAAAAAATAAATCAGTGGATAATTTCATTTTTTTTTTGAGTATATTTTAAGCCAAACTAAAGTTATTGACCAAAAAACCTTTTTTTCTATTTTAAGTAACATTGACCATTACCCCACCAACTCCATATGCAATCCTTAGTGAGGTCTCACAATATCTACGTATGAAGGCTCATTATAATATGTCAATTCGTTATCCAGTTCTTGAAGAGAAATCTATTTAATCTATTTTTAGTAAAAGTGACCTTGAACTTCACCCCACCCACCCCATATGCAATCCCAATTAAGGTTTTGCAACAAGGTATTTATGTAAGAAGTTTTCTTACAATAGCTTTATTTGTTTTCTAGTTATTGAGCAGAAACCATATTTCTATTTTGAGTAACAGTGACCTCTTGACCCCACCCAACCCATATGCAATCCCAAGTGAGTTCTCAATATAAGGTATCTATATATGAAATATCATTGAAATAACTTAATTCATTCTAGAGTTATTGAGTGCAAACAGTTTTTCTTTTCTTTTTTCTACAGTGCGACCTTGACCCCCACACCACAATGTGATCGAGCGAGGTCTCATTATAAGGTATCTATGTATAAAGTTTCATTACAAATCTCAATTTGTTCTTGAGTTATTGAGCGGAAACCATATTGATATTTTTAGTAATGGTGACCTTGAACTTGACCCCACCCACCTCATATGCAATCTCAAGCAAGGTCTCGATATAAGGTATCTATGTATTTAGTTTCATTACAATAGCTCAATTTGTTCTCAAGTTGCTGAGCGGAAACCATTTTTCTATTTGTAGTAACAGTGACCTTGAACCCAAGTGAGGTCTTGATAAAAGGTAACTATGTATTAAGTTTCATTAAAATACCTAAATTAGTTCTCAAGTTATTAAGCGGAAACCCCAGTTTGACGCCGCCTGGTGCCCCCCTGACCAATGCCATACCCTATCGAATAACACAAATTAATTTTTTTTCTCTCCCAATAATAAAGAATCCTTTAGAAGAAATTCTTGATCCAGATAGCGATCTAGATCACCACCAATATCTGATCATTTGTTCATTGGCCCATGTCCAATCTTCCCCAAAACCTGCAAATCTAAAGAGATAACGTCCAAAGTTAATAAAATAGGGACAGACCAACACAGGCTTGAGCAACCTTCTTGGCCTAGGTAATGCGGTTACCATGAAGCCTCAAGTCCGGCTTACTGAAGACAGAAGTAAGGCATTTTGGTCTCTGTTCAAGACTACACTGAAAATGGAGATGGCTGTTTTATAAGCCAACATCAAAGCTAGTGATGGCTGGTGTACCTGGCCTGTCAAGAGCGTCATGCATGAGACCAGTAGGTACAGGTACTTTATTTGTTTGTAAGAAATGTTATTGGGCCCATTTGGCGCGCACATTTCCGAAAGACTGCTCCTCCAACAGAGACTGTGTTGAAATACGTTTTAGGCTTGTTGTGGAAAAACCGAGCTAAATGCATGTGCGGAGAGTGTCATCTCGGATAAGCCTGTGTAGACTGCACTACTAATCCGGGATGACGCTTTACGCACATGCATTAAGCCCGGGTTTCCCACGACACGCCTCATAATATTTTCAGGGACTGCATGAATTGACTAGTTACTGAACTTAAAAATTCTCTTCACAGCATGGCTTTTGGTTTTACTTTTTTGCTCTTATGTGTTTGCATTGTAAAACCCCTGGCATGACTACTGCTCAACAATCTGGTCAAACTAGTGCCCAAGTCCCTAACAGAATGGATTCAGCCACAATACAGCCCCAAATCTGGAGAGAAATAAAATTGCCTAAAACTTGAGGACATCATTCTTCTGAAGAAATCTGTCACATTTGTAGGTTCTAAGGGCCAACATGACATCAGTAAGAGCAAACCCAATGATCCTGATGTAAATGACGTGCTGGACAAAATACAACAAACCTACCAGGGGATGTCAAGAGTGGTAGAAGATGCCCCTAGACAACAAGCGATTGAGGAACATCTCTGCAATTGATCCATTTGTGAGGGACCATGATGTTGCAATCAGATCTGTTACTTGAAGATGCTACCATTGCAGATAACAAATGTGCTGACAGATGTGGAGAGAAATAAGTATGGAGCTAAGATCCACAACAGGTTGACCCAACACAGCCTGAATCTCCAAGGAAACATGCACTGACCACTGTAGGGATAGGTCATTCAGTATCCTGCCCGGAGGAAAATGGCCCCAACCATACGTGTTTCCATGACCTCTAGACGAAGGTTGTTTTCAATTTGAGAGGTGATATCATGGATACTAAATCATCTAGTCTTTACACTGACTCACTAAATGCAATACAGAAGTGAAGTAATCCATGCATGTAAATGGAAATACTGCTATAGAGTACTAAATTGCTCTGATGTTCTCAACCAGACAAACTTCTTAAAGTTTCCTCGGATCCCAAACGCTATTTATAACTCGGCCAATGAGATTGCTCATTTCTACATTTCTAAATGCATTCTAAATTAACTAGTGCATATCGTGTCTATTGATGGGCAAGAAAGCATTAACATAATTAAATGGTCCTTATCATGTCTATGAGAAGCAATATTTGTATTAACATGGACTAACGATGTTTACATTTACCTGTGCACATAATGTCTAATGCGAATTAACAATATTGACTTAATATGGTAGAACATGTACTCTAAACACAAACTCGTGCATAATGTACTGTTGTAGAAGTATTTGATTATTTTTCACAGGAGTAGCATCAAATACAGGCCTTTTTCTACTGCTCTCACGGGTCCGACAGTCGGACCCGTTCCCAATGCCAAATATGCATAATTTTTCCCATTTATTACCCCAAAATTCCCAATTGTAAAAAATCTGCAGTTTTTTTCGAAAAAGAACATAAAAATACAATTTTTCAATACTTAACAGCCGATTTTTTCACACTGACTTTACATTTGGATATCCTCTAAGTTTATTCGCTGACATTGTTTGCAAGGGGAGAACACTCTAATAGCCGTGTAATAAAATGAGTAACACAAACAAAAACTATTTGTTTGTCCACTATCATGATGTAATTTAACACGAATTATGGGCAAATATTTTGTTATTTACACAGTTGGATGTGTCAGTTAAAGAAAGGATTTAAATATAAGGAGGTAAAGATTTCTTTTAAGTTGTCACATATTTTCGCGACCTAGGTAGTGTTTGTTTTGTTTGTTTGTTGGGATTTTTCGCCATTTTTAACAGAATTTCAGTCATATCACGGCGGTCAGTTAACCTACTCACACATACATGTGTATGATGTCAAACGAGGACGTCTGTATAAAACACGATAATTGGGGACATCTTTGATTTTTATTATTTTGGTTATTCCTTCATACAAATGACATATTTATGTGTCCCTGTTCTTTTAAATACTTTGGTGAGGTGTAAAAACGAATTTTGATCCATTTGATATTTTGCTATGCAACCGAGGACTCGTGGGTAACACACGCGACAATGTCCGATAATGTAGATTCGGGGACACACATCACATTCATAACATCCTATTCGGGGACATATGGTGCAATTACGTTTTAATATAACGTGTATTTCAAAGCCGTTCATTTGTAGTTCTTTGTTATGTTGCTTAAACATGTTCCCACAGATTACCTTTCTTGTTAACGCAGGAGCTATTAAAAAGCATTCATCGTAGTGTTCATTTAATTACCATAGAGTTGTAGTCTAATAAATGTGACGTAGACGCAATGTGTGTGTTACTTTTATATGAGACTAAATTTGCGTGAGAAAATATTATCCTGTATAAAAAGTATCTCAATATTGTCGACCAGCGCCCTACTAGTAGTGCTACACCGTGTTCAATCTGACTATGGGCATGTCTTTATGTCCAACTATTATGATATCTTCATGCGTAAAGAAACACTGCAGGTGAAATACTTATCGTTTGAAGCAATGAGGTACCGTTTTTTTAAATAACAAGAATTTCACGCAACATCAAGTATTATTTTTATCAAACTAAATAAAATGTTATCAGCCACAGTTGTCGAATCTTGTGTCATTTTCGTTAAAAGGGGCATGGGAAAATATTATTTGTTTTGCTTTTTGGAACAAGTCAGACCTATTATGCTCGAAAAGAAAATAAATGTTATTCGGACTCGGTGTTTCCATCGTTTGAAAATCGTAAAAGGATAATTAAGCTTTTTATTAAGTTTAATTTGAGAATTCATATTTGGTTTACATGGTATAGATATACACTCGACAAGTACGTTAATAATTACAATATACTTTTGCGACAAAAGGTTATACTTTTTCGGGAATTTAGTACAAAACTCGGGTTAACACTGGTTCTTATAAATAAAATTAAACAAATTTGATTTTAACAACAGAATAATATTAGGACATTTTGTGAATTCAAACTAATTCTTCAACATGTGTGTCTATTTTTCAAATTATATGTCCAACATTCACGACCTACTAGAGTGTACTCCCTCAAAACCGATTTCTCTATAAACCGGAAACCTTAAAAACCGAACAGTTGCTCCGGTCTCGTTGTTTTCTCCAGTACGTTTACTGTGCGAAATCCCTCGGTATACTGGACTTTCTGAATTCTGGATACCGAACACCTGTAACGGTACCTTTCTTTGTTTTATTGTACAAATTGACCTCTGTAAACCGAACCGGGTGGAAACTGAGCTAATTAACAGTTATCGATTTTCTTCAGCGCGCGCTGCGGGACACGTGTACTCCTAATCCGATAATTAGGGACAACAGTTTGACACCATATTACAACTCGAGATAAGAATGTATAATCATTAGTATATTGAATGGGCATTTCATATTACGTAAGTGTGAACAACAGAACCCGTCCTATTTAGACTTTTTTATTTTTAAATTTTATTATTGATTGATGTAATAAATTAATACATCAATTATATGGCACAGTAACACATTTATTTGTATTTTTTTAAATTTATCGCAACTACAAAGGATTAAGTGAATTAAAAACAAAACTTGAATATCCATTTGATATTGGTCACATTTACACTCGATCTAAGCAATATGAGTTTAGCCGGTAATCTTGACAGAAATATTTGAGTATATATATATAACGTCATATTACTATAAAACTATCATTTATCGGCAGCCGTGCTGGTTAACATGGGGGTCTATAGTCTTTCGTTCTAGGATTGAATCACAATCACTGAGTAAGTCCAATAATGACCCAATAATTATCTGGTCACAATCAGCATGCATATAATTATATTTAGGTGAGAAGGTGTGAAAAGAATCCGTGCGCATCTCTGACGCTCGGTGATCCGTCTGGTGGTAAATAGCACGAAAATACAACGATGTCAGATTCAGTTGCCTTATTGCAAAACTTTACCGCTAGGATTCCGTCATCTTCCTTATTAACGACATTGATTTCATAGTCTCTAGTTACCCAGTCTTTAACAAGGAGTCCGACTCCGCCAGACGCTTTGGAGGCATTTCTGTGAATTTCTGATCTGTTATAGCCAAACCACGAGTAACCATCCACTTTTAACACATACTGGGATGACAGTTGAGTTTCACAAACGAATATGATATCAGCGTCGATCGAGTTTATCAAACCAACACGGAGATTTTCGTTGTTTTTGTCCAACCACATACGTTAACATGCGCGATATGTATAGTGTCCAATGGGGGCAGGTTGTCTCCTAGTCACGGTCGCGCGGAGCTTGCTGTTCTTGCCGGGGGCGGATGCCCGTTAGCAAAAAGCCTGAGTTAGCTCCTTGTGGTAGCTGTCGAAGAACAGGTTTTGCGTTTAACTCTATCAGGCGTTCTGACGAATATGGTCAGTTGTACCGGAATATTTACTGACAGTTGACAGCTAATTAAAGCATAAATTATAAACGATTCGGTGGGACATGGCTAGAACTACGACAACCAAGTCATCCTTCTTTTTTCCGTTGACGATTTTTATTAAAATAAAATAATTGATGATATACTGTTTTGGGAAACCATAGTGAAATGCGTTTATTTAACAAAGTAGCTCTCTGAGTAATGATAACTGATTGGATATGATAAATGACATGCGCATTCTGATATTTGCGAAAGCAAACCGCTTAAAATTTTGATAAATGCCAGTTAAGCACACATAAAAAAAATAACAAGACGTATTCATGTACATTTTTTATGCTTTTTTATTTTAAGAGGATAAACAAACTTTATGTGTTAAGCATTAACATGATAACCTGAATTTTAGTATTTATGACCTTCAATAACCATATACAATAGTGTTGACAAATAACTTGAACCTTTGTCTATAGGAGTATAAATGCCGAATGATTTTGAAGGAAGTGGAAGTGAGTCAAATTTGAAAACGTCTTACATGCAGAAAATAGCAGCTTCGGTTTTGTTGAAGCTGTTCATCAGTGACAATAAGTAAATGCAACGCTACTGACTCCCGCCCCTAAATATGATTTTACTGAGTCAAATAATTTGTAGGACAATGTGTAACAAATGCCCGCTTTAGGTACTGTGGCCAATACAACTTCCAGCAGTCAAAATGTCACAAACGTTAACACAGATATAGTTACATCTGACGAAGATTGTTAAAATATTACTCGTTTGTGTGATGAGGAGAAAATAGTATATGAAGTAAGTAGTTTAATGTTATTTTATTGTAACTAATGATTTCATCATTTAACGAAAACGGGACTTGTTCACAGATTTTCGTATTTTAAAAAAATGTAATTATATAATATTTGGTTTAGTCTAAAATGATTATAATAGCAAAAAAAGTTGAATAAAAACTTGCCTCCCCAGGACTCGGGACCTTTGGAAGCAAAATCTAACGCGCTACCACTGGACTATTCAGGATTTAAAACTTAGTAGCGTATTTTTAACGCTATGTTGATAATAGATGTATTTTCCAAATATCGATGAAAAACGTTACACTTTATTATTTTACCTAATTCGATTTGTTATTATCCATAAACTAACTGATATTTTTTACATGTTTTTGTAAGGAGTGTTCTTTTGCTTGTTTGAATATAATGTATACATTATTTTTTGAAACTCTGACATTTTAAGATTGTCATTTTGCCAAATTGTGAACAAGTCCCTTTATGAAAAAGACTACAATTACAAGTATTACAATTATTATAAAACAATTGTATGCACATTCTTTATCGTAATGAGTTTTAAGATTTTCTGATTAACTTGTTCTATTCAATTAAATATGAAATGATTGTGGACTGGCTCAGTAGCCCGACTCCCACAGTTTGCAAACATTTGGCAAAACGAGGGCTTAAAGGGGAGAAACCTTTTATAAATAATGGAATTCACGTGCCGTTCAAGCCCTGAAAAGTGTTAACTTACGATGTGCTGTTTTGTCTGTGCATTGGTATAAGTCATAACCGAATAAGGGATAAGAATTTTAGATACTTTCCTTGATAGTTTCATAACGTTATAACAAATTCGTGGCGCAATCGCTATTTCGGCTGTAAAAAGCGTTCTTTTGCTGTGAAAATTTATTTTGCTTTGTTTTAGCATTCATGTCATATGTTTGTAGTTTTTCAATGACATCAAAAATACACCTTTTCTCGGGCATGGTCATCTGCGGTCGCACTTACAATTTTCTCGTACTCGGACAGAAACAACTTTTTTCACATCCCGCAGATGAAGCCCTCGAAAAGGTTAATCCTATATAATGAGTTACGGTTTAATGCTAGCTGATTTATATTCACAACGCGAACAATTAGATCAAAACTAGACCACCTCGATATCAGCAAAAAGGGAGTTGGAACAGTCCATGAATTATTAAACAAAAATTGGCATTGGTTGCTATTTTAATTTTATGTTACTTGAGAATTGATTCTCTCATGTCGTTAATTGTTTATCAAATAACTGTCCGTCATATTTTATATACAATGTAATATCCATCAAAGGTTCATCGCGATGCTGACGGGAAAACGAGGATCATCGAGTTTACTAGTCCTAGTGATTACGAGTAAGCCAGAAGGCTTTGTGATCAGCACGGATTAAAAATTATGTACGTATGCTGTTCTCGAAACAATACGCGAAATATTTATGTTTTATTCCGAAATTCTGTCCAATGCATGTACAAATACACATTTACAGATTAACCATCTACCCATTATCAATTAGCGACTCAACGATCACAGGTTCACTAATTCTATTAACAATTTCCAAACGAAACAATAACATCTGGTTGACTTGCACCTATGTTTATTTTCCAAATAATGCGATTAAGGTAACGCCTTTTATTTTTGGAGCAAATAAATTTCTGATTTGAGTATCAAATTATTATCCTATTCCACATAAAAGTCAAATGAGAAGGGTTTATTGCTGAGTCCCTGTCATTCGAATTTGATTGGAATTAATGATTATTTGTTTTAAGATTAAACAGTAATGATAAATTTTAAGCTGATAAACACGAAGTTGACCTGCACTGAGAATGATAATTGACTTCCTTTTTTGCAGAGCATAGCAAATTATGCATAAGGCACAGTATTAAGCTCGTCTTTTTATTGAAGAAAAACAGTCGAGATAATGATACATTGGGTCATCGTCGTCATCGGCAGCATGCACAATTTTTAACGTAAGGTTGTACGCCAAAACTTTAATTTCAAATCGGGTCGATATTTGACATTTAGAACATATTATGAATGACTTTTACATCAGCTTTCGATCGATGAATATGTTAGTGATCTTGACATTTTTATTTTTAACATTATTTTGTTTGGCTGTATTCTAATGTTTTATTGCAATGTTGTTTGTATCTATACAAGCATATCAAATAATACGTGTTTTTTTACAGGTAGCGTAAAATAGTAGAAGTTAAATCGTTCTGAATGAAATGTTTATCAAGTGCCGCCATAAGCATGCGCACAATTAATAACGGTACAGCAGTGTGCTAAAAACAGTAAGTGCGCGTTTTTAGGCGTGATATCGAATCTCACTGGAGGCGTCTATGGAAAAAAATACACTTTTTTGCATTGGCTTTGGTTAGTTTTTTTTCTTGACGATTTCATCAATATATCATTGTTACTAGATAAATATATGTACTGTCACACTGTAACGCATCGACGCAATGCCGTCGTCATATTTGTTACACAATCGTTTTCAGTAAGTTATAAGCACGCTTACACGCTAATTACGTGATTGTAGAATCCCGATCTTATTCGCTACCAACACGTTTGAAGCAGGTTACCAACATTTTCTTCCTTTGTCACGAACGTTATTGCACACGTCGAATACTAGCTGACAAAATGTATACGGAATCTGCGCGCTGAGAATCACTTATTAAAAAACGTTTATACATCGTTACCCATAGGTTATCATTAAGTGTTCGGTAAACGTGTTTAGCAAGCGCTATGCGTGGGTCCAAACGGCTGATTTTCTTTATTGCTTCCGACGTTCTGTTGCGCTGGCAGCGTACAAGACAAAATATGTTATGCATATTCAATGAATATATTTTTTTCATTATGGCATTTTAAATAAATGCTCTAATTCAGTCACAAACCATTTGATGTTTTCCTCCAATGCCATACACGTTTGACCGATCTTTAGACTTTCCCGGGGACAATACATATAATCTAATACGTGCCGCACTCGTTAGCCTACACTCCTAACTGTCAAGCGCAATATGGGGTCGTTTTATTTGGTTGTTCATTACAGTTGTTCATTAGCATTGCTTTGTAATCAATTTTCAAGATAACAAAGGCAGGCTAATGTGTATTTAAAGTCTTGAAAGGGTTGGTCAAGATACAATGGCGTTTTATGTTTCAATAGTGGTTTATGCTATGATGATTTGGACACATCGTTTTCCAAAATTATCCGAAAATGCATGTAATGGAGATATAAACCTGATTACATTATTTAAGAAGATTAAAAAATGAGCAATCACCAATTATACTTATGATATTAAATTAAAAACTGAAGACAAATCGAATTAACAATAATGATAGTTTACAATTTAGTTGTGTTTACAGTGAATGAAATATACATATATTAATCTAAAAGCTTTCCTTACGATTTATGATACAAAGTTCTTGGCATTTTATTGATATTATATTTATTTTTGATTATATTCTAAATAGTATAGTTTTGTTCGAATATACATTTTTTTATTACGAGAACACGTCCCTTTAAACTGGAAATATTGTTGCCAAGAAATGAAATTGCTTTTGCAATTTTTGGACTGCTCCAGTGTGATTATATATACATTTTAGTAAGTGTTATAAAATTGTTGTAGCGATCCGGTGTCGCCATTAATTTTTTTCAGACATATGCGTGTTATAGGCTGCAATATATTAAGGTAATATTACAAAAAAGAAAGATTTAACGTCAAATAAAAAGAAATTCCATGAACTTTTTTTATCAACCGTCGTATTTTCTACAACTTCCATTCATATTGTTATCAAAGCAAACCGGCAAGTAAGCATTTACTAATTGGCAAGTAATTAATTAGTCATTTAACCATATCTCATGTATTCCGATTATATGGGTAAGTTTTATTGCCGTGAACGGTTGGATAAACATAAACGTGTGTCAATAACGTAATTGACTGGCAAAAATTGTTGAAATGTCAGAACAGAACAGAACAGAAATTTATTACGACTTGTACATAGTACATCGTCAGTATCAAAAGGTCATGTGAAAAGGAAGTGATCATACAATAATAAGTATTGTACATACTATCTAACGTAATACATGATAGTGGTTGGAAACAATCGCATTATTACAAAATATTTATGTGACAGGGTGGCAATCGGCTATTATGCTGTTAATATTTATGGAAAATAAACTAAATGTGGAAAATGGATTATTTAACGCATACCATGTGGATTATTATGCTAATAATAATAATAAATAGCGCACATGTATTTGCATAGATTAAATATGGCAACAAATGTAACAATCAGACATGTCTATTTCACATCTGTGTAAAAATAAATTTTAGTTGTATACAATAAATGTGGAAATGGATTATCTAACAAATAACAGCATACCTGTATTTGTATATATTAAATGTGGAAACACATGTAACAATGAGACATTTCTATTTCACATCTGTGTAATTGCAGTACTGGTACAATTAATTGAAGCATAAACTGACATATTATTATGCGGTTTGGACTTGCGTAGAAGCACACGCTTAAAACACGCTCTCTGATTATGAGAATTTCATACATAAAAACAAACAAATAATCAAATAAACAAACAACCAAACACGCGAAACATAACAATTCAGCTGGTCGTACTCGTATTCTGAACAACATTCAAGATGGACTTCCTGATTAAAAGAGCTTCTTTAACAGACTTCGCCAAATGCGTCGGACCGTCGGACATGTCCGACATTTTTCACGTCGGTCCGACACTTTTTGCCATACCGTCGGTCCAGATGTCCGGTAAAAATTTCTGTCTCATAACGTCCGATTTGATTCTTTAACCCATACCGGAAATTTGCAGAGTTGTCGTTTCGAACGAATCGCTAAATGTAACGTCGTATTTGATTGGGCAGGTGCGTGCAAACAAACCAATCGTATTATTCTATACTTTTGTCTCTAAATTTTGTTTCAAGTATGGCGTCGCTTCGATACTTCGAAGGCGCTAAGCCTGGAAAAAAACGGAAACTAAGCGATGAAGAACGAAAAGAAAAAACTAAAGAGTATGAAAAGAACAGAAAAACTAGAAGATTTAATGAAAATTGGAATACGAATAGAGAATGGTTAAATTTTAATAAGGAAAGTAACACAATGTCTTGCAATGTTTGCATTGAATTTTATAAGAATGACAGTCAACAAGAAAAGTCAAATGCCTTTATCAGTGGTTCTTCGAATTTCCGGGCATCGACGGTTGAAGACCATGAGCGGTCCAAAGTTCATATCAAGGCTTTTAATTGCATAACCAACAAAACGAAATCAGCTGATGAAATGCATCAGTCAGATGCAGGTAAGGCATTGATGTCTTTGAAAAAAGCTGAGATAGACCGGCTGAAATTATTGTTCCGGAATGCCCATGCTCTTGCGAAACATAACTGTCCCTTGACAGACTTTATGTGGCTATGTGAAATTGACCTTGCTAAAGATCTAGATGTTGGATCCACATACATTAATGATAGGGCTGCAGGAAAATTTGTTCATGCAATTGCAGAAGCTGAGAGGCATAAAATAACAAAATTAATGTCAAACAGCCCTTTCTTTGCCATCATGATGGATGGGAGTACGGATATCGCCGGAGAAGAACAGGAAACCATATATGTCCGTTTTTCTTCAAAGGGGGTGGTCCATGAACATTTCTTGGATATTGGCAGTCCCAAATCTACCAAGTCAAAGGACTTGTTCGACCATGTGAGCAGTGTGTTGGACACAAACAAGATTAATCCAGGTAAATGCTTTCTAGATTTCTGTCATTTAGGTTAATTTATATTTGTAACAAATCACCAGGGCCAGTTAGCTCGGTCATATAAAGTTATTATAATTCTGTGGTTAAATAACGTTAATTACACATGCATTTAAATTAATGAAAACAGTTTGATAATATTAGTCTAAGAATTGTTCTAATAATCTGAATGCTCTTGGTTGCAGACAAAATGGTTGCCATGGGCAGCGACGGGGCATCTAATATGGTAGGAACACGAACAGGTCTATCGACTCTCTTGAAGGAAAATGTAAACAAAGAACTTGTCAATGTGCACTGTCTTTGTCATAGACTTGAATTGGCATTCAGAGACGTTGTGAAGAACCTAAAACTGTATGACAAACTTATGACTCTTCTCATTGGCTTGTATTATTACTACCATAGATCATACAAAAACAAACAAGGCCTGAAAGAAGCCATTGAAGCAATGAAAAAAGGTGTGAATCCCCCAAAGGTTACTGGAACAAGATGGCTCCCACACTTGTTAAGGGCAATAGGAGCATTGCTGAAAACATTCAATGCATTGGAAGCTCATCTTTCAACTGCCAGTCATGAGAGTGCAAAGGGTGAAGGCTTCCTAAAGATGATGTATGACAAGCAGTTAATGGTCTTTATCCTGTTTTTGCAGGTAAGGATTTATTTAAACACCAATTATCTTAAATTTATTTTTTTTTCATTTCAAAGATATTAAAAGAGTTATAAAGTTAAATATATACAGACTGTCAGAACAAACATAACAATGTAGGCATTAATTTTTGATAATTATTATATTTTTTATTAGGTTATGACTGTACAATAACAATATGATTTTCTCCATAGGATGCACTTGAGCCTGCCATGCGTCTCTCACTGAGGTTACAGAAGCCAGGCATAACTCTTGCTGACAGTCTATGCTGGGTGGAGGCCACAGTCGAACTCCTGACAGACAAAAAAGAGAAGTATGGTTTAACTTTGAAATACTGATTTTATTTATAGGTTGCCCCTTTCTTATTGCTCATCCAAACAGCAGCCACATATTTACTTAACTTACCTGTGAATTAAGTAGATATCTAATTGGTATTTTTTTCCATTACAGCTGTAGAGTGAACCAAATGATTATGTTATTGGTCACATTTAAATCTTCAAATGGAGTAAGTCCTGCAGTTGTTAGCGCTCATTTGGACTTATTCTGTTTAAGAGTTTAAATCTAACCAATAACCTATACTTCAGTCTTAAATGTGCAGTTTACTGTCTCGTGTAAGGGTAATATTGATAATGATTTCCATTTCACTTGACTGTTTTTTACATAAAAAAGCATTTATCAGGACCTGTGCAGCTGTACAGCAGCTCCTTGAAACAGGAATGTACAGTGGAGTAAGTCTTAAAGGGCCCACTCCTTCAACAGCTTTTGCCGATAAGATTCTGCAGGGGTTCGCCGATGCCATAAAAGAAAGGTTCCAGATAGAAGAACAGAATGTTCTTAATGCTACCAAAATTCTCAATTTTGGAAACTGGCCTGAACCTGAAAGCATTGATATGAAAGGTGTTTCTTGTTACAGTTACAAGACTGATCAAGTGTTGTCATTTTTCAAGTTTTGTTGTATATTTAATTTTGGACATGAAATTCACATTGCTACCAATTATGAAGAAACTGCAAGTGTTGTGTATTTCTTGACTGGCAAATGATTGTTCTTTAGAATGCTTAAATCATTATATTTTCAAAGTTGTACTTTCAAAATATTTTGTAATGTTTTAACAATATGGAAGTATCAACATCTGCTACTCAAGAAATACTTTTCTTGACACATTTAGTTTCTCTTTTATTTGAAGTGTAGCAGCTGTGAGGTTTCATGTTCATTTTTTTTCAGTTTTGATTGTTGCTTTATATTTAATATTGTTACTACAGTTTGTTAGTTATCATCTGTTTAATAAACAGATGTAGGGAAATATCTAGGATCCCAAAAGGTACAGGGTGCTTCTAAAAAGGAGCAGGGTGGAAATTTTGACCAGGTTTTAACATGTTCTTGTTATTTGCTATATCCAGGATATCTATGAGTCAAATGCATGTAATTAAGAGTTTAAAGCTTATCTGGTTCATTTGTTATTAGATATAAGACAGAATTAAATAAAATTGGACAGATATTCATCATTTCTTTGTCAACCATCCCAAAGGGGCAGGAGGGGGGAACCAAAAAGGAGCAGAGTGCAACTCCCTCCTATTTCCCTCTAGATCTTTCCCTACAGATGATTTATTTGCAAAACTTTCAAAACACATATTTTGTGGCATATCCACCAACACATTTTAGACATTAAGATTAATACTTACTAAAACTCTGTCTTGATATTTAAAAAAAAATAATTGTACAATATGAAGCAAAGTAATATCAACTTGATATGACTTGATCTTTAAACCCTCTCCCCTCCAAAAAACACTCATTAAGTTAACTATTTTTTAAATTGTATTATTATTAATATAAAACAAAATAAGTTAAGATTTTAAAATATCTTCACCAACAAAACTAACACACCCCTTATGTAACAAAATATTTAGCATTTTATGTCTTTGTTAATGGCTTTTAATTTCACATCTGTCATCAGACTATGGAAATGAAGAGGTGCAGCGAGTGTACAGCCATTTCACAGACACGCTTACAAGTGGACAGCCAGCTATATCGGAAGCAAGAGTGATAGATGAGTGGAGACTTCTCAAGAAACTAATCTCTCGAAAGTAAGCAAAAATAAAGATTTAGATTATTATCTTGGACTTAACCTAGTGAAGTTCGATATTAGTATTTGTTAAAGCAGAAATTAGAAACTATTTCTATCAACAATTATGCTCGTACAAAATCTGTTTTTCAAATGTTTGAATTGAATATCATATCAATAAGTACTGCCTACATTTTCAGATATGACACCAAAGGCCTGATGTGGAGCACTGTGTTTCGAGAGAGTGATTCTGGTCTCAGCCTCATCATGCTGTTGATTGACTTGATGTTGACCATACCCTCTACAAGCGTTTCCTGCGAAACAGCCTTTTCGCAGATGAAACTTCTGAAGACCTGTAGGAGGTCACGACTAGGAACTTCAGTGCTAAATGATCTGATGATGGTGAAGCTGCAGTCACCAGAAATAGCAGCCTTTCAACCTGACAGTGCCATAAACATATGGATGGTAGGACTTACATGTAAAATAAATTGTAATTCAATAGTTTAATCATAACAAACAAAAGCTTTCTACAATTTATTTCAAAGTCTATCAATAGCTTATTGATGTTCAGTTGATGTATTTATTTTGGCAATTATTTCAGGGATCTTCTCAGACTGGACGAAAACTGACATACAAGCGGGCCAAGAAAACAGCTGAAGAGCCTGTTGTTATACCACAAGGTGACGAAGTGTCGGAAGTGGGAACCCAGTCAGAACCCAATGAAGCAATAGTGGTTTCTAATGACTCAGACAGTGACATAGAGGTGGGAGTCCCAGGACCCGTAGTTGCACCAGTTGCTTCATCTTCCATGTACACCTCTATTGAGGAAGAACTTATGATTCTGTGCAACAAAGACATTGATATTATAGATGATGAGTGTTGTGACTTTCAAGATGAGGCTATGAATGAGCACAAATTAATGCTGTATATGCAAGAATAACTGCTGATCAATAGATTTTCAGCTTGTCGTGTTTAAGTGAAAATGGAACTTGCAATAAATAAATTAAATTGCAGAAAATTTGATCATATTTGGTACAATTCTTAAGCCATTTTTATTTTCCCGTTTTTAGATTAATTTATCTTTAAAATAGGAATTGAGAGTAATATCTATCAGACCAATTTGTTTTTGTCAGACCAAAAAAATATCATAGTGTAGGCAAATGTTTTATTGCTAGATTATGTCATTTTAATAACAAATGACTTAATAGCATACACAGCTATTAATATTTGTTAACAATATTAAATGGAAGACATTATTTATGAGAAATTGTTATTTTTTTCTTTTTTCTTTTCGGTCTGACAAAAACCAATTTGGTCTGACACAATTTTCTGTCTTGTCAGACCGGATGTCTGACAGATTTTTTGGCCTTTCGCGAAGTCTGCTTTAACAAAAACAGATAACTTAATAAGTTCTTCTTTAGTACATGTTCTCATAAGGCTTAAGAATGTATATACTGATGGCCGCGTGAAATACTGAGATTTTATGTATTTTGTATAGGATAGACCCCGAGTAGCAGCGGTATATGGAATATATACCTGAGCGTTAGCGAGGGTATATATTCCATATATATCTGCTACGAGCGGGTCTATCCGACTTAGACCACAGATAAATCCTATTCATTGAACTACTGTGCACGAGGAAATCGGGAGGAAATCGGGAGTTATATATACCAACACCTAACTGCTGGTGTGTGGGATATATACCGTACTTTTTCTTGCTTCTGACTGGTCGGATGGCGACAGCTGTGGTCTAATTAACAAAAATCCATATTATTTGAACGATCTGAAAGAGGGAATCAATTATGCACATAGTCTCCAGTTAGACGATGTATAATGAATAAAATGTAACACTTTACGTTCATTTGGGAAATGTTGGTACAGCTGATGTTTGAACAGAACTGGAATAAGTGTAGTAGTACAAGCGTCGTTACTAGTAGAAGTAGTGGTAGAAGTAGAAGTAGTAGTAGTAGTAGTTGTAGTATTAGTAGTGGTAGTAGTAGTAGTAGTAGTAGTAGTAGTAGTAGTAGTAGTAGTAGTAGTAGTAGTAGTAGTAGCAGCAGTAGTAGCAGTAGTAGTAGTAGTAGTAGTAGTAGTAGTAGTAGTGGTAGTGGTAGGAGTAGTAGTAGTAGTAGTAGTAGTAGTAGTAGTAGTAGTAGTAGTGGCAGTAGTGGTAGTAGTGGCAGTAGTTGTAGAAGTAGTAGTAGTAGTAGTAGTAGTAGTAGTAGCAGTAGCAGTAGTAGTAGTAGTAGTAGTAGTAGTGGTAGTGGTAGTAGTAGTAGTAGTAGTAGTAGTAGTAGTAGTAGTAGTAGTGGCAGTAGTGGTAGTAGTTGTAGAAGTAGTAGTAGTAGTAGTAGTAATAGTAGTAGTAGTAGTAGCAGTAGCAGTAGCAGTAGTAGTAGTAGTAGTAGTAGTAATAGTAGTAGTAATAGTAGTACTAATAGTAGTAGTAGTGGTAGTAGTAATAGTAGTAGTATTAGTAATAGTGGCAATAGTAGTAGTAGTTGTTGTTGTTGTTGATTTAGCAGTGGTAGTGGTGTTGGCAGTTGTAGTAGTAGTAGTATTAGTAGTAGTAGTAGTAGTAGCAGTAGTAGTAGTGGTAGTGGTAGTAGTAGTAGTAGTACTAGTAGTAGTAGTAGTAGTAGTAATAGTAGTAGTAGAAGTAGCAGTAGTAGTAGTAGTAATAGTAGTAGTTGTAGTAGTAGTAGTAGTAGTAGTAAAGGTAGTGGTAGTAGTAGGAGGAGTATCTCTTCATATCTTCAATTGCATATGCTTTCGAAAGGATAGATTTGCTTTATTGTGCATGTTTTTTCGGAAAACACTGAAAATATGAGTAGAATAGACATTTAATGCAAGCTAAATAGTTACCAGGTTTCCATTTTTATACATGTTAGGCGGTTTAATTTAAGAGTTTGTATTGTAACACTGCTGACTGTTATGAGAGAGAGCCAAACGTTCTCATTTACTCAAACACCAGTTTCAAACAAAAATTATGTAACCACCAATTAACACTTCCTGGATGTAGCAGTCAATCTGCTGCCAACATGCCAGGCATTGATATATGGGCCTGAGAAACCGCAAATCGGCAGTTAAGTGAGGAAGCAATAGCAGTACCATCATGATAACGTCCCGTGAAATATTAATTTTCCGTAAAGCTGCGGGGAATGTATTATACTGATTATGTGTATTAGTTTAATTGCGCCGCGTTCGCTTAATTAATTGCATAACACGTGAATATAAAACAAATAACTGACAGTGAGGTCAAGTGTATTGTGTGAAATTATTTCACAGATTCAAAGACCCAATGTTTGCATGAATCGAAAAGTATTTTATAAATTTAATGTGGTAAATTAAAAAGATGGCAAAAAGTATCGAAACGGTTTATTGTCCTGGAAATCATTAATATCCTGTAGCTCTCGGCTTTTTTATTTATATCCGCTTAAAAGATATTCACAATACATATAGAGCCTTTTATATTTTTGTTAGTAAACAGCTATTGTCATTTACAATAAGTGTAAACATACATATTACAGTACTACATTATTCAGCTACTGATGTAAAATATCCTATTCTTATATTTATGTTAATATAGCTTTTAACTTTATATGACGAATTTGTATTCATGCTGTCATACTTGTAAATCGGTTTACTATTTATCTAGCATCTAAGGCCCGAATTTCATACTCATATATAACAAACGATGCCGGAATTTCATACTCATATATAACAAACGATGCCGTTAACATTTGTCAGGAACATTAGCGAGGTGGATAGCGTTTTAGTTTTCCAATTAATGTGACCGTGACCCTGAAAAAATATTTATTTTTGTTTCTTTTGTTCATCATTGAAACACTTATTCTAAAGACACAATTTGGTCTTTCCGCGTATTCCTCTTATAATTTAAAAAAGTTTACATTTCATCAACATGACAATGCAATTGAAAACTTACATTATTTGAATATTGATGCAAAATATATTTTGTAAAGGAATCAAGGCTAATGCTCAAGATTCTGTGTATGACGTACGAATAAAACATGAGCTATTCATTTCTCAAAAAGTATATCTTTTCTGGGATTCGAACCCAAAACACCACCCATACAGACTTTGCATTCTTGTCACATCACTCTAGCCTTGTCTGAATTGACCCTACTATTAAATCAATACATATAAATGTCCAAATTTTCTAACTCGGTTTTATTGACCTGGTACTCATGAATATTCCGTAAATTCTATCCAGATCGAATATTCGTAAACTATAGTTAGACCACAGCTGTCGCCATCCGACCAATCAGAAGCAAGAAATAGTACGGTATATATCCCACACACAAGCAGTTAGGTGTTGGTATATATAACTCCCGATTTCCTCGTGCACAGTAGTTCAATGAATAGGCCAAGCAAATTAATTATACGGCTTTGAGTATTTTGCACACATTTTATATATCCTAGGATAGACCCCGAGTAGAAGCGGTATATGGAATATATACCCGAGCGTTAGCGAGGGTATATATTCCATATACCGCTGCTATGAGCGGGTCTATCCGACTTAGACCACAGATAAAAAACGTTTGGTTTTCTGTATAAAATATGTGCAAATGCACTGACTACTGTTCCAAATACATAACACAGCTCGTCGTGCACGAGGAAAAAACCGTATAATTGAATTTGCTTGGCCCTGTGATCAGTGCCGAACGGTTCTATGCAATCAATCAAAATGTCAAATGCCCATTTACACTCTGTACTTAAGAACTGTCTGGCATTATGAAGCGGGTATTCGTGGAAACGGGGACGCAGCGGACAGAGTGTGAGATGCGGAAAAATGGCATCGGAAAGGAGTAAAAGACAACGGAATCAGTAAGTTTTTTTTATTGTTATCATTAGTCAGCAAATGTTGCATCTTTGCATATACTTGCTGTATATTGCTTTATATTCATTGAATTGTAAGACTTATGCAAAAAAATATAAAGTCATTCTTAAAGTTTGAACATTTCTTCTGTCAGTAGTTCCAACCGACGACAAAGTTTCATTTCCATTGCGATTAACAAATAATATTTTGTAGTATCTTGCATTCAGATATGAGTAATTCAAATAATTTATGCTTAATAAATTGACATTAACCTATATCATTATATTTATATTATCAAATATACATATTATAACAGATGCTACTTATAAAGCTAAATGCACACTCATACACTAGGCAAACGTTATAACGCACCGCCGACAGTCCTGTAATGTTTGATATGAAAATAATATTGTATTGACATTTGCATTGTGATAGGAAAATATCTCGTCTTCACAATCGCGTACTGTTCATGATATATTAGTGGCCATAACTTCGATTTATTTGTATATAATGGTGATAACCCTAAAATTCAAAATTCGCAAACATCGCTAGAAATCCAAATGTTTATTTCATCAGTTTACTTGTTCCCCAATTTTAACAATTTTTAGTATGGAATGCAATAATTATTTAAAAATTAAATTGTCATTTATTTGAGTTTTTATCACATCAATACTACATGGTATGTCTGTTCGACTCAACGCACAGACAACGTTTTTGATCTCCGCTAAATAAGTATGGGCGCTAGCAGTAATCCGTGCTAGAGGCAGACATACTTAGTGATAGTGATATGAAAAACAAACTCATATAAATGACAATTTTATTTTCAATTTTTCATTTTGTTCTATATGTTATTTTGCCCATTATTGCATTCCATGCTATAATTTTTACATTGTTAAGGTTTGGGAACAAACTGATGAAATAAACTACTTTTAATTTCCAGCGATTTTTGCGAATTTTGAGTTTGATGGCTATCTGACTTAAACACCAAAAATCAAAGTTATGGTCTGAATTATATCATGAAATGGTTGTGAAGGTGAGATATTGTCCTATCACAATGCAAAATTTTGATAAAATATTATTTCATATTTAAAATTATAGGACTATTTAGTCCGTGGTGCGTTATATCTTTTGTTGAGTGTAGTTGCATACATCCCGCATTCGGACGTTTTAGGATGAGTTAAACACAGGTGTATTTTTCTCTTAATATTTTAATTGTTTCAGAAGTGAATACAAGATTAAACAGTTTGAACGGGCAAGACAATTTTGTCGGAAATACGATGATCCTGATGGATTTGTGGTTCAGTTTATAAGTGTTGACATAGGTAATTAGCGCATATATTTTTGGTGTATTTTTTTTTGCACTATTGCATTTATTGGGTAAACTCGTGCACGTGAGCGTCTCCACGTGAGCACATGCGATTTATCACGTGCGCACGTGAGGACCGTCAACCAATGACATTACGGGAAACAATTGAAGGCTGTATAGGTCGCTAATTTGTCAGACTTGCAAGAGTGCACGTGGAGATTCTCATGGGCACACATGGAGACGCTCATACGCGCACGTGAAGACTTGCACGTGCGCACGTGAAGTCACATCGATGTCACCGTATTAAAGCAAAAACTCAGTTAATTTTGATAGGTGTTTGCGTGGTCTTTATTTCTCTGATTTGTATAAGGTTTTCATTTGTACGCAAACGTACTTTAAGCGAAGATTTTCTTTTAATTTTCGCTTTTACTTATAGATGAAATGTGCAATTGTTAGACCAGTACGTACAATGACTTAGTAACTGCTTGCATGTGTACACATTGTTCTATAAAATCGACGTTATTTTTATATAACACATAAAATTTAAATAGTTAATCGTATTCATATTGATGATTATGTATGTTCAGTCGTCTTTGTTGTCACATTAACAGGAGAAGGGGTATTTACAACAAAACCTCTTTCAAACGGAGACTTCCTATTAGAGTATCATGGGGATCTAATTACTAATTACCACAAAGCACAGACACTGGAGAAAGAGTACGCGAAAGCTGAGTCGGGATGTTTTATGTACTACTTTAAATATAAAGGAAAAGAACATGTGGCGAGTTGTTTTTTTTTCTTTCAATTCGACATAAATCTGTTCAAGTGGTATACTTAAAGAACAACTGCTAGCATTCTATATTAAAGAAAGTAAAATAACTTTAATATTGCAAATGAAATATAATTATGAATTAAAAGAAGCTCTTTTCCAAACAACCCATTTATTTACATGTATTGTTTTACCCAGTATCGACGCCACGAACGATATATTCAGACAGGGAAGAACCATCAATGATGCCCCTAAAGGTGATCCATTACAAAACTGCCACCCGGCTATTGTAGTTGTGGACGGAAATCCACATATATGCATTTTTGCTACTCGCAATATCTCTGCCGGGGAAGAGCTCCGCTTTGATTATGGCGACACAAATCTTCCATGGAGAAAGGTACTTGGCACATAAGTATTGATAAAGTCAGCCACATTTTGGAAAAATTTTGTTCTACTCAAAGAATTATTAATTTCACTCCAATGGTAAAGCGGCATTTGCAATTTATATTGTTAAATAATAATAATAATAATAATGTTATTAATATATTAGAATTAACAAGCCTATGTTATATTGCAGAACGCCACGGAAAAACACAATGGTAGGTAGTTCTTTATTAATAATTGTATAAGGTTAACATACATCCGTTTATCGATATCAAAGTTGTAGATTTCTGTTGAATTACAATCCAAGAAAACGAATATGCACGAGATGCATGTATCATTAAAGGACGGTGATACTGCCTGACCTTCAATGTTTGTCCAAAACCCAATACATTTTAAAACAAATATGAAAAAAAAAGTATAACAACAAATATAGCATTTGGACGTTACAGTAAAAACAATAAACGGGCATTTAAAAAGTGAGACAATCTAGGGCAAAACTTGAACGTTACATTCAATTCTTGTTCTCTAAATTTATTCTATCAATGTAACCCCACAAACAGAAAATATTAAATATTATTATCGTGTTATTCTTATGAGTTCATTAAAAACATTAATACATTCATTACATAAACACACTGCACTGAAGTAAATCTTAAACAAGTTGGGAAAATTTTAGATATACTTGTTTATTTATTGTGACACATATCTTACACTTGGTTTTATATATGTTTAATAATAAAGGACACTGCTTCAATTTATCTTGATTTAATTTCCAGTTGGAGCTACGGCAGTTACTGATAGTGACAGCAGTAAAGTGACAGTTGAAAAAAAAAGAAATGGTATACATTGTAAGTAATTACCTGACACTTCCTTATTTAATTTTTAAATGTGTTTCCTATCAGTATGTTCCCAAAATTTTTATCCATCAAATGGGGACAATAATACATCCATAAGTGCACGTTAAAAGGATGAGAAAAACATACATTTCATAACAAATGTAAATAAAATAACCGCTTATCAAAGGTACATCAAACTTGTTAACAATAACTTGAAATATAACAAGTGGAGGCAGTGAGAATATTTGTGAGTTGCATGTAATCAGTCCAACTTAACGCACAATAACAGGGTTGTAAATAAAGACTACAAAACATGTTATTTGAAACTATCTAATAATATGATAATGTCGGCAGTATTCAATTTTGAGTATGCTTATACACATTTGTCTTTGATTGATCCTAACGGGCAACGCAGTGTTTGCATGTTTCTGTTATTGCAGTTCCAAATTGTGATGGTGGGGCAGAAGGTGCGAATGGGAACACCGGAGACAATATCGATATGACAGATGAACAAGGTATCAGTGTCAACTGATTAAGATATCACTTAAATTTCCATACGGTGAATACCTTTATTTTAAGACATGTGGTTTCATATACAAAATTTTATTTTGAAGTGTTTGTCTCAAACGGGTCAAATACGAAAACTTACATCAATTGTTACGTCAGTGATTATTGTGGAAATTTTACTTGGATGTTTTGGGAAGTGTAAGGTTATACCTCGCCTATAAGCTAAGCTACCATATGTACTTGCTCTTTCTTCAAACTTATTACACTTAATGTGTTATTTTCGTTTATAATTGGGGACACTTCTACAAATAATTTTCATTTATGTTAAAGCCTATACAGGATAAAATATTGTTGATGAGAGTAGAACAATACGAATACAAATTCCTCGCATAAATATTATATTTACGTAAAGACCTGGTATTTCCTTATTCGTAAAGAAATGTGTTAGTCCTTTCAACATAAACGCATTGTATGTTTGAAGGGTGTATGAAACGGGGACAATAAGTAAACATTCTTGGTTCAGTGATTATTAGGGAAATGTTATGCGTTACTGGATACCGTTGGAAGTGTGAGGTTAAATGCGGTTTTAAACATGTGCTATACTCAGCACATAAGCTGTGCTCACATTATAAATTTCCTTTCTTTAGATTTATTACAATGCATATGTTATTTTCCTTTATAATAAGGGACACTGCTACAAATAATTTTCATTTATGTTGAAGCCGAAGCAGAGGGAGTTCTAAGAGGTGAGAGTAGAAAAGACACATGTGCAGAAATGGAGCAGGGTATGTTATTCCATTGTAATCACATAGTATTTAGTGAGTTAATAACGTTGTACCTTATTATGGAACCCAACAATTTTGTAAATTATCTATGAAGGGCTCTGTATCATAGTGTACAAACAAAAAACAAATAGATCGCATAAATACGGGTATTTCCGTAAATACCAGCAATTTTTGATAAAGGACTGTGTTAGTCCTCTCAACATGACGAATTGTACAAATTGTGTAACAAACGGGTACTTTTTTTGCTCCATTTACAGCAATAGAAATTATGCTAAATTGTGATGTTAATTGTTACTGGTTGCTGAGGAAATTGTGAGGTTAAACTGTGGTATTAAACATTTGCTAAATTCAGCACGAAAGCTGTGTATCAAATGTATTACCTCTTTTGATAGATTCATTACACTGCATAACTGGGGACATCGCTACAATATATATAAAACTGATTCAACTGATTGTGACATTTTTATATTGACAAACTGTGTTATATATTTCAACATAAACGAATTGTATATGTAGATTGTGTATCACACAGAGACATTTTTGCTCCAGCGATAATGATGGAAATTATGCTACGTGTTGAAGTTATTTGTTAATGGTTGATGTGGAAAGTGTGAGATTTAACTGTGGTTTTAAACATTTTCTACATTCAGCACGAAAGCTGCTTTTCTAATATGCCTCCTCTTTTGATCGATTTATGACACTTGATTTGTTATTTTTTCATTTATAATTGGGGACATCGCTACAATTTATATACATATATTATGTATTAAAGCCGGAGCAGGAAAACATGTTGGTGGTAAGAGTAGAAAAAAGACATCTGAAGAAAAGGAGCAAGGTGTGTTTTGTCATTTTAATCACACAGTGTTTCTTTATTAATTTAAGTTGTATTATAGTACGCTTCCCTCTCAAATTTGTAAATCTTTATATAGTACTCATAATTTAACTGTACAAGAGAAAAACAGATTTATCGCATAAACATTTGTATTTCCGTTAATACGTGGTATTTTTATATTAACGAACGGTGTTCGACATTTCAACATAAACAAATTGTAGATTTGGATAGTGTATCAAATGGGGACATTTTTGCTCCAGTGATAATTATGGAAATTATCCTACGTGATGATGTTATTTGTAAATGGATAATTTTGAAAGTTTGAGATTAAACTGTGGTTTTAAACATTTTCTAAATTCAACACAAAAGCTGCTTTTCTAATGTACTTCCTCTTTTGATATATGTATTACACTTGATATGTTATTTTCGTTTATAATTGTGGGATCTCTCCAACTTATATATATTTTATATATTAAAGCCGGAGCAGGAAAACATGTTGATGTTGAGATTAGAAAAGGGACATCTGAAGAAAAGGAGCAAGGCGTGTTATGTCATTTTAATCACACAGTGTTTATTTATTAATTTAAGTTGTGTCATAGTATGCTTCCCTTTCAAATTTGTAAATTCTTTATTTTATTTGTTAATGGATTTTATGGGAAGTGGAGATTAAGCTGATTTTTTAAAATATTTTCTATATTCAATACGAAAGTTTCTAATGTACTTCCTCTTTTGATACATTTATTTCACTTGATACGTTATTTTCGTTGATAATTGGGGACATTGCTCCAATTTATATATATTTATATATTAAAGCCGGAGACAGACAACATCTTGGTGTTGAGAGTAGAAAAGGGACATCTGAAGAAAAGGAGCAAGGTATGATATGTAATTTTAATCACACGGTGTTTCTTTCTTTACTTAAGTATCATTGTATGCTTCCCTTTCAACTTTGTGAATACTTATATAGGACTCATAATCGTACTATACAATAGAAAAACTGATTCATCGCATACAAATCTGTATTTCCGTTAATACGTGGCATTTTCATATGGACAAACTGTGTTAGACATTTCAACATAAACGAATTGTATATATGGATAGTGTATCAAACGGGGACATCTTTGCTCCAGTGATAATGATGGAATGTTTGATACAAGTTGATGTTATTTGTTAATGGATGCTGTGGAAAGTGTGAGGCTAAACTGTGCTTTTATTTTCTACATTCAGCACGAAAGTTTCGTTTCTAATGTACTTCCTCTTTGGATAGATTTATTGCACTTTATATGTTTTTAATTGGGGACGTCGCTCCAATGTATATCTGTTCTATATATGAAAGTCGGAGCAGGAAAACATGTTGGTGTTCAGAGTAGAATAGGGGCATCTGAAGAAAAGTTGCAAGGTATGTTATGTCATTTCAATCACTCAGTGTATCGTGAGTTATTTAAGTTGTATCATAGTACGCTTACCTTTCAAGTTTGTAAATCCTTTATATAGGACTCATAATCGTACTGTACACTAGAAAAACTGATTCATCACATAAACATTTGTTCCGTTAATACGTGGCATATTTATATTGACGAACTGTGTTAGACATTTCAACATAAACGAATTCTATAATTGGATAGTGTATCAAACGGGTACATTTTTTGCTCTAGTGATAATGATGGAAATTATGCTAAGTGTTGATGTTATTTGTTAATGGATGCTGTGGGAAGTGGAGATTAACTTGTGGTTTTAAACATTTGCTAAACACAGCACGAAAGCTTCTAGGGTACTACCTCTTCTGATAGATTATTTACACCTGATATGTTATTTTTGTTTATAATTGGGGACATCGCTACAATTTATATATACATATATATCTTATGTAAAGTCGGAGCAGGAACACATGTTGGTGGTAAGAGTAGAAAAGAGACATCTGCTCATCAGGAGCGTCGGGATTTTGAATGAGGATGTGGACGCTGTGGCCTCCGGACCTCCAGGATCTTTGACATATGATGTCGTCTTTACTTCATCAGATAAGTTGTCTTCCTTTTTTACAAATCTAAAGACTGAAACATTAACTTTTAAAGATGTGAAATACACATTTGAATCTTATGGCAATCAGGTGGTCAAACTTAGAGTGCATTGGCTGCCGATCTTTGTAGAAAATGGTGTATTGGAAGAACTGTTCTCCCAGTACGGAACAGTGCTTAAGATCGAGCACGAGAAGCTGACTGTCGGTGATTTTAGCACAGTATCTGGTGTTAGGATTATAACACTAGAGATTGATGAGAAGGCCAAGACCAATATTCCTCATTTGGTCTCATTTGAATGTGGAGCCAAGGCGCTGGTCACCATGCGGGGGCGGCCCCCTCTGTGCCTGAGGTGTATGTACCTCGGGCATGTTAGAGGGGACTGCCCCGGCAGTGGGGCTACACGGGCAGTCTCACTTTCAGGCAAGAAAACAGCGGTTGAGCCACCCAAGACGGCTCCGGTTTCGGCTCCTGCGCCCGCACCACCTGCAACAGTCGGGTCGACGGAGTGGACAGAAGTAGTGAGGAGGAAAAAATCCAAAAAGTCCAAAAATAGTGGTCCGGCGGCCCCCATTGCGACGGACGTGGCCCCGTCTACAACCCCTGATGCTTCTGGGATCGTTACCCCTCCCGAGGTGAAGACCCCAGCCGACACGCAGGAAATGGAGGTCAGTTGCCAAGGTGCCAAGCGTACCCGTAAACCGGAGGACGACGACCTTGATCTGACTCCGCTGCCCCCCAATCGAGTGGCGAAGAGGGCCATTCGAGAGGGGAGCAGTGGGTCAGATATGTTGGGTGGTTTCTCCCAGGATAGCATTTTCGATGATATCCTGGGAGTCCAGTCCCCTCATACTTAACGTTATTTTCAAACCCGATTATGGCAAACGGACTATGAAATGAATACGAATTGGACTATATTTTGCCCGATCCGGAAACGAATAGCATGCCTAATGGACATTGATTTTGGATTGTGGTATTATTTCTACATACTTAATTATGTAGTTCTCTTATTTATTATTGTTAATTTTACGGATGTAAAATATAACATCTGTGTACATGTTGGCTGTATAGTTCTGCTGTACCGGTTGCATGTATACATATTCTGTGTGAACTTTATTTTAAACCTTTTAATTATCTCCCCTTTCAATTGTGTTTACTCATTGTATCTAAAACAATACACGTTTAAGTCGATCTTTCAACATCTATATACCCCTAGTATTTGTAAACGCTGTTTTACCGATAGCGATTTACATTCACTGTGTTTACATTTAAACCTCGTCTGTCGCTATGGCTCGGTAGGGTCACCGCCTCATTATCGGTTTTATCTCTACCTATTCAGTTCTGGGCGTGTTGTAGTGCTGTCACAGCTGTTGTTCATTTATCTTACGTTCAACCTCAGTTTATGGGCGCCGCCATCTTTGTTTTAAACTTTGACCTTTTAAGTTTAAAAAACAGAACATTAAGATGTCTCTTAAAATAGAAAGCATAAATATTAATGGATTTAGATCCAAAAATAAGCAACAGTATATTAAGGATTATATCCAAAAAAATAAACCTAATGTTTTATGTATCCAAGAAACTTTTATCGATATTTATTTTTTGGCAAAAGAAATTGAAAATTTTATTTCTAAAGACTACACTTATATTTGGAGTTTTTCAAATGGTCAATCGTGTGGCGTCTGTACTATAATTATTGATCCAAATATAATATGCAGTAAATTTCAGACCGATTTTGATGGTCGATTCATATATGTTGATGTTAATTATTTAGCACATGATTTCAGAATTTGCAATATTTATGCTCCAAATGCTCCTGGGGCAAGAAATGATTTTTTTGAATCAATCAAGAAATATCTAGTTTCAAGTAGCCATCTTATTGTCCTTGGAGATTTTAATTTTGTGTCAAATCCTAAATTAGATAAATTAGGTGGTAACATTGATAAACCTTCTGTGGGTTGTTCTGTTTTTAAAAATATTATTGAAAAATTCAAATTAAAAGATACTTACAGATATCTAAACCCTACTTCTAAAGCTACAACATGGGGTAGTAAATCTAATAATGGAGAGTTCATTAGTTGTAGACTGGATAGAATTTATATCTGTAATTTAATTATTGAATGTTGCTATGATTCTATAATCACCCCATTTCCATTCTCAGACCATGACCTTGTTAGTATTTCTGTTAAATTAGATAATGCTAATGAAAGTATTACTGTTGGTAAGTCTTATTGGAAGCTAAATAATTCTATATTAGAAGACGAAGATTTTGTATCTGCCTTTGAATTTTATTTTAAAGTTATTACAAAAACAAAATTAAATACATTAGACTGGTGGGATGATATAAAAGTTAAAATCAAAGAATTTTGTATTGATTATAGTAAATCAAAAAGTAAAAATTCATATAAGGAAATTAAGGAATTAATTAAACAATATCACACTTGTACAGATACCTCTATAAAATTAGATATAAAAAATTCATTAAATAATTTACACACCAATATTTTCAAAGGGGCATATATTAGAAGTAAACTTCATGTGCTTGATAACAATGAGAATTCTAGCACATATTTTCATGACAAAGAGTTCCAAAACGGACATGATAAAATTATTACCCATATAATTGATGGTGATATTCATAACAAATCTTCTAGTGAAATTCTACAAACCTTTAAATCATTTTATGAAACTCTATACACTGAAGAACCTGTAGATATATCCTTAAATTGTAAATTTTTAAACAATTTACATAAAGTTTCAATTGATGACAATGTTATGCTTAGTAGTCCTTTAATTTTAGATGAGATCACTTTAGCTCTGAAACAAATGGACCATACAAAATCACCTGGTAGTGATGGTCTTACTTCTTTTATTTATGCCAAATTTCTTCATTTATTTGGCCCCATATTGTTAGAATTATATAATACGTGTTTTCAACTTGGCCACATGTCCGAGTCCCAAAAACTGTCCTTTATTACTCTTTTATGTAAAGATAAAGATAATAAAACATCTGTTAAAAACTATAGACCAATTTCTTTATTAAATATTGATAGGAAAATTTTATCGAAGGTCATGGCCAATAGATTAAGTAAGGTTTTGGCCTCTATAGTTGGAGTTTCACAAACTTGTTCTATTCCTGGGAGATCCATTTTTGATAATGTACATTTACTTAGAAATATTATCAGTTATGTCGAGCAGAAAAATTTAACAGCTTGTTTTATCTGCTTAGACCAGGAAAAGGCTTTTGACCGTGTCTCATGGCCTTTCCTGTTTAGCACCCTCCAAGCATTTGGTTTTGATAATACTTTTACACATTGGATTAAGGTTTTATACAAAGATATCAAGTCATCCGTCATTGTAAATGGACATATTTCTGAGCCATTTGCATTGACACGTTCAGTCCGCCGGGGCTGTTCGTTATCTCCTCTCCTCTATGTCTTATGTTTAGAACCCTTTGCTAAGGTTGTACAAGATGACTCAAATATTAATGGCATAAAAACTCCAGGGGGAAAATTTCATGTTAAAATGTCCCTTTATGCTGATGACAATACTACTTGTCTATCAGACGACAGGTCAATGTCTTTCTTTTTTAAACATGTATCAGACTTTGAAAAGGTCTCTGGGTCTAAAATTAATTATAAGAAAAGCTGTGGAATGTTTTTAGGGAAATGGAAATCAAGGTCTGATCATCCTTTCGGCATTTCTTGGGTAAAAAATTGCAAATTATTAGGTTATAGATTTGGTCACAATTTAACAGATGATGATTTATTTCATGATTTGTTAATTAAATTTGAAAGAACACTAAACTTATGGAAATCTCGTGGTAAATCCTATAAAGGTAGAAGTTCTATTTTAAACACGTTTGTATTATCTAAAATAATATATTACATACAATGCCAGACAGTCCCTTCCCATTATATTAATTTATTTCAGAAACTTTGTTTCAAATTTATTTGGGGTAGAAAATTCGAACCTGTGTCAAGAAAAACTTTATATTTGCCGTTTGTAAAAGGGGGCTTGAATGTTCCAAATATTGATTTGAAAATAAACGCATTTTATTTAAGTCACATTTTTAAAATTATTAACAGTCATCCAGCTCCATGGGTTGAGTTTGCAATCTATTGGATTGGGATACAGTTAAGGGAATTTAATCCTTCTATTGCCTCAAATAACATTCCTCATAGTGATGTTATTCCCCCGTTTTATTCTAAATGTTTAAAAAAATTAAATAATTTTGTTGAAAATTCTCAAACAAGTGTTCATTCAACATGGCCTGTCAAATACATTTATAATTATTTAATTGAATCAATGAATCATGAACCAAAATGTATCAAAGATTTTAAGTCTGTGAATTTCAAGAATACTTTTAAGAATGTGTTTTCTGCTGCAATCGATTCAGTCTGTAGAAACACCTGTTATAACTTAGTCCATAACACTATTTTCACAAATCAATTTTTATATTGTAAAAACATGTCAAAATCTAGTAAGTGCACTTTTTGTTCTAGTCCTGAAACTATTGATCATTTGTTTATCCAATGTTATATGTCTACTTCGGTTAACAAAGTTGTATTATACTTAATGCATGTCCTTACTGCAGATAACCATAAACTTTCTGTAAAAGAATTTCACTATTTAGACCTTGATAATGCATATGGTTCTGAAATCAAGTATGTATTTTTAATCTTATTGTCAGAATCCAGACATATTATTTGGAAATGCCGAAATGAAGTAAAGTATGAAAACAAGTTGTACAGTCCTTTTGATATTATATGCAAATTGATAAGTAGATTAAAATACCGCATTTTGTTGGATTTTAAAAGATTGAAATTAGAAAAATTTGAATTAATTTGGGGAGAATATTGTGATGTTGTTTCAGATAAAATACTTTTTAGACAGGATTTAAATCCTGCAGTTTATGCTAATGTACATTAATTAATTTATCGTATTTTATTGTATAAGTGCACTTCCTTTTTGCTGTTTGTGTTCTTCTCTCTGATTTCAGGATGACGACGTCGAGGTGCGCTGAGGAGAGGTACTCGGGTTGTCATCCTGAGTCGGAGAGGAGGCCACATAGTGTTTATAGTGCTTTGAGTGTTCATAGTGTGCATATTTGAATGTTATGTATATTTATACTAATGTACATCATCTCTTTTTATCATCAGTGTTCCTGTGTTTCATTTCAATCATAATTTCATATACTCTGTAACCCAGTAATGGGCTCATTTTCATTTCACTCATTGAAGTCCATTATCACTCATATTTCATCACTATGTATATTCGACATACCATTGCCTCATTTTTCACCCATGTAGGACATAGGAACATTGTACTAATATTTCCCTATAGTATAGAGGTTCATTGGTTCTCCAATCAAACACAATTTATTATAGTGTCACACTCTTTCAGGCCTAACTGGTTGGCGGGGCTGGGGCGGGTGGATAGTGGTACCGAAGGCTATGGACGTGCCTCAGCCCCGCCACCCAGAGCAGCCGTTGACTTCTTTTATATTCTCTGCGGATCTTCACGGAGAGTGCCCGGGCATGATCTGGGGGGGTTTGCGGAGAATACACTTTTTCAAACCTTTTTTATATTACGGTCTACAGTTTCTATTATTTTGTATCACTTACTTCAGTTTTATTTGCCTCATTAAGTAGTGTGACAAATTTTCATGTTTGATAATTTTAATATGTATATATATATATATATACAGATATAACCTCGATACAACCTACTAATTAAGACCCGCTTCATATAGGTCGGTGACTTACTATTTGTTAAAAAATCATACTTCCATTTGACTAAATTATTTACAATATTAATACGTATCTCCAATTTAAAAGCGTGCAGACGCAGTGAAAGACTGTTATTTCCTCTTTAAACGTGCAGACGTGATAATGACTGTTTTACTTATTATTTAAACGTGCAGACATGTGAAGACTGTTTCAGTGAACTACATATAATCTGTTTTATTTCAATCTTAAATGTTTAGTATATAAAAAAGTCACCCCCATCCTTGTAAATATTAATTTAGATTCTTTTAGCGGGTACTTGGGGCTATCTACACCCCAAGGTACGAATGAATAAATTTTATGCAAAAGAAAAAAGAAGAAAAGGAGCAAGGTATGTTTTGTCATTTTAATCACTCAGTGTTTCTTTATTAATTTAAGCTGTAGTATTGGCATGCTTCCCTCTCAAATTTGTAAATATTTATATAGTACTCCTAATTTAACTGTACAATAGAAAAACTGATTTATTGCATAAACATTTGTATTTCTGTTAA
Organism: Congeria kusceri; assembly: GCA_027627225.1. Classification (NCBI taxonomy): domain Eukaryota; kingdom Metazoa; phylum Mollusca; class Bivalvia; order Myida; family Dreissenidae; genus Congeria; species Congeria kusceri. Next base: position 7,516,834 of record CM051032.1, on the reverse strand, counting down.
TACGTGGCATTTCTATATTGACGAACTATGTTACACATTTCAACATAAACGAATTTTATATTTGGATAGTGTATCAAACGGGGACATTTTTGCTCCGGTGATAATGATGGAAATTATGCTACGTGTTGATGTTATTTGTTAATGGCTGCTGTGGGAAGTGGAGATTAACTTTTGGTTTTAAACATTTTCTAAATTCAGCACGAAAGCTGCTTTTCTAATGTACTTCCTCTTTTGATATATGTATTACACTAAATATGTTATTTTCGTTTATAATTGGGGACATCTCTCCAATTTTTATATATTTTATGTATTAAAGCCGGAGCAGGAAAACATGTTGGTGTTGAGATTAGAAAAGGGACATCTGAAGAAAAGGAGCAAGGTATGTTATGTAATTTTAATAACATAGTGTTTCTTTATTAATTTAAGTTGTATCATAGTATGCTTCCCTTTCAAATTTGTAACTCCTTTATATAGGACTCATAATCGTACTTAACAATAGAAAATCAGATTCATCGCATAAACATTTGTATTTCCGTCAATACGTTACATTTGTATATAGGCGAACTGTGTTAGATATTTCAAAAGAAACGAATTGTATATTTGGAGTGTGTATCAAACGGGGCCAGTTTTGCTCCAGTGATAAATGATCGAAAATATTGCTAAGTGATGATTTTATTTGTTAATGGATACAGTGGGAAGTGGAGATTAATTTGTGGTTTTAAACATTTGCTAAATTTAGCAAGAAAGTTGCTTTTCTAATGTACTTCCTCTTTTGATAGATTTATTACACTTTATTTTTGTTTCGTTTACAATTAGGGACATTATAATCGCTCCAATTTATATATATATATTATATATTAAAGCCGCAGCAGGAAAACGTGGTAGTGTTGAGAGTAGAAAAGAGACATCTGAAGAAAGGGAGCAAGGTGTGATATGTCATTGTAATCGCACAGTGGTTCGTTAGTTATTTACGTTCTACAATAGCATACACTCCTTCAAGTTTGTAAATCCTTTATATAGGGCTCCTTATTGCACTGTACAATACAAAAAACTGTTTCAACACATAAATATCTATATTTACGTAAATACATGAATTTCCTTATTGATAGAGAAATTTTGATCCAATCCAATGTGATCAATACACATTCAGTAGTTTTATTTATCAATAATGGAAATTGAGAGGAGAATGCATCAATCAACGTTTGTCATGATAGTGAAAAACACATCTCAGTGTCAATATTTACGATACCACGTATATTAAAACCTCATTATCACTTAAAGCATACCTTTAATAATAATAATCACTTAAATAATTTAAGCGTATCAAACCAGGACAATAAGAAGATATTCAACAATGTTGCTTCAGTGATTTCCGAGCGTTGATGTTATTTGTTACTAGATGCTGTGGGAAGTCTAATGTTAAACAGCGGTTTTAAACAAGTGCTATATTCAGCACATAAGCTATGCTCACATTGTAAACTTCCTTCCTTTAGATTTATTACAATTCATATGTTATTTTTCATTTATAATATATAATACAAATAATTTTCACTTATGTTAAAGCCGAAGCAGGGGGAGTTCTAAGTGGTGAGAGTAGAAAAAACACACGTGCAGAAACGGAGCAGGGTATGTTATTCCATCGTAATCACATAGTATTTCGTGAGCTAATTACATTGTACCTTATCATGCAAACTTACATTTTTGTAAATTATTTATGAAGGGCTCTGTACTATAGTGCACAAGCAAAAACCAAATACATCGCATAAATATGTGTATTTCCATCAATACCTGAGATTTTTATTGATAAAGAACTGTGTTAGTCCTCTCAACATGAACAGTATATTTAAACTGTGCATCAAACGGGGACTTCTTTGCTCCATCGACAGCAATAGAAATTATGCTAAGTGTTGATGTTAATTGTTACTGGTTGCTGTGGAAATTGTGAGGATAAACTGTGGTATTAAACATTTGCTAAATTCAGTCCGAAAGCTGTGTTTCGAATGTACTTCCTCTTTTGATAGATTTATTACACTTGATATGTAATTATCGTTTATAATTCGGCACATCGCTACAATTTATATACATTTTATATATTAAAGCCCCAGAGCAAAAGAACGTGTTGGTTGTAAGAGTAGAAAAGGGACATCTGAAGAAAAGGAGAAAGGTATGTTATGTCATTTTAATCACTCAGTTTTTCTTAATTAAGTTGTATCATAGTATGCTTCCCTTTTAAGTTTGTAAATCTTTATATAGTACTCATAATCGTACTGTACAATAGAAAAAACTGATTCATCGCATAAACATTTGTATTTCCGTTAATAAGTGGCATTTTTATATTAACGAACTGTGTTAGACATTTCAACATATACGAATTGTATATTTGGAGTGTATTAAATGGGGACACTTTTGCTCCAGTGATAATGATGGAATTTTTGCTACGTGTTGATGTTATTTGTTAATGGTTAATGGATGCTGTTGGAAGTGGAGATTAAATTGTAGTTTCAAATATTTACTAATTCGAATGAACCACCTCTTCTGATAGATTTATTACACCTGATATGTTATTTTCTTTTATAACTGGGGACATGCTACAATTTATATATATTTATATTTTAAAGCCGGAGCAGAAGAACATGTTGGCAATAAGAGTAGAAAAGTGACATCTGACGAAAAGGAGCAAGGTATGTCATTTTAATCACACAGTGTTTCTTTATTAATTTAAGTTATATCATAATATGCACCCTTTTAAGTTTGTAAATCCTTTATAAATGACTCCTTATCGTACTGTACAATAGAAAAAACTGATTCATCGCATAAACATTTGTATTTCCGTCAATACATGATATTTGTATATGGACGAACTGTGTTACCCATTTTAAAATGAGCGATTTGTATATTTGGATAGTGTATCAATCGGGGACACTTTTGCTTCAGTAATAATGATGGAAATTGTGCTACGTGTTGATGTAATTTGTTAATGGATCCTTTTGGAAGTGGATATTAAACTGTGGTTTTAAACATTTTCACATTCAGCAAAGGTGCTCTTCTAATGTACTACCTGTTTATATAGATTGTTTACACTTTATATGTTTTTTTTTTCGTTTATAATTGGCCTTTTTTTCAGTCATTATTATGGAAATTGTGTAAAGTGTTGATGTTATTTGTTACTGGTTTCTGTTGAAATTGTGATGTTAAACTTTGGTATTAAACATTTGCTAAATTCAGCATGAAAGTTGAGTTTCCAGTGTACTCACTCTCTTGAAAGATTTCTTACACTCATATGTTATTTTCGTTTATAATCGGGGACACTGCTAGAAATAATGTTCGTTTATGCTAAAGCTGGAGCAGGAGATGCCGTTGGAAGGGACAGTAGACAAGTTACATCTGAAGAAACGGGGCAAGGTATTTTATGCCATTATACTTATGAAAATAGTAATTGTTAGGTAATTCAATTGCCCTGAAGTTTGTGAACTCTTTATATAGAGCGCCTTACCATAGAGTACAATCGATGTGGCAAATGAAAAAGTTATGAGTGTCGACTGAATTAGAAATGACTTAAATGTTTATATGTTTTGTTATTATATTATGGAAATTAAGTGTTGATGTTTTGTTACTGGATGCTAAGGGAAGTTTGATGTTAAACTGAAGTTTTAAATATTCGCTATATTCAGCACGTCAACTATCATTCCATTGTATGTCCCACTTCTTCAGATTAATAACATTGAAGATGTTGTTTTCGTTTATAATTGGGGACGCTGCTACACATTGTTTTATTTACGTTAAAGCCAGAACAGAAAATAACATATTTATATTCTTTACATATACATACCATAACGAAAGTTTAATAGTAATAATGTGTGCTTCCCATCGTTCACTATAGCAAACTTTCTATATTGGGTCTTCTTTTCATACATGTATTGCGCAATGAATTTCATGTACCGCATTTACATGGGCCTAAAATATTGTTTATCACTTTATTGATATATCTTTTTCATAATTTACAACATACACGTATTGTATTAGTCCCCTAACGGTTTCATTGAAAGATACTATAGGTTGACTCTCCGTCTGTCATGTCTGTCTATCCGTCTGTCCGTGAGTCCGCGCGTCCGTCCACAAGACAGGGAACTGCAATTGTTAAAAAGTAGTTAAGATTCTTGGATAAAAGTTGGTATAATTACAAAGGGCAATATAAGATTATGATCACAAAACTTGATATACAAATTTGGCCATTGTTCTGTCTGTTAATTCCTTACTTTGATCATCATGCATACAACAAAAGTAGCAAGCTGTGGCATTGATGTTCGCTTAATGTGTCTTTTACTCACTTTTTAGGACTTTTAAGATAATTTTTAACACTAATTCATAAAGTGTGTTTTATTATGTTATTAACTTTTGTAGGAAGCAGAAGTCGACGTTTACAATTTCTGAGGCCTTTTTCGAGAATGGGTATTCGTGGGAATAACTCCAGCAGCCTTACATCGGCGGACAGTGACACGGATTGCAACTCGGATGTACTATCGGATATGTCAGTTGATTGTTCTGATATTGATTCTGACTACGTGCCCGATTCCGAATCGGAAGAAACAGATGATGATGAACTTCATGAATATGTAACCTTAACAGATTCATTAAATAAAACAAAAGAAATCCCTACAACTAAACCCATACAAAACTCAGCTGCATGGTGTTCTTCAGAATTCATCAACACAATACCTATGAATGAATCGAATACTACAGATAGCACGTCAACAGATTCAAATTATGATAACTCCAAACAATCAACTTCGGGCACTAAACCTCCGCACGGGTACACAATCATACCAACAGACAATTCTTCGTCAAGGGTTTATGACAAGAAATTTTACTGTTTATATTGCCAAGTACCACAAAGCAAATTGCCTAGGCATTTGCTTAGCAAACATGCGCATGAAAAAGAGGTACAACTCTATAAGGAGGAAAAGGATAGCAAGTTGCGAAATGACATGCTAAAGAAATTGCGAAATTTAGGTAATTTTCAGCATAATGCGAATGTAATACGCGAACAGAAAGGCTCTTTGCTAGTTAAGTACAGACCTTCAAATGAAAACGAATCTGGAGAATATCTTCCATGTGAGTTTTGCTACGGGTACTACAAATCAACTGAACTTTGGAAACACGTCAAGCGATGTACGCTGGCCCCAAGCAGCAGTAACAACAAGTCTAGACGGGTAGTAACATCCAGTCGCCACCTCTTACCAGAACCAGTTGAAACGTCATCAGGACTCAGGACACTTCTTTCGACATTCAACTCTGACGAAATATCTAGAATTGTGAAGAGTGACGCATTGATTCTGAAGCTAGGAGAAATTTTTTCAAAAGACACGGGCATGACAAGGAACAATACAGCATGATACGAACCCAAATGAGAGAATTAGGGCGTTTATTGAAGGAACTCCGCACGGTGTCCGAAAAGCCTGATGCAAAACTCGAAACATTTATCGACCCCACGTTGTTCAAAACGATCATCAAGGCTACACATATTGTCTCTGGATTTTCTGGCTCTAGCAACACTTTCAAAACGCCATCGTTGGCCCTAAAGATAGGTCATTCACTTAAGAAATGCTGTAAATTACTGGAAGGTGACGCGTTAGAGACGGACAACACTGAAAAGAGTCAACGGGCATCATCAATGTACAAGCTTCTTGATATGAATTGGCAAGATGAAATTTCAACGCATGCCTTAAGAACACTTGGTCAGAGAAAAAGGAACAAGGTTAAACTCGTACCATTAACAAACGATGTCAAACTCCTTAACGATCATCTTAAAAGTAAGGTAAAGACGCCTTTGACGTGCTTGAAGTGAAACATTCAAATTCATCTGCATGGTTTGATCTGAGTAAAGTTGCTTTATGTCAAACAATACTTTTTAACAGAAGACGACAAGGAGAGGTGTCAAAGATGACATTGGAAGACTATAATCAACATCACAGCGCCAGTGAGAAAGATGTCCTCAAAGCGTTCTCGCCATTCGAGAGAAAGCTGTGCAACATATTCCGAAGAATAGAGATTGTTGGAAAGAGAGGTAGAACGGTACCAGTTATTTTGACAAATGAAATAAAAACCTGGATTGATTTGCTTGTTAGTACAAGGGATTAAGTAGGAGTGGCTTCGGAGAACCGCTTCATATTCGCCAGGCCAAACTATGGGTCACATGGACACATACGAGGAAGCGATTGCTTAAGGGACTATAGCGAGGAATGTGGCGCAGAACATCTGACCCTGTTACGTTCAACAAAATTAAGGTTTCAGATTGCCACTTTGTCACAAATTTTGAACCTTAAAGATCACGAACTGGACCTTCTGGCTGACTTTCTGGGGCATGACATTCGAGTTCATCATGAATTCTATCGTCTTCCTGAACACACTCTTCAGGTGGCGAAGGTATCACAAATTTTGATCACGTTGGAGAAGGGACAATTCGAAGTTCATGCCGGAAAAAGCTTGGACGAAATTACCATTGATCCAGATGAAGGTAAATGAGTCATATTTTTATATTACTTCTATGATAACCTCAACCGTTCTCCTTATACAAAAAAACATATACAATGTTTAATAATAAAACAAAGACGGATTGTGCTAGGTCAAAATTAAAAAGGGCAGTTTTAATTTCAAATGTATCCTCCATATTGTTCAATTACATTGCTCAAGAAATTGTACGTATGACGCCATGTAGACTAAAGACTGTAAGTAGTTTCCGTCTCATAAACATGCAAGTAGTAATTTGCATGTAGTTCTTTTTCAGAAATTGATGTAGAGCTCAACGATTCGCCTGATTGTGAGAATGATGAAGAGGATGAGAATGACTCACCGAATGGTACGTTAATAAGATTAATTTAACTTTTATCTTAACATTAAGCCCGCAAAGGTATTAATTTTAACCAAGACTTAACCCGATATTCATGCATGTTGATGACGCACATGGAAATACAATGCTGAATATTGTATATCTTTAGAATATGTTAAATGCATTGGCATATGAAAGAATTCCGTTCAAGCTAATGATAGAATGCATTGAAGTGCCATCCAAAGTGCGACAATTACCCGCCAAAATCATTACAATAAAATGAATGTTTTTTTTTGTATTGAATTGTTCCTTAAATATAACGGCTCGAAAGCAAAACAACTTTAAAAACAGTGGTTTAAAACATGCGTCTTTGCACGCTAAGACATATTGCAGTTTAGCGACCAGGAGATTTAATACTGCGTTATTATTAATCAAAACAAATAATATTCATTTATACCAAATATCCCGATGAAGCGATTGATTTTCTGTTTAAGATAAATAATGTTTAACCTTGTAACAGTAAACATATTACGTATAATAAAATAAGAATGTCTGATTTCAGAGATGCCCAGCACGAGCTCCGAAGGAGTCAATTATGAACGGGAACCAGTTGTTCCAGGTAATTGAAGCTCGGCGTCAAATGGGCTTCCCTGTTTTAGATTTGATTTAAAAAAACTTTAGGACAGGTTTTTTTTCGTAATAAACTCATTGTAGAATAGTGATACGATACATTAAAACTAAAGGAATTTTAATTCGTTTCGATTATTTATCAAAATCTATATTGTTTGGCATGTATTTAAACGTATGAATTTATAATTATAAAAATAATAATATTTATTTATTTTTATAAGAAGCGAATAACCTGTAAGAAAATAAGAATGTCTGATTTCAGAGATGCCCAGCACGAGCTCCGGAGGAGTCCATTATGAACGGGAACCAGTTGTTCCAGGTAATTGAAGCTCGGCGTCAAATATACTTCTTTTAAGATAAGTCTTAATTTGCAGCTTCTGTTTTTTTTAAATCTTCAAGTTTCAGTTATGTAAATTATATTTTTGCTTTATTAATCAGCTTGAAACTGTTTCCCATAAATGAGCGTAATTGCCTTAGACTATTTTAGGTCATTGTTTTAATACATTTCAATTATCTGTGTTATAGCAAAAAAGAGAAAGATCCAGAAGCGGCCATGGTCCGAAGAGGAAAAATCAGTTGTCTTCGGTTTCTTTGAACGCGAAATCAACGGAGGTCAACTACCTGGAAAAGGAGAAATCGAAGAATTCATGCGAAAGAATCCAATTTTGCACAATCGTACTTGGAAAAACATCAAGGACTGTGTAAGAAACAAGTTGGCTTCAAAAAAAGTAAAACGTGTGTGATTGTTCAATTTAAAAGACGTCTTAAATCAAATGATAAAACAAAATCTCAATTTGTAAAATTGTTGTAAAAAACTTATCAATATCTGAAATCATTATTTTATTGGTAGATGAATCTATCAACGATGTCATTTCAGAAACACACTTTATCTAAATAAGATACCAAACTCGATATGTGTGATGGTATATGGTTTTATAGATGTGTATACAATATATTCAATATAACATTTCTATTGTTGTTGTATTACAATTTTGGGCGATGCTTTATTAATGAGTCTCATATGTATTATATTAGAAACGATGTTGTCGAATGCTACATGTGAAAAGGAGACTTTCTTATTGTTTGTGACGGATTTTCGGAAAATACGGAGACTTTTTGCTTTCAAATCTTATACTTGTACGCCAAAACTGCTCTATGTTTTAAATATACTATATTCCAAATAAAATCATGATTTTGCATCACATATGTTCCCTAACATGTCTTCAGAAACCAGGATTATATAGTCGTAATAACGGAAATCCGACGCACTTGAGGGGAAAGTTTAAGTATATTGCTATTCTATTAAGTAATCATCATTTAATTATTATTTTATGTATGATAATTTTAGGAATGAAGTGATAGCGTTTAAAGGTTGACGTTCACTTGGTGTATCATTTAAGCTATTTTGGTTGAACTGTCGTAATTATGTCCCAGAGGCTTTTGTTTTCCTTTTGTTGAAAGTTAAAGTTGACACTTGTACCCATTTTTGATTTTTGAATTGTTGCAACTAACCGTTAATTCTTGTATTTAAGAATAATTTCCATTCCGGATTCAAATATATTTTTTTGACTTTCAAAGTATTTGACACTTTTAGTAAAAAAAATCTCATTTACATAAATATATTATTATAACTAAATGCTTCTTTTTGGTGTTCAACGAGCACTGAGGACATTATCCTATTCATTTTTGTTCATTCAATACCATTGTTAAGTATAAACATCAAATAGATCTACCTGTCCTTTTGTTTCATGTAATATAACCAGTAAAAATATTTTAAACCCGAGTTATATAAGAACGTCATTCTGACATCGCGATGTATTTAACACCCAACGTTTTATGTAACAGTAACTTAATGTCATTGGAATTATTATACAGTGGTAAAATCAACATTGTAATTTGTTGGATTTAAGCATTTTAAGCCATGTGATAAAAATGGTTGTCTTACAATGAAGAAAATAATTAAACACGCTCTAAAATTGTTGAAAAGCCAGTCAAAGGATCGCCCTTAAGCAGTTTCTTGAGGTCGTTAAATGTATTTTATTGCTAAATTTAAATGTGATCTATATAATGTAATGATTTGATTCCTTCTTCTTCTCCACACGTTTAATGATATGCGTATTTGGACGCTTTTCGGTGAATTAAACTCTATGTTATTGTTATGCTATGCTATGCTATGCTATGGCTATGTTATGTCTCTGATTGTTGATCTGTTATTGATATAGCAAACAATGAAACTCCAGAAACTCTATCAGGAGAGAAATTCTTGTTCTTATCCACTACTTTTATAACAGAACACCAACTATAAACATAAAATGATCAAAACTGGGATCACCGCCTTGATATGCATTTCTAAAAACTGCGTATTTTAGCATTTTGTGCTTGATTCATATTTTCAAATAAACCGTAACTATTTCTCTTTGTTCCTGTTAACTTTGTCTTCGGTCACATGCTATTTAATAGACGTATACCGGGATAAACTAGATGTTGGAAAAACCAACTTATCTGGGGGTACAAACAAAGCTGACCCATTTAAAAACCATTTCGTAATAACTAACCGTATCGGCTATAATTTGTTGAATGAAACTACTATAGGTACATAAAATGGGTCAGCGTTGTTTGTACATACGTACGTATAAGTGTTTTTTCCCAAATCTAGCGCATTACGTGATTAGTCTATTGCGCCGTGGTTTGGGAAGATTGTCTTAAAAATTTAACGTTCAATCAAATCTGTAGCTTTAAAATGAAAGTAAACGTATGCGGAAGCTCTAGAGAGGCTGAAAGTGAAATATACACGGACATATGCAGAACATATAACTCTGGGTTTGCATGTTAATACTTTTGGCCCTGGATTAACACCAAAGTTCATTATATATTTCAAATCCATACGAAATCGCAAACAATATTCAATATTTCTTGATAAGAAAAGACATAAAGGATATAAGAAATTAAAATAGTAAGTAACTAAAATGTCATTCAAGAGCTTTTGTGTGAAAGAACATGTGTTTGGTCAGAAATGATCAATTCCATGAATGTTAACCGTATATAACTTGAAGAAGACAAAAATTTCCATTGTAACAGTGAAGAATGGAGCTATAGATTACTGTAATATCCTCCCGAATATTTTGTTACAAAATCGATTGTTCCAAATTAAAGTGCGTCAACACGTACTAGTTACATTTGTCCTAGCATTGGAATCAATTTAAGATTAATTATAAAATATGAAAATTAAAAAAATGGAAACATTTGTTATTACATTGTACTCACAAAAACAAGCATTAATGTTTATTTGTGTAACATTATTTAAAATATGCTGCATAGACGGGGACATGTGTTGTCTTCTCTTACCGCGTGTGTATATTGTGCATTGTACAAGTTCAGTCAAATGCGGACAAATTGTAATAATGTGAAAATCAAACTCAGACTAGCTATAAAGTTACTACATTATCATTTTTTTATTGAATAGAGTCATTCTACAAACGGGGACGTCCCCGTTTGATGTGTGTCCCCGTTTGGAAGGTGTGTATTCAGATACATGTCCCCGATTGACACCAAACACATACACACACTTTCCTGGGCAAGCTTAGCCCATTGAAGCAGTTTACTAGTACTAAGTGCACATACGTATGCCATTAACTGACAACTGCCCTACTTGAATCAAAGGTACTGGGAGAATGGCCGTAGAAATAACCTATGTAGTGTAGTAACACATCGTTAAAACTAAATCATTTAGCCTGTAGATCCCACAATTTTATTTTGGTGAAGTTGGTCAGATTTGGTAATTTTTTTTTAGAAAGATACACAAACTTGAAGTAAATGAGACATGCATATGATTACAAACTCGTGGTTGCATAGCATGTTTAGGACTTCGGTATGTATCACAATTTTGAGTTAAATTAAAATTATTAGTGCTGTTGAATTCTTATTTATTGGTTTAAAACTGTAAATTTCTTCATTATACTTATGATTTAGCGATAAGAATTTTTCCCAATTTTGAAAATTTTACGTCTTGAATTTCCCAATTTAACCAAGGTAGACGATCAGAAAAAGGCCTGAAATATTCATACTTATTGTATTCAATGAAAATGATTGTTTAAATGTGAAGTGTGTCGAAAGGAATACAGATGGAATTTAAAGACATGCAAGTGAAAAGCATAACAAGATGAACTAGTATTGTCACACGAGTGATGGGTATACCCCCACAATATGGCCTTGTCACATAACTATGGCATCCATTTGAAAGAAATGGACCCAAAGAGAGTGCTTTAATATGTGAATGTTTAACAATGTATTTGGAAAAATTTAATTTCAATAGGAGCCATAACTCTGTCAACATTTAGTATTTTGTAACCAAAGTCAAACTTGACCTGTTTTTTATGATGTTACATCTGTGTAGAAAAAATATTTAAATTTGTCAAGCCTTTCAGGAGTTATCGTCCGGAAACAATGCATTTAGATAAAATAACCAGTAAGTTCATTACCAGCAATAACTCTGTCAACATTTAGTGCTTTATAACCAATTTCAAACTTGACCTGCAATGTATGATGTTACACCTATGTACCTAGAATAATTTAAATATGTGGAGCCTTTCACGAGTTATTATCCGGAAACCGTCTTTTTAGGGAATTTAAGTCATTAAGGGCCCATAACTCTGTCAAAATTTAGTTGTTTGTAACCAAAGTCAAACTTTACCTGTACTTTATGATGCTTCACATGTGCACCAAAAATTATTTGAATATGTCAAGCCGTTCTTAAGTTATCGTCAGGAAACCGTGTTTTCATGAGTGTAAGTCGAAAAGGGGCCATAACTCTGTCAATATTTAGTGGTTTGTAACCAAAGTCGAACTTGACCTGAACTTGATGTTACACATGTGTACCAAATATTATTTGAAAATGTCAAGCCTTTCTGAGTTCTCATCCGGAAACCATGAAAACTAACAGACCGACAGACCAGCAGACTGACAAGCTCACTCCTATATTCCCACCCTAAACTTCATTTGTGGGGGGGTACAACTACTGGATATGTGTAGAATCGATGTGAGTATTATGTTTTAATTGACCGTTTGTTAATAGTGCAGACAAGGATGCTATTATTTAATTGAAAAATCCCTCAAAAGCAATCATATTGAAAACGTTGCAAGAAGATTTTCAAGTTTTTCCATTTTGTTACCAAGGCAACCAGAGTTCTACCAGGATCAACATCATTTGGTAAGAAAACTAGTGGCTAATGGTACTTCTCGTGAGTTTACTATCACAACTGTCAATCAGACTACACAGCATAGAACTGGTATGGAGCTGAACTTGAAGGTACATTCTCTTCATGGTCGTGAGCCTATAGACGAGTTGAGCATGGTGTGCATAACAGTTTCCTATATCCCTTGAGTCACTTCCCACAGGATTGGAGATGAGCAATTGGACCCATTTAGCAGGAATAAAACTGCCAAATTTACAACATTTCAGTCAGTGTGAAACAATCAGGTGTGCATTGACAAAATAAATCCCCATGGAATAAACACACTGTGGGAAAAAGCAAACACGAGCAGTCTAATTATGTCATCTTATTGATTTTCAGGACTACATTTTACGTTTTCTGTAATATTTAGCGTTTTTATCATTTATTTTCAAATTAAAGACGGAAAATGCTGAGATAAATAGAATACTAGGTAAGTGCCAAGGCTGGTGGTTTGGGTTTCCTAAGCATTGCTAAAAACTTACCTTTATTCAACACTAACCTGGTATTCTCTATTTAATTTAAGCATATGGACCACAATTGCTAGACCCAGGAGTCTTTAAAATTGCCAGGACATGCAGAAAGGAAGTGCTTGTCTACCCAACAAACAAGAGGACCAAGATGGCCCTGGGTCGCTCACCTGAGTTTAAGGCATCATAATGGGTTGGAAAAAATAAATTGTGTGTACATAGATGGTTGAAGTTAAATGTTGGAAAACTGGCCCGCTCCCTGCCGGCCTTGTTTATAAACAGATCAAAATTATTTGTAGGAATTTGGTAACTTATCAATGAAATTATTTCAAAATCCAGTAAGATATTTAGTATACATTGTGAGGGGAATGTTTTGGTTAAAATTGGGGGAAAATATAATTATACCTTTTGAGGAGGTGAATGGGGCCAAATATAGGCCCCAAAATGGCCCTAAAAACACTGAATCAAAACAGAGGAAGTTTGATTATGATGATGATAATGATGTTTGTGTTGCTGATATTGTTGATGATATGTGTATATTGCTATATTGTTTATTATATACCTTACTATATATAGTAACAAATTTGTACAGGCAAAAATCACAACTGTTGGCTATCGTGCCAATACAGGTAGTTCCGGTTATTTGCACTGAGTGCAAAATAAACTCGCCGAAACTCACGTGCGCATTAATGATGCAATCTCTTGATTTACGTCATTCAGTTGAGTTCAAGTTTACGTGTAGTGTACAAGTCAAACAAACACGTTAGGAACGAGTGTGTTGAAATTGAAACAAACCAATGGGAATACAATATTTTATAGTTTTTCTGTGTTTTGGATGGATTATGTTAATGAAAATTATCAAAAAGTGTATGGAATATATGCCTCGCATTGAACCGGTGAGATTAATCCCATTTCAATTTTCTAGAAGTAGAATGTACTCGGATACCTGGGTAGTTATGAGGGTGGAGAACAGCGTGGCAAAAATAAAGGTGTTAGATCTAATAAATTGATGACGTAGTCTTCGTTCAGTTTTAATTCGTTTCAAGAGAAAATTACTTAAAGGGTTATTTCTTTGATGAATAAAGCGTTTCTTTGTTGGTTGTTCAAAAAACGTCTATCCACAAAGAATTACCCGCTTACATTATCTGTTTTGAAATGGAATGGAAGAAAGATGTTGTTTACACCTCAATTGATTATTAAAATAAACCTGGGAGGAGTGCACCCGGTGCGGGGATCAAACTCACGACTGCTGGAACACTAGCACAGCGCTCTACCATCAGAGCTAACCGGGCGGCTGGTTCTTACCCACACACACTACACTCCTCCTCCCATTAACATTTTAGGACGACTCGAGGCACTCCTGCCTTGTATTTATGACACCATTAAAGTAAACTTGGGAGGAGCGCGCCTGGTAAGGGTTGAACCCACGACCGCCGGAACACGAGCACGGCGCTCCACTATCAGAGCTAACCGGGCGGCTGGTTCTTACCCACGCACACTACATTATGTCATGTGCGGATAAATAACTCATTTTGGAAGCTTAACCCTCTGTAAAACTAGACTTTGCGACGTTTGTAAGTTGGGTGAGTTAAAGTGAATGTTATTTTTATGCTGTTTCGTTCTGGAAAAATAGAGTCAAACGAGCTTTGTTTATGTTTTGAGATATAATAGCAATGGCATATAATAAACAGCTCATTAAACAGCAAAGCCGTGTTGGAAGTGGTTATTGGCACTCCAATAACATGCCAATAATGGCACGGCTTTGCTGTTAAATAAGTTCTTGATATTATACCAAAAAAAACTTAACGACTGTCTGTTTACACCGATGGTCAAACAGACAAGCTAAATCCAGTTTACCCCCTTACAACTGTGTTGTGCGGGGGGGGGGGTATAATTAATTACCTTTCATTTGACTATTCATCCCTAATCATAATATATAGAAATATTTAATTGGAGGTCACAAAGAAACTGGAATAACATTTTCTATGTTTTAATACTAAAATTGAATGAATATCAGGAAAAGTAAAATGACAAACGTAGTTGCACCCCTAAAGTCAGACGTCATAGCATTACGCCTGGTCTACAGTCCGATATCGATTTACTATTGAGTGAATACCATGACTGACTGGGGAGACTGGGATGTGGAACCTTCTACTGAGTGAGTACCACAACAAATTGGGGAGACTGAGATGTGGAACCTTCTACTGAGTGAGTACCATGACAGACTGGAGAGACTGGGATGTGGAACCTTCTACTGAGTGAGTACCATGACAGACTGGAGAGACTGGGATGTGGAACCTTCAACTGAGTGAGTACCATGACAGACTGGGGAGACTGGGATGTGGAACCTTCTACTGAGTGAGTACCATGACAGACTGGGAAGACTGGGATGTGGAACCTTCTACTGAGTGAATACCACGACAGACTGGAGAGACTGGGATGTGGAACCTTCTACTGAGTGAGTACCATGACAGACTGGGGAGACTGGGATGTGGAACCTTCTACTGCGTGAGTACCATGACAGACTGGGGAGACTGGGATGTGGAACCTTCTACTGAGTGAATACCATGACAGACTGGGGAGAGTGGGATGTGGAACCTTCAGAAGCTCCATGAGGACATTACTCCTCCACAGCAGTACTTGCTACAAAACATCACACATGCCGGAGCCAGAGACTTGTCTGTATGATGACCAGTTTGTAAGAAAAGGTCCTGATCAACTACTTCACAGTTCTGAATGATATCAATAGAGAACTGAGGAAATTAATAAAGAAAAGAGCTGTTTGTAAAACAGGTATGCCCCCTCTAGGTTAAAAGCAATCTTTAAAATATTAAGTTTGGTGAATATCAAATGAAAACTGTTTGTTAAGTTCCCTGTGTGTTAATATTTCTTCCTGTAGCCAGTCTATTTTGATTTGTGTCTGGAATATTTCACTAAATGTTACCCCCTAAATTGCCTGGTGAACTTTGTATGGTCTGGGAACTATAATGGGTGTTGACAGTGCACAGCAGGCTTGTTGATAGTGGGGTTCAGGGCAGAGTGCTGTTGTTGCTTGGTAAAGTAGGACGTATATGTGTCATGTATTGTAGGGGTTTTATACCATACCTATAGATATAGTTGTTTGCAACCTAGGGGTGTGATAGTAGAAAATTATACTATCAATAAATCTTAAAACGGGTTCCTGTTATTTGCTTGTTATCCTCCTAGACTCGGATACACAGCATATTGGCGACGAGATTATATTACGAATTCCACGTAAACTTCGTCATTTAAACCACAGGGTGACATCACTGCGACAAATCCACGGAGAGAAGGCCGATTTGCCGATTCAAGGGCGGTGACACAGTAGAATTCTACTAGTTAAATTAATCCGTTTATAAATTCTGGTTATTTCTCGATCAGAATGGCTATCGCTATTGGAAAAATAGACGTGTATGACTCCAGTGAGAACTGGACTTGCTACAAAGAAAGGCTGGACCAATATTTTCTGGCCAACGAAGTTGCTAATGACAAAAAGGTTCCAGCCTTATTGGCTCTGATAGGACCAACTACCTACCAGATCTTGCGTGACCTTACGACACCTGCTCTGCCCAAAGACAAAAGCTTTGACTTCCTTTGTGATAAACTCTCTAGTCATTTCAATCCGCAACCATTAATCATCGCTGAACGTTTTCGGTTCTATAAGAGAGATCAAAGGGCAGATGAGTCCGTGAAAGATTTCAACATAAGTTTGAGGCAATTGGCTGAACACTGCAATTTTGGTGCAAATCTGAATGATTCCTTACGGGATAGATTTGTCTGCGGACTGAAGAATGAAGGCATTCAGAAAAGATTGCTCACCGAAAGTGATCTGGACTATGATAAAGCCGTTAAAATAGCATATGCCATGGAAGCTGCCACGAAGGATGTCCTCGAGTTACATGGCAAGTCTGAAAATGTACATAACTTGGACAAAACTCGCTACAAAAATAGGGACAAACATAAAAGTCAAAATAAGGAGAAGAAGTCGGATTCAACACCGAAGCCAAAATGCATTCATTGTAAACGCAAGAATCATAATTCTAATGACTGTCGTTTTAAAAATGCCACTTGTTTTGAATGCACGAATAAGGGTCATATTGCCCCAGCATGTCCAAGGAAACAAAAGAAGTTGCATCACATAGATGAGTTTTCTACAGATGAAGATGACCGTGATGAGCATTCCACAGACGAAGATGACTGCCTTTTTAATTTATCAAGTACTGATAAGGAGGCGCGCAGTGTGATTTGGGTTAGCCCTATTATTAATGGAAAGACAGTAAAAATGGAATTAGATACCGGCTCCGGAGTTTCCGTCATGAATCAAGATGATTGCCACAAATTATTTCCCAAAAAGAGACTATTGCCGACGAATATGACCTTAAAAACCTACAGTGGCGAGGTTATTTATCCAATTGGAGTGATGAAGTGCATAGTTGAACTGAATGGTCAAAGAACAGTGTTGGACATGTATGTTGTCAAAAATGGTAGTAGACCTTTACTGGGAAGAGAATGGCTGAAAGTGTTAAAGCTAAATTGGTCATCGATCAAAGCACTTCAAGTTGATGCTGCGGACATGAAAGTTAAAGCTCTAAAAGAGAAATTCAAGTCAGTCTTCAATAAAGATTTAGGTACAATCAAAGGGGTAAAAGCACATTTACAACTGAAGGACACTGCTCCTTTTGCTATGAAGCCGAAAATTGAAAAGGAGCTTGAAGGAATTTTGGATAGCGTTAAACATAGCAATTGGGCGACACCAATTGTGCCGGTTCCAAAACCAAAGAACGATGACATCCGAATCTGCGGTGATTTTAAAGTAACAGTAAACCCAGTTCTTCAAGTCGATCAATATCCTTTACCACGAATCGAGGACATTTTTGGATCCTTAGGAAAAGGGAAACGATTCACCAAA
Source organism: Congeria kusceri (assembly GCA_027627225.1). Classification (NCBI taxonomy): domain Eukaryota; kingdom Metazoa; phylum Mollusca; class Bivalvia; order Myida; family Dreissenidae; genus Congeria; species Congeria kusceri. The sequence goes on along the minus strand of CM051032.1, from coordinate 7,498,750 downwards.
ATAGACCTGAAAAATGCTTATCTTCAGATGGAAGTTGATGAAGAAAGTAAAGAACTGTTGACACTCAGCACTCACAAAGGGTTGTTTAGAAGCCATAGATTAATGTTTGGTATCGCTTCAGCTCCTGCAATTTTTCAGAGAACTATTGAGCAAATAATGTGTGGAATTCCTGGGGTAAGGGTAATCTTGGACGACATGATTATCACTGGCAGTACTGATGAAATTCATTTGGAGAACATTGCAAAAGTGCTACATAAATTAGAAGAATACAATATCAGAGTTAATCCTGACAAATGTCAATTCTTCCAAAAAAAAATAGAGTTCTGCGGCCATGAAGTCGATGAAAATGGTTTACACAAAACTGAAGACAAAGTTAATGCGATAGTTAACGCGCCAGAAATTACCAATGTCAAAGATTTGAGAGCTTTTCTTGGATTAGTACAATATTACTCAAGATTCATGGCAAATCTCTCAACAGTGCTTTATCCGTTGCACCACTTACTAAAAAAAGATGTAAAGTGGAGTTGGACTGAAGAATGCAAAAGTGCTGTTAAAAGAGTGAACGAGATGATCACGTCAGACTTGGTTCTTATTAACTATGATCCGACATTACCATTAATGCTTGCGTGTGATGCAAGTGCATATGGCCTAGGAGCAGTTTTGAGTCACAAATTATCGGATGGATCAGAAAGACCAATAGCGTTTGCTTCGCGAACTCTCAACTCAGCTGAAAAGAACTATAGTCAAATAGACAAAGAAGCTACAGCTCTTGTGTGGGGTGTGAAAAAGTTTAACATATATTTGTACGGAACCACATTCACACTTATAACGGATCACAAGCCACTTTTGTCAATATTAAACCCAACGAAGGGAATAACTTCCACTACTGGTGCAAGATTACAAAGATATGCTTTATTCTTGGCAGGATATGTGTATGATATACAATTCAAGAACACTAAAGCTCATGGAAACTGTGACAGCCTTTCTAGGTTACCATTGAATGAAACTGAAGTAAATAATCTGGATGCAACAGAAGCGTTTCTGAATTCTATGATTGAGAATCTTCCAGTTACCTGTTCCCAAATAGCAAATGCTACAAGATATGACCCAGTCTTATCAGAAGTGTATGAAATGGTATCCAATGGAAGGAGTGAAATGGACACGTATGTGGTCAAAAATGAACTCAAACCGTACATACAAAGACAAAATGAACTTTCTCTACATCAAGGTTGTATTATGTGGGGTTTCAGAGTCATTATTCCTGCAGCGTTACGCAGAAAGGTGATTGAAGAACTCCATGAAGGGCACATAGGTGTGGTGAAAATGAAGTCTTTGGCTAGAAGTTATGTATGGTGGCCCAATTTGGACTTTGAGTTGGAAAACGTGACCAAAAGATGTTCTGGTTGTATGGCCAACAAGCCTAGCCCTCCAGAAGCACCCATCCATCCGTGGGAATACCCTACAAAGCCATGGTCAAGAGTACATATTGATTTCGCGGGGCCATTTCAAGGATATATGTACCTAGTTCTGGTTGATGCATACTCAAAATGGCCCATTGTCAAGGTAATGAAAAAGACTACAGCCGTGCATACTATAGAAGTGATAAGGGCTATATTTGCAGATTTTGGAGTATGTCAAGAAATTGTAAGTGACAATGGTCCGCAGTTTGTCAGTGAATCATTCAAACATTTTCTGAACATGAATGGTGTGAAACATATTCGCAGCGCACCATATCACCCTAGAACAAACGGATTGGCGGAGAAATTTGTTCAGACCATGAAACAGGCCCTTAAGGCGGCTAAGAACGATCAAGGAACAATTCAGACAAAGGTTTCGAAATTTTTGATACAGTACCGTAATACGGAACATTCTACCACAAAAGAGACCCCAGCAAAGTTGTTTATAGGACGCTCCCTGGTGACCAGACTGGATCAAGTGAAACCAAGTCTTAGAAGTCGCGTCGAAAAGGAACAATCAAAGATGGTTCGCTTGAGTAACAATCGGCTCTTCGAAATTGGTGAACATGTTGCAGTTCGCGATTACAGAGTGGGATGTGAAAAATGGACATCTGCTGTCATTTACGCGAAAACAGGTCCGGTCTCTTATGAGGTGGAAATCGAGCCTGGAGTCGTCTGGCGTAGACACACAGACCAAATTCGTGCATCGTCGGAAAATATTCCAATATCGCGTCCGATCGTATCCATCGATTTACCAGTTAATAAGCCAATTAACACAAGTACAGTTCCAGAATTGGTTCCAGATTCGAATTCTCAAGTCATCAGTCCACAGGCAAAACGTACTGAGACAACAGTGTTGACTCCATGCAGACCGCCAGAATCATCATCAATCCGGCGCTATCCATTGAGGGAGAGGAAGAAGCCAGATAAATTAGATCTGTGATTAGATCTGTGATTACTTGTGCTTAAAGGGACATAATAATGCCCTGGGTAATCAAGAACTCTAGTCAAATGTTTCAAGTTCTTAATTTTAGTTGTTGTTTTTTTTTTTTTTTTGTTCGACATGTAATAGATATTAGAAAGTGCATCATGCTTTAAAGACAAATCTCAGGAGGGTTGTCTTTAAGACATTCAGACAAGCTAAATTATGTTAACTGCTATGATTAATTTGAAATTTTAGTAAGTTTTATCTCTTATAACGGGGAAGGTATGTGTCATGTATTGTAGGGGTTTTATACCATACCTATAGATATAGTTGTTTGCAACCTAGGGGTGTGATAGTAGAAAATTATACTATCAATAAATCTTAAAACGGGTTCCTGTTATTTGCTTGTTATCCTCCTAGACTCGGATACACAGCAATATAGAAAATCTGTAGTGGGTGGTAGGTTATGTTAAATCCAAAGTGGATTATTATAACTGCTTTACAGCTGTGTAGTCCCAAGGGGACATTTGTGAAGGAAGTTTGATAATGTGGTGTATATGTGTAGGATTAAAACAGAAAAGAGTATTGGGATGGTCAGCGTCCATTGAAGGGGTCTGAGGTCGAAGGCTGTAGATCGAAGTTCATAAGTCTGAGGTCGAAGGTTGAAGATCGAAGTTCGAAAGTCAAAGTATGTCGTATGGGCAGGAGAACATATCGTTGGAACATACAAACGCAAGGAAAGTGACTAATATAGGACATCTAAAGGCTGATAGAAAAACAATGTGACTTCAAGGGTGTATACATATCTTCAAATCATATACCAAAAAAAGAGATTAAATTGAGAGAATAAATAGTGTGAAATAGCAAAACCCCGGCTGGACTAACAGTGTGACATTTTATGAAATGTTATATCCATGTTTTATATTTAAAGCATGCATGTGGTTTAATTATATGTAATGCATGTACTTTGTGTAATCCTTGCTGATATATCTTAGATTTTTAGTAAACATCTTTAACATTAATATTTGTGTTATTACTACAACATTTTCAGAGACGGGGACTCGAATCGAAATTGTCACTTCGTGACAATTATATGGCGATCCCGGCAGGACCAAACACTAAATTTTGATTTGGTTGCCCTTTATCTGTTCATGTTGTGGTAAACTTTAAAAGCAATGGATTTGTTATTATAATTAACCAGTAGACAGCGAGGAGATAGCTCCGCCCACTGATCACGTGACCAAACCCTTGGACAACTTTCGACGACAAAATGGCCGACACGCTATCGTTGAGTGCTATTCCCAGCGCGTTTGGCAAACATTTTTTGCAATATAAGCCGTCATTGCGACAGAGAATTCAAGGGCGAAAGTTTGCGAATGAGTCGTACGTTGCCTTTGTGAATTTTTATAAAGTTTTGGATACGGAAATCTTGGTTAAAGCCGGGGTTTATCGAAGCCAGAGGCGTAATAACGATGCGCATAAAATCAACTTGTCGGTGGAGGGAGAATCGATTTCGTATGCACTTTGCAGTTGCACGGCAGGGTATGTCAAGTTTACTGTTCTTTGTTCGTAATTAAATTGTATAAAACCAACATTTAAACAATTAATCATAATTAGCTATTGTCGAAAGTCCTTATTGTTCTAAATCATTATGTAAACATTGCATCACTGTGCTAATTAAATTGCCTAAACTACATTTGATCTACATTCTACAGTACTATATTATAATAATTGATATATTGTACACCTCTACGCAGTATAAGACAGTATCAATGTTTGCTCCAGCGTTGGAAATGTTTTATTGCATTTAAGAAATAATTTTCAATTTATCGTTGTTTATCGGTCAATAAACAATGTTATGGAGTTACGATGCGTAGGAATTAAACCACAAGGGCATTAAATTATTCCATTTATGACATGATCTGTCAAATTATTTTGCAATTGTAATGAGGAATACATTTTACTATGCTCAGCTGCACTAGGAATCTGGAGTACTTTTGCATTGTTTATTTTAACAACGAACATTTTGTTCTTTGTCTATAGAAGTGAGTATCATGTTAGAATGAGAATTAGGTCTATGATTCCTTGGTCATACAAGAGACTGGCGTGCATTTAACATATAATGTATGATTTTGTTTGTCATTTAAGACAAAAAAGTCATGATGAATAGTAAAAACAATTTCGCTTTTTGCAGTGCATCTGGTGAGTGTGCACACATCTTGGCAGTCGTGTTCAAGATCACAGATTGGATTCTGCTCGGTTTGAAAGAGGTGCCTGTAGACCCAGCCTGCACGTCTCTTCCCCAACAATGGGATCGACCCCGCGGTGCAAAGATATTGCCAGAACCAGTTGCCACCATGGTGATATCAAAACCCGCAAATACTACAAGAAAGAAACGACCACTTGTTGCAGACTTTACTGATAACAGGTATATACTTTTCATGAACAGATTACTGGTATTAGCCTAAGGATAACTAACAATAAGTGTAAAATATATTAACTTTGCTTTGCAAGTCACATTTATGCAACAAGTAAATCATTGATTTCTTTGAGTACAAAGTAACCAACATGTGTAGTGGTATTTTGCTCTCTTTTTCACACCAACACATTTCATATAACATATTTATTACATTTATGACAACAATTTTTTGGTAGCAAGTATATTCATACATCAGTTTTGTTTTTCAATGTTCTACATTCCCACAACATATATATTTTATTTCCAGAAAAATACAGTTGCTGAAGACTGACATTGAACATCTGCAGTCGCTGGATAGATGCCCAATTGCATATTTGGCGCATGATCCTGGTCATAACGGAACTGCCTGTGGACAGCAGAATTTAGGCAGTGCTCTAAGATATCAGGTATATTACATGATTACTAGTCCTGTATCAACAATGGCATAAATTGTGTCAGAAAACAGCAATTGAACCAAATATGATTCACAACAGGAAACAGGGAAAGGTCCACATGATTGTCAACTATTTTAAATTTCTTCACACGAGCTATTGCTCGTTCTACATGTACACGATGTTTTGCAATTTGGCGTGTTAATGTAACATCACTGGGTGTCATTTGCGTTGCTTTTGATGCAAATGGTGGAATAAGCAATTTAAGTCCAAGCACTTTAATTTCATCCTCAATGAGAAAGCCCTTGTCAACCATAACTGAGTCGCCTTTTTTCAACTTTCCAGCTGTTATTAAATCACGAAGTAAATCCAGTAAACCACTTTGCTTTGTAATTTCCTTGTCTGATATGGAGCCAGAGAAAAGCATAGATATAAATATAAATGAGCCCCTGGGATCTATACCAACTAAACCCTTAAGTGTAGTGGCCGACTTATAATCTGAGTAACACTGACTTTGAGATTTTAAAGAAGAAGGTCTTTCTACTTTAATCTCAGTTCCATCTAATATAACCATGGTTTCTGGAAATACTTCTTTGAACTTTGGTGGCATATTGTCTATTATCACATCTCTATTAGGCCAAATGGGTACAGATCCAAATCTGAAAAACATATAGTTCATCCAATTTCGAAACAATAACCCAGCATCGGGTGGGGTGATACTGAAAAGGTTAGCTAAATGAATAAAGTCCACATTCAAACGCAGTTTAATGAGCACCATTAAAAACTGGTCTTGAAGCCTCATCGACTTGAACACTGAAATTCGTTTTGATATTTCAAATGGGATCTGTGATTCAGTTGGCACCAGAAACATAAATATATTCATGAATTGTGTGTACACAAATCCAGTATAGTACTTAAAGTTATTTTTAATGGATGAATCTCTCACAGATTCAACGGTCATTGGTTGACTTTGTTGGTGGCTTTTGCTTTGTTTCTCTACCTTGTTTATCACATTTTTGAACTTTAAATTTTCACGTCTAAGGTCTTCATTACACAGTATCTGTGCTGCTAGTTGCCTCTTCAACGAGTCATTTTCAGCTGTGATTGCCAAAAGCTGCAATGGTGCCACACCAGAATCTGGAAACAAAAGTAATTATATACAGCTATTGTTTATGGACATGCCACATATTTTGTATCATTAATCTATTTCAGTTGCCCCTGGTTAAACAAGCAGACAACCCTGTTGGTCAGTCTTTTCCTTGTGGACAGCTGGCCTTTCCAGTGGTTACAGACACTGACTGGAGCAAGGCTGATGATGAAGACTGGTCAAAAGTTGAGTTGACTTTGTCGGAGGCTGTTCAGTTGGAAAAAAACACAAGACAACAGAACAGCTGTGAGTTGTGGATGGACCAGCGGAGGCACAGAATTACTGCGTCCAATTTGGGCCGCTATATGAACAGACGCGTGTCTTTCACACAGAAATTTGTGGATTCTGTTCAAAAACAGAAGCCATTTAAATCACCCGCCACGTCATATGGCTCTGCAAATGAAAAGGTTGCCCGACTGATGTATCAGAAGAAAACTGGCAATGATGTGCATGACTGCGGGCTTGTAGTCAACCCGGCATTCCCATTCATTGGAGCCACACCCGATGGGAAAGTGTGCGACTCCAAGACAATGGAAACGGGTATCCTAGAAATAAAGTGCCCGTTTTCCATCAGGGACATGAGCATTATGGATGGTATGACTGCCATGAAAGGTCACACTCAATTCCATTTGGAAATGGATGAGAACAAAATCAAATTAAAAAAAATTCATGCATACTTCTTTCAAGTGCAGGGACAGTTGCTTGCTACAGGAGCCCAGTTTTGTGATTTTGTAACTTTTACAAAGTGTGAAATTCTTGTCGAAAGAATTTTTCATGACAAATCTGTCCAGTCTGATATAGTAAAAACAGCTAGAATGTTGTATAATACTTTCCAGTTTTAAAAGTATACCTGAAATAGAGCTGTCTTGTGGTTGAAATTGACTGCAAACGTCTTGATTAATCTGGCCGTCCGTTGCAACATTCTCTTTATTGCTGAAAGAATTATTGTTATGTTTTACAAATAATGGAAGATTGTAGCTTTAACATGTCAATGTTATTGATATGATTGTTTGATATGTTGTCAGGAAGCATTTAATGGCTCTTCTAATTTTACTAATTTATTTAGTAAAACAAATATGTTATGTCATAAAAAAGTGACAAACCTGTGAAGACATAATTATGTTATGGAAATGGGCTTTGTTTCAAAGGGTATTGTTGTTTTTTTTGCTGATGGCTTGAGAGGTGTATTAATAAACTGCATGATAATTGATCTATGATTGTTGTTATTCCTTGTTTCATGATGTAGAACTCACTAGACTACATAAAAGTGCAGGCTGTTTTTTCAATTAATCACAGTAGCCAGTATATAAAAAAGTATTTGAAATAACCCACTGGCCTGAAGCCCGGAACCAGTAAAATTCTATACCGGCAAGTTAAAATTTTGACCTGCCTGCCCAAAAGAGCATGTACAAAAAGGATGAACAATTTTGAAATTAATATTCAATAATACAACAATGTTCATAATTTTTTTCTCAAAATATATCATCACCTGATTTTCTTTCCATATGACTGACTACATGAAAACATCGCTATCATTTATAACGTTTAAATACTATATGAGTTTTATTTCCTCATTTTGGACAAGTTCAGTTGAAATTGTATGGCTTATGCCCGAATGCACAAGCCCTTTCAAACAAGTTATTGTGAAGACTACTAAAATGCATTTAACAAGTACATACTTGTTTGTTCCATCAGCAGAACTTGACAGTGGTATCAGGACTTTTTTCAAAGTTGCGGATACTGAGCGGTACTTAGGTGGTGGCCGTCTTGGTGTAATTTCCTGTCTTGAATATGGGGTGATAGCAGGTATTGGGTCTGGATAAGCTTCACTTGGCCTTCCATCGTGGAAGTGCTAAAATAACATAACATTGATATGCATAAAACTGATACTTATGCTGCTTCTCTTATAGCAAAATGTAAATAAGTAAACATTTCCATATCAAGTTAAATAAGATAATGTTCTGTCAAGAATACAACAGTAAACCACAATATAGACTCTTACTTGTCATCATAAAAGATTTTCATAAAAATAAACAAACTTTGATCTGGATCACTGAGAAGTCGTATTTACACTGTGCCATATAAGGAGTTTTACAACCGAAGTTGGCAATATAGTAAATTTTCATTGGTCAATAAATCGAATTACAATGACATAAGCAGCTCGTAACCATAGATGGAAATAAAACATTCAAGCGTTTGTATTGATCAAGAGCATAAGCCTTTTAAGTTTAACTATAGGCTAATCATTCATGCAATATTAAAAACGTTCAAACCTTACTGCAGACGTAAAGGCAGTAGTTTCCTCTTACGCTCTCTACATCTAGCTGGTGTTTGGGCCGACCGCAAGCTTTAATCCACTGCTTGCATCGCTCAAAGCTGATATTTCGGTTTCGGGAACGGATGGAACACAACACCACCTTCCAGACGTTCTTTATACCTACTATCGCTGTTACACAGCCCCCACTGGCACCATTTAACCATTTTTCGCGATTTAAAATAAGTTGCAATTATCACTTAGTTAGAGAATAAACCAGATCTCCTTTCGGTTAGGTTGTCCAAGAAAAACGCCCGGATGTAAAACTTTACTAGGTGCGCGTCAACGGACGATTTTCATTGGTTAATCGGTTATCGGTTCTAGAATTGTGGGCGGAGCCGTCTACTGGTTAATTTGTTAAACCTTGCTGTTTGTTTATGTGAGCAGTATTGTGTTACCATGTGAATATTTTGTTGGGTTTAAATTGTAAAGTGAGAACAGCTGATTAACTGCACTAGCAATTTAGATAATAAATCAAGCTCACACTATAGTCTAGGTGTGTGATAATTGTCTGCTTTATCAGAGAGATTGATACTCTGTGACTGAAAAATACACTGGAGAGCTGATAAGTGTGCCCTGTTAATGTTCAATATAGACTGGCGGACCGCAGTGGGATGTGTTAAATTATTGCTGATATCTTAGAGATTTAAACTGGTTAAAGGGAGAGTAGTAAATTAATTAAGATTTTTTTTTTTAATCAGCGTGTATTTTTGCACCAATATTTTTGTTTTAGTTTATGAAATAAGTCGTCATAAGTCTGCTAAAATGCGACAAAGATAATTAGGTAAAATTATTTACTGTATTTTAGACCCCTTCATTGAGTAAGATAGAAATAACTGAGTACCAAAACTTTAATATAGTAAGTTTTTGTATAGTCAGTATTTGATCGCAAACTGTGAGATGGATATCGATCTAAAGTCGATCATCGAGGCAGGTATGTTGCTAGGGCTTGGAGATGATAAATTGTTAGAGTATGTTGCAAAAGAAAAGGCCTCCATAGTAGAGCGATATGAGAGACAAAAGGAACGTGAAATGCGTAAGTATGAGATGGAACATGCAGTTGAAATGGAGAAAATTAAGAAGGCCGAACACATGTGAAGTCCATCACATCAAGGTAATAGTCATAAGATCACTGCGAAATTTCCTAAAATTACCAAATTTTGACGAAGGTAAGGATGATATTGATTCCTTTTTGCAACGCTTTGAGCGTTTTGCCATAGCGGCAGCGTGCGAAATTTCCTAAAATTACCAAATTTTGACGAAGGTAAGGATGATAATGATTCCTTCTTGCAACGCTTTGAGCGTTTTGCCATAGCGGCAGCGTGTGAAGAGTCGTCGTGGGCAACGACATTAAGCGCCCATTTGAAAGGAACTGCGTTGGCAGTATATAGTCGAATGACTACTGAAGATGCCTTGGATTATAAAAAGGTAAAGGTAACATTGTTGAAGCGTTTTCAAATGACTGAAGAGGGCTTCCGACAGAATTTTAGATGTTCAAAACCTCTTCCTAGTGAAACTACTTCCCAGTATGTGGTGAGACTGGAAAGCTACCTTGACAGGTGGGTTGAGTTATCGAAGACACCCCTTACCTATGAGGGCATTAGGGACTTATTTGTCACAGAACAATTATTAGAACAGGTAAGTAAACCCCTGGCGTTGTACCTTCGGGAGAGGAACCCAAAATCTGTGGAAGAGCTGGGAATGCTTGCAGACACGTACAACGAAGCTCATCAAGCCAATGCAGTAAACCATTATAACCGCGGAAGCCATAGGAAGTAAAACAATGCTACATTTGGAGATCTACAAAACATCTTGCACGGGATTGCCCGTCTTCAAAGAAGGAAAAAGGTGGATCGATGATAATGAATGCGATAGCCACACAAGGTGTGCGAGGCACGGGCGGTTATAACAGAGGTTGGCGAGGTGGATGTGGAAGCTAGAGAGGACAGTACAGCCAAAACAGAAGTTCAGGTGAAGGAACGCAACCTGGAGGCCGGGGACAGAAAGGCACGAATGCAGTTGGCTCAGCGTGCCTAGGGAAACTAGATGTGTGTTGCCGTGACAATGGTGAAGTGACGCTACAATGTGGTCATAGGCTGCCTGTTATGAGCGCGGCATGTGACCAGAATTCTACATATTCTAATGAGAAGAATATGCCTATTTGCGATGGTGTCATTGGTGAACAGAAAGTAACCGTCTTGCGGGATACTGGATGCAGTAGCGTCGTAGTTAAAGCCAAGTATGTTCAACCACAGGATTATACTGGGGCAAAGAAGGGATGTGTCTTGATCGATGGAACAGTGCGACTTTTCCCAGTGGCAGTCATCCAGATTAGAACACCATACTATTCAGGGACAGTCGAAGCCTTGGTAAAGGAGAATCCAGTGTACGATCTGATATTAGGGAATATCGAAGGAATAAGAGAGAACAAAGAGCCGCTGTGCATGGCAAAAGGGACTGTTAGTCCATGGTGATGCTAATGGAGATTCTACCTTCACTAAAGATGACAAGAATGCTGAGTTACTAGAGGAGAGAAATCAAACAGAAGAGGCAAACGCGGTTCAGACAAGAGCACAGAAAAAGGCAGAACGACAAAAGACAAAACCATTGAAGGTACCGTCCAGTATGCTTAATATCAACACGGAACAGACTGAAGAAGAATTGCAAAAGGATGAAACTTTAGAAAAGGTGCGATGTGAGGTGGACAGTGGCAGGAGAATAGGCTATCGTAATGGAAGTGAGGCATGGTTCATGGCGGAGAAGAAGCTCATCTATCGCATATACAAGAAGGAGGACAACAGTACAATACAGCAACTAGTAGTACCAAAGCTGTATCGGAATCACGTTTTGCAGGTGGGTCACGATAACCTAATGGCTGGACATTTGGGAACTAAAAACACAACGGACAGAATTCTGGCAGAATTCAAGCGATACTGTCAGTCGTGAAGTATATGTCAACGAACATTTCCAAAAGGGAAAGTTGTACAACTACCAGTGGGGGACATGCCACTTATTGACACACCGTTTTCTCGGGTGGCAATCGATTTGGTAGGACCGATACATCCACCGAGCGAGAGAGGTCATTGTTTTATACTTACTGTGGTGGATTACGCATCTAGGTATCCCGAAGCACTGCCTCTGAAAAAGATCGACACAGAAACTGTCGCAGAGGCCTTGTTAGAGATTTTCAGTAGGGTTAGACTACCGAAGGAAATACTCACTGACCAGGGAAGCCAATTCACTTCAAACCTCATGAAGGAGATATGCAGACTTTTGTCAATTAGTAAATTGACAACAACACCATACCATCCCCAGTGCAACGGATTGGTCGAGAGATTCAATGGGACACTGAAGACTATGTTGCGAAAGATGACGGAAGAAGAACCAAGGCAGTGGGACAGGTTTATCCCAGCACTTCTTTTTGCATATAGAGACACAGAGCAGGAGAGTCTCGGATTTTCACCGTTTGAACTAATCTATGGACGTTCTGTTCGAGGTCCACTAACAGTTCTAAAGGACATATGGACTGATAAGAATCAGAGTCTAATACCAAGACTACATTCGAATATGTGTTGGAGCTGAAGGAACGATTGGAAAAGACTATGAAGGTGGCGCAAGAAAATTTGACCAAGGCAAGCAAACGGTACAGAGCGTATGCCAATAGAGGAAAGAAGATGCGAACATTTGATGTTGGGGACTTAGCATTGGTTTTATTACCGACAGACAGCAACAAACTATTAATGCAGTGGAAAGGGCCATACAGAGTAGAAGAGAAATCAAATGAGAGGGACTATGTGATCAATGTTGATGGCAATAAGAAAAAGTTCCATGCAAACATGCTAAAGAAGTATACAGAATGGCAAGATGAAGGAAATATAGAGAAAATGGTGTCTGAAAAGGCATGTTTGTCCATTGCTGAAGATGACCAGGAAGAGACGTTTGTTGGTGGCAGGGCTATGAATGTTGAGTTACCAAGACTGACCAGTTCGGAAACAATAGAAGATGTTGACATAAACCCAGACCTAACTGAAGACCAAAAAGGGAAATTAAGGTCATTGATCAAAGGGTATGGTGATGTCATAACTGATATCCCAGGAAAGACAGATGTTGGAACACATAAAATCAAACTGACAACTGATGTGCCGATCATATCGAAAGCATATCCAGTGCCACAAGCAGTTAAGACGGAGATAAAGAAATAGGCAAAATGCTGGCAGCAGACATCATTACACCGTTTGAATCAGCCTACGCATCTGGAGTAGTGATGGTGAAAAAGCCTGATGGGAGCAACAGATTTTGTGGTGACTATCGGAAGATTAATAAAGTCACTGTATTTGATGCAGAACCGATTGGAAATCAGGATGAAATTTTCAATAAGATAGGAAAAGCAAAGTACTTCACGAAAATGGATCTAGCTAAGGGTACTGGCAAATGGAAATGGATGAAGAATATAGAAAGTATACCGCATTTACAACAGACTTTGGATTGTTCGAATTTCGCCCGATGCCATTTGGTTTGGTTAACTCAGGGGCATCGTTTACTAGGATGATGAGAAAAGTGTTACAAGACCTTGATGCAGTGGAAAGCTATGTTGACGATATCATTGAGTACACAGAAGACTTTGAAAAACATTTGATACAGCTGAAGGAACTGCTAGAACGTTTGAGAAAGGCCAAGTTGACAGTGAAACCCTCAAAGTGTAAGCTTGGCTACTCGACAATTGACTTCTTAGGACACACCGTAGGAGACGGAAAACTCGAGCCCGACAGAGGTAAGCTTAAAACCATCATGCAGTGTGTCTATAACTGTCTGCAAAAGACACAGAGTACGTGTATTTGGCCTTCCGTAGGAAAATGGACTTCGACACTGCTCGAGAAAAGGCAATTTAAGAGAACTGGCATTACCAGGATGTGAAGAACCTGAAGCCTCCTCTATACGAGACGGGGATTGCATTCAGCAATTTTCAAGAACACCAGGAAATGTACTTGTGGTGCTGTCATCAGAACATCATTGTGGAAGTTGAAAGATGCAGACAGCCCGCAGAGCAGTCTCAGTGAGAGTGTTGAACAAGTAACCACGACGATACGAATTACTAGATGTTAGTTGCTTACATTTAGATTGCTTCAATAAATACATTTGTGTTATTACTACAACATTGTCAGAGACGGGGACTCGAATCGAAATTGTCACTTCGTGACACTGTTGGACATCGACAGAAACGACAATTTTAATTAAATAAACGACCATAACACCACAGTTCCTGGGGTTATTTGGTTGATCATCAAACTTGGCTAATATATTAGGCCACTCTGTTTTATTATTTTGTTAAGCGTCTGCGTGCGCCTAGGTTTAGAGCTCCATTATAAAAAAACAAACATTTTGATCAGATAAAATGAGGTGGGGAAAATCGTCGGTTTCCGATATTTTCATGCAAGACGACGACATTTTTCAAAATGATGTCGACGAAAGTATTCGTGCATAAGACTGACCAGTTCGGAAACAATAGAAGATGTTGACATAAACCCAGACCTAACTGAAGACCAAAAAGGGAAATTAAGGTCATCGATCAAAGGGTATGGTGATAACTGATATCCCATGCAGGCCTTGAAAAATCCACTCGTCCGCTCGAATTTGCGAGTGAAGTTGAAGGTCGGGCGAGTAAAGTTTGTTAAATACTCGACCGGCCGGGCGAGTACTTTTTCCCGGTTCCGAAATATTAATCCAATGCCAAAACTCCTGCTACACCGATAGAAATCGTAAAAGAGTTGTCGAATGAACAAAATACTGTACACAAAGAAACTGCACTTTCGTTTTGACAATTTCAATGACGTCACGGGCACAGTAAAATAATTGTCGAATTCGGTTGCGCGGAATGCGCTCGATTTGTGGATGACACTGCTTTAAATCTAATCGATTATTATAGTATTTATACAGTGAAAAAGACCGTTTAGATAGGTCTTTCTGTGAAGAATTCAATTTGTGTATGTTTGTATCAATCAACTGAATTTGTACATAGTTGGTTTAATTGTTAATACAAGGGAATAATTCATGATCAACCGAGTAGCCAAAATTTACCAACATCATTTGTCAATCAAGCGTGTCTTTCAGTTAAAAGTCGTCTGAAAATTTCCAAACCGTTGAAACGTAAAATCAAAATGGAAAAAGGGGCGATTTTTAAGTATTTGCAAGGTGGTGGTGACAGAGAAAAGAAAGAAAAAGAAATGCTGTCTCAACGAGAACTGGAAAGACTTGAGAAGAGGAAAGAGTCACAGAAAACGTAAGGAAACCCTGCCATCCCCCTAAGTAAAAAAACAATAGTCCGATCATTTTGTTCCTGGGGTCCAAATAAAAAATGATGTGATGTCATTTATTTGTTTTGTAGTTTAGTGTCACTATGTAGGGTTAGTAAAAGAGAGAGGTTTAGTTGTGCTTTGTGTTGCTAATAAATAATGCACATTACCCAACCCTCTTTCTATTCTCTGTCTTCCCCCACATCTTTCATATGGTCCTGGTAAGGCATGAGGGAAAGTAAACAATAGCTATGTGCAGGGGAACCTATGTCAAATTTTTGCATATGTCTGAAATTTGTAGCAAGATTTTTAGTAGAAAGTCTCATTTAAATAAACTGTCTGATTCATTCACTGTATTTGCATGTCAAACTGACTTTGTTACATGTCAATTATTTTCATGTGTGATGGTTTTTACAGGCAATTTTATATAATGTTTTCTGTATTCTGAATCCATTTCAGGTATGACAAGACCAAAAGGAAGAGAAGTGTTCATGATGATTGGAGGGATGAATATGAATGGGTCGACTTCGCCGAGGATGGAAGTACCATGTTTTGTAAAGTGTGTAGACAATTTCCAGAACATTCTGACCAAGAGTCTTCACTTGTGAAAGGCGTCACCAAGAATTTTAGGAAAGAAACATTGAAGTTCCATGCCAAAAGTGTGAAACACAAGCTTTGTGTGGACAAGGAGAAAGTATTAGGTGAGCCAGACCAGACACCCATCGCTAAAAGTTTCAAAAAAGCTGAGGAGTTGAACTTCCCAATGTATGAGGCACTGTTCAACACAGCTTATTTTGTAGCTACAGAAAATGAATCTTTCTTGAAGTACCCAGAATTACTGAATTTGCTAGAAAAAAACAATGTTACAGTGAGTGAGAACTATAGAAATAACAAAGCTTGTAAAGAATTTTGTGTTTGTTGTGCTGATGTTATGAAAGATGAAGTGGCAAATGATTTGAAATCCACAAGATATGTTAGCGTTCTTTCAGATGGATCAACAGATAAGGGTATCAGGGAACAAGAACTTGTGTATGTCAGATATGTTGACTCAGATGGCAAACTGCAAACTAAATTGGCCGATATTGTACAGCTTAAGCATGGGCATGCTGAAGGTGTGAAAGATGGGA
Source organism: Congeria kusceri (assembly GCA_027627225.1). Classification (NCBI taxonomy): domain Eukaryota; kingdom Metazoa; phylum Mollusca; class Bivalvia; order Myida; family Dreissenidae; genus Congeria; species Congeria kusceri. Next base: position 7,482,640 of record CM051032.1, on the reverse strand, counting down.
TTCTACAGGGGCTTGAAACAGTAGGAGTGAACGCATATGTGTTAGCTAATAAACTTGTTGGTATAAACACAGACGGGGCTGCAGTGAATCTTGGACATAAGGGTGGGGCAGTGAAGCTATTGATTAACACTTTGAATGAAAAGGTGAATGGAGGAGACTGTAGTAAATACTTGACTATTGTGCACTGTGTAGCCCACAATCTTGAACTTGCGGTGTGTGATGCAAAGAAAGGCTGCCCCTATCTGGATGATTTTGAAATGGTTTTGAAGGGCATTTTCAAATTGTACTATTATTCACCAAAGCGCAGACGTGAGTTGTATGAAATTGCCGTAAACCTAGATATAGAACTAAAGCATTATGGTGGAGTAAAGCAAATAAGATGGTTAGCAAGTCAAAATCGAGCCCTCAAGGCTCTCCTGGAAAACTATGAAGTGACAGTTATTCATCTCCAGGAAATTGCCTCTGGATCAGATGAAAATGCTCATAAGGCCAAAAACTACTTGAAACATCTGACAACAGAAAGATACCTGACATTCCTCCACTTCATGCTAGATTGGACAGAGGTACTAAGTGATGTCTCAAAGGTTTTCCAAGAGAAACATTGTCTCGTTTCTCAAGTTTCTTCAAGAGTAAATGAACTGAAACAGAAACTAAACAGAATGAAATCAAAACGAGGTAAGAAGCTGAGACAATTTCTGCGAGAAAAGCAGAGTTGTCAGTTCAGAGGTATTGAAATTACTCAGCCACAGAAGAGGGGGAAGCAGCAAGACACATCAGCAATAATCAGTGATGAACTGAACAACCTCTTGACATCCACTGAAGACTTCCTAGACGAAAGGTTCATAAAACACATCGCTGGGGAACCACATTCCTTGTTCAGTGTATTCAACTTCCAAAACTGGCCAGAAAATGATGAAGCACACAGACAGGAGTTCCAAAATTATGGTGATGAAGAAATTGACAAACTTCTTCACTTATTTCCACCAAGGCTGCTGTCTGATGAAGAAAAAGAAAATGCCAGCGATGAATGGCTGGATCTGAAATTATACATGAAAAGAAAAAACTTTGAATCAGTTCAAGAAGGGTATGAAAACCTGTTGAAAAGTAAAGACACCGCCCACATTAAGAACATTTCTGCTCTTGTGAAAATCATGCTGACCATATCACCAAGCACAGCAGAGTGTGAACGAGGTTTCAGTAGAATGCACTTGATAAAGACTGATAAGAGAACCAGTCTTCAATATGACTCCCTGGCATCATTGGTCAGAATCAACTGTGATGGCCCAAAACTGAAAGAGTTTCAACCAGGACCAGCCATTCGCAAGTGGTTGGATTCTGCTAAAGGAACTAGACACACCTCTGGTCACAAACTAACGGGGCCTCGACCAAAGAAGCCAGCTGTCGTGGAGGTTTCATCCAGCGCAGACTCTGAAAGTGATAATTGAATTGTAATTTTGTCAAAATAAATACATTTTTTGACTAACAGATGTTTGTTTGTTATAATTTGACAAAGTCAGATGAAAGTTTAATTTAAGAAAAATGTCCTGGTTGAATATTATCATAAATAATGATTTTCGATATAAAAAAATGAGGGCGAGCAGATAAAACAGCAGGGTGAGTGGACTGTGAGGCCTACTCGCCCTACAGGGCGAGTGGCTCTGGAAAAAAATTTCAAGGCCTGCCATGAAAGACAGATGTTGGAACACATAAAATCAAACTGACAACTGATGTGCCGATCAGATCGAAAGCATATCCAGTGCCACAAGCAGTTAAGACGGAGATAAAGAAAGAAATAGGCAAAATGCTGGCAGCAGACATCATTACACCGTCTGATTCAGCCTACGCATCTGGAGTAGTGATGGTGAAAAAGCCTGATGGGAGCAACAGATTTTGTTGTGACTATCGGAAGATTAATGAAGTCACTGTATTTGATGCAGAACCGATTGGAAATCAGGATGAAATTTTCAATAAGCTAGGAAAAGCAAAGTACTTCACGAAAATGGATCTAGCTAAACGGTACTGGCAAATAGAAATGGATGAAGAATCTAGACAGTATACCGCATTTACAACAGACTTTGGATTGTTCGAATTTCGCCGGATGCCATTTGGTTTGGTTAACTCAGGGGTATCGTTTACTAGGATGATGAGAAAAGTGTTACAAGACCTTGATGCAGTGGAAAGCTATGTTGACGATATCATTGAGTACACAGAAGACTTTGAAAAACATTTGATACAGCTGAAGGAACTGCTAGAACGTTTGAGAAAGGCCAAGTTGACAGTGAAACCCTCAAAGTGTAAGCTTGCCTACTCGACAATTGACTTCTTAGGACACACCGTAGGAGACGGAAAACTCGAGCCCGACAGAGGTAAGCTAAAAACCATCATGCAGTGTGTCTATAACTTTCGAAAGAGAAACATGTCTGCAAAAGACACAGAGTACTTGTATTTGGCCATCCGTAGGAAAATGGACTTTGACACTGCTCGAGAAAAGGCAATTAAAGAGAACTGGCATTACCAGGATGTGAAGAACCTGAAGCCTCCTCTATACGAGACGGGGATTGCATTCAGCAATTTTCAAGAACACCAGGAAATGTACTTGTGGTGCTATCATCAGAACATCATTGTGGAAGTTGAAAGATGCAGACAGCCCGCAGAGCAGTCTCAGTGAGAGTGTTGAACAAGTAGCCACGACGATACGAATTACTAGATGTTAGTTGCTTACATTAGATTGCTTCAATAAATATATTTGTGTTATTACTACAACATTGTCAGAGACGGGGACTCGAATCGAAATTGTCACTTCGTGACACTGTTGGACATCGACAGAAACGACAATTTTAATTAAATAAACGACCATAACACCACAGTTCCTGGGGTTATTTGGTTGATCATAAAACTTGGCTAATATATTAGGCCACTCTGTTTTATCATTTTGTTAAGCGTCCGCGTGCGCCTAGGTTTAGAGCTCCATTATAAAAAAACAAACATTTTGATCAGATAAAATGAGGTGGGGAAAATCGTCGGTTTCCGATATTTTCATGCAAGACGACGACATTTTTCAAGATGATGTCGACAAAAGTATTCGTGCATAATTATTATCAATACTAAAGTTGGACAGGCGCTTAATACCTATTAAAAAGCGCCAAGAACAAGCGTCTAGTCACACTGGCCATAAAACCGTTTACTTTTGGTATCACGCCGACTTCCCTTTTTTTGTGTGGCAATTTTACCATTTTATAAGAAAAGGTAGCCATTTGGTTTGGTTAACTCAGGGGCATCGTTTACTAGGATGATGAGAAAAGTGTTACAAGACCTTGATGCAGTGGAAAACTATGTTGACGATATCATTGAGTACACAGAAGACTTTGAAAAACATTTGATACAGCTGAAGGAACTGCTAGAACGTTGGAGAAAGGCCAAGTTGACAGTGAAACCCTCAAAGTGTAAGCTTGGCTACTCGACAATTGACTTCTTAGGACACACCGTAGGAGACGGAAAACTCGAACCCGACAGAGGTAAGCTTAAAACCATATTGCAGTGTGTCTATAACTTTCGAAAGATAAACATGTCTGCAAAAGACACAGAGTACGTGTATTTGGCCTTCCGTAGGAAAATGGACTTCGATACTGCTCGAGAAAAGGTGATTAAAGAGAACTGGCATTACCAGGATGTGAAGAACCTGAAGCCTCCTCTATACGAGACGGGGAACCAGGAAATGTACTTGTGGTGCTGTCATCAGAACATCATTGTGGAAGTTGAAAGACGCAGACAGCCCGCAGAGCAGTCTCAGTGAGAGTGTTGAACAAGTAACCACGACGATACGAATTACTAGATGTTAGTTGCTTACATTAGATTGCTTCAATAAATATATTTGTGTTATTACTACAACATTTTCAGAGACGGGGACTCGAATCGAAATTATCACTTCGTGACACTGTTGGACATAGACAGAAACGACAATTTTAATTAAATAAACGGCCATAACACCACAGTTCCTGGGAGTATTTGGTTGATCATAAAACTTGGCTAATATATTAGGCCACTCTGTTTTATTATTTTGTTAAGCGTCCGCGTGCGCCTAGGTTTAGAGATCCATTATAAAAAAAAAAACATTTTGATCGGATAAAATGAGGTGGGGAAAATCGTCGGTTTCCGATATTTTCGTGCAAGACGACCACGACATTTTTCAAGATGATGTCGACAAAAGAATTTCGTGCATAATTATAATCAATTCTAACGTTGGACAGGCGCTTAATACCTATTAAAAAGCGCCAAGAACAAGCGTCTAGTCACACTGACCATAAAACCGTTTACTTTTGGTATCACGCCGACTTTCCTTTTTTTTTTTTTGGCAATTTTACCATTTTATAAGAAGAAAAGGTAGCCATATGGTTTGGTTAACTCAGGGGCATCGTTTACTAGGATGATGAGAAAAGTATTACAAGACCTTGATGCAGTGGATAGCTATGTTGACGATATCATTGAGTACACAGAAGACTTTGAAAAACATCTGATAACTGCTGAAGGAACTGCTAGAACGTTTGAGAAAGGCCAAGTTGACAGTGAAACCCTCAAAGTGTAAGCTTGGCTACTCGACAATTGACTTCTTAGGAGACACCGTAGGAGACGGAAAACTCGAGCCCGACAGAGGTAAGCTTAAAACCATCATGCAGTGTGTCTATAACTTTCGAAAGAGAAACATGTCTGCAAAAGACACAGAGTACGTGTATTTGGCCTTCCGTAGGAAAATGGACTTCGACAGTGCTCGAGAAAAGGCAATTTAAGACAACTGGCATTACCAGGATGTGAAGAACCTGAAGCCTCCTCTATACGAGACGGGGACTGCATTCAGCAATTTTCAAGAACACCAGGAAATGTACTTGTGGTGCTGTCATCAGATCATCATTGTGAAAGTTGAAAGATGCAGACAACCCGCAGAGCAGTCTCAGTGAGAGTGTTGAACAAGTAACCACGACGATACGAATTACTAGATGTTAGTTGCTTACATTAGATTGCTTCAATAAATATATTTGTGTTATTACTACAACATTTTCAGAGACGGGGACTCGAATCGAAATTGTCACTTCGTGACACTGTTGAACATAGACAGAAACGACAATTTTAATTAAATAAACGGCCATAACACCACAGTTCCTGGGGTTATTTGGTTGATCATCAAACTTGGCTAATATATTAGGCCACTCTGTTTTATTATTTTGTTAAGCGTCCGCGTGCGCCTAGGTTTAGAGCTCCATGATAAAAAAACAAACATTTTGATCAGATAAAATGAGGTGGGGAAAATCGTCGGTTTCCAATATTTTCGTGCAAGACGACAACGACATTTTTCAAGATGATGTCGACAAAAGTATTCGTGCATAATTATTATCAATACTAACGTCGGACAGGAGCTTAATACCTATTAAAAAGCGCCAAGAACAAGCGTCTAGTCACACTGACCATAAAACCGTTTACTTTTGGTATCACGCCGACTTCCCTTTTTTTGTGTGGCAATTTTACCATTTTATAAGAAGAAAAGGTAGCTATTTAGTTTGGTTAACTCAGGGGCATCGTTTACTAGGATGATGAGAAAAGTGTTACAAGACCTTGATGCGGTGGAAAACTATGTTGACGATATCATTGAGTACACAGAAGACTTTGAAAAACATTTGATACAGCTGAAGGAACTGCTAGAACGTTTGAGAAAGGCCAAGTTGACAGTCAAACCCTCAAAGTGTAAGCTTGGCTACTCGACAATGGACTTCTTAGGACACACCGTAGGAGACGGAAAACTCGAACCCGACAGAGGTAAGCTTAAAACCATCTTGCAGTGTGTCTATAACTTTCGAAAGAGAATCATGTCTGCAAAAGACACAGAGTACGTGTATTTGGCCTTCCGTAGGAAAATGGACTTCGACAGTGCTCGAGAAAAGGCAATTTAAGAGAACTGGCATTACCAGGATGTGAAGAACCTGAAGCCTCCTCTATACGAGACGGGGACTGCATTCAGCAATTTTCAAGAACACCAGGAAATGTACTTGTGGTGCTGTCATCAGAACATCATTGTGGAAGTTGAAAGATGCAGACAACCCGCAGAGCAGTCTCAGTGAGAGTGTTGAACAAGTAGCCACGACGATACGAATTACTAGATGTTAGTTGCTTACATTAGATTGCTTCAATAAATATATTTGTGTTATTACTACAACATTTTCAGAGACGGGGACTCGAATCGAAATTGTCACTTCGTGACACTGTTGAACATAGACAGAAACGACAATTTTAATTAAATAAACGGCCATAACACCACAGTTCCTGGGGTTATTTGGTTGATCATCAAACTTGGCTAATATATTAGGCCACTCTGTTTTATTATTTTGTTAAGCGTCCGCGTGCGCCTAGGTTTAGAGCTCCATGATAAAAAAACAAACATTTTGATCAGATAAAATGAGGTGGGGAAAATCGTCGGTTTCCAATATTTTCGTGCAAGACGACAACAACATTTTTCAAGATGATGTCGACAAAAGTATTCTTGCATAATTATTATCAATACTAACGTTGGACAGGAGCTTAATACCTATTAAAAAGCGCCAAGAACAAGCGTCTAGTCACACTGACCATAAAACCGTTTACTTTTGGTATCACGCCGACTTTCCTTTTTTTTTTTTTGGCAATTTTACCATTTTATAAGAAGAAAAGGCACAGTTAAAAGTATTGTAAGTGTTTGTTGTATTCTTGATTGGTACGCCTTACAGGTTGATTGGAAAGAAACTTTTACTTCTTTGTTTGAAAAAGTTGTCCACGCTTGCGAGACATTGTCAACAGGTCCACGTTTTAAAAGTACTATTGTTTTAAATGAAACTTTTTCAGAAAATAAAATTTTTGAATGCATGCTATTTTTGTAATTATAATATTTTTACATTTGATGCTAGAGTATTAAACATAAGTAAGAATTGTAAATAAGTATCAATGTGTTTTTTTCGGCGTAGCTGTCTAAGATCACTTTTGAAAACTGAATGTCAATAGAATTTGGCAAATTTTCTTTTTTGAGTGAATGCAAACTTACGACAATGGTTTAATGTATACCAACAACTGTTGCATACTTTTGGAGATTAAAACGTACATGATTGTTTACATAAGAAGTTAAAATAAAGTTATAATAATATCTTCGACATACACTCTAGAACTGGACATAATTATGAACATATTTTGTCATTGTATGTCAAGAACATAATATTATATTCGTTCTCAGAATCAATCCACTGTTTTGTTTAGCCTAGCGGCACGCTCAGTAAATAACAATTGATTCTATCGAGTTCAACAAACGATCATTCTAAAATTAGCGCGCGTTTAGCTGCGGTGTATAGCTGTTATAATATACATGCATCAATTAGCGTCCAGAGAATCATAAGAGCGAATATTTCAATAAATGGGGAATTTATGTTTATAAACTGACTGTGCATGTTAATTTGAAATTGAATGGCGGTTGCGTTCTATTAAGGATTAAATACAATTGCACATTTCTATCAACTTCTCCATTACATGTTAATCAATTTATAAAAATATATATTTCAATAAATAAAATCTGGTGAAATAAGTATAGGTATACGTCGAACTGTCATTCATGTTACTTTTACTTTATTTTCGTAGCATTAATACATTATTTGCAATACCAATTATACACAGAAACACTTGATACGTCATATTCCTACCGCCATAATCTAATGAAATTTTATGTTTGTGTTATCAAAAATGGAAGTCATCATTATTTCAAATGCGCCGAATGTTCCCTGAAGATTGCTTTTAATAAGGATACACAGTATAAATGATTAACTGACTTAGAAATGTGTATGTATTATGCATAGATAACTTCCAAGATGAAGGTATGGTATATTACTTGAGAACAACTGTACGCGTCTGATACAGAATAATTTTCATTCATTCCCGCAGTTATTTTCGTACATTGTTAATTTGTTTAATTTGGCTGACACATTTATATAATAATGATGTTAACGAAAATTATTTACGTTATTCATGTATCACTGGTGAAAATATGGGGCGGTACAAATATTAATAATTATTGAATTAATCACACATTAATTTTGGGATATGAGAAGTTTTCTTATGGTGCTAAAAAATCTGGAGTCTGAGAAGTCGCCTTGTCCAGGTGGGGACCGAAAAATCTGGGGTCCGAGAAGCCACGTAACCGATCATCTTGGCCCTCTTGTATTATGTTTAGGGTAAAATGGTATCTCATTATTAATGTCAATGCCGATTGTCTTTTTTAAAAGACATTTCTTGTTTAAAGATCCAGAACCCAGAGCATTTGATCCTTCAAAATACAGGGAGTTTGATGATGTCTATGGCCAGATAACATCTGAGCGCTTCTGTCCGTCTGAGAACCAGATGCTTGCACATACATCAGAAATCTGCTCAGTGAAAATGTCAGCAGAAACAGTGCGTGACTATGTACTGTGTGTGGACTGTGGAAAACCCAGGTATTGTCAACAAAGCATGGTTTTAGCATATCTATACACAGTTTAATTCTTAAATAGGCGGATAAGTGTAGTTATGCTTTTTTAATACTTATAGTTATTTATCAGTTCTTTATGTAAATTGCAAAAGGAGTTCTTTAAAAGTGTTGTCTAATTCTTACATATACATTACATGTACCTCATATTCAGTGTTAGGATTTTTAAGTGTATAAAATTAATTGCGCCACACATTTGTTGACAGTTTTTTTCAGTCAATATTTTTTTATTGTTTTCTTAAATAAAGTGAATATGTTAAATATTCCAGATGCATCTACTCGGCGAAGAAACTATCGAGGGAGGAAAGGGCAGATCTGGATGTACTGAAGGAGGAGGCAATCTACACCTGTGGTGGTGTGCTTGTGCCCACAACTCATCCACTTGATGGAACCATTGCTGTCCAGCCGAATGTTACCTGCTTGGCCCCCATTGCGGCTCACTACTATAGTAGCCGTTGTAGTTTTCCAGCAGTATGTTTTAATTGTGGGTCCAGTGATATTGCAGACATTTCTATGGAATTGAAACCGACGTTTCAGACTGTTCATCCTGTCTGCCAAGACTGCCGAGCGAAGTTGGTGAAAGAAAGAACAAGGGGTAAAAAGCAAATGAAAAGACGATAAACAATCAAGTTTGACCTTGATATTCATGTAAATTAGCCAAAAAAAAGGAAAGGAGAATCTGCGTGATACTAAGTTTTAATTACTGTGTTTGCAAATTATGTTTTGAGTACATTTTTACTTTAAATTGTGATCTCTTTTCAACTATTACATGTAAATTGTTGTTTATGATTTATAGTGTAAGATACAATGGCTCGCAGGAATCAGGTATTAGTATTCGCATTTTGGCTAGCTCAGCATAAATCCGAAATTTGTATTTAATACTTAGCATTCCATATTAATTAAATAGCTTTTTGGGGTAAATATTCACATTATGTCTATCGTTAATACTCATTTTTGGAAATTTAAAACACATTAAGCAATTTTACTGTGTAATTCAAAATATGGTTTTTAAGCAATATTTAATATTTTAATATTACATTTTATTATAACTTCTGTTATGTTGTTTTATTTTTGCCTTAGCTAGATAAGATTAATATTGTCCGTTGCTGAGAATTATAAAATATTTCAATGAAACTTGGTATACATGTATACCAATATACATTTTGGAGATTTGAAATCCATTTAGCAATGTTATTGAATCCATTTAGCAATGTTATTGTTTAATTCAAAACTTGTAGTTTGTTTTGAAAAAAAAAGTTTAGATTGCAATATGACATTTTGTATAAATATCTTCGTATCTTTTGTTTTGTACAAAAGGTATATATTGCCCTTTGTTAATGAAACTTGGTATCAATGACACCAGGCATTTTTGAGATTTAAAACACATTCAGAAAACTTAATGTATAATTCTAAATCTTGTATTTTTTGTTTTCAAGAAATATGTGTAGATATTTAGATATAAATGTGACATTTTGCAATATGACATTTTGTCATATCTTCTGTATTATTGTTATATTTGTTGAGTTTACAACAAAATGTTTATACTGCACATTGTTTCAGTTGTAAGATATTTCAATGAAACTTGGTATACATGTTTCCTAGGTGCGTATTCACATAGCTCCTTTGGGAAAACTACAGTACAGTAAATTTCTTGAATTCATAAAACTCTCTAAGTCTGTGACTGTTTCATCTATTGGTCATTTTACATTTGAATGGTCTAAACTAGTAAATGTTGGCTAGGTCTTTTATATTTTACCATTTTGTGAACATTTAGCATTTGATTTCACATATAAAATTTGATCTGAAAGTTTTACTTAAGTACACATTAGTTAAGATTTCATTAGGAGCTTCGTGTATATCGCCCTACAAAGCATACAATCACAGCAAAGTAACTAACTACTAGGTAGTCCCAAAGTAACTAACTACTAGGTAGTCCCAAAGTAACTAACTACTAGGTAGTCCCAAAGTAACTAACTACTAGATAGTCCCTATTAATATTGACTTCTGCATACAGATATCAGTTACTTTTAATATTGACTTCTGCATACAGATATTAGTTACTTTTAATATTGACTTCTGCATACAGATATTAGTTACTTTTAATATTGACTTCTGCATACAGATATTAGTTACTTTTAATATTGACTTCTGCATACAGGGATTAGTTACTTGCAGTTTCCTATGTGACACTAAATTTTGGCAAACATGTTCATGTTAATTTGAGTTCTCTGAACGTGCCTCTGTATTAATTTATTATTAAAGATGTCATATATTGACAATACTTGTATGATTTTGTATTACATACATGTATGCCTACTATAAAACTATCTGTAATAGTGTTTTTGTAAAGATGTGGTCATATATTTTTGTAAACGCTTTAAGTATTGTGTAAGATTTCTATAGTCTATCATTAATAGAGTTTAAACTAGTCAGCTGTTTGTTAATATGTTAGATTTAATGTTTCTGTTATTGTTGTTTCTTTCTCTTATTAAAAACATTAAAAACGATTCATATTCTTATTTTAAAAGTTTGGTTTTTTCGAAATGAGTTTGTGTGTTTTTGTGAATAGGTAGCTAGGTTTTGCGAAAGGAGGTTGACGCTTAACAAAATAAAAAAACAGAATGGCCTTATGCCCTCAAACATTTTCATCAAGTTTAGTAAAGATTGGATGAGAACTGTTGAACATAGAGGCTAGAGCAGAAACTGCTACAAAGGTCAATTTTAGATCAATGAAGGGCCACTCCAGAGTTCCTTGGGCGATTTGGCCAATTATGGAACATGGTCAAGATATTAGGCCCACAAACATTTTTGTCAAGTTTTGTGTGTATCGGATACCAACTGTTGGAGTAAGATAGCTAAAATGGCTAAAAAGCCAATTTGATATAATTCCTATGGGGATTTGGCTGACTGTCAAACTTTTTGTTTCCATCACCATTCAGATGACATTTCCAGAATCACTGTGAGCTTTTTATATCTTTAGGATTTTTTATGTTAAATAACCTGCAATAAATTACATTGCAAGTCAGATTACACATGTAAATGAGTAATGTTCATAGTGTCGAAAAGCCATCAAATTGTATCATCACAATATATCAATATGCAAACATGAATTTGAAATAATTAAATACCCATCATCAACCAAATGGGAGGGTATTATGAGCTGTTAAAAATCATTTGAGGCATGTCGTGGGAAAAGCAGTCCGCACTAGCTAATCTGGGATAACACTTTCCACCTACAGTGGATTTATGTTTAGAAGAGGCTTCTTTGAAAGAGAAAATACTATTGAAGTTTTGTCCAAAATAAGCCTGTGGGACTGCACAAGCTGATCCAGGATGACACTTTACGCACGTGCATTAAGCCCATTTTTCCCACGACACGCCTCATTTAAAGTCATTGGGACTGTTTGTGCACGCAATTGCCAGTGTGCTGTTGTTTATTTTCTATTTAATTCGCATAATAGTATTTTTATTGTTGTATTTTCGTTAAATGTATTCTTTACCGAAGCATTCTGAAATATCTAAAATCTTGTTTCCCATCATCAGGCGTGCATTGACAAAATAAATCCCCATGAAATAAACTGAGCTTTATTCACACAAAGTGGGATCAAGCAAACACGGGCAGTCTAATTATGTCATCTTCTTGATTTTAGTGACATCATTTTATGTTTTCTATAATATAGTGTGTTTTTTTCGTTTATTTTCAAATTAAAGACAGAAAATGCTGAGATAACTAGAATACTAGGTAAGTGCCAAGGCTGGTGGTTTGGGTTTCCTAAGCATTGCTAAAAACTTACCTTTATTCAACACTAACCTGGTATTCTCTATTTGATTTAAGCATATGGACCAGAATTTTCTAGACCCAGGAGTTTTGCAATTTGCCAGGACACACAGAAGGGAAGTGCTCCTCTACCCAACACAAAGGGATAAGCTGCGTATAGGCAGTTCATAATGTGGAAGCACGGGCAAGGGCGTGCTGGGGTTAGATGTGTTGCACCCAACTGTTGTGTATGTAGCTAAACAGACCAGATGGCTGACCCATATGACCAATAAACAGGGTTCAATGCTCCAGGAAGATTTGCTTAGCTTTCATTTGACTATTCATCCTGAATCCTAATATAAGAAATATTTAATCAGAGGTCACAAAGAAACTTGAATAAAACAATTTCAATTTTTTTACTAAAATTCAATGAATATCAGGGGAAGTCACAAATTTAATAGCCATGTGACAAAAGTAGTTGCACCCCTAAAGTCAGACGTCAGAGCATGACGCCTGGTCTACAGTCCGATATCGATTTACTACTGATTGAATACCACGACAGACTGGGGAGACTGGGATGTGGAACCTTCTACTGAGTGAATACCACAACAGACTGGGGAGACTGGGATGTGGAACCTTCTACTGAGTGAATACCACGACAGACTGGAGAGACTGGGATGTGGAACCTTCTACTGAGTGAATACCACGACAGACTGGGAAGACTGGATGTGGAACCTTCTAATGAGTGAATACCACGACAGACTGGAGAGACTGGGATGTGGAGCCTTCTACTGAGTGAATACCATGACAGACTGGGGAGACTGGGACGTGGAACCTTCTACTGAGTGAGTACCACAACAGACTGGGAAGACTGGGATGTGGAACCTTCTACTGAGTGAATACCATGACAGACTGGGGAGACTGGGATGTGGAACCTTCTACTCAGTGAATACCATGACAGACTGGAGAGACTGGGATGTGGAACCTTCTACTCAGTGAATACCATGACAGACTGGAGAGACTGGGATGTGGAACCTTCTACTCAGTGAATACCATGACAGCCTGGGGAGACTGGGATGTGGAACCTTCTACTCAGTGAATACCATGACAGACTGGAGAGACTGGGATGTGGAACCTTCTACTGAGTAAATACCACGACAGACTGGAGAGACTGGGATGTGGAACCTTCTACTGAGTGAATACCATGACAGACTGGGGAGACTGGGATGTGGAACCTTCTACTCAGTGAATACCACGACAGACTGGAGAGACTGGGATGTGGAACAACCTTCTACTCAGTGAATACCATGACAGCCTGGGGAGACTGGGATGTGGAACCTTCTACTGAGTGAATACCATGACAGACTGGAGAGACTGGGATGTGGAACCTTCTACTGAGTAAATACCACGACAGACTGGAGAGACTGGGATGTGGAACCTTCTACTGAGTGAATACCACGACAGACTGGGGAGACTGGGATGTGGAACCTTCTACTGGGTGAATACCACGACAGACTGGGGAGACTTGGCTGTGGAACCTTCTACTGAGTAAATACCACGACAGACTGGGGAGACTGGGATGTGGAACCTTCTGTAGCTCCATGATGACATTACTTCTCCACAACAGTACTAGTTACAAGTTAAACAAGTAAAACACGCCGGCTCCAGAGATTCGTCTGTGTGATGACCAGTTTGTAAGAAAAGGTCCTGATCAAATACTTTTCAGTTCCGAATACTTTAAACAGAAAATGAGAAAATTAACAACGACAGAGAGCTAGGCCGCGAAGGACTTCCCACACTGGGTGCACACACAAGACCGCGGTTCATTGTGTGTGCACCCAGTGTGGGAAGTCCTTCGCGGACCGGTAACTTCTTAGAACCCACAAAAGGACGGAAAGATGGTTCTGACTGTATCCTATAGTGTTTGTCAGATAAGATAGGATCCCAGTTTGTTAGAGAACAAACAGAGGACTCCTTAAAGAAGTTGATAACGTGTCACAATTATATACATATAACTATATAGTGTATATAAATAAACTATATAACCTACAATTGAACAAGGATTACACAAGAAAGATTTAAACGATAAAAGGTGTTAAACGGTGTTGAAGGTTTAATAAAAAGAACATACAGTCATGTGACGTGAATCAATGAGTAGGAGAATCAATCGTAACCACTCAGCCTATCTTCGTAAGCCGAGTTACTTTCCACTTGTCGGTAGGACAATGTGGACAAACATTAAACTTCGATGCAGATACAATTAAATAGCGGACATAGATAACGCTTGAGTGTGTTATCAGTGTAATTGATACCAATCGACGATGAGGCAGAGGGAAAATATCTTGTAACATTTATTTACCTGACATTTACGGAAATTATGTTAACTTTTATCTTATTAGTTGTTGATTTATTGTTTGCACGTTGTGTTGTAAGTAAAACTCCAGGGTGAATTTTTTTAATCTTTGAACATAGCATACAAGAATTAGAGTAAAAGGGGCAACATTAGATTTTTTTTTATTTATTTATGAAGATTTAATAATTATTTGTAAAACAGAATAAATATTAACAGCTTAGCGTGGCTCACTACTAAACAATGCATTAAAATGGTGACTGTTCAATCTAATAGTATATCTCGTATTATCCAAGTGGCATGTGGGTGATGTTTGCCAATCTGTGCGGGTTATTCTATATAACAATAAAAGGCATCAAATTTATTTCTAACAAAACTACCTTCAACCGGACCCATTTTTATATATTTGTCAGGTCAACTCATACCCCTGGCCGGGAAAATTCCTGACAGTCTCCTATGGGAACAGACCTTGATGGGCAGAGATCGGAATTATTTTGAGAATGACTTGGGCAAAGAAATAAGCCCAGAGTTGGCAAAATTTAAGAAACAGTTGGTAAAGTTAAAAACCATGCAACTTAAACATTAAAGGCTGAAATATCTGCCGGTGCCAAAAGTTGACAAGGCACTTTTAGAGTACTGTTAAACAGGAAACAAACGCTTAAGATGACGCAAGCGTAGGACGACACAATCCAAAATCACAAGACATGTTGTGCCATGCAATAATCTCCACACGTTGTGCCATGCAATAATCTCCACACAGTAAAGCAGGACAACCTCAAAAAGAACATACCAATAAACCATGACCATTTTTAGTTATTATTTATTGGTACACTTATAGAGCATTAAAGGCCAGGAACTAATTGGCTTTAATTTTTGCCAATTACAAAGCGCATTAAGATTGCCCATATCTTTACAAGTGGTGAATTCAGGTAACATTGCAGAATTACTGGAACAAGAGCTGTTTTCAAAACAGGTATGTCCCCTTTAGGTTAAAAGCAATCTTAACAAGAGAACAGCCTACGGGTGCTGCAGGCTCAACTACCTCAAATTTGATAGTATTCTGGCCTTTTGTTAATAGAATGGGTTCATCAATAACTCTTATACAGGTGTGTGATTTTTCGATTTTTTTTTGGGGGGGGGGTACACCAAGACCGCTGGCGTATGTTAGGCAGCCCGAAAATCCAATTTCGAAAAATTCTCTGCATATTGCACTCTGTTGTTTCTCAATCTTCCTATCAAATTTGGTGTTTGAAAAACGTATCAGTTTTTCTTTGCTGATTTTGTCTGAAAATTGCTTCATTCTGAAAATGAGACGCTCTAAACGAGGATTATTGAAAGAACAAACGACTCTCACCAAATGTTGTCAATTGACAAGTCGGTGACAAACAAATTTTAATGGAAATGGCTAGAAACAACTGTAGATGTAAAGCAGAAAGCAATATCAGTCTCGAAATGGATTCGGAAGATCGACTGTCCTGGTAAAGCGAAGTGTCTTCCTTGTGAGAAAATAGTTAAAGCCAAGTTTCAATAACTGAACACTGTAAAAGTGCTGACCATATTTCAAAAGTAAAAACATTGAGCAATAATGAAAGATTACCAGCATCGTTTACTGGGATTGGGAAACCAAAGGACGAACATTACGGAATGCACCCCTTGTTTGTTAGCAGTTCCAGAACACAACAACTTCTGCAGAACCAACTACGAAACCAGTAACTTCTTTTCTGAGCAAATTTCGTGATGATTGGCCTGTAAATGTGGCCTCTAGTGTTCACAATCTTTTTGTTCAATTTGGCCCGATGACCTAGTTTTTCACCCCCAAATGACCCAATTTTAAACTCTTCCGAGATAACATTGAAACAAATATTCTGAATAAGTTTCAAGAAGATAGAGTAAAAAATGTGTTTTCTAGACTGTTCACAAGCTTTTTCTTCAATTTGGCTTTGTGACCTAGTTTTGGATCCCATATGACCCAGTTTCAAAATTGTCCAAGATATCATCGGGACAAATGTTCTGAGCAAGTTTCAATATGATTGGGCTACAAATGTAGACTCTTGAGAGTTCACAAGCTTTTTCTTCAATTTGGCCTGGTGACCTAGTTTTTGACCCCACGTGACCCAGTTTTGACCTTGTCTAAGATATTATTAAAACAAATGTTCTGAGCGAGTTTCAAGTAGATTGGGTAAAACATTTCACCTAGTGACCTACTTTTTGACCCCACATGACCCAGTTTCGAACTCGTCCAAGATATCATTAGAACAAATGTCCTGGGCAAGTTTAATGGAAATCGGGCAATAAATGTTACTTCTGGAGTGTTCACAAGCTTTTTCTATAGCCATATAAGGAAAACTGCCCCGCCCCCTGGTGGCCATGTTTTTCAACGGAGCGGAACCATTTTCAAACTCGGCCGAGATATCATAAGAACAAATGTTCTGAGCAAGTGTCATGTTGAATGGGCAAAAAATGTTACTTCTAGTGTTCATAATTTTTTTCCAGGGCTCGAATTTAACTTTTTGCCACTAGTAATTTTTGGCGAGTGACTTACATTTCAACTGGCAAATATTTCTTCATGCAATTTCATTTAGTAATAGCAAAATCAACTAAATGCCCTTATTTTTGTTGAAATGTGTACACTGCAGATCTGTTATATCGCGATATAGCTGGATCGCGATATAACTTTAGGTCATTCATGTACATAATTAGATATACGAGAGTCATCCGTAAAGTTCGTGGACATGGTAATTTTTTTGGGAATACTTTTTTACAATAAAATATCATTAAAGCAGCAAATGATGAACACATATTATATGTACTTTGAAAAAAATCATTACCGTTCTTTTTTAACAAGTTGCTAAGGCAACCACATGCTAACGCTAACGGTTAACGCCAACTATTACCAGAAGGTTAACTATTTTTTATGTTTATTATATTAAGAGTATAATAAAATATAATCCTATAGAACAAATATAAAATAAATATAAAAATACAACATACAATATGATCGCCCTAAATAAAAGGGCTAAATGTCGGTTTTCTCTCTTCACTTTTCATGTAATTCGGCCAGACCTAGTGCACGCGTTCTGGAAAAAGAGGCCAGGTATCGAAATAGAATCCATGATCCTTCATCAGGATAACGCCCCAGCTCATCGGTCGCACGAGATGATAATGACGATCGATTTCATTAGTCTAGAGCGGATCAAACACAGTCAATACAGCCCTGACTTTGCTCCAATGGACTTTGCGGTATTTCCCCGCATGAAGAGCGAGTTGAAGGAGAGTCATTTTGTTAACATTACGGACATACAGATTGCAGTACGGAAATCAGGAAATGTGACTTGGAATGGTTTAACAATATTAACACTACGTGCATAGACAGACATGAAAAGTGTGTGCTGTGCGGAGTGGAATACTTTGAAAAACTGTGACTGGACCTGATAGTTTTCTTTTTGACGTCCTATCTGCAACGTTAAAATGCTCTGTGACACAGCATGTGTGTATGTTTGTTTGAACGGTACACGAGTTATTTGTTGACAAGGAAATCAACTTGAGAGAGGTGGATCTAAGATGGGTCAACGCCATAACAAACTCCATAAAACAGTGTCCTGGCCCTGCAATCACACAAATCACTGTGCTTCGTTTACACGAGGTATACTGTTAACAGAACAAAACATTTATCATTCATATATTAAATATATCTGTTTGAAACACCTTTAACGAAGTAATACCATCTTATCAAATTTCCAGATTATGTTTTATATTTATAAAATAAAATAAAAAGTTTATCAAAAAAGTTGAACTATGGCAACA
Organism: Congeria kusceri; assembly: GCA_027627225.1. Lineage (NCBI taxonomy): Eukaryota > Metazoa > Mollusca > Bivalvia > Myida > Dreissenidae > Congeria > Congeria kusceri. The sequence continues at coordinate 7,464,205 of CM051032.1, read as the reverse complement.
TGACTTAATATGTGGTTTCATATTTTAATGTGTGGTTACAATTACTGAAAGGAAACGTGTATGCAAGAAACTAAATCACATTTAATGAGTATGTGCCACACATATTATGTTACATTTGCAAAGTTTTTACAGGGAAGTGAGAGGATTGATCAGTTCGGAGGAGTTCTCGACTTTAGGTGGCAACCACCTGATCAAGGCCATGAGTGTTATACTTCCCGAAAATCCTTCTAATGCCAATGTGGAATGCCTATGGTAAAGAATTATAGAAATACAGTTGTTAGATACCTTTTAAGATCAGATAAGTTTTAAGTTCTCCCTTATATGGCTATATAGGCAACTTGGTCGATCTTTTCAGAAACTACTTATTGTATTTGAAATTACTAACACAGAAGTGTTCCCTAAGTGAACATTTATATTTTAAAATTATAAAAATCTGCACAGGCTTCCTTGAAACCGCAAATACCATAAAAGCAGAAAGTGCCGTACTGCACAGTCTAATCCAGGACGACACTTTACGCACATGCATTAAGACCGGTTTTCCCACGACACGCCTCATATGTGCTTTACCAGGGTCATTGGGGAGCATCCATCAGTTTACTGATATCCTTGTTTCTATACCAGTCATTGGGGAGCATCCATCAGTTTACTGATATCCTTGTTTCTTTACCAGGGTCATTGGGGAGCATCCATCAGTTTACTGATATCCTTGTTTCTTTGGGTTTTTATGAAAATTTAATCAAAAGATTGCTTAACAGTAGTATTTTTGTAGTTAAGAGATCCTGAATTTCTTATGCATGTTGCATGCATACATAGAATATTAACACTACACACAGAAAAGTTTTAATATGCAAATTTATATGAATTAAAATTATGTAATGATTTTTCAAGACTTCAACCAAGGAGGGTCTCGGCACTGTATTGTCCGTGCCAGCATACAGTGCCTAGAACTATGCACATGTGACAGACATGTTCAACCTCTATGATAAATCAGACGATGGAAAGAGCTTCCCACAGAATGTAAGGGCAATAAATTTCAACACATGAAATACAACTCCCATAACATCATCTTATACAGATAAATGAATAAAAAAATCATTTATAATTATGTCATACACATAAGCTTTTTATGCATTTGCGAATTTAGTATCACATACTATTTAAATTAGTTAAACAAAATGTGCAATTAGCTAAACCGTAAATTAAAAATTTACAGATCTTCAGACTAACTGCAAAATCGCTGAGCAATCAGCAGTGCACGCCATACTTGGCCAAGGCGTCCAGCTCAAATGGCATGAAGGTGGCAAATACATTTGTTGAAGATAAAAAAGGTACGAACTATATGACACTAATGTAAGATTGTAACAACACTGGAGTGATTAATATAGAGGATATTAATTTTGTTAGTTTTATTGTAAGATCGTATTTCATTGCATGAGTGGCCATATAAAGCATATTTTAACAGTGTGAATGACAGTAAGTATAAAAAAGTAAATTATCTGCAGTGTTGTAAATATGTAGACTTTGTGAATATGAACAAACCTGTGAACATAATCTGTTGCAAATAAATGAGTCCAAGCAGATATTACTTTCAAGTATTGTGCCAGTTCTACAGAACTGATTAAATACTTTGGATTGTTTGCTTTGTGGTGAATTGACCGTTTGTGCTGACCGTTTCGACCAGTCACCGTTTGGTGCGGGTTTGACGCAGCGAAAGTAGCTCAGCAGTTCTGGTTTTCACATTGTACTTCTAAGAGGTCATCTCTACCTTCGGGTGTTAGATCAGCGTACATCACTTCTGTTGAGCTAGCCTCCAGTCTTGGTCGACAAGACATTGAAGGTACGTACTTCTTATTAAGTACAACAGCTTGTTGAAGGTTGAACACTTTCAGTTCACTTTGAGTCATCATTTAGAACTGTGTCCCACCACCATCCACACATGGCATAATTAATAATGCTTTTAATATTTAAACAATGAGACACATAATATTGACCACGCTAGATGAAGAGACATTCAGTGAAGTAGAAAAGAAACATCACAACATAGACAAAATGCTCGGATATACAGGTAATTAATTACTAAGGTTAATTAATAATACAAGTTAACAGAGTTGACCAAACAAAAGTTAAATTTTGGCACATATAACTGCAATGCTTGCAAATGAATATGTTCATTGAAAACAAGTTTGATCATGAAACAAAGTGACAAGACATCTTAATGTAAACTTTTCCATAAAAGGTGACATATCAACTGCAGTTGATAAGCAAAAGTACGCTGCCCTAGCCCACAGGCTGGCACATAATGTTCTGCCAAGGGTCACGCTTCAACTTACAATCAACGGAGAAGATGCCATAATACCCATGGAGTTCTCTCACAAATTGCAAAGCTCGAGAAAGAGATCGAGATGCACTTCGGTAAGCAAGAAGAGTGAATGAGTGAGTGAGTGACCGAGCGAGTGAATGACTGAGTGTGTGAAAGTGTGAGTGAGTGAGCGTGTAAATGAGGTTCGCTAAAATATGATATGCGCACTTGACATACACGATGACAAACAAAAGAAAGCTCTTCTACTCCAATACATATAGACATACATTATTTTTAATAGCTTTACCAATGAGCAAAAGGGACAAGGCACATAAGTCATATAATAATAAGGACAAATAGTTTAACAAAGATGTTTTCACAGTCTGGTTAACAGGTGTGAATTGATCTAAGTCTTTTTAAAAACTTGTTCTTTTATAGAGGTATGTATATTGTATGTGCGACTTATGGACCGATGTGTGTTGTACATGGCTTAAATTGACAATTTTTTTTTTACTACAGCAGTGCTCCAATACTTTTTTGTAGAGTCAGACAAAACTATGAAATCATTAATGACATTAAACAATGAAAAAACATGTAGCCTAAGCCAAATTCAGGTACTGATATATACTGGAGGCGCCTCGTGGGAAAACCGGTCTTAATGCATGTGCGTAAAGTCTGCACAGGCTAATCCAGGATGGCACTTTCCACCTACAGTTTATTTATGTTTAGAAGAGACTTCCTTGAAACAGAAAATACCATAAAAGCGGAAAAGGTTTTCCCACGACGCACCTCATTGTATCATTTTAAGGAAATGGAGCTGACCATGACTAATGAAGCAGCTCTGGAGATCAGAGGCACAACGCCAAAAAAGGGGACAGGAACATGGCCATGCGTCAGGACGCCTACGAATGTATTTTCAAAGTATATGAGGTCCTTCCGCGCCGAAGCTGCATTATGTGAGGACCCGGGGTGTGTCCCAGCACCCCTACCTAATTTTACATTTTAGACTCATCAACAGTTTGAACAAATTTTGAATCATAGGTGCAATTTCCAGCTATTTATCTTTTACTGAAGTATTTTTAATTCTGGTGTGGTCTTGTGCTTTGGGGGGAAGCCGGAGTACCCGGAAGAAACCCCACCTGTCTGGTACGGCGACCACAAACCAAACTCACTTGCGCTGAGTGGGAAGCGAACCCAGGCAGCCTAGGTGAGAGGCATCAGGATACCTATTGACAATACATCCTGTTTTTATATGGACAGCTGGGCCATGGAGTCAGGAGACCAGTACCATCACATGTGACCGGTTCATCACTTACAAGTTTCCAGGTACTGGAAATGATTATGTTGGCTAAAAAAGGATCCCTGAAATAATTGTAGTCTTTTTTCCATCCTGAAAATGATGGAACTGATCAATGGATAATGATTTTGAAATTAAGACCTGATGCTTCACATGTCAAATTGGGTATTTGAGGAAAGTTTCCAGATCCAAGAAATAGATAACGGAAATAATTATGTTGAATATGTTCTGTCCTGGTGAAACTGACATTGAACTGATGATTGGATAAAGATTTTGCAGTTGTTATAAGGAGACAAGATGCTTTCTACATCACATGGCTTATTAGAGACAAGTTTCCTTATATTGGATGTAATCAAGACTAGTTGAATATGTTATCTAGTTGAACATGTTATCTAGTTGAACATGTTATCTAGTGGTTATATGTCATATCAATAATTCGTAGTCCATTAATCACATACAATGCTCTCTGTTTTGTGAAAAAATAAATATCCTAAAATATATTCAATTGATCTGTCAAATGACAAGCATTGGCCCCATCACATGACAGAACAAGTTTTAATGTAACAGATCGACCAAACGACAGGCATTAGCCTATCATCTGACAGAACGACAAAAATCCCTTTGTTGGTCATCAAACAGAACTAATGAAAACCCAAACCTACAACAAAAAGACAGCCTCCAAACATGTACACAACAAAATCACCCCGTATTATTGACCTAAATGAACATGGATTTACTTATCCGGTATTGACTTGGCAATTATTTGACGAAGTCTCTCATGATGATCTGCTGAAAAATGAGGTAGTACCTCGATTGTTTTCCCAGCTTGTTGCATATTTGACCTCAAGTTTTGCCAGATGATGTCCAACAACACAGCAATTATTATAACGGGTCACGTCTCCCTCGTTTTCATATAGTTGTTTTTAACCGATGTTGGTCAATTGTCATTTCTGTAATTTTTGTCTCTTTGGGTTAAGTCCTTCCCACCTATGCAGTGGGATTTCATGGATCTGCAGTTAGCGGACATGTATTTTTTTTTCAAAGTAATGTTTAAGGGTTCATTATGAGATTAGTATTGGTCTATTGGTTGCAATCGTCTCTATAATGATTGTCAATAGTTGCTTTACTTTTATTTTGGTATTTATAGAGTAAATGGTGCATTTATATCAATTTGTAATATGATTCAGCAAGTTAGTAAAATGGCAGCACTTCTGAGAATTGCTCTTTTCTATCTTTAAGTCACTATTTCTATATTTTATTACATCACATACATTTAACTTGCAGCGGTTATTAACATCACGGAGGAGAGCTGAGTGTGAGCGAGATTTATAGGCGACCATTCCATTAAAAAAATGGTTAGATAAAATGAGATCATTTATAAGTTTTAGCATTTACAGTGTTAACCATGTAAGTGTGCATACAAAAGTATCAAGAACATACAATAAACACATAAAATGAAGTTGGCTTACCTTTAAAATGATATAGATAATGGAAAATATTTGGGAAAATATTCATTTAACATTTTGAAAATGCAAAAAAAAAAAGTTAACCAAGAAATACTCCATTTTAATTATTCTAAGTCAAAATTCGGTTAGGGACAATGTGAGGTATTTTTTAAAAGCTTTTTTTTATCTTTGCCATATGTTACTGTAATAGGACGAAGAGTACAAAAGTGACAATGATGTTTCGGAAACGAGCCACTGTGACGAACCAGATAAGAAACGGAGAAGAATGTGTCATTGAAAAAAAATATTTACAAAAATGTATTTCCATGTCATTGTTTAAATTGTGACAGCTATTTGTCATAAATTTGATATTTGTTTTAATATTTGTAATCTGATTACTCCACAGGAAGAAAAATACAATCAAATCAGCTTAGTGTTTAAAAATCAACTGATTTTGTAATGCGCATTTTGTAGCAAAGACACATGAACAACACAATTTATCTTTTGTTTAAAAACAGTTTTCAAAACAACCTGGATTTCAATCAGAAATATTTGAATGGATGAATGTGGAATCAACAAGTGCAACTTCCCACTTGGGCAGGCAGTGTGGGGGCATGTACAGCTTCTGGCGCTGATGAATGTGGAATCAACAAGTACAACATGCCACCTGGGCAGGCAGTGTGGGGGCACGTCCAGCTTCTGGGGCTTTCTGACGCCTAACACAGGGGACGTCACTAACACTGGGGATGTCACTTGGCGCTTACGCCTCCATAAGGAAACTTCTGGCAATCCCTGCAAGCTACACGGATTTCACGTGCTGTGGAGATGATGTCCGAGAGAGCTACAGCATCGGTTGGATTTGTATTTCTGTAGAAATCAGTTAGACAACGTAGAACAGGCCATGGATGATGTTTTGGAAAAAAAAAATAGTTTAGCGGAGTTTAACAGAAATACAAATCAAACAGATGCAATTCTGAAGGTTAGTGATGAGATAGCCTAAGTTGAAAGTCAATATGAAGAAACATTTGAAGTGTTTAGAAATACGTGAACACAAGCTGGTTTGGATAGCCCCAGTGAAAACATGAATTGAAGACCACCGCGAACAGTAATTTAGATAAGGACCTGTGGAAACAATTGAAATGCGTATGGAAAAAACAGTAATTTGGGTGAGGACCTGTGGAAACATGAAAAAAAACAATGTGTATGGAAAAAACAGTAATTTAGGTAAGGACCTGTGGAAACAATTGAAACGCGTATGGAAAAAACATCACAATAAACGCTCTTTTGAATGACGGTAGTACACAAACATATGTGGCGTGTCATGGGAAAACCGGTCTTAATGCATGTCCGTAAAGTGTTGTCCCGGACTAGCCCTGTGCAGTCCGCACAGGCTAATCCAGGACGGCACTTTCCGCTTTTATGGTATTTTCTGTTTCAAGGAAGTCTCTTCTAAACATAAATCCACTGTAGGAGGAAAGTGCCCTCCTGGATTAGCCTGTGTGGACTGCACAGGCTAATCTGGGACGACACTTTACGCACATGCATTAAGTCCGGTTTTCCCACGACGCGCCTCATATTTGAATGAAGATGTGGCAAGTTGAATATATGTAGTAGTTACAGAGATATGTACTTGCTGCACGCAAACTTTAACCTGAATTTTCTCTCGCACGCAAACCTTAAACTGACTTTTCAAAGTGCAAAAAGGGGCCTAATTCTGTTAAGATGCTGGTCACAGTTATGGGTTTTGGCCACTGACCTTATATAATGACAATGAAGGCATGAGTGAAGTTTCAATTGAATATCTGTAGTAGATATAGAGATATGGAGTTGTTGCAAACTTTAACCAGAATTTTCAAAGTACAAAAAAGAGGCATAATTCTGCTAAATTGCAGGTCAGGGATATGGGCCTTGGACAGTGACCTTACATAATGACCCCAAAGGCATATGTGAAGTTTCAATTGAATATCTGTAGTAGTTACAGAGATATGGACTGGATGCACGCAAACTTTTACCAGAGCATTACGCAGACGAACTGGTGAGTAGTATAGCCCAAACATTCAGAGAAAAGTGAAGTTAAAAATAAAAACATAAACAAATATGAGACACACAAGAAACAAAAACTAAATTGTCGAACCATATCCAGACAGATGAGGGAGATATGGACACTCTGGATGACGTGAGGGAGAAGTTAATTGCAACCTCCAACAAGAAGAAGACGGTGGTCGCAGAGAAAGTGGAGTCCACATCCTAAGTGGAGGCTGGGTACCTGTTTGAGGTGCTGGTAATAAGTAGAAAATACAAACTTTAATTGTAAGAAATGTACCAAAACCGGACAATGGACATGTAAATAATTATTTTTATATTAGTCTTAAACTTTTGTACACAAGTTTGATTGTTATTGTTTGTTGTGTACATTTGAGGCTTGAAGTTATAACATTTAAAGTGATTACTTGCGTAATTGAGTAATAATTTTAAACACACTTTTGTTATGCTAATGATAATATGATGTCTAAATGAAGATACACATTATTACTTTCATGTGCGGAAGAGTATAAATAGCAGCTTCTAAAATAAACAAGTTACAGTTTCGAACTCGATTTGAAAGTCAGAAGAGCTAACATCTCAATAAAGAACAAGTTAGATTTATACTTCACATAACATCTTTAAGAACAAGATGCAGGAACGATAGCTTATATAATACTTTGTATGCAAATGATATGATGGTATAATTTTTACAATTTTTAAACAAAAGAAAAAGTGAAAGTGAAAATTGATATGAGCATTTGTTTTTCTTATTATTCCCGAATCAACATAACAATATGAAGGACGTGATTAAAGACCACCAAAGACATCTAAAACTATCAGATGCATTGCAGGTCTCCCGAAAGGTCATGTACCATAGTGTTGGCAAAATTTTTCTGAACTGTATTTGATGAGGATGGAAGTATTCATGAACAGTTTGACCGTCTAAATATTTTGTGTTCACAAACTTCTATTTTACTTGACATATAAACATAAGTTATCAGAATAACCAATAGTATTATAAGCAAAGTCCTTACATGAAGGTATAGAATTAACTATATGATGTTATATGAGCTTGTTTCAGCTTCTCTGTGTCTGACAGATGTTTTAATTGTCTGACAGACATTCTGATTCAGTCAAATTGTCTGACAAGTGTGCTGTCAGGTTTCACGTTGTCTGTGTTAGCAGTATTCTTAGTACCCTTTTATTCTGGGTTACATGTACAATCGAGTATAATTTACTATTTACCCTTAATGCGCGGGAACTGGGTAAACTCGGGTCCGGGATTTAGTGCAGTACGAACTGGAACCGTGTATACTTGTTTTCAATAGTGGTCTAATTTTAGTAGTTCAGGGAGTTTCCCCAATTTATGTCATCAGTATTTTTAAGTATTAACCAATGAAAAAAGGTCTTTCCTAATTTAAAACGATATGATTAGTCTGTCAACAAGCCGTTAAGTTTAGAACAAAACGAGACAAAGAAAATGGCGGACGGTAGTTTTAATGCAGAATTATTATTTGTTAATTCAGCAGGGATTGTTCATTTTATGAATTTGAAGGGTTAGAGGAGCGAGATATACGTGATATAGAGCCAAGACAATTACCAGAATACGAAGCTGACCAGTTTGAAGGCGACAGAGAGTCTCCAAGTGACATTTTAGGAAATTGAACTAATTTGTCAACGAGTGTTCTCGAACCTTTGGTACCACCTTTCGTTTTGAACAATAATTGGTTTGTGCGTTGATTTTAACACTGATTCAATTCCATTAGACTATTTTTTTGGTTTCTAAATGATGTGGCCATGGATGATATCCATCTTTACTTTCATCTTTCATTCAATGACTGGCTTTATGTCATTCATTTTCAATTTTCTAAACATTGTGCATTTCCATTAATTTCAGGAAAGAGAGAAAATGCAAACAATCCTGACTACATTCCGTCGGTCAATATCGTATGATACACCACTGCGATCACTTCAGAGATATCACAGAACCACCCCGCGTAACATGGAGAAAACAGTGAAGCACCAACTACCATTCCAAGACAGAGTAGTTACCAATTCCAAACAACTTAAACAAGATGCAGAAGCCCTAGTAGAGCTGTCGAGACTCTAATCCTCAAAGGAATATAAAGAAAACCAAGGTACTAAAGTTTACAGTTTGCTGTTTAGGAGTTTAATACTTGTTTGTTAATTTTAGAATTTTAGTACAGTTTGACAAAACTATTGTCCATGTAATTTAGTTTTACATTGATCTTAACTGTCAATTAAATGCCATGAAACATAAGTTTTATTTTACACTACAGTACACAAACTCCATCATCGGACACCTTAGATCAGTTCATTACGTTACTCTCCATTGCTAGACCGTGGGACATTTCACTAGCATATCACTGCTTAGAAGCGTCAAGAGTGAATTCATATTGGCCAATGAAAATGACGTTTACATTTCAGATACTCTCTGTTCTGGAGGTAGAAACAATATCGTAAAAATAAAATTGGCTGCACCCTTACAATTCGATAGAAAATGCGCCTTTTGTTTAACTTCTTTAAAACCTAAATATTATCGGAGCTTAGAATCAAATACCAGTGATAATCAATATAGCTTCATTTTTTCAGAATTTAAAATCAAAAATAATGAGGCAGCTTGCAGTCTGTACAAAAAATGAAATCGAATCATGAAACTCAAATCCGACGAAATGGCAATTATTTTGAAACTTCATAAAGAAAAAAACTACTTAATGAAAACTCTTAAGTGAAATTGCCTGGCATGAAGACCATACAGACTGATGAAAAACACTCCACAGTGCACAGTGTAAGTTTTATTTTAGAAAATTTGCTTGAAAACTTGCAGTCACATTTTGTATCGTGAAAGTCCCTACTCTCGAACCTTTTGATCTATTATGTTGTTTTCAAGTATGCTTTTGCATTAAAGTTCACAGGCCAGGGTACATCCTTAGAGGTTCAAGAACTGGTACTTTCATGAAGATACTTATATCTACCATTTTACGTCAACAGACAACAGGTCAAAATGGCGGTGTTGTACATCATCTACATAATGCTGCATGATCTTGTTAATGGATGTATTATCGGGGCTACATCTAAGACCAAAATGCAGCTTTCATGATAAGTTTTTAAAAGCAGGTTGGCCGCTAAGACCAAAGAATAACAGCATGCCCGAGACAAAATCAGCTTGATGAAATTAATTTATTTTAAATTTAAAACAAATGCCCTACCGTCTAAAACAATTAAAAACGGCTTAGTATGAAATGTTCCAGAGCGGGTATTTGAACCTGGTCTGCCAAAGTTGGAGTCTAACACCTCGAGTCCGGACCAAAAGTCCACCGATCATTGACAATTAGCATGTATAGTTGTGTGAACCTATAAACACTCTGTACGCTGTTTACATTTAAATTCCATTTAGAATTTGATACCTCTATGGATTTCGGAACAACATAAAGGACTAAAGCTATGCAATATGTGTTTCTTAATTTCTATATGTTTTTGTTTTATACAAGAATGTCAAATATTTATTTATTTGGACATTTTTTTCTTCAAAAACAATCAACCATCTTAATTTCAGAGCCTTTAAACGTATCAGCTGAAAATGTGATAAAGCACAAAATTTAACTGATTACATAAGTCTACATATATTATATTAATCTTGGCAGACCTTTAAATATTTCGTTTAGCGGGCTCAACAACAAAAATAGTTATTAAATAGTGACTGGTAACAGGCCTTTTTCTATTGCTCTCACGGGTCCGATAGTCGGACCCGTTCCCAATGCCAAATATGCATATTTTTTCCCAATTATTACCCCAAAATACCCAATTGTAAAAAATGAGTTGTTTTTTTCTAAAATGAAAGTAAAATGAGTTGTTTTTTTCTAAAATGAAAGTAAAATACGATTTTTCAATACTTTACAGCCGATTTTTTCACACTGGCTTTACATTTGGATATCCTCTAATTTTATCGTTGACATTGTTTGCAAGGGGAGAACACTCAAATAGCCTTGTAATAAAATGGGTAACACAAACAAGAGCATCAGAGGATAGCGCGCTCGACTATTCGAAGTACTTCAGTTGGTACATATTTTGGATAGAAGAAGGGACATACATTTGCTAAAATACATAGCTTTTCAGTGAAGCCTTGAATAGTTTATAAATGTTTGGAACAAAAAGAGTTATGGGGGAATGTTCACCTGATACTGGAGTTGATGACAAAGGTTAGTTCCAAGTTTCAAATGAATAACTTATGTAGTTTTGAAGTTACAAAACTTCTGAATATAAACTTCAACCGGAAAATATATGTGAAAAAGGGGCATAACTCTGTCAAAATACAAAACAGAGTTATAGGGAATGTTGCCCCTGATACTGGAGTTGATGACAAAGTTTAGTTCCAAGTGAATAACTTATGCAGTTTTGAAGTTACCAAACTTGTGAATATCAACTTTAAACAGAAAATCTAAGTGAAAAAGGGGGCATAACTCTGTCAAAATACAAAATAGAGTTATGGGGAATGTTCACCCTGATAATGGAGTTAATGACAAAGGTTACTTCCAAGTTTCAAGCAAATAGCTTTTGTAGTATTGAAGTTACAAAACTTTTGAATATAAACTTTAACCAGAAAATCTAAGTGAAAAAGGGGCATAACTCTGACAAAATACAAAACAGAGTTATGGGGAATGTTTCCCCCGACACTGGAGTTGATGACAAAGGTATATTCCAAGTTTGAAGTGAATAAATTATGTAGTTTTGAAGTTTCAAGACTTTTGAATAAAAACTTACACCAAATTCAGACGCGGACGCAGACGGTAGTAGGAAAGCTCACCTATTCTTTGAATAGTCTAGTCTAGCTAAAAACGATTTGTTTGTCCACAATCATGATGAAATTTAACATGAATTATGGGCAAATATTTTGTTATTTACACAATTGGATGTGTCAGTTAAAGAAAGGATTTAAATATAAGGAGGTGAAGATTTTTTTAAGTTGTCACATATTTTCGCAACCTATGTAGTGTTGGTTTTGTTTGTTTGTTGGGATTTTCGCCGTTTTTAACAGTATTTCAGTCATATCACGGCGGACAGTTAACCTACTCACACTTTTCCTGGGCAAGCTTAGCCCATCTAAGCAGTTTACCAGTACTAAGTGCACATACGTATCCCATTAACTGACAATTGCCCTACTTGAATCAGAGGCATGGGGAGAATGGCCATTGAAATAACCTACGTAGTGTAGTAACACATCATTAAAACTAAATCATGTAGCCTGTAGATCCCACAATTTTATTTTGATGAAGTTGGTCAGATTTAGTAACAAATTTTTAGAAAGATACACAAACTTGAAGTAAATGAGACATGTATATGATTACAAACTTGTAGCTGCATAGCATGGTTAGGACTTGGGTATTTATCACAAGTTTGAGTTAAATTAATATTATTAAATTCTGTTAAATACTTATTTATTGGTTTAAAACTGTAAATTTCTTCATTATACTTATGATTTAGCGATAAGAATTTTTCCAAATTTTGAAAATTTTACGTCGTGAATTTCCCAATTTAACCAAGATACTCTTTCCCAAAAAGGTCAGAAAAAGGCCAGGGTAACCATTTTCTGATGTTGCCCGCTGACGTCTTGTTGTGTGTAACTTATTGCTAATTTTATCAGACAAATATTTTGCGAACAGTCAAAATGCAGTCTGCTGGACGGTTTGTGAGCTTGTCAGAAATAAAATGTAATTTTTGTCTGAGACGTTTGGTTGATTCATTGTTTTAGTCTTAACACTTGCAGTGGATCACAGTACATACATCCCATAAACAGGAGACACTTGCAGTGGATCACAGTACATTCATCCCCTAAACAGGAGACACTTGCAGCGGATCACAGTACATACATCCCCTAAACAGGAGACACTTGCAGCGGATCACAGTACAAACATTCCCTAAACAGGAGACACTTGCAGTGGATCACAGTACAACCATCCCCTAAACAGGAGACACTTGCAGTGGATCACAGTACATACATCCCCTAAACAGGAGACACTGGCAGTGGATCACAGTACAAACATCCCCTAAACAGGAGACACTTGCAGTGGATCACGGTACATACATCCCCTAAACAGGAGACACTTGCAGTGGATCACAGTACATACATCCCCTAAACAGGAGACACTTGCAGTGGATCACAGTACAACCATCCCCTAAACAGGAGACATTTGCAGTGGATCACAGTACATACATCCCTAAACAGGAGACACTTGCAGTGGATCACAGTACAACCATCCCCTAAACAGGAGACACTTGCAGTGGATCACAGTACAACCATCCCCTAAACAGGAGACACTTGCAGTGGATCACAGTACATACATCCCTAAACAGGAGACACTTGCAGTGGATCACAGTACAAACATCCCCTAAACAGGAGACACTTGCAGTGGATCACGGTACAAACATCCCCTAAACAGGAGACACTTGCAGTGGATCACAGTACATACATCCCCTAAACAGGAGACACTTGCAGCGGATCACAGTACATACATCCCCTAAACAGGAGACACTTGCAGTGGATCACAGTACATACATCCCCTAAACAGGAGACACTTGCAGTGGATCACAGTACATACATCCCCTAAACAGGAGACACTTGCAGTGGATCACAGTACATACATCCCCTAAACAGGAGACACTTGCAGTGGATCACAGTACAAACATCCCCTAAACAGGAGACACTTGCAGTGGATCACAGTACAAACATCCCCTAAACAGGAGACACTTGCGGTGGATCACAGTACAAACATCCCCTAAACAGGAGACACTTGCAGTGGATCACGGTAAATACATCCCCTAAACAGGAGACACTTGCAGTGGATCACAGTACAACCATCCCCTAAACAGGAGACACTTGCAGTGGATCACGGTACAACCATCCCATAAACAGGAGACACTTGCAGTGGATCACAGTACATACATCCCCTAAACAGGAGACACTTGCAGTGGATCACGGTACATACATCCCCTAAACAGGAGACACTTGCAGTGGATCACAGTACATACATCCCCTAAACAGGAGACACTTGCAGTGGATCACAGTACAAACATCCCCTAAACAGGAGACACTTGCAGTGGATCACAGTACAAACATCCCCTAAACAGGAGACACTTGCAGTGGATCACAGTACAAACATCCCCTAAACAGTAGATACTTGCAGTGGATCACGGTACATACATCCCCTAAAGAGGAGACACTTGCAGTGGATCACAGTACAACCATCCCCTAAACAGGAGACACTTGCAGTGGATCACGGTACAACCATCCCATAAACAGGAGACACTTGCAGTGGATCACAGTACATACATCCCCTAAACAGGAGACACTTGCAGTGGATCACGGTACAAACATCCCCTAAACAGGAGACACTTGCAGTGGATCACGGTACATACATCCCCTAAACAGGAGACACTTGCAGTGGATCACGGTACATACATCCCCTAAACAGGAGACACTTGCAGTGGATCACAGTACATACATCCCCTAAACAGGAGACACTTGCAGTGGATCACAGTACAAACATCCCCTAAACAGGAGACACTTGCAGTGGATCACAGTACATACATCCCATAAACAGGAGACACTTGCAGTGGATCACAGTACATACATCCCCTAAACAGGAGACACTTGCAGTGGATCACAGTACATACATCCCCTAAACAGGAGACACTTGCAGTGGATCACAGTACACAGACTGCACATACACACTGTGACTTTCAAGTCAAGGTTTGTGTTTTTTGTTGCTGTTTTGAATTGGTCAGACTTCATATCAATTGCATTATTTATTTATTTTTTAATTTGGAAAGATGAATACAATACTTAATGGTATTTTATGCATGTTTAAGGTGCCAGTATATCTCTCGTTATACAACAATGGGTTACGTGTATGTAGTTTCGATTGTATTATGGATGCACTTAACACTTGATCAGCAAAAACCAAAAAAGCTTTTGATGTCGTTAACTTGCCTGTTTTGCGAAGAAAAAATGTTGTGCTATTGTCATAGCCGCTGGCGTGTCAACACTTTAACATTTACCATAATTCAAAAACCGTTAAATGAAACATTGTATACATATTGCCATGTCCAGTAGTTATGCTCCTTTTGGACTTGAACATAACAAACAAGCGTTGGCATTTGCTTTTTTTATTCCCTTTTCAGGTATGTGTGAAATACAAAGGAAATGAATGATCAAGAATAATAACCGACAAAGTACAACAGTCTGCTATAAAGGCAATCCTAAATAAAAATGTGAAAAAACAGTTATTAAACATCGAGCTAAAGACACAAACTACAAAAATGCTATGATTCATTCATTAGGTAAAGACATGGCAAATGAAGTTTCTCAACTGCCAAATATAAGAGAAACTTCTTCAAAGGCAATCAGTACTGAAGATCTATTGAACTTTAAATGGGAAGCACAAGAAGAGACACTTCAACAGAAAATACCCACTCTAATGTCCATATTAAGACCCACCATTGGTAAAAACTTGAAGAATCGTTGGTCATATATTGTGGTTGGTGCGAGTGTTCTTCTGTACGGCAGATGTCAACAGTTGAACCTTCTCCAGTACATCGTTGGACTGACATTGGACAGATGTTGATTAAATAAAGAAGTATGAATGTAACTTTTTAGCTCAGCCCCTACTTTAATAGCATTATTACAATCATTAAACAACACCATTTTAAAGTAAAGTTAGCAATAAACAAACCATTATTGTGAGTACATAATAATTGTGTTTAGACGTACCCGTACTTAAAAATGTTTTATGTCCATTAAAATTTAAACAAAGTGTAACTCCAAATGCAGCCGCAGGAGAGAACTCTTATTATCAATTCATCCAATAATTTGTATATACTAACAGTGTAACCAGCAGGTTTTACACTTTTAATTGTATTAGGCTACAGTTTATATTTTTTGTTTCTGTTTCTCCTGTAGTTTTGCGAACACTTAAAGAAATTTAGTTGTAAAAAAAGAAGACGATCAATTAATCATTTTTAGCTTGACTATGTGAAGAACACTCAAGCTATTCTACCCACCAGGGCGTCCGCGTCGCCGTCACATTGGTTAAAGTTTTGCGTGCAAGTTACTATCATACATTATCTCAGTGACCACCTATGGAATTGAATTTTAACTTCATTAGGCATAAAAAAAATATGTTTGTTTCAGGTTACATGCCCAAACAATTTAGGGTAGGTAGGTCGGGATTTTTTATATATATATTTTTTGGTAAATGGTCAACTTGAAGATTATACAACTGAATAAATACTCAAAACATATCAGTAATATCCTTAAACATTGTTTATAAGTGGATGCTAGTAAAACAGAACACTTGTTTATCAAAAAGTATGAAAAAAGTAAACTAAACAGAAACATTTCTGACAAACCCAATAAAATGTTCTAGGGTCGGGACCTTTTTTAAAGTGTGTATGTACGATTTTAATATCAAATACTCTGCAATTATCTTATCAACATATGTTGAAAGAACACCAAGTAGGCAAGAAAAATAATAACATGGCAAAGCATCTCGTAAAACATGTCCAAAAATTATACATGTTGTGTGTCGATGGTGACACCGCTTCTTCGTATATTTTACCCTACAGCAACGGTTACATTCTGTTTGGAATTAGAATCGGAACATAACGGATAAATTTCGGATTTACTCGTTATTGTCCGTAAACAGCGTCGCGTGAATATTGTAAACAAACTTTCCTGTTATAGATTTCCATTTCATTCTTGTTTGTACGAGAAGATCTAAGAATAATTCAATTGCTGCAGGCGACACTCAGAATGGAATCATTTACTGAAATAATACGAGCAAAGTATTTATTTGATATTGCTTAGATTTTTGAATTGAAATATCGGAACTATATTTTCGGATATTACTCTAGGATGGTATACTAACCCACTGGTTTCGACGTAGTTTTTAGATTCAGAGCTCCTTTTAATTTGCATTTATTTTCTCTGTATTATCAATTATTACCAATCCCATAGCAATTCCTGTGTTTCCAGTATCTTGACTCCTGAACTTTACATTTTGACTTCTTGGAATCTCATGCATTAGTTTTTAAAATCTACTAAACAACTGGACACATTACTCAAATAGTGTGTATCTTACTGTATTATGCATGTGCTTTTTTAAATACTGCAAATAATAAGCAACTGTTTTACATCGATCATTATTATATTATTGCTCAAATACAGGAATCAGACAGAACATCCACTTTGTCTGACAGTCCACTGAGAAAAAGCACAGCATCCACTTCTTCTGACAGTCCACTCAGAAAAACAAGAGGTGGTGTTCAGAAAAGAGGAGGGAGGGGGCGAGGCGGGGCCAAGGAAGATCCAAAGGACAAGGAAGGGCAAGAGGACAAGGAAGAGGACGAGGTGCAAGTCAGGCGGCAACTCCAATACTTGAGACAGCAGAACAGCGAATGAAAGAGTGAAGGTTTGAATGATCCACTTCTTTTTTAAAGAAGATATTGTTAACACAGTAACTAGTTAATCAGCCAAAATTAATTGGAATCTTATTTTGGTATTCTTACATTATTATCCTTCATATTTTAATAAAACTGATTTTGTTGTTCTGATGTACTTTTTTACCTATGCCAGAAATAAAATATTGTTTGTTTCCCCTCCTGCGACCCATGCTAATAAAGGGTTGGTCGGTAGGTCGGAAAAATATTTTATTTTTATACA
The DNA here is from genome assembly GCA_027627225.1 of Congeria kusceri. NCBI lineage: Eukaryota > Metazoa > Mollusca > Bivalvia > Myida > Dreissenidae > Congeria > Congeria kusceri. Next base: position 7,446,401 of record CM051032.1, on the reverse strand, counting down.
CAATAAGTCATTTTCATTCATGTTTTCCTTATGTTCGAAATGTTACGTTACAGTATAAATTCATAATATTTTCCTTGAAGTAGATTAATAACGTTCTGCTTATTTACGTAATACTATGTTCTAATTACCTGACAATAATTTATCAAAATTTAACTAACAATAACATACGTTAAAAACAATAGCGTTAATAATAAAAACCTGTTAAAACTAAAGAGTAATAGCGTGACATTGCAATTTGCCGGCCGTCCAAAACAGAATGCTGTTAGCAGTAATATAAATATTGTATTACTTAATTCCATTTACATGTACTCGTAGCTATTTTAACAATGACGATACACTTCCTTATCAGATAATGTGTATAATATCAAATAAGACAGTCACAGAATATATATATATGTACATACTGAAGAGGTTTGCAGAAACTGTCGCTAAATCCTGGGACAGAAGACGCCGCCTTTCAGGATGGCCAGTGGGTCTGAATATATAAAACAGTTAATATGTATGTACATATATGGACATAAAAACGATAGAACATTTATAACCACTCGTTTTTTTTTCCGCAGGATATGAAAATACACCTCAGTTTTTAGAGAATTTCTGAAATTTTACTAGCTACTGGCTGTTTTGGCTACCCTTAACACTTATACAGTACATTTTAATATAACTCTTCAGCTAAATGAGAACAAATTGAATTCAATGAGATACCTTTCACGAGTCTCTGCTTCACTAGAACTCATCGGATGCACTCCGTATATCTCTGACATAACGATCAATTGATTTGTAGATGTATGCATAGAGTCATAGACCTAAACATGTTTCATGCAAACACTGTCAAGTGTTTTATAAAATGTAATGCCTTTAGTTAAACAATATTATGATTTTTATTAAACAACGATACAATTTAGCTTTTTAAATAAGAAATGGTATGATTGAAGCATTTTGTCTATAACCATAAAAGAAGTTACCGCTAGAAATATGATAAATACCCGGTCAATGAGACTGGTTCCGAAGACTCTCCAGGCAAGACTTGTACCTGTGACGGGGGTTTCAGCGGTGTTGACTTAGCCAGTGGTTCATGCTTTTTGCGACTAATCAGTACCTTGTATGAGTTATACCTATGAATATGCCAAATAACTATCATTCATTTTGTTAAACACATAACAAAAAATAAGTGAAACTGCTTTTGCGAAAACAAATAATTTTACATTAGATATTGTAATTTAGCATTAGGTCTTCTTTGATAACTATTTCTTTTAGAGTAATTAGCTTTAACCTATTGGTCTGTGCAGTGATTGTAGAGACATTGATATTGCAGCAGCATACGCAGGTTTTACACAAAGCAGCCTGTGGAATGTTTTCATTATACATCAGAACTAAAGCATTTTGTTTGAACTTTCTAGTTCACATATTTTTATGTATAACTAAGTCTACATAATCTTAACTTAGTAGGCCTACATGCCAATTTATTATTTTGGCTTCTGAGTCTGACTGTTTCGTACCAAAGACATCCCAGATCTGAAATTCACTTGACTTTTCGGTGAAACAAATCAAGAGAAATGTGCTGAACAATAAAATTTTATTATGGATACAATCTATGTTTTAGTAAATTAACAAGAGAAAGTATCCTTTTTTACTTACGCTTCTAGCAACAACTGCGCCACTTCAGAGTGCGTTTTCAGCCCCTTTTGGTCTTTTACCATCAGCCACCTCTGCATACACGTACCAATATAAACTCTTTGTTGGTTTATTAATGTATTGGCATGATGCCTTCGTCTTTTTTTCGCCGAATCGGTGGATTTTGGCCTTCCCGATTTTCGTTTCACTAAATTCATAGGCTACGCCATTTTGAAAGTTGTTTTGAATTTTAAAACCGTAACTGCGCATGTGTCAATATTCGGCTTGAGTCGTATTCTAAATTTAGATCTACATCATACATGACTGATGTATATGAAGGTCTTTTCGACTGTACAAATGATTACTATTTCAGAAATAAATATCTCGCTTAATACGCATTATGACATATGTTCTTCTTAAAGGTTCTCTTACTTTATATTGAAATACATGTTTATTTAAGTTTTTTTTAGACGTTTATTGTTTTACAGTAAATATTTGACAAGATCATACATACACGTTTGAAGGGTAGGTTGGGTAATCTGAAACAAACATAACTTGTTTTACGCCTTATAGTGTTCAGGGGTATCACACAATCAAGTTCAGATAGATGGAGAGAAGCAGCCGGGGGGGGTGGGGGGGGTATCCCACAATGCACAAACTCTGAAACTGTCGACTTATATAAGATATTTTTTTTTTTTTTTTTTTTTTTTTTTAACGAATGAATATCACATTGATTTATTAGACATCTGCAATGTGCAATCGATATAAACGTAATCATATTTCTTGCACCTTGACATAGTTATGAGACGCTAAGTCATGCGTGACAGGTTAATAATTTTTTTTTTTTTTTTTTTTTTTTTTTTCGTGCAAAATTTTATTTTCACCATATAATATTACATACATGCATGTTATTGACAGAGTAGTTCATGTATGTACATGTACCGTATGGTTGTATATAAATACAATTGTAAACATACTACATACAAAACATACATTCATATACAATATATACAATACTTGCAGTTTTGTATTTCAAAACATTTTGCAAAAATACTAACTTGTACATGCATACTATATACAGTTTTATATGTAATCATGTATGTCTTCTATCTATACAATATTGCACGTAAGAAAAAATAACCTAAGTGCTGAATTGCATTGGGTATAATACACTGATAATGCAGATTTTACAAAATACTGGTGTGGTAAACAATATTTATTATGTGTTATAAAGTATTATGTCGTTATAAGAGATGTCTGTAAATGTTTTGACAAGGGACCAGTTTCTCAGTTCTTCATCTGTTTTTATTGTAGTTTTATATATTTCAAACGTTTGCTTCATACTATTTACAAGTCCATATTTAGATGGACTTCTGTTTTTCCTCTGGCAATGAAAGATATACCGTTTAATTTCAAGGCATACAATGTTTAAATCATTCATTTTTGAATTTGTAATTCTAAGTATTAATTCCTGACATGTCAACTGGACATGTAAGCTTGGTCGACTTCTATGAATAATCTCGACAGCAAAATTAACAATTTCTTGGGTATATGGACAGTACCAGAACAAGTGCGTAATGTTTTCTACTTCATTGTTACAGAATGTACATAGATTGTCAGCAGCAATTTTCATCTTGAACATAAGTGATTTTGTTCCCAATATTCTGTGTACTATTCTACATTGGAACCATCTGATATATGTATCCTTAGTTAAATTGAATACAAGTGTATGTATGTTTTTCCAGTCAATATTAAAAAATTCTGAATTCCATTTTGTTTGACTAGTTGGAATGTCACTGTTTTGGATTAATATTTTATAAATATGTTTTTCTTCTTTAGGGCTAGTTACTATTTTCTTTATGTAAGTTGGTAATATAGGTCCCTGAGTTTTATTGTAAAAATTTGGCAAATCTTCAAAATTTTCAATATATTTGCTTATTATGTTAATTAATCCATGGTACAATAGGAAATTTACATTTGTTCCGACATGTAAATCCAAAACTTCTTTAGGAATAAAACAATCTCTTTCTATCATAATATCTCTAACAAAACGAATACCTCTTTCATAGAGACTTTTAATATAAATGTGAATATTGTTTATTTTAAAATTATGATTATAAAATAGAGGCATATCCAGAATATCATCACTATTTATTATTGGCAGCTTTTCAATATACAATATATAGTTTTTCAGGACATCGAGCCAAAATTTATTTTTCAATTGTAGGCATATTTTCTCGGCATACATTTTACCAGTGTTAAAAAGTGTTTTAAAATCTATAAACGATTTAACAAATGAATAACAATTTCCATCGCCTGACACTAATCTCTTCAACCAAATTATTTTCATGTATTTTTCAAACGAACATATATCTATCATATTTAACCCACCTTCGTTATATTCCTTAACAATTACAGTAGCTTTTATTTTGCTTGGTCCTGCCCAAATGAAGTCATAAAATTGTTGATTAATTTGTTTCATGGTGTCTATTCCTGGTGTTGGTAGTGTTACAAATAAATGATTAAGTAAAGGTAAAAGCAGTGATTTGACAATAGTTATCTTTCCCAGCGGTGTAATATTTCTACGATTCCAATGACTTATTGAACTCTTAATACTTTCGATTTTGTTTTCAAAATTTTTCATTACCATGTTTTCTAAGTTAATATCAAACTCTATCCCAAGAACTTTAAAAGTAGTTGCTCCCCATCTCAGTTTGTATTTAGTTTTTATTGATCTAGTACTATACTTCATAGAGCCGATCCAAATTAAGTTAGTTTTTTCATAGTTTATGTTTAGTCCAGAGTATCTTGAGAATTCATGAAGCATGTCTAACGTATAATTAAGGGATGGTTCAGATCCGTCAAGAAATAAAGATGTGTCATCAGCAAATTGAGATATTTTATATTCTATGTCTTTAATTGTTATACCTTTTATTTCTTTGCTTTCCCTTATTTTAATAGCAAGAACTTCTGCACATATAATAAAAATGTAAGCGCTGATTGGGTCTCCTTGTCGACAACCCCTCTCTATACAGAAAGTGTTTGACAAGAATCCGTTTATTTGTATGGAGGCCATAGTATTATGCAAGAACATAGATATCCATTTTTGAAGCATTGGTCCGAAATTAAAAAAACTAATAGTTGTTTCTATAAATTGAAAAGACAAAGTATCGAATGCTTTTTCGAAATCAATTGTCATTAGTAATCCAGGTAAATTATTATCTTCAGCATATTTCAAAATATCGTAAAGTAGTCTAGTGTTTTCACCGATAAATCGGCCTTTAATGAAACCAGTTTGATCTTTAGAGATTACAATATCGAGTACTTTTTTTAATCTATTTGCAATAGAACCTGATGCTAATTTGTAAACAACATTTAATAATGTTAATGGTCGTAGATTTTTCAGATAACACCTCGGCTTGTTGTCTTTTGGAATGCAGGTTATAATTCCATGTTTTTGTGTTATAGACAAGGAGTTTGTAACAAATGCATAATTTACACTTCTTACTACGAAATGACCTAACTTCTTCCAAAATACCTTAAAAAATTCAGCAGTAAATCCATCAGAGCCAGGACTTTTGTCATGTTTCATATTTTTAAGCGTTATTGTTACTTCTTCGATACTAAGCAGTCCTTCTAATGAATCAGATTGAACTTTATTTAATTTTGGTATATTAACATTAGCTAAATCTGATTTTATATCATATTCAATTTCGTTGTCATTTCTTTTGTATAATGTTTTATAGAATGAAACAGCTTCATTTAGAATATCATTTTGCTCCTGCAACTTTACACCATTTTCCAATTCAATAAAAGGTATCGACTTGTTTGTATAATGATTTGATTCAAGCGAGCAAAAATATTTAGAAGGTTTTTCCCCATCTTCTATCCATTTAGCTCTAGCTCGAATAAGAGACCCTTTAAGTTTATTTTCCCTTACATTTTCTAATTCATTTTGAAGGTCAAGAAGTTGTTCTGAATTAGTAACAGTTAATGATTTTTGAAGTATATCAATTTTTTTAATTAAATTAGATTCATGGTTTTTGTTCAGTTTAGCTTTATATGATGAGAATGAAATAGTTTTTCCTCTAATTTCCATGAGTAATGTTTCCAGGAATAACTGGTCATTGATAACAAACTGTAAGTTGTTGTTGTCAATGTTTTCTATGTTTTCTATGTTGTAGATGGGAATACAATATTGTTGTTTAACATTTTCTATCAAAGTATTAATGCAGTTTAAATAGTCAATATCCTTTAACAGTGAATTGTTGAATTTCCAGAGCCCTTTACCATGTGCTATATCCTCAAAACTTAGTTCTAAGTCAATAATTGAATGGTCTGATTTATAACATGAATCAATAGAAGATTTTCTAATTTTAGAAGACAAACTATTAGAAGTAAGGAAAAAATCAAGTCTAGCCTGCTGTAATGGTGTTAACCGTCTCCATGTATATTGTTGGGTAGTGCCGTTTAGATATCTGAAAGTATCAATGATATTATTATCTCTAATAATAGATTGCAGTGTTTTTCTTGCATTTTTATTATTATTAATGGATGTATAATTTAGATAGTCCAAGTTAACGTCTAATACACAATTAAAGTCTCCACATATAATATATTCGTCATTTTGAAAATCTATTATTTTTTTTAAGAGGTCTGTAAAAAAGATGGGTGTATCTTTATTAGGCCCGTATAATGTGCATAAGGTAAACCTGTTTGTCATATATGTCAAATCCAATAATAAGTAGTTACCACGAGAGTCATTTTCAATTTTATTTAATGTGATTGGTAAGTTTTTTCTAAACAAAATGCAAACACCTCTTGAATTTGAAAGCCCAAAACTAAAATAACATTCCCCGTCCCATTCTGAGTATATTTTATTTTTCATATCAGGAGTAAAATGACAGTCTTGGAGACAATAAATATGTCCTTGTTTTGATTTTAAAAAATCAAAGACATCTCTTCGTTTTTTACTGTTATTGAGACCCCTACAGTTGTATGACATTAATTTTAGATTATCCATTTAAATAACGGTATGATGAAAAAATGTGCCATTACATATATATTGTTAAACAGATATTTTGGTAGGAAATATACAACATTTCTATATTTTAAATTCTGCATGTTATGATGCAAGTAATTCAGCAAATTAAACACAAACATACAATGTAACAAGAACACAATGTACAAAAGGAGGTTCAAGGTATGTGGAATGATTGTGGTTTCAATCAAACAATGAGTTTTATATACATCAAAATACATGATTTTACAACAGATATGGTTACAATCAAACAATGAGTTTGACATACATCAACATACATGATTTCACAACAGATATGGTAGCTTACATACTATTGCATTAGTGGTGTATCACCTAATCACATCTGATGGTGAACATAACATAAAATACTGAGATGAGACAAAAACACTTATTCTTAGATATAAAAACTGCTTACAAATGTATCGTATGAACTTAGATCATAACTAAATCAGTATTGAATATTTGCAAGCTATTTCTGTTCATATATAAATACCTAGATTTATATTGTAAAAGAATGTGTCCTCAAATATACGTGTAATAGGTTTCACAAAATTATTGTAATAATGAGCCGCAAATGAGCAAAAGGTAGGTTATTTAATTTTTTAATCTCCATGATTCACAAAATAAGTAGCCTAACAACACAAATACTTGAAGAAAACAGATTGTGACAGTCAGTTTCTTCTGCATGCTTTTCAAATATTTATCAATTTAATATTAACACAATACGCAATAATTTTGCAAGGAAAGCTTAAACTTATCAAAACATATTTATTTTCTTAAATCTGCAACCTTTACGCACGTTTATTACAAATACATATGTACTAACAATTATAAATAAAGAAACAACATTATCTTGATATAGTAAAAACATTTACATCAACTTCCATGTGTTGCAAATACCAATTACATTCATATCTAAGCTTAACAAATATGTATACAAGCAGATCATTTAGTAGTGTAGTTATTTTATTACCCCTAACAAAGGAAGTGTAAAAATAAAGCAGTTTCAATAAAACATATACACATGCATGCAGCTTAAACCTTGTAAAGCATATATAGATAAACAAGTAGTATGAGTAGTTAAATTTTGTTCAAATAAAAATAGTACGGATGTTTAATTTTCTATAATAGTAGAACAGCAGCAAAATAATTTATACTACAATCATAATGTGTCTTATTTTACACATTAAGTTAAGATGAAAAAAGTAAATTTACTGTACGGCTGTGTTGATTTTGTGATATATTTCCAATAAACAGTAGGTGACTTACATCCTGTAATAGATTATTAAAATGATAGTTTTACATTATAAGATAAACACTTCAGTATGCCTTATAATAATAATGAAATACATATAACCATCTTTTCTAGCCATTGTATCACCTGTGTACAAACGTATAATTTGTTCTATTTATTCAGTTGATTAATTTCTAAACACCGTTTTGGAAGTAGATAAGGACTTTAATCTGCATTAGGTATAATTAGATAAAGGCTATATGGGCATGCTAAAAATAGAAGTCAAAAAAAAACTATAGTCATTCACCTGTGTACAAACGTATAATTTGTTCTATTTATTCAGTTGATTAATTTCTAAACACCGTTTTGGAAGTAAATAAGGACTTTAATCTGCATTAGGTATAATTAGATAAAGGCTATATGGGCATGCTAAAAATAGAAGTCAAAAAAAACTATAGTCATTTTTAGCATTTAACCAATTATATAGTTTTTATCTTTATTTACATTTGGATGTGGGATCGATACTGTCGAATAATTAATTGGTGGCTTGCACCAATTTAGACTAAAATTGTTTTATTTTTATTATGTATAAAAATATTATTGATATTTTTTTTTTTATTGCCCAAAAGTTTTATGATAGTTAAAGAAAATGGGTATAAGGGTTTTATACAAGTTTTATTAATACCTTTTTTCCAAAAGTTTTATGGTAATTAAGGAAAATGGGTTGAGGGTTTTATCAATAATTTACAATTTCCAAAAAAATAAAAAAACAAGTTCAACATGTAATACATTTTAAGCACAAAATGAGTTTTTTTGTTTAAATATACTGTCATGAATAGTAGACAATTAGGAATATACCACTTTTGTTTGTAATGTTCATCCCTCCATCCCTCCTAGTGGCCGCTCACGCCATTTCTTCTGTTCTGTCTGAAGTTTTCGATAACTTCGTTCACATTGTCATATATGTCAAATTTTATGCGTTCATCTGCGATAGTTTGTCCATATACTGCCCCATTGAAATACCATGCACTGTCAATATTTGGGTGCAGATAAAGTCTGTTGATAAGCCCCTGATTTGGTTTTGTGACATCATCAACCAGCTTGTATCCGTTGCTCTTCATTGGAGACCGTTTCCGCATGATGGCAGATTTTGCACTGTTGTTAAGCAGCTTGATGAGTACTGGGCGGATCTGCCCCCTCTTGGTTGGGATACGGTGCATCGCCACTATATCAATCGGCTGAAGGTCAACCTCTGTGTGGGTCTTCAGGATTTCAGTCACAGTTTTTGCCAGTGATTTTTCATTTTCCTCTCTATTTTCTGGTACATTAAGGATTTTTATGTTATTCTTTCTTGAATATTGTTCGTTATAGTTAGCTTTTTTATGTGCTGTTTTGCTTAGTTCAGTAGTTTTATCGATTTGTTCTTGTAGTGATTTGTTGTTGGTGTCATTGTTGTTTTCAAGTTTTTGTATTTTCTCTTTTAGGTTTTTGTTGTCAAAGTCCAAACTGTCAATTTTGGCTTGCAGATCATTTACTTTTTTGCTGATTAGTTGTTCTATCTGTTGATTCATGTTTTGTTCAAGTTTTTTCATTAGATTTGTGACTGTGCTCGTGATAAGCAATTCAACTTCATCTTTTCGCAACATGTTTTTGAGATCTTCCCTTAAGTTGGAAATGCCCTCAGTCATAGCTTGAAGCTGTACATGTATAGAATTTAATTCCTCCATGCTTGAATTGCTATTGTCACTTGTATCTGGCCTATATTTTTTGACAGCTGGCTTTGTTTGTGGTTTTGCTCCCGTGAAACTAAGTTTTGGCTGATTTTTTGTAGTATTTGTTGTATTGCTGCTCATTGTTCAGATGGTGCAAGTACAGTTATGTTCTTGCCTCAGGTATTCTAGCAAATAATTGGCAACCACTATTCCACTATTCAACCACTATTCAATAGTTATAATCCGTTAATCATATAATCCTATAATCCTTTGTACACACTGATGTTTAGGGGTTTTCTCAAGGTGATGTTTGATGGAAATCACTCAGGTGTCACTCAGGTGTTACACAAATAATTTAAAAACCTTTTGTATACACTTCTTCAAACTGTTATTTTATCAAATAAGTATTCCATAAATTCACTTTTTCCCTACATTCAATAGATCTTTATACACATGTTGTACTATAAATTACTATTTTTTTATCACTATAGACATGTATTTTAATGCATTTTTTGGAGAGCAAATTATCCACACATCCCTCCAGTATCGACCTTGAACCTTTTCCTTATATAAGATATTTACATTTAAATTATCTGATTCTGAAAAACAATGGTAATTGAGGATAAAGGTTTAGGGAAAGATCTAGGATCAAAAATGGTACAGGGTGCTGCTCAAAAGGGGCACGGTGGAAAGCTGTCCCAATGCTTGGACATTTTCTAATAAATTGGTAAAAGGCTTTCATCAAATAAATGCTGCTATTTGTTTTTAAACATAGTCTATTCATTTGCCTTTCAATATTTGCAAAAATATATTGAATTTCAATACACATTGAACATTTCTGTTTTTACCAGTCCAGAGGGGCAGCAGGGGGGAGCCAAAAAGAAGCAGGGTGCAGCAACCTGCTATTTTGCTCTAGATCTTTCCCTAAAGGTTTGTATTTGTTAGTACATGAAACATTCAGTACCAGTAAGCACTCATGAAATATACTTTTGGAGATCAAAATCAGCTATTTAAGATAAAGTAAATCCATGCTCAGAAAAAATGGCATTCCAAAACAAACGGGATGGGGACAGATTAATATATATGAGGCGTTATGCGCATTAACTAGTAACAAAATAGTGACCCAACCGTGTACTTCTTCAGGAAAGTACTACTGATATTAATGAAGCGCATCTCGATTACTTCCACGAAGCTCCAGTTGACATAAAAAATGTATCAGACCGATAGCCGAGGCAACACAAAGAGAGAAACAACTGATACAGGCATTTTAGAGACTTGAGCTGAAGAACAGTCGTCTTGGAAAGTGCGATGGTGCCATTAACTTAAAAATGTGCAAGGTGCACCGAATATAAAAATTGTGTTACCTAGCTACAGTAAGCAACTGCGCTTATCCTAAAGAATCACTAATGAAACATGGAGCCTATGCATAAAATACAGCAACCAGAAAGGATCCAAATGTGATAAACACTACTGGAAAATAGATTTTAAAGTCATTACGTATTGGAAATGTGTAGGTTGTATTTTACGTATGTGTTATCTATTGACGGAAAAACCGCTGTTGCGCAACCTTGGTTTTCCCATCATTACGATGACGTTATCTTCCAAACTTGACTACCAGTAACCTTCTGCTGTTGTTTTAAAGTGGTTAGTGAATAAGAAATCAATTAACAACACGTTTACAGTTTGAAAAGTGTTGTAATGTTACAAGATTCTGTGATATAGGAACATTTTGAATCGTTCTCATTTAAAAAAATATTTTTACAGCTTTCGATTTTGTATATCAGTTAGGCGTCATTCACCAAATAAGAGACTGTCTCCTGAACGGGGGATGGTCTCCTATGAGGGTGACATTTGACAAATTTTGCGTAATACATAGGGTCCCCAATTGGGAGACAGTCCCCCATAAACGAGACGAAAACGATTGATATAACAGTGACATTTTTAGACCAAACCTGCGCATTTTATGACGCATTGGCGCATTTTCTTTTGAAGTTCGTCTGCCGGGAAAAAGAAAAAAAACTAGAGATGTCCGCGTGTACAGGTGAGTTCATCGCGTAACTTTTCGCCTGCAACCGCTTGAAGTTGCTTATTCCAACTAATTTTCATACTGGTTGATATTTTAATAATATTACACCATGATGATCAATCCATTCGTGAGATGAAGCGGAATCTTTTAGTGTGATGCATGCTGTCAATCGGCGCCATTCTGTTGACGCCGGGTACTGTAGAAAACATTTATGGAACGAATTCTGTTCATCGGTATCGTCTCCCGATTGGGTGAATTAACGTTGTATTTTTGTGTAAGATAATTGATATTTAAAAAAAAACATATAGAACATAAATCATATAATGAACAAATATAAAGAATGATTTATATATAAAATCCTTGTATTTCAGAAAATCAACAATCGTCTGATCAGACATATTCAGTAGATCCATACATTGCTACAGTAGAGCATCAGTATGCTGTTGAGGTGTGTTTGTAAAAACAGTTACAGAACTGTAAAACAAAACTTTAAAAAAAAAATCCCATTAAACTTGTTTCCTCTCGTGGTGTAATAACCACATGTATATTTGATCGGGTCACATCAAATATAAATTATGTTATGAATATAGATCTATTTAAACTGGTTTCCACACATTATTTTCTAAATATGGTATGAAAATTTATAATTAATACTATAAAGTATATACAGTATGCAAATATGAGTAAATATAAATAGTACAAGGTTAAACTTTATATTTTTAAGACAATTCTCTAAACAAAAATGGCACTATCCCATACATTTATTTGTTTAAAAAAGGGTTCAAGTTCTGACATACATCCTGAGATGGACATTGGGGCAGAGGTCACAACAGGGAATAATAGTAGGCTTCCAGAGGCTGTTATCATAGAGGAACAGTCAGGGGTATTATTATATTTGATATTGAACTGCTTAAAAGTTTCTAATTGTCATCGCTGCATGGTGGCATACAGTAGAAATGAACTTAAACACTTTTGTGTATCCCCAAAACATTTAGGGGACAAAAACAATGGCCAAAAAGTGGAACAACAGTAAAATCAATCTTTAAGTTAAAACCAGTATTGCCAAACAATATTAATATATTTTTTAATCAATATATCAATTATGAACAGTAAAAATGTTATTCGAGCATTAATTAACATCTAAAATGAAATGTAGAAGAGAAAAAAAAATAGACATAGCCCCTAAATGTCATTTTCTTTACTTTCCAGTCTGCAAGTCATCATCAAGGACCAATTCTTGAAAACTTCATTACAGACAAAAGAGCAAGACAAAAATCTTTGTCAAAACGGTTGAAAACCTTTCAGAAATCGGTAACATATAAAGCTAAACTTAGTCAGGATCGTATCGTGAAGTTTAGTCTTTATTTTATGTTTTTGAATAAAAAAGAATTTGATAACAATAAATATAGGATTTATCATGTAATCAATCTTTGCCAATTTGTTATCATTTTAGTAACTACTTGAAAATATAAGAAAACATACATTGGTGCTTCAATCGATGTTGTAATATAAAAAAATGTATTAAAGTTTGTTCAGTTTAAATACACACCAAACTACAATGTCATTAAATTTTCCAAATATAACAAATAAGATTTACATTATATAAATTGTTCCTTTGTTTAAATGTGTTTTTGCTGAATTTTGTTAAGGCGCAGCTCCTGCACTCAAAGTGTGCTGCTACAGTGTCGTACAAAATTATCACGGAGTCAGGCCGCATCATTATTGGGGCGCATCCACAAAGTGCTTCAAGGACTGTTGGGTTGCAGGTTGGTGGGGATTGCAGACCGCAAAGGAAGGTTCCTGTTGGATCACCACGGAAATCTCCAGCAACATTATTAAAAGCAAAAGCAATTAATAATTTGCCAGGGAAAAAAACTGTCACTCAAAGTGTTTCTAAAAAGCAAATCAACAAATGTTCCATTTGCAAAATTATTTTCAAATCTAATGACGACAAAACTTTGAGAAACAAACATGGTCTTCAGGCTGAATGGCTTGGTTGTGAAACAGATGGTTGTGGATTTTGGGGCCATGCTGTTTGTGCCAAGATACACATTCCTTCAAGGAAGTCTATACCTTCCCTGAAGTTTGATTGTAGCAAGCACCCTTGAAGGAATTGTGTATCTTGTTTAAACAGTGGATAAAAGGGGCATATTGACTAAATTCAATCTGAGATATGTGCTTATATGATGAATATTCTCTCTTTTCATGCATATATTTATCGAGTAACATGGAAAAGTTGATGAAATTGATAAGAATAAATGAAAAAGACTAAAAAACTGCACTTTAATGAGAATTATACAGCATTATGAGACATAGATTAAATACTTATTAACATATATTTTTGGACAATATAATCACATATTAGCTGTCAATATGCCCCTTTTAATCAGTCATTGAGTCTTAAGGCATGTTTGTTTTTTTTGTTTTTTTAAAAGGTACCTTCTCAGTAATGACCTTATTTGTCATGCGAATGCAAATACTCGTTGTTTAATAGCAATTATGTACATTAATGCATAATCATTATTGATTTTTTCAGTTAAAAAAGTGTACAGTGTATTATGTAACTGAGCACATGAAATTGATACCTGTATGATACATGTTACAATCATAAGTGTGCAATTTAATATGTGTTTTTTTAGTTGTTTTATATTATTAATTTAAGAAATATATTTTTCACATTTATCATTGTGATTGAATGATATGTTAAAACATGATGAAATCACATTTTGCTTCAAATGCATTTTATTTCATTTCAATTATTTACATATTCATAAATATATACACAATTTTACTGACATATAAAGTGAAGAATATTGAATGAATTACTTCTCTTAAATACATTATCATTTTACAGACTTCCTGTACACATTTACATTGACACATCTAGTCTAGTTTGTCAAATGATTGTGTTAAAATGTTTGCAATAAATATGTATCACCCAATGTCATTATGTTATCATTACAAATGGTAATACACAATTTGCTCAATCTGAATTTATGGAATCCTCTACAAGCGTATAGTAAAATGCAATATAATCATGTTTTTTTTTATTTTGTACAGTCTTAATGAAAACTTCCTCCATAAGTTTTCTTTCCCTATCAGAGAGGTTTTCCATTAGCTGAAAAATTTTCTTTTTAATTTCTAATTTACTTAAATTTTCTAACAGTTTAGAATTGTGTTGCTCCTCATCCGATACACAGATGTTAGGAAGCTTTGATTGTTCACCGGACAAGAAACACTGATGGTAATGAGCTCGTAAATCTTCTGACTCGGATGTTATATTTTCCAGATGTTCTGACAATTTTTTGTCTCCAGACACATTTGTATGTGGTTGTTGTTCCATCGGCTTTGACAAATACTTTCGCAACAAAGCTCTAACAGGAACAATTTCCTTGTAGTAGATGTGACATTCAACCTCCTTGCTTTTAGCAGATGGTTCAGAGTCTGAACTTAGTAGATTTTGTTTTATTTTGTTGAGCGAATCCAAATTCCTGAAAACTTTGGTCCATTCATTTTCACTGGGAACACCCACAGGTGAAACCCAAGATTTAGCCTCTCTGTTTATTTCCTCTAAACAGGCATCTCCACCCTGATAGTGGCCAACATTACCAGTTCTGCTTAAAGTAAGAGACTTCCTTACTATTTCTTTCAATTCATCTGGCATCATCGTTTCTATATAGGAATTTATTGCCATTATTCTTTGATAACGAGGGTGATTCCTACAATAAAAAAGTAGAGTCATTCTTTGCATACCAGCTAGAAGAAGATCAGGGTTTCCACGTCTACAGCCTATTCTAAAAACAATGATGGCGTGAACAAAAGTTAACACCATTTGTTGACAGTACAAGTAATTTGGATTTACAACTTCTTTGCTCCATATCCAATACTGCTCAACAGTTGGCTGTATGTCTTCACTGTGACAATAATTTATAAAGGGCACCAACAGCTCGTCACTCATAGCGATATATACAATTTCAAGAATTCTAAACGTTTTGTGATGGTCCACACATTTTCTTGCACACTCCTGTGCTTTTGGTGTTTTAAACCCTAGCTGATAACATACTTCTCTCATAAAAATTTCCCAATTCAACTGGAAAAAAGCTTTGCAAGCATTTATCTCCACATGAAGCAATCCAGGCAAGGGTAAAATCCACCCGAACTCATGCACTGGAGTAACATCATGTAAGATGCTGCATCTATGATTGTTAAATGCTTCTGTGCCATAAAAGGATTCCTTACATGTTGGACACTGAAAAACATTGAAAAGTAATTTTTCCACAATTGCATAGATGCCGCCATCACATTCTAAAAATAGCCACTTACGATCCCCAGCTTCACAAATTCCAGATCTTGCAGCAAGATTATATAAAATTTCTGAAATATTTTGAAAGCTGGATGGATTTAAATGGTCAGGTTCACCAGTTTTGACTTTTAATGAATTGGCTATGTGACCAACATTCCTGAAATGACTGTAAGGATTTGCACTTTTCTTCAAGTATGCCATATTCATAGTTTCATGTTCCAACATACCACCACAGTTGGTACACTTTCTACTCTTCTTTTCATTTTCACCACCACAATCTACACAAATCTTTTCCATTTCAATTTGTTCTCTCTTAGCTAAATAATTTTCAACTAAGTCATCTTTGGCAGACATTTCACAATTTACACTAGACAAACGTTCTTGAATCAATTGATTTCTGGTCTCCCTGAAGTTATCACAGTCATAATTGGGAGAAAGAAAATTCTGTTTTTGCTGTTCAGTTGATTCTTGGAATAGCCAATTACTTGGGGAAAATTTCACTTCATTTTGAATTTTATTTGTTTCATCAATTACAATGTACATGTGGCTAGTAATGATACTAATTGGCTGTTTATTGTCTGACTTGATTTGGTATGATCTACCAACGACCTGCTCATTGTCAAAAACTGACCTGACCAAGCCCTCTGGATACAACACTGGTGATTCAGCCTGCTGTGTCATCCATCTCACGATAGACGACTCACCTCCTGCAGGGGATAACTTAGACATGAAGCAAACTAGCTGTTTGTTCCTTGACATAGAATACACCATTAAATTTTCCTGAAATGACAGTGGCAAGATCAATTTTTTGTTTCTACATCCATATATAATTTCAATAATTTTTGCCATCTGCATGTTTTCGATTGATGAAGATTTCTCAATTCCACAAATGTTTCGCAATAAGCCCACTAAGCATGATGGTCTATTTTGTAACCATACCTCAGCATTATATGTTATTAAGTTTTCAATGCTACACTTTTGACTGTCTTTATACAAAGCAGTTATGTCTGACTGAATATGTTTAATAACTTCTGAAACATCATCATCTTCACAATTACCGGTATTTTTTGAGGTACTGTGAACAATGGCATTTAATGTTTCATTCGGCAATGTCTTTACTGGAATACTGTCTACCTTTTGCACACAGTCTCCACAAACGTACTTTGTTCTTTTGGTAATAAACTCCTTTTCAAGTAACATATCAACCGTTTTACGCTTAACCTTCTTACCACTCATCACGTTAAATAATTTGGGTGATGAGTTGGCAGTGTGACACAATGCTCCACACTGCTTTACAAACAGGCCCTTTGTCACCTTGTCTGCCATTTGACTTTCATCAGTACCTGCAATAAAAAATGAAACTGATTTTAAGAGTTATAAAATGTATTCAGACAAACATATAATAGCATAATATAAGCATAATTCAAGGTGGTTTTTGCTACAGCACTACATAATGATGATTAAAAATGTGTAAATATTAGCATCATAGTATGACTACTAACACATTGTAAGTAATTGTATTTTATTATGCATTTACGCTTAATAATGATACATGACCAAACTAAATGGAAATAATTAAATGATTATAGGACCCGTAAGCAGGTTTTACTTTCTTTAATACCTACCAAGGGTTCCATATACAAAGTATTAACTTGTAACACTTATTTTATAAAACCAATTAATTATATTTAAAACTGCATTTTTAAGGGTGCCTTTTAAAAATAATTAAATAGCAGAAAAAAAAACAAAATTTTAAACAAGTAGTTGATTTTAGCCTATTTTAACTAATACCTTAAAGCTGGCAACTGTGTTCTGAGAATTGGAATGCCTCTTGTTTTTATCTCTTCAAGTGACAAAAGTTAAATTCCTGCAAGAATAATGGAAAATCGTATGTGGCTCCAAAGAGTAAAAGATTTTAGAATAAGCAAGGGTTGGGACAGAGATGGCATGGTACCAATAATGTTTCTTTCCACGGTAAATGGGTAAGTGTATATCACAATTCACATCATTATGCGTTTTGTACAAAAGGACTAATAACAGTGACTTTCATGAAATTTTTCTCATTGGCAATTACCAATACAACTTGAATATATAAACATGTTTACGTTTGCAGTAAATATTATGATAGATGTCATAGATGTAACCAATTTCATTTTCAGATATCATCATTTTCGTTACAAACCAGAGACTGACCATCGCCTAGTGTGCATGAAAGAGACAACAAATGTTTATGACCCAAGGAAAATCATTGTGTTTGACTCTACCAATGGACGAAATGTTGGCCGTGTTCCTCGAGGACTAAATATCTTAATACATGGATGGATATCCGACCGCACTCTTGTACGGTCATCACTTTTCTGCACTGGCGAGTTTCAGCATGATGGCCCAGTTAGAGGGGGTGGACCAAAATTGATCTGTGCTTATTTGCTGGAATTTAATTCAGAAACGATAAACTTACCTGAGGTGTCCCGTCAACTTCATGACGAACTCCAAACTGACGAAATATATATGTAATGTACATGCAGTTTGGTTCTTCATTTGTTCTTAAACCAAATCAAAGAAAAATAAAACATGAAAACAACACCATGTGCATGTTTCACTCCATTGGGGGACAATTCAACATGGTTTCTTGGGGGACAATTCAACATGGTTTCTTTAATGTCTCCTGATTGAGGATATTTCTCAGTTGTAGGGTATTGTCTCCTATTTAGGGGGCATTATTTTCTTTTTGCAAATTGTCTTCTGATTGGGGGAATGTAAATCATTTGAAAGACAATCTCCCGATTGGGGAACTTATGTACAAAAAAAGGATTGAAATTTGTTTCTCTAACAATTTGTCCCTCGATAAACAGACAATTACCTGATAAGGAGACTGTCTCCTATTTGGTGAATGACGCCTAACTGTATATTGATGGACACCAATCGCACAGTTGAAAAGTGGAAGTGCCAACGCACTACGCAAAGCCGCGGCCTTAAAACTAGGTTTCGTGAGTTTGGATGTTATATACTTCCCTTTATTATCAGCGTAGAACAACAGCGGCCTGACCATGACTCGTCTGGATCTCATTCTAACTCCTATTAGTGCTCCCCTCCGGCCAAATATCAATGGCGCGCGTGTAACAAGGGAGCTAACTTTTCCCGCAATATCGCTCTGGGTACACGGGCGATTCTTAAAATGAATTACAGTCAAACCGGCCACAAGTTAAACCAGCCACACGTTAAAACGGCCACAAAAAAGTCAAACCGTCCATACAGTCATTTGGAAACAAAAGTCAAACCGGCCTCAGTTTAATTTTTCTGTAATAATTTGCTGATTATGTAAATAATATACATTTATTGTATTACTATATAAGCCAATAATGTATTGTTTGTTTTTATGAAAATTAAATGATCACAACATAACGAAAATATAAATGTATGTAAATATTGTTGTATTTTTTTCTCTATCAGCATTAGACATATATCAAATATATACCAAATACACAAAACAGCGACATATGCTTATTTTATTATAAAAACATCATCGTATTCACAGTATATACCGTAAAATACAACAACATTTCACTCTATCAACGGCTTATTTTGGTGAATAATGATATATTATTTGGACTTGCTTCGTTTTCTGGTAGCTGGCACATGGGTCGAGTTTATCTACTCCGTCACTGGCTTGACAAAAGATATCGGTATAGTTATATAGTTTATTTGAACAGAACAGAACAGAACACGACATTTATTTCACCCAAGTATACAGCATATACAATAAGGGCAATATAACAAAGCAAAATATTTAGTAAATTATTAACTTGATGTCTTCTTCAGAAGAGATATTTTCCAATATAGTAAGCGAGTATAATTAACTTATAAAGGTTAGTTAAAATTCGTGGGTTTAGGCTGTATATCACACCTCTTGAAAGTGCGAATGCGTCTTTAGCACATCGGTGTGAAACAAAAGCATTATTTCACTTTAAGCAAAGGTGTTAATTAATCAGCAGATCTGTATTCGGGGGCCTAGTGGACCTTTATTTCTTTTTTTTAAATTATCAGGAAATAAGTAAAATTAAAGTGAAGTGTTTGTTTATTATAGTGTCACCCCTCGCGATTAAGGGCCAGCCAGTTTTGACTCATGAGACACCTTTCTACTGATGAACATCTTTACTCCCGATTCCTATCCTATATGCCGGGCGCTCGGCAGGAAGGCAATCGGTACCCCTTGATTTAACTAGCTGCTGGGCAGGCAACCGCCCATATCAGAACAAGCCCTGTGTAGGACTCGAACCTTCGACCTCCCGCTCAGTAGACGAACGCCCTAGCCACTAGGCCACGTTCAAATGTTTGAACTATTTTCTGATTACTCCTTACTATGTACAAACCTCAATATGCGTTGTTATTAAATTGTGTGGCCGGTTTAACTTTTTTGTTGCCGGTTTGGACTTTTTGTGGCCGGTATAACTGTATTTCTTGCAGAGTGGGGCCGGTTTGACATGTTTGAGGCCGGTTTAACTTGCGGCTGGTTCAACCTGTGCCCGGTTTGACTTGCTTCTGAACATTTCTTAGGTTAGAAACCAGTAAATCCAATTCCCATAGTGTCCCATTATAAAACGGCAAACTTTCCAAGCACTTTTCTAGCATTTCCTTTATTTCAGATTGTGCAAGCCTGGTATCAATTTAAAGATCAACCTGTCCTCTTCCAAAATTTGCAATAAAAAAGATATGTCATGTTACTTCTAAGAAAATGCATCTCACTTGAATGCAGGCACCGGTAGAAAACAGGGTTTCGGCAGTCATATTTCGACAAAAGCCCCATACCACAGTAAACTCACCCCAAAAGTTCACCTTTCAAGTTAGCCTCCAATGAAATGCACCAAAATGTTGCAGACACGCATAGGATAATAGAAGTAACCACAAAAGGCATGTCTGAGATACCTAAATGGCTTTTATGCAAGAAGAGAAGAGGAACTCTTTAGTAATAGGCACTACTTTTGAATGGACCACGAGGGATACACAATGATTTACTGGTATCTAACCTTAAAGAAAACTCAACATTTTGCTATCATGAAAAAAAACTCTTCTACATGATTATTAACCTACTTGTACCACAAATGCAAAATTTCAGGTCGATCCGCTGAGTAGAAATGCCCCAAACACGCATTTGAGAATGACACATGATAAGCCATCTGGCTTCCGCTTCAGTACTTGGATTGTATGGGGAGCGTGAACTAAAATTCGCACCTAAATCACATAAACCAGTCAAAATACCAGTTCATTTAGACTTATGTTAATGCAATGGACAGTAATAAGGTATAAAACGTATAATATTCGCGTATAACATGATTCGATGTGCTGTGAGCTGCATAAGGCCAGTTTCCGTACTTTTTTTCATTTTTTTTAACCCGAAAAAACCGGTTTCGCTTTAAAAAGTGTAGATAACGTGTCAGTTACGATATTATTCACATTTATTTCCGTGAAAAGTAATAAACGCAATAAAATAACACAGTTACATGGTGAGTTATGTATAAGTGGACCCTAAAGAGCCGGTCCCTGGTTTTCTTAAAGGTTAGAAACCAGTAAATCCAATTCCCATAGGGTCCCATTATAAAACGGCAAACTTTCCAAGCATTTCTCTAGCATTTCCTTTATTTCAGATTGTGCAAGCCTGGTATCAATTCAAAGATCAATTTGTCCTCTTCCAAACTTTGCAATAAAAAAGATATGTCATATTACTTCTTAGAAAATGCATCTCACTTGAATGTCGGCAGAAAATGCATCTCACTTGAATGCAGGCACCGGTATAAAACAGGGTTTCGGCAGTCATATTTCGACAAAAGCCCCATACCACAGTAAACACACCCCAAAAGTTCACCTTTCAAGTTAGCCTCCAATGAAATGCACCAAAATGTTGCAGACACGCATATGATAATAGAAATAACCACAAAAGGCATGTCTGAGATACCTAAATGGCTTTTATGCCAGAAGAGAAGATTCTGGAGATAGTCGATGAATCAGGATTGCCGCAATATATGGGAGAAAGGTTACACATCACTGTATGTAGAGTAATAACAACACAAAATAATGTAATCAAAGTGTCATGCATGTCGGTGCTTATGAAAACCCGGCTGGTCGAATAGTTCGGTATCTTTCGATCTGGGTACTCACTTTGGGGTCTGCTGCTCTCGTATCTCTTCTTCGCATAAACTGTGAGACTGTCCTGCCAGGGCTGTGGTTGTCACTCTCACTTCTCACCTAAGCAACCCGTGTTCAATTCTAGCCAAGCGCAAGACCACACCAAATTTACAAAATATTTCATTAAAACTAAAATAGCTGGAAAATGGAGATATGATTGTAATCTGGAAACTAACGATGTTTATCTAAAAGTAATATAGGTAGCGGTGAGGGGACCGACCCGGGGTCTACTGTCCACAATATAATGCGGCTTTGTTGCTGGATGTCCTCATACGCTGCACAACAGACACATGCATATACGTTCGCAGCGACTTCTTTCTTTGCACCGGATATATTAAGTGCGTAGACTGGTACGTGTAATCAAATTTGGTTCTTTCACTGTGCATTGATCGAACGTAGGCCTAACCAAATGGACTTGGGAAATGTAAGGCCATGATGTTGAATAGGAATCTTTAGGCTAAAAATATTATTGATTTGTTTTTCTTATGGCCCGCTACGAATTTGATTTAATGCCAAAAAAAGTTTATTAACTATTTTTTGACGATCGCGCCCGGGTTTTAAAGGAGTAATCCAGAGATAAGTTTAAAAAAATAAAACTTTGCAGAAAGTGTTTCTAATGGCCATGTTACCGAACAAAATACAAAAACTACGCACCGAAATCTGAATTATTAACATTTTGGTAACTTGCTATCGTCTATTTTCTGTATGCGATAAATGGTGATGACACTGGAGTAAGCAAGCATTACATTATAGTGTATTCCGTTCGTACCAAGTGCTTTTCGTAAATAAGAAACATAGTTCGGACAAATAAACACCATAAACGTTCATAAGAACTATTACTTAAATTACGATGTATTGATTTTGATCCCATGAACCGCGGCTTAAAATTAAACGATTCCGCATTTTAACATAGCGGAAGAAGAGTTACCAGGTGGAGATTTCGGTATTTCCAGTAACTTCTTCCTGTCTGATATTCGATTGGGAACCTTTATAAATATCGTCTATTTGTTGATTTAAACTTTTGTTGCGTGGATGCTTTTGCTTGTGTAATAGCATTCCATATGTTTTGAAGGAAATCTGTGTCAATATAAGTATGTCTGCAGTTGACTCACATATTCGTATTCAACATATGAATCATTAAATGGTTTATCAATGTTAAGGTTTTTCAGCATCGTTTCATAAGACTAAGATTCACTGGACTGTCCACTTGAAGATAAATAGATACTAAGGCCTAAATACAAGGATCTGGACGAAGAGGTTCAAAATCCTTTATTTACATTTTTCTTCTCCATTAGGAAGTTATGGCCCTTTTATTATTTTCCATCTACGGAATACATAGGGAAAATTCCTTGTGAACGCAACTCTTCCTACAGTACTCAACGGATTATCTCGAAACTTGTCTTCATAGTTGAAAGTAACGTTCAGTTGTGCGTAAAAATGGAGATCTAAATATTTATTAAAATTACATGTATTTTCATGTCCTATCATAACTTTAAACATTCGGGTAGCCCTCACCTTCAAACATATGCTATAATTCGGGGCCCGTTGTCACACCTGTGAAAAAGTTGTAGTTTGTCTTAAGTTTGCGAATCATAAAGGCTGGGGTATCGTCTGATATGTATGTAATCGAAGTTAGTTCAGATTGTTAAATCACTAGCACTTTGCTAACCAACGTCACGTTAGAAGAATTAATAAGTGTCATATAATTTCTCCAGCTGTTATTCTAATGGCCCGTGCGTGCAAAATAACAAAGATGTGTTGTTGTCTTGAACTATTATTTCGTTGATAACATGGATTAGTCTGCTTGTAAAAACATTTTATCTTTAAAAAGTAGGTACATGTATGTAATAATATTCTTATCCTAACGAAAGACAAAATGCGAGTTAAATAAATTAACGCTTATTCCCGGAGTTTATCAAACATGTATTAATAATAAATTAACGATTTTGTTAAACGGCAACACTTCAATGTTTTCGATATTGTAAGGAAAGGTGGCATTTACCAGGCTTGATGTAGAAACAATCAAAACTTACATATGAGGCGTGTCGTGAGAAAACCGGGCTTAATGCATGTGCGTAAAGTTTCGTCGCGAATCAGACTATGCAGTCCGCACAGGCTGATCCGGGACGACACCTTCCGCCTACAGTGGATCTATGTTAAGAAGAGACTACCTCGAAACAGAAATACCATAAAAGCAGAAAGTGTCGTCCAGGATTAGCCTGTGCGGACTGCATAGGCTGATCCGGGACGACATTTTACGCACATGCATTTAGCCCGGTTTTCCCACGATACGCCTCATAAAACATGTTTGTATATATATATAACTTGCTGTAATACATTTATTTATCGATATCGTGAGCCAAAGCACCTAAAATGAAACATTACTTTATATTATAAAATACACAGTTACAATTTTTACACATTTACAGAAGAAAAATCTGTTTATGTCAACGAACATACGTGATTTCCTGTTTTAGTATGACCATAACAAACTGTCATTATGCACCTTTACCCCAATAATGGGTTATTGGTCACAACAAACATTTATAAAACGTTCTTCTTCAGAATATGTTTTCAAAACCACCGAGAATTTTGGATATCATTTTATAAAATTGACAACGCATTTTCCAAATAGTGATAATAGTTTTACTTTTGTTATAGTATCATATAGTATGAAAAGGTCATCTACAGAAATTTGTAATACAAAACTGCACTATTTTGCAATGCCTTATAATGAATAGTTTTATTCATTTACTTGCTTTTATTGGTTATAAATAGTATCATAAAATAGTATTGTTGCGCGCCAGCTGGCTCTGTGGGGTGTTGTCAGGATGTGGTAGTTCTTTGGCAATAATTACTTTACTAAGTTTTACCATTTTAATGGTGCATCGTGATAGTAAATAAAAAAACGAGTCTTATATAAAGTTTAAACGTTTAATTTTTGACTCCTTGTTCAACCAAAACGCAAATAACAATTGTAAATATAAACATTTCGATTAATAGTTTTTAAGTAAATATTTAAGATACGACACGTATTCCAAATCACTTTACAGAGTTTAATACTGGTGGTAAAAATTAAAATAAGGCACTACAATTCTTCAACATTAACAATCTCTCTAAATTAGTGTGGACAATGACAACTACAAAAGTATTCAGTTCTCCATAATTTATAAGCACTATATAGGTACGTGAACTGTTAAAATATTAACGAATAACTTATACTTCAATAAATCTATATAGGTTTGAAACAGATCTAACTTGCAATAGTAAAAGAGTGCAATTTTTCTTACTGAAGTTTCTTTAATATCAATTATGCTTGAGTTCTAAGTCTTATTTTCAACTACGACGATGTTACGGCCTCAGATGTTACGACAAGACTGCCCTCCCAAGCAATTGTCTAGGTGCTTTTATACGCCAGTGACCGTCAATCGACCAAAAAAGTGGTCACGAACGCTCTAAACAGAAATCTGCAAAAAATACGCAGCCATATTGGATTTGATGTAGAAACAAATGAGAGATTTAAAACAACAAGATATACAGTTTCAAATGTACACGACACAGCAATTACACCATATCTAATAATAACCTGTTTCATGGTTCATAAAACAGCCGCCGAAATAGTTTAAAATCGACCACAATGCATTGCAGCAAAATGGCTTCTACTGACCGGAAAATGTGAGCGTTGTGACAACAACAACAAAATACAAATTTTATGTATTGATTCAAGGATTATTAATCTGACATGCAGCAAAAAAGAAAAGGTACTGTTACTCAGTATTATACTAGCTTAAAAATCGTGTGTACTCTTAGTAAAAACAATATGAATCCCATGAAATCGATGCACAGACTCAACGACAACAACAACAACAAAGATGGAATTTACACTTAAAAGTTAAAAATGGATTAATTCATCAGCTATGTCACTGGTTTGTATGTTTTCTGTGATATCAACAAGATCACATGCAAATTTAAAGCATGGCTATTGAAATAAACGTCCAGTGTAAACAAGTACGTGAAATAATGAAGGTAAGTAAAGTGTTCATTTGATAAAATTAATAGCAACAAAGTTATTTCATTTGCAGGGTTATCAATACCCCCTTGTCTTTTTGGCAAAACTCCTGCTGCCACACTTAACTGTTAATGCTCACCTGTTTAAAATAACAAATTGAGCGCTAAAGTAAAGTCACGCAAATAGTTTTAGGGTTAGGGTTAGGGTTACGATAACAATAACAATAAAACATTAAAGAACAGTGAAACGTCTTAACGGTTCATCTCCCGAAAGAGTTTGTGTCACAATAGCAATTTAACAGGTAATGTTATGCCACAACGTCTTCACTGGTTCCACACTCAACCCGCACCGTCAAACGCACCGCCTAGATGAGGCCTACCCAGCCTCTGCCCACATCTTAGATGGGCAGGACTGGACCCGCGCAATCTGCCACGGGCGTCCACAGAGGCGTCAGCTCCTAAGGCCGAGGGGAACAGTGTTCAACATTGTCTAGAGCCTGGCGAAATAGACCCACTATTGCTTGTCAATAGTCGACTCATACCGATTGCGACTTTCCTGCGACTTTTTCTCCGTGCTCTGCTCCTTTGACGGTTTCTGAAAGGACGATCTGCGTTCTACGTCAGAGTTAAATCGAATTGACTGTCTTGGGGTTTGGTCGAACATAGTTCCATCAAGAACGAATCTGCAATTCCTTCGTCGAGAAAATCTGACTCATCTACCACTGGTGTCTTCGCTATAGCTGGGACAAGGGCAGACTCTGAAACTTTACTGCCAACCGGCGCTTCTAGTTTGGCGATCATATCTAGCAGAACTTCCAATGTACCTTGGCATGCAGGACGCTTCCTTGGTCTCCGTATCCCTTGGCGTATAAACAGTGGCGGCGGTTGGAAACAAAACCGGCTTAAAGATCGCACCTGGTGTTGAATGCGCTTCCTTGCCTTCTATTGTCCTGGGCACATATGTTGCCGTGGCAGCTGTAACCACTTCAGGCCGCTCCACTCGAGAGTATAGAATGAAAGCTGTCGTGGATGTTTGTGGTTTACAAACCGGCATCCACTAGGGGAAAACGGGCATCCACCTCTGCTGGCCGTGTTGCGTTGTGAAGAATTTGCGTGTAATCTAATACTCCTGCACGCTCGCCTCTTCTACGTGCCTCTTATACTTTGTGATATGGTTTGTTAGATCCAAAACTTCAGTACAGCGAAAGTTGCACAAACCACATGAGAATGGCACCTGATCCATTGGCACATGATGCTTGAGAATATGGCCTATTAGTCGCCATCTCCTATCTGTCTTGCCACATGTCTTGCATCGATACCTTCGTCTTGACAGCTGTGACTGCGCCTTTGGAAACATCTTGTTCTGAAATGTACCAATTGTGTAATAATCACGTGTAACAATGTTATTGTCATAGTCCACCTCAAATTATCTTATCCTCTTACTTGCCATCACTGTTACCCAAACACTGGTTCGGTCCCACAACATTTAATCACTTTCACTAGTCTTCACACTATGACACGGGTATCACATCCGGCACATTCACTAACGTACATGAAATTTTCTATGCTACATTAAAATAAAGCTTCAAAATTAACCTTTTTATTAACTATTTAGATCATTCATTCAGTATCTACATTTTTAGAATCTTCTTTCGAGTGGTTAACACCCATCTTGGAAGGTTACTTCCGTTGAACGGCTTGAGTTTGTTATGGTGAACTACTCGGACTTGACCTTCCTTATTCAACTGGATTGTGAAATTGGTTTCGGAGTGTTTTACTTTAATCACATATGGACCGTCGTAGGCCTTTTCTAGCTTGCGCTGACGCAAACTTTCCTGGTTTCGTGGAGGCACCACACAACTTCGCCCGCTTGGTACCGATGAAAAGATAACTTAGCATCGTATATTTCTTTACTGCGTTGAGCTTCTTTACAGATGTGTCTCGTGAGCTTTCAACATTCTCTCCTGCAGCCGTAGGGCGTATTCACGTAGGTTCTCTTGTCTCGGTGAAGCATCAATATGACCATAGATGAGACTCGCTGGCATGCGCAGTTCTCTTCTTAAAGCTAGTAGGTTGGGAGAAAGTTTGGTACTCTCATGTGGAGTAGATCTGTATGCCGCTGCTAGACACGCCAGATGTTGGTCCCATTCGTCCTGTTCACCAATCAGGTAAGCTTTGATCATGCTCAACAATATTCTGTTGAATCTTTCGACTTGACCATTGGCTGCTGGATGTCGTGCACTCGTCCTGGACTTTCTTACTTTTAACATCCGGCATAGTTCCTTGAAGACCCTGCTTTCGAACGCTGCTCCTTGGTCTGAGTGAACCGCCAATGGAGTACCCCATCTCGCTATGACGTCGTTTAGGATTCTGGTAGCACACTCCTCAGCTGTTTGATTCGGCACTGGGATGATCTCGACATATTTCGTAATCGTAAACACGTCTGTTAACACGATGTACCGGTTACCCCTTGGTGTGAGCCATTGTTGTTCAGTTCAACGCACGAACGTTCTGTGCCTAATGGACTGACACGGCGCGTCACATTTAGATCAATGATTGCAACACACTGGTTTGCTGAAATAACAGCACAGTTCTGAATTGATAATTAAATAAAACAGCGATATTTTCATAACAATTTGTACTTCCAAATTCTTCTGAATAATACGTTAGGTTCATATAAATACAATATTTGTTTTAAAAGTATATTGTTGGATAATTTGACAACAAATAAAAAAAAAATGTAAGGATCAAGTATGAGATTTGGAAACAGGCACAGCCAAAAGTTTTATTTTGTCATCAATGTTTGTATTTGTACATATTTGTACATATAAACACTTGTTATCTAACTTTATGTTCGTTGTAAAATGATACTGAAGTTAATGTAGTTAGTTTGTTAAAATGTACATATCACTCGATTTTATACAAATACATATATATATATATATCATGTGGTAAGTATTTTTTAACATTGTTTTTGTTGAGAAACTTTACATATAAAACTGATAAATCCATTAATATTCTTTAAGTAAGTGGGAGGAGTTGGACCGAACAGATTGGAAAGGACTAAATTGCTATTTGGGTCGAAATGACTCGGAAATCTTCAGAAATATTTGAATGGATAAATGTAGAAGCAACAATGCTGCAACACCAGAGGGAAGAGTAGGAGGCATTCTATTGGCTGAGATGTCAGTACAGGAAAGCACTGATATGGTGAAATATGGTTCTTATACTGAAATAGATAACATGTACACTTTCGTTTCTGTTGACCACTAACAAACGCTCGCATGCGTTGGGACCCCAATCGAACAGGTGAAAATAGGGTGTAACAACCCACTGCGCTAGCCGCGGCCTTATAATTAATTTTTACGAGTTTGGATTGTATTTATTCCCCTTCATTATATCGGGGGTTGAGCATAGAACTGTTGTATCTGCTTAACATTTCTATATCAGATACAATTGTTTCACACCAAACCGTAGATATATATACCACAACAGCATTCCCACCACGTATTGACCTTATTCTGAGCTAACCCGTGCCGAAATCAATGGCGTGCGTTCAAAAGGGGACCTTTCCCGCAAAATGTGTCCATGTTTACACACCACGAAATATAGCATCATTCATAATCTATCTTCCATTAAGTAAAGCCCCTTTCGAGGAGTTAGACTCACAACATAGTGGACGTAATAGAATCTGGCTATGTATACATTACTATGTTCAGCATTGTCATTTCTGAGTTATGCCACTTACATTTAATTCAGAAATAAGCTTCATACTTTATGGAACTTGTACTATCGAAGAAAAAACAATATTAATTGAAGTATACATTAGTGTTAAACGACAATTGCACTGCACAGTCTGCACTGTATTTTGTTCAACGAGACTACTTTGTGTTACTATACAGAAGACCTACATATTTGCTAAAAGGCTACTCGGACATAACCAATTCAGAAAGTATTTAACGTAAACAATATAAAATACGTCTACATAGGAAAAACAAATACTGTAGGATAATATGAAATAATGTGAAATATGAATTTCTATAATATGACACCATATTGTACGTAAACAAATATCCAAGTAGCAAAGCACGGTGGTGGATAATTTTGATGATATATTCAACCAAGGGCACGAGGAAATAGTGGTTTATCAAAAGTGATGAGTTGTGGAGTTATTGGCGATCTAGTTATAAAAAAATAATTTAATAGGCTACACAACACAACAGAACATACACACAAATACTCGTACAAACACATTGCCTGTGTAATAGACTCATAAAACTACTGTAGATGTTGTTCTCTTGTTCTGGAAAATCCACGGTTCTTGAAATACATTGAAATATATTTCGACTGTTTCTCACAGTGTTCATCAGCTATGTGACGATAAAACTGATGAAGATTGTGAGATACAGTCAAAATATACAAGTAAGTGAATACATTGTTCTGTGTCAATTTAAGAACTCCTAAACCAATTTCCCACGGTTTATTGTGTTAACAGTTTACACATTTTTAACCCATTATGTAATTGATTATATTCATCCGTAACTTCTACACATTGACGAGATTATTAATTTATGCATAAAAACAGATTATTTAATTCGTTGGCGGATAATCTGACTGAATTAATTCCGCATCTAAAAGCAAAGGGAAACTTATTTCGTCACAACCTGCCTACATCGTTATTAACTTGTCAACTTGTCAAGTATTGCCGTTTCTAAGGCTATTTTGTCATTGTTGAAAGATTCGGCGATTAAGCTTCAATTAGATACTAGTATAAACATACATTTTTCACAAAACACGTATATTTGTAAAAGATTTATAAAAAGTTAAGTTATATCATATAAAAATGGGTTGCATGACCTGCTTTGTCAACGACTTGGTCCGTCATGACCCGACATCATCACATTGCGTTTGTGTGTACTCTTACTTTGATGTTGATTACCCCTGGCATGATTATTACGGACACTATTCTATCACTAGCGATTACTTTCTCCACAGCTCAGTGTTCATACCTGTTTAATGACGCTTATATGTGTACTCGATTTTGATCAGGCTGTACATTTGGTAATTGTGATTACAGCACAATTAAACCTTGCAAACACATTAAATTTTGGTTCATTAGTTTCCGGGCATATCACATATCAATATTGTATGGCATCGCACTGCGATCGTTTAGGAAAACCCTCATTTCAGCAAATTGACATTCAACACTTACAAATTAAACACAAGGAACTTCTATATGCGCAATTATTAAGGACAGTCGTAATTGTCGATTATTTGGCTTGAGACTTCACGATGTCGTACTGTACGTATTTGGTTTTAAAGGTGAGAAATAATCAGAATGTATATAGCAAACAGATCCCCAAAAAAATTGCCATAGATCCTTAGTGTAGCTTAAGATGGACTAGAGTCATCGCCCGATCATAGGTCATATGCATCTATTGTTTTTATTTTTAGTTTTTGTTATAATTCAACACAACGTATTTGATAAGATGATAATGTTTATTGATACAATAATTAATGCATATTGCAACAAAGTAGTTTGATAATTGCTGATGCATGTGAAGCAAAATATAATAGTAGTCTATTAAATGTTGTGTCTTGACAAGTTAGTTGAAAATACTAAAAGAAGATAACATTCTGACTGAAAAGATAATTAGTTATATTTCTAATAGAATTTGCCATTCTTATTCGAATTTATATATTTTATGTAGCTGGAATATTTCTTTTTAAAGTTCATTCCTTTTTTTGAGATATTATAATATAAAATATGGCATAATGTAGTCAGATCTGTATTGCAAGCTTCGTCTACAAACGGTATTGATGCTTGATTCTGGTATTTTGAAAATTGTTATTTAGGCTGTGTTGAAACTTCAGTTACATCATTTCGAATTGAGTTTTGTTAGAAACTCGGCTACGTGAATAAGACAAATACGATAGAAACTGAGAAATATGTTATATTATAAAATCTTTGTAATCTACTGTAACAAAAGCGTAAGATTACATCAGTGTTTAAAGATTACAATCACTATCTTGAAGACCAGACGGCGACACAATGCATGACTTCGTTCTGCGTGTGTTTTGAACCTTACTTTTGGCAAACAAGATTTTTCAAGTACTGGAATATATCACAGCAACCTCTTGTTCTATAATGTTTATTTTTCTCGATTCAATTATGATTGTTACAATCGTTTTTCTCCCAATGGCCAGCGCAAGTTGCACACATACATGTTAAAAATTATCCGATATTTTTAAGGTGTATGATTTAGTTTATCGTTAAGTGTATAACTAACCTTAATAACATTAAAAACCAATAACTGAAGTGTTCTAATTCGATAACAGAACACCGACGATAATACCAAGGTCACATCGATTCATCAAAACGTTCAGTAACTACTAGAGGGGGCGAAATATCTTCAAGTGGCGCATCATTGGACCCAAATATTCGTCGTAGTTAAAATACAAATGGTTAATCGATGTCATTATTGTTTGCAATGTCACGTTTTATTATGTATCATTTCATAAATGTAAGAGTCACAGGGAAATCTACTAGCATTTTAAGCTTTACCAACATCACGTTCGAACAATTAGTTTTTGTCATATATTTGTTTCCAGCTATTACGCTCTTATTCTAATGGCACGTGCGTGCGAAATGAAATGACAAAGATGTATTGATATCTCGAACTAGTTTTCGCCGATAACATGGATTTAACTGCTTGTAAAAACATTTTATCTGAAAGAAGTAGGTATATAATGCTATTGTAATCCTAACGAAAGACTAAACGTGTTGACGCGAATAAGATAAATGTACATGTTTTGGTCGATGTTTATCTGCCAAAAAAACGATTTGGAGTTCTAATGCGTAGGAATTAAACCACAAGGGCGTTAACTCGAGTTGTTTAATAGCCACGCATCAGAACGACAAAGAATTGTTCATTGACCGATAAACAATGAAAGTGCGAAAATTATTTAGATTCTAACATGATTTGACATATTTTTTGCAATTGTAATTGGAACCACTTTTAACTATGCCCCGCTCAGAATCGGGACTTCTTTTTGCGTTGTTTATTGGGAAGTTTAACAACGATAATTTTGTTCTTTGTCTATAAAAAAAAGTTATCGAGTATCATTTTAGAATAATACATTAGTAATTTTGTTAAACAGCAGCCTTACAATTATATCGATGTTGTAGGGATAGGAGGTACTTTACGTAATATTAAATTTATCGAAATTTATTTATCTATTGATCTTTCGAAATAGGTCAACCAGACTTTATGTAGAAACAATAAAACTTACACATAGGAACATAAGTTTGTATATAACTTGTTTTAATATATTTATTTACATGTGAGTGCTTTAGTTATTTTGAAACATCTCCCATTTTGCAACAGAACATCGGAAAATATATCTAATTAAATGCATATAAAATTTATAAACAATATATGATGTTACAATGTTCTTCGTTTATTGTTATGTTGTTGTTGCTTTTGTGTTCTTGTTTTTGCAAATTCGTTATTCATAACAAATATTTATTGTTAGAAAAGAGTGAGTTGTTTTGATATGTTGTTTAAGTTAAATCAAACATATTAACAATAACACATCCTTTCAATAATAAATGAACTATTAAATCTTGCAATAAGCTAATTTAATATATACACATGAACGAATAAAAGCGTAAATCAAAAGTATCTGGCACATTTCAAAATGTCCGACAGAAAACGTTGACACATGTTGTTCATAAACACACCATCGACATTGCCATCAAGAACGTAAGCCAAAGCACCTAAAATAAAATAATACTTATACAAATATATCCACATATACAGAATATATACAAAGTTGTTTCTGTCAACGAATATACGTTTTTCGTGTTTTATTATGGAAATTACACACTGTTCACCCAGATATAATTTATATACCACTTAACACCAAACGTGGGTTTTTGGTAACATCAAACACTGATATAATGCCATTTTTAATGAATGTGTTTTCAAACCACGCATATGTTATGTCATTTTAAAAGCTGGCTACGTATAATGGTTGTAGTAATTTTGTTTATGTTAAAGTATCATAAACAACTGTTACTGAAAGGGCAAAGTAAAAACATATACTACAAAACGGTAGTTGATAATTGCATTTGGGTAGCACAATGCCTTGTTATGCCCTCTAACAGTTCTTTGCACTGTATTATCATTGAATGTATAACTAACCTCTTTCAAATGTAAACAGATCCCCTAAGTGTCCAAACTTGATAACATACTAGCAATGATAATACTACGGCATCAACATGTTAGGACGATTTTAGTTTCAAGTGTTGCATCAATAAATAGAACAGTCGACCCCCACACACTCGTATTCAACACACCGGCTACCTTTGCAAGTGTTTATCTAAAGCACTACAGTTTGCTATGTAGTGATTTATTTGCAATTTATCAGTTTTATAAACGTGAGAATCACCGCTCAATCTACTTAAAGAGAGATAAAACAGACAATCCGGCCTATATTCCAATGTCTCGAGATAGGGGACCAATGACTTACAAAAACTATTGGTTTAAATTCATTTATTAATTGCAATTCGATGATACATCTGTTCTATCGAATATATTGATATACTTGGTTATAAATGCACAACATGCAAAACTACTCTTGGTTGATATTTATATTTGGTGAAGATTGCAATACAACTAATTCGATCTATTGATAAATGTAACATAAAATAGAAGACAAAAAATACAGGTGGTAGTAAAAGATATTGAGGTGCTCCTGTTGTTGATAAACATATACCGGTACCAAACTTATCAGATGAGTCAAATAATTATTGTACTTTGCACCTGTCCGTCGGTCGGTCGGTCTGTCCGTAGACCATTTCGTTTCCGCACGATATCTAGAGAACGTTTTGACCTACGATCATTTAAGTTGGTACGCAGGTTACTTGGGAGGAAAGAAAGTCGCCTATTGATTCTTATGTAAACAGGCCAAAGGTCAAGGTCACAGGGGCTTGTAACATAAAATTCGTTTCCGCACGATCAATTTTGAGGTCAACAGGTCAAAGGCCAAGGTGACAGAGGCTTGTAACATGAAAACTGTTTCCTCTGTAGATCATTTCGTTTCCGCATGATATGAAGAATACGCTTTGACCTACGATCATCCAAGTTGGTATGCTGGTTACTCGGGAGTAAAAGGAAGACGCCTATCAATTTTGAAATTTTGAGGTCCACAGGTCAACGGTCAAGGTCACAGGGGTTTGTAACATGAAAACTGTTTTCTCCGTATACCATTTTGTTTCCGCAGGATATCTACAGATGTTTTGGCCTATTTGATGTTTGAATGAAACAGAAAACAGGTATCCTTATATAATAGACTGTAAAAATAAATCCATAATTATACTCTATCTTTCTTTCAGCTTTATATTTACTTTCTAAAGCATCAACTTTAATTTCCTCCCCATGTGTTAATGTGCACATACAATATTAAAAAAGTCTCCTAACAATTGCACAAATTGACGACTTGGCTGCAAGTCGGGGGGCATACATGTTTTACAAACATCTCATATTATAATCTTGTCCTACAACTCAAAGGTAACTGTTTATAACTTGCTTTTATGAATATATTTATGTATGTTTAGTTATACTTAAATATCACCACTATTCATAAAAACATCATTTAATTTAATATCATTGAATGTTTATACATGTATATTATACAATTGTTCGTACATGTTTACATGTTCCTATAAATGGTTTATTGTTAAGCATGCTTGTTTTCATTGATTACAATCCATTACAAACAGTGACATAAATTTTTGACAATAGGTAATTTTATGTATATATGCAATTAAAAACGACATTAGCATTGAAAATGTCCGATAGAAAACGCTGACGTTTGCTGGTTATAAACACATAAATGACATTGTCAGCAATTTCGTGATCCGAAGCACCTAAAATGAAATAGCACACGATATAATAATGTATATTGATATTAAAAACTTGCATATATACATGCTACGTATAAAGCTGTTTTGTCAACGAATGTTTCTGTTTTATTATGAACAAAAAATAGCTGCACACATTGTAATTCCTTCTGTTAGTATTATCATTTGATAATTTGTCTTAAATTCTACACCCATCTGATTTAATTGTATTGTTTATATCTTTTTGTTATAGAGCTAGTATCATTGATAACTATTATGGAAATGGTCAATGCATGTGGATATTACATAAATGTATTGTTCGGTAGGGTTATATCACTCGAGTTCATTGTGAGAGCTTTAAATCAACGAAATCGGGAAAACACACAGGAACACCAGATTCCTAATTGTAATATTCCATTCATTATAAACCTCCTTCCAATCAAAATAACACCACAAATATGATACCCAACAGTTGATTTATTACATCTTAACTACATTATAGCTAAATTGTGTTTCAGACCGCAAATAAATACGTGCCATGTTTGTCATTGAAATAATTCACTCGAAATTCAAATTAAAGTCGTATTGCCGCCATGTCTATAAATAGGACGGAGCGAGATGTTGTTCGGAATATTACGGAAATTTGCGATACTCAACGAACATAAAGTAGTCCTTTTGTTCCAGCCGTTAAATACGGATTTTTATACCACAGTGTATACGGTAATTCTATCTGGCCGGTTGTATTGTATACCGAAAATATTTCAGTATTTTATTCAGAAAATCTTTAAGTATATAATAAAGAAACCTATGATACAAACCGGCAGCTGATAATAGCATTTTGGTAGATTGTATTGTGTTTTTTATGGGTTATAAAGTAAATCTGATAAGTTATAAATGACATTAATAAGATGTTTAATAAAGCTAAATCTTGTTTTCATTATTTGGTCATTTTAATTGTAAATAGATTTTGCTTATCTCAATAATGAAATATGCTATATATTTACTATATGACAAAACATAATGCAGACATATAACATGATTTATTGCTTGATGTCAAGCTGTGCTAACAGTACATACTTTGTTCATTATCAATGCATTGTACTGTATTTCAATTGTTAGAACGGCAGAACCATTGTTAGATTTAACGATGTGAACACGCAAGTACAATACACGATCGTGTTAAATGCTTACCTGGACGTTGAACTGACATGCTACGTTCTGATTTCCTTCACTTGATGTTTCCTTAACAGTATCGATAGTTGTGTGTTTGATAGTTGAAATGTTAGGTGCTGATGTGGAATGCAATGCCCGACCGGTTGTAGTACTTTCAGACACCAGAGGAGACATCGCGGTAGATGTAGCTCCTAACGTGGAATATGATGCCCGACCGGTTGTAGTACTTTCAGATAACAGAGGAGACATCGCGGTAGGTATAGCTCCTAACGTGGAATGCAATGCCCGACCGGTTGTAGTACTTTCAGATAACAGAGGAGACATCGCGGAAGGTGCGAGCCACGTAACGGTTTCGTATGTTTCAGCAGGCCAGTTAGCCGAACATTCTAATAAAGAAACAAAATAAAAGCCTATCGGTGACGAAAGAAACAAAATCATTAGCGCATTTTTACTAGACAGAAAACATTTGTTTTAATTTCTATAATGTCATAGGCCTAATTTACAAAGCCCTTAGTTCGATATCTTGGTATTTGCTGTCAGTAGACTTCGTTCAAGTTAACATACAGTGAAACCCCGATTGTTGTAACTGGCTAGACCATACGTATCGAAATGCATCCATGTATGAATTTAGCAATTTATAAACCATAAGTCATTGTATTGGAACGTGTGTGAAAGAAGTCAAATGTAACAACATAATTTTTATGGTGGTATAGTATTTCCGACTTTTATATTGTCAGTTCTATGTAAATGTAAACGCATGTATTTTAAAGTTTCCAACCGATATCCTTTTGGTTGATTTTACTGTAACTTACTTCGCTCACACGCATAGACCGTGTTTACACCCCCAGGTTCAGAACAGTTAAATGGGCTCCAGGAGTCGTTGTGGTTCAGTTGAACACACGAACGTTCTGTGCCTGATGAACCGACATAGCGCGTCGCATTCAGATCAATTGATGCAACAAACTGGTTTTCTGAAAGACCAGTAATATTCTGAAATATTTATAGTAATAGCAATACTTTCCTAAAATTGAACTACTGATTACCACTGCTTAATACTTCTAAATATGTACTGTATTGTTGGATAAACAGGAAATTTAAACACGTATTTTTCAAGTAGAATACTTGAAAAAATATTTTCAAAAACAACGTTTTCTTTTGTCATCCAACATCAATTTCAACGTAAATATCAAAGAGAATGGAATGGGTATACCTGGATATTGGCAAATGTTGTTGTGGAAGCAACACCCCAACGCAGCGCATTCGGATTGTAATGTCGTCGACGAGCATTTTTGTGTCATCATATTCGCACATTGCATGTCTTTTGAAACTAAATAGTATTTATTTTTCATTAAATGGTACAATGTATTAATTATTCAAAATTAAAAAACGCACATTTACTTATTACGTAATTTGCAAATGAAAAAGATAAAATCATATAAGTGTAATACCCTTTTTTAAAGTAAATTATTGTGCATAAAATAAAAATATAAATGCTAATACATTAAAAGAAATTATCAAAAAATATACCATTCGTGTTGCTCACGAACGTCATTTCATCTACCCGAATTGATGCAAGAACTCCAACACGCACGTGCATCGCTCTCTGTGTGTGTGCAGTAGTAAGCAACCCACTCTCTGTGCTGTAGTTGCCGATATGTGCCAGACGCCCACCATCAGCTTCGCACTCGTTCTTAGCTTGGAACCAGCTCACACCGGTTCCGTTGAAGAAAGAAACGCACATCGTCTCATACTCTGGACCATAGATTGGTGAGCACCTTGATTGGGATATTACACAAGGCGCAGCTAAGACAATAAAAAAGAAAATTGCTTACATATCAATTGCAATTTAATAGGCGACATTCAAATACATGCATTCTTTATTCGCATTATACCACTCGTTAAATGAGTAGTTAAAGTGCATTCAGGTGCATAGCTGGCAATATGAAAAGATATTACTTGCAAATAGTTTAATTCCCGACATCATCATTGCACAAAGGCATATAATGTTTTTTAACAATCTGTTCATATTGGTTGTCGCTTGTACTACAGTATAGTCACTCGCAGATATAGCAAGTTGTGAAGACACTGGGCGTTTAACAAGATTTTAAGTAGATCAAAATACCTTTAGCCAATCATTTGTCAGTTTCAAGTGATCCATAGCCAATCGCCGAGAAGGTTTCCGTTAGCATTGATATGATAGTGATGATTGTTTACATTTCGTGGCTGGCTCAAAACCATGATGGGACAGATTAACAATATCTTTTATGTGTTATGCATGTTGTTTTATTTATACAAGTAAATGTTGTGATTTATGTGGCGAATGATAATATCCAGCAGTGACCCATATGGTTAAGCTAATATCTTGCGCAAGTCTTCTTCCGGCCACGAGTGGTCGAAATAACGAATGTCTGCGATAAACAAATGCATATCATATTTGAATTACGATTACATGTATTTTCTAATAGTTATTGACATTTACTGAGTAGTAGACTTATGCAATTTTTGTAAGGCATTTTCAATATTAAAATATATTGGTTACCCAGCTGTTGATATATACAGGCCTTCGACTAAATAATGAAAAGAACATGATTTTAATTTCTAATTATTTTATTTAAACATAACAATACCATAATTAGAAGATACACGCATAATTAGAATTGATTATATCTTTACACAGGGAATAATATTATGTTCAAAGTACATATATCGAAATTGTGCATGTATGATAGTTTCAGGGCGACCTTTTCAGAATACAAAAGTTGACAACAATACTCAATCCGAAATGATCACGATTAATAATCAAAGTGCTCTTGGAATACACAAAATAGTCCTTTTATACATGAAGATAAACACGTACAATTGACCCTGACACCAAATCTTATCTGCGTTGCTTTTTTGGTATATCGAATATCGAATGTATGATAAACCAAACAGTTAAAGATGGAAACCACTTTACAAAACTTCGGTTGAGGGTGTCGGCAATACATCGAACACATACAAAAGTGCACCTAAGGCCAAACCAAATTGAATACTTGATCATCGGATTTCTTTTGGGAAAATTTTGGGAGCGAGCGAGCGAGCTTTAAAAAAATGGTTCCAATAAACATATGGCAAGTTGGCTATATAAATCTTCTCCTCTGAAACCGTAAGGCCCAGAGAGGGTCAATTTTGGAATAAAAACATTGTATAGTGGTCCTCTACAAAGATTGTTCAAATTATCCCCCTGGGGTACAAAGAAGCCACGCCCCGGGTGTCACACGGTTTTAGTAGACTTATATGGCAAGTGGACTTACAAAATCATCTCCACTGACACCGCATGGCCCTGAGGTTTCGTATAAGGTATGTGACATTGTATAGTGGTCCTCTACAGAGATTGTGCAAATAACGCCCCTAGGGTGGTGGCCACGCCCTTGGGGTCACATGGTTTATATGGACTTAAATAACAAAATGACTTAAAAATCTTCTTTTCTGAAACCTAGAGGCCCAGATCTTCATACTCAAGCCAGCAATTGAGGGCCATGTGTCCCTCTTGTTTATTTTTATTTGTCAGTATTGGGAATAATTATGCGCTTTTAAACAACAGTTTTCCGTTATCTTTAATAGTTACTTATAGCAACACTCATTGTTATGTAGCGTAACGCAACACGTTACACATTGGAATAGTTCGTGTTTTATTGTCCAAATGCTCCTTATAACATTTTTTTAATATTTCGTAATGTTTGTATTCTAAAATTTTCCTGAGC
Organism: Congeria kusceri; assembly: GCA_027627225.1. NCBI lineage: Eukaryota > Metazoa > Mollusca > Bivalvia > Myida > Dreissenidae > Congeria > Congeria kusceri. The sequence goes on along the minus strand of CM051032.1, from coordinate 7,405,460 downwards.
AGTTTCTTATTTAATATTCACACTAAAACATCAGCTGATTGAGAACACGACACTCCCATACGGGAGCTGCCATAACTAGCTCTTACTCGATTGCGTTCTTGTTCTAACTGGTTAACTTACTGAACTAAAACCTACTTCTCTTATTTTGGCTTGGTACCGATCAAAATACAAAAAAAACGCATTGAAATCGATAAAGTTAGAACTTTTTCGTAACTTTTCATCTTAAAGTTTCTGTATGCGATATCTGGTGATGCCTCTGGAGTATATCAGCATGTACATTAGTGTGTATTCCGTTCGTACCAAGCGTTTTCGAACATAGATATTATAAAATGCATTTCGTAAATAAGAAACGTTTTTCAGTCGAGTAAACGTCATAAACTTTCATTATAACTGATTGCAATTTATGATGTATTGAATTATATTCTATGGACTGTGGCTTTAACCTGACAAGAACGTGAGACTTGATGATACATTAATTGGTGCACTAATTATTGGTCTGGGTTGATCGACGGATGCATTTAATTAATATGCCTTCTGGCTGTTTGTACTATAGTTACTAAATGGTAAAATCCCAACTTTGATTATAATACTAGAAATATGTGTAATATTTACATAGACTTTTCAGTTGTTGTTTTTTATTTAATCTAAAATTGTGTGACTGCGTCACAGTTATGAGAAATGATACAGAATTACGTACGTAGGTTCTTTGATAAAACGAGTTTTGTAAATGCATAAAGACTGCAATTAATATCTTAAAGACCAGACGGCGACAATGATTTATTTTGTTTTGCATGTGGTTTGAGCTCGCCTTTTAGCGCTGAAGATCGTTCTGGTACGAGAGTGTTGACAAAACAACCGCAAACTGGTCGTATTAACTGTTCGGAAAACTTTCTTGCGTCCATACTACGACAAGCAATATATTACAAGACAGACGTATATTGTTTGTGCGGTCGTTGTACAAATAAGCCCGAGTGAGGTTATAAATGCAAGGAAAGCGCAAACAGTCTCATGTTTTCCTCAGAACTAGAAAAGGGAATATTTTGTGAGGGCTATTCAATAACGAAGGTTGCGTATTGCTGCTATCTGAAGAATACGCGTGGTAAGGTAGAACATCATGAATCTATTTTGGCAATCCTTTTCCGCAAATGTCAGCGTCTGAGAGGTCAAAAGAGGCGTTGGAGCTTCAATCCATGGTTGGAACGGCGTTGGTTGATTAGCCAATGCTACTCCTTATTCCAGCAACTAGAGAGGGTGTCCGAGAGCGATTACATGAGCTAAACTAAAATGAGTAGCAATATGTTTGCAGATGATTCTTCTACGAGTCACCCGCATATCACCACGTCAAATACGCAAATACAACATTTGCCTGTCACGTTTAATTGCTATTTAAATTGTGTAACATACTGTTTGGTGTTGTTTTTTTAACACAAAAGTATAACAAAGTCTTAATGTTCAACGGGCTCAACTGCAATGGCTTACACCTTGCCATTGGATCTGATGGCATTACAGATTTTGCCTGTATAAAGTCTCGACGTCGTATGAAGTGTTATGTGTGGATCTGCCTTTTCTAGTGAAGGGAAGACGACCAGTTGCCGCATAGCAGCCGCTCGACAGCCGTGCGAATTCGTGCGATGATCGTTAATTTTTCATCAGTCATCTGACAGTCTTGAAGCACGACTTAAGGCCGCTGAAAGGTGTGTGCGTGTGTGTGATTGCCGTTCGACATTCGAAAGACAAACGCAAGACCTGATTGTCAGGATGGCCAGCCCGACACCGTGTGAAATCATACGGCAAGTGTGCGGGTGTCTCAATGGTGTGAAATCGAACGGCAAGTGTGCGGGTGTCTCAATGGTGTGAAATCGAACGGCAAGTGTGCGGGTGTCTCAATGGTGTGAAATCGTACGGCAAGTGTGCGGGTGTCTCAATGGTGTGAAATCGTACGGCAAGTGTGCGGGTGTCTCAATGGTGTGAAAATCGTACGGCAAGTGTGCGGGTGTCTCAATGGTGTGAAATCGTACGGCAAGTGTGCGGGTGTCTCAATGGTGTGAAATCGTACGGCAAGTGTGCGGGTGTCTCAATGGTATGAAATCGTACGGCAAGTGTGCGGGTGTCTCAATGGTGTGAAATCGTACGGCAAGTGTGCGGGTGTCTCAATGGTGTGAAATCGTACGGCAAGTGTGCGGGTGTCTCAATGGTGTGAAATCGTACGGCAAGTGTGCGGGTGTCTCAATGGTGTGAAATCGTACGGCAAGTGTGCGGGTGTCTCAATGCTACCGTGCAGCAGCCTTGCGAACTCCAATAATCGCCCGTTCTTCGCAAAGAAAATGTGCAGTTCGAAAATATATTAATATTTTATCATTTATGTTATATTGTAATGTATGTATGATCATTTTTACATCAAACACAAATCACGTAAGTGTCCAAATAACTGAGGATAATACCAGGGTCACGTCGATCTATTAAAACATTCAACAACAACATGTTGGGTCGCAATATCTTCAAATGGTGCAGTTGACACAAATACTCGTCTTCAACATACAGCTTCTTTGGCAGATGTTTATCTCAAGAATTACAGTTTGCTTTGACATGTTTCGCAAATTATCGTTTCATAAATGTGAGATTCACGTCTCAATTCACTTAAAGAGAGATAATTCAGATACCCCGTCCTTAATTCGAAGGTCTAGATACAGGGGTCCAATGACCTAAAAATAATATGTAATAGTTTAAATGTATTTATTATTTGCAATTATATGCTACATTTGCTATTTCGAATATATTTACACACTTAGTTGTAAATGCAACTCTTCGTTGATATTTATATTTGGTGAAAAATGCAAAACAAACTCTATCTGTCGTAAATGTAACACCAGTTCTTACCTTAGATGTAATAATAAAATATTATGCAAATGCTATAAGTGACTAAGATAATACTAACATAATACAGAGGTTTATACATCATTATGTAAGTGCATGTAAAGAACAATTACAGAGTAGTTCATAGCTATATATTGTGTCCACGTTAACAGACAGACAGACAGACAGACAGACAGACAGACAGACAGACAGACAGACAGACAGACAGACAGACAGACAGACAGACAGACAGACAGACAGACAGACAGACAGACAGACAGACCGACCGACCGACCGACCGACCGACCGACCGACCGACCGACCGACCGACCGACCGACCGACCGACCGACCGACCGACCGACAGACAGACAGACAGACAGACAGACAGACAGACAGACAGACAGACAGACAGACAGACAGACAGACAGACAGACAGACAGACAGACAGACAGACAGACAGACAGACAGACAGACAGACAGACAGACAGACAGACAGACAGACCGACCGACCGACCGACAGACCGACCGACCGACCGACGGACGGACGGACGGACAGACAGACAGACAGACAGACAGACAGACAGACGCGTGATTCATTGCGTACGGGTGGCATGGCTAAATCACAGTGGGCGTTACCCGATATTATTTCAGATTGAAAAGCTTATAATGTTGTTGAATCACAACGATACAATTTTAGGTATGTATGGGGCCATTAAAATGTTATAAAATAAAATCGAAAGCTATTGATTTATCTTTCATCAGAAATAGGTCAATCAAACTTGTTTTAAAAACAAAAATGTACACATTGGAAAATAAGCTTGCTTTAAATAAAAGCATCCTATGTGTGTAATTGCTGATGTTGCCATATTTTTTAAACACAACCTTTTTGCACAACATGGTTCTATATATATAATTTGCTTTAATACATATGTTTTTCATATGGTTTTAGTTATTTGAGTTTATTTTAAACTATTACAAATTTACCAAACAAACATCGAAAAAAATAAATGCAAATAAATGTGTATACATCATACAATTGTTCGTACATGTTCTTATAAATGGTTCATTGTTATCCATGCTTGTTTTCAGATATTGCAATCCATTATAGATACTAACCATAAATTATTGACAGAAGCTCATTTCATAGGAAAATGCAATTTGAAATAACATAAACTTGCACAATTAAAAATGTCCGATAGAAAAAGTTGACGCGTGCTGTTTATAAACACGTAATCGACATCGTCATCAATTTCGTGAGCCGAAGTACCTAAATTGAAATAATACACGCTAAACATAAATTATTGACAGAAGCTCATTTCATAGGAATATGCAATATGAAATAACATAAACTTGCATAATTAAAAATGTCCGATAGAAAAAGTTGACGCGTGCTGTTTATAAATCATCAATTTCGTGAGCCGAAGTACCTAAAATGAAAGAATACACGCTATAATGATGTATAAATTTATCATACCACTATGCTGAAATCGGCCTGATACCAAGGTGCCTGATAAATTTGTATATCAGATCACTAGCGTTGATATCAGTCAATGTTTGGAGGTACGTCATATTACTCGGAATCAACTATAAAGTCAACATTTTCATTAAAAATTAATCAGATTCAACAAAACAAACAATTTGATACCAAAAACGTAAATAGTTTATTATTTTTTAATCGTCATAAATATCAAACGGTAGTTTTAAAATATTCACATAAACCTCCACTTTGGTAGTGGTATGACGTCATCAATAGAACAATAAATAATCGAAACACAATTAATTCACTACATTTCAAATAAATGTACTAAAGGTCATTACACAGGATCAATTAATTTTTAGCCTAAAATATTGTTTTACCAGAAATTGAACACGCTATGGTCAATATTGACATGATCTTGAAAATGTCAATTCAATTCACAACTCCAAATTGATATGAATAGAAGTGTGTGTAATCTCTGTATTCGCAGCGAAAGTGTCAAAGCCGGCTCAGCAAAATCAGCACTGCTCTTAGTTTATAAATACATTAAAACATCAGCTCGTTTGGTGTAATTTTAAGAAAACCTTGGTATGATGAATAGAAAAAAAGCCTCGCCGTTATATTATTCCTAACCTCACCTGATATATTACATATATACAAGACCAGGCAGTAACCTGTTATTCTCTATATATCATACTTACATATTTACAAGCTATCTATAAAGCTGTTTTGTCAACAAATATACGTAATTTGCTTCTGCATTATGAAAAGCACACATGCTATTATTTTTTTTAGTAGTTTTCAGAACCACCACGCATGTGCGCTATCATTTGATTACACCGGCTCACATGCGCAGAAGGGCACTCTGGAAGAGAGCCATGATGACCCAAAGCGCTCACATGCGCAGACGGGCACTCTGGAAGATAGCCATGATAACCCAAAGCGCTCACATGGGCAGACGGGCACTCTGGAAGATAGCCATCATGACCCAAAGCGCTCACATGGGCAGAGGGACACTCTGAAAGATAGCCTTGATGACCCAAAGCGCTCACATGGGCAGAGGGGCACTCTGGAAGATAGCCTTGATGACCCAAAGCGCTCATATGGGCAGACGGGCACTCAGGAAGATAGCCTTGATGACCCAAAGCGCTCACATGGGCAGAGGGGCACTCTGGAAGATAGCCATGATGACCCAAAGCGCTCACATGCGCAGACGGGCACTCTGGAAGACAGTAATGATTACCCAAAGCGCTCATAAGTGCAGACGGGCACTCTGGAAGATAGCCATGATGACCCAAAGCGCTCACATGGGCAGAGGTACACTCCGAAAGATAGCCTTGATGACCCAAAGCGCTCACATGGGCAGAGGGGCACTCTGGAAGATAGCCATGATGACTCAAAGCGCTCACATGGGCAGACGGGCACTCTGGAGAGCCATGATGACCCAAAGCGTTCACATGGGCAGACGGGCACTCTGGAGAGCCATGATGACCCAAAGCGCTCACATGCGCAGACGGGCACTCTGGAAGATAGCCATGACGACCCAAATTGCTTACATGGGCGGAGGAGCACTCTGGAAATAGCCATGATGACCCAAAGCGCTCACATGGGCAGAGGGGCACTCTGGAAGATAGCCATGATGACCCAAAGCGCTCACACGGGCAGACGGGCATTCTTTAGAGCCATGATGACCCAAAGCGCTCACATGGGCAGAGGGGCACTCTGAAAGATAGCCATGATGACCCAAAGCGCTCACATGGGCAGAGGGGCACTCTGGAAGATAGCCATGATAACTCAAAGCGCTCACATGGGCAGACGGGCACTCTGGAGAGCCATGATGACCCAAAGCGTTCACATGGGCAGACGGGCACTCTGGAGAGCCATGATGACCCAAAGCGCTCACATGCGCAGACGGGCACTCTGAAAGATAGCCATGACGACCCAAATTGCTTACATGGGCGGTGGAGCACTCTGGAAATAGCCATGATGACCCAAAGCGCTCACATGGGCAGAGGGGCACTCTGGAAGATAGCCATGATGACCCAAAGCGCTCACATGGGCAGACGGGAACTCTGGAGAGCCATGATGACCCAAAGCGCTCACATGCGCAGACGGGCACTCTGGAAGATAGCCATGATGACCCAAAGCGCTCACATGCGCAGACGGACTCTCTGGAAGATAGCCATGATGACCCAAAGCGCTCACATGCGCAGACGGGCACTCTGGAGAGCCATGATGAACCAAAGCGCTCACATGCGCAGACGGGCACTGTGGAGAGCCAGGATGACCCAAAGCGCTCACATGCGCAGACGGGCACTCTGGAAGATAGCCATGACGACCCAAATTGCTTACATGGGCGGAGGAGCACTCTGGAAATAGCCATGATGACCCAAAGCGCTCACATGGGCAGAGGGGCACTCTGGAAGATAGCCATGATGACCCAAAGCGCTCACATGGGCAGACGGGAACTCTGGAGAGCCATGATGACCCAAAGCGCTCACATGCGCAGACTGGCACTCTGGAAGATAGCCATGATGATCCAAAGCGCTCACATGCGCAGACGGGCACTCTGGAAGATAGCCATGATGACCCAAAGCGCTCACATGCGCTGACGGGCACTCTGGAAGATAGTCATGACTACACAAAGCGCTCACATGGACAGAGGGGCACTCTGGAAGATAGCCATGATGACCCAATGCGCTCACATGCGCAGACGGGCACTGTGGAAGATAGCCATGATGACCAAAAGCGCTCACATGCGCAGACGGGCACTCTGGAAGAGAGCCATGATGACCCAACTCGCTCACATGCGCAGACGGGCACTCGCGCAGACGGGCACTGTGGAAGATAGCCATGATGACCAAAAGCGCTCACATGCGCAGACGGGCACTCTGGAAGAGAGCCATGATGACCCTGTGCGCTCACATGCGCAGACGGCCACTCTGAAGAGCCATGGCGACCCAAAGCGCTCACATGGGCAGAGGGGCACACTGGAGAGCCATGATGACCCAAAGCGCTCACATGCGCAGACGGGCACTCTGGAGAGCCATGATGACCCAAAGCCCTCACATGGGCAGACGGGCACTCTGGAGAGCCATGATGACCCAAAGCGCTCACATGCGCAGACGGGCACTCTGGAGAGCCATGATGACCCAAATCGCTCACATGGGCAGACGGGCACTCTGGATCGGCGTCGGTTAATGCTTGTTGACTGATCTGGTCAAGTATTAGTTTTTTCCTGCGATCTTACAATCATACAGAAACTATGAATGTTCGTTCAAGATTGCATGAAAAATGAAGTTTCTATATGCGCACATTTCTTCTTATGCTTTGTTTGTCCACAAACAAGGACAATAACTTTGGTATTTCTGGTCCGATTCGGCCCATATTTGACTTCGACTCATTACGAAAGGTCATACACAAACAGTGCATGTTTAGTCAATGCTGGAACATATGTAGTCTCTATTCTGCGCATAGTCCATTCTCATAGACAAGAGGCAATAATTCTGGTGTTTGAGGTGCGACTTGTCTGAGATCTGATGGCCGTTCACAAGCTGTGCAAGTTTAATCAATATTTTATGAAAAATGAAGTCTTACACAAAGTCAATTTCGAAATGTTGTTTCATGACAAAGGCACAATAACTCTCATGAAAAAGGGACAATTACTCTTATGTTCCTGGTCCAATCTGGCCCATTATCAAACCCCGTTGAGATTTCATGGGCATACACAAACTAATAAAGTCTGGCCAAGACCGAATGAAACGTAAAATCTTTATCGCGACCGCAAGCCATTGTTGACGAATTGCCTATTTTTTTCACAAACAAGGGTCATTAACTATGGTTATTCTGGTCCTATCTGGCTCTTTTTCGACATCGACTAAGACGTTTGGTGACACATAAAGTTTTGTTCAAGACTGGTGGAAATTAAAGTATCCACCCCATAGTACAATTCTTTGCATTTTTCCTCTCAAGCAAGAGGCATGAACTCTGTTGTATGTGGAATGACATGGGCAATGTGTTTGTTCCTGAGATATACTAGCTGTGCTCTTTTCGTTAGGTGTCGATGAAAAATGAAATCATGATCTTGCACAAAATCTATGTTTTGCATTTTTCTCATTAAAAAGGGCCACTTGTGTTCCTATGTCATTTTTGTATTGATGATTGAATGAAAAGTGAGTCTCTATTGCGACTGCAAGCCAAGTGTTGACAAATCACGGACGCGACAGTCCACCTACACTAATAGCTCAACGACAATATCGTACTCAGGTGGGTTGAATACAAGCAAAGCTTGTACTTTAAAAGGCACGCACATTTAAAACAAATGCATTTCTTTGGACGTATTGTAATATTGAATATTTTAAACAAGTGACGAAGATATCTAACGCTGAACTAACATTATTTTCCTAAGCATCCGCAATGCTGATGTGATGATTTTTTTAAGCTTAGGAATAAGATACGTATGGCTCATGTATTATAATAACACCCTGTTACTCATATTGAAGTACTCAATTAGTTGCCTAATGAAAATATACATACACTATAAATAGATAAAAACGATAAAAACATAACAGATGAATATTTTATTATTTCGGCATTAATTTATGAATCATGATATGCATTCAAAGTTGAACACTTGTTTTCGTTGCATGCATAGCTAGTGCACACTTAGTGTCATCGTATACAAACAATATTATAAGTTATACGACTAAATAATCAAATTGAAAACTTACGTTTACGATAACAATTAAGTACAAACATTTGTAAGTTGAGATTTCAAAAAGGTAATAAATTAATTAATAAAATTATATGTAACGAACATAATAACATTTCCAAACGGGTACTCATATCAATGATGTCAATGAAAACCATATACTTCATTTGATGCAACTTGTTTATAAAGCAAAACCTTTATTAAAACAAGTAAAGGATAATGATTTGCCTTTAAAGAGATGCGCACATATTTGATTAAATTTGGAAAGATATCATGACTCATCAAAATCTGAATCACAAGGTCTTACGAAATCCCAAACAAAATCATTTGAAGGAATAAACAAGAGACAAACTAGTGGTGGTGTCCATTACTGCACTACCCGTTTGACAAAATATGAATTATGACAGTAATATTTTTAATATTTTAAATGTTTGTCACAGATGTTTACAAACACGTCATAAGTTTAGACATATTAATGCATGCCCTTAACGCCGGTGATTTAATTTCAATTCTTCAGCACAAAGCGTTACTGCACATTTGAAAATGTTTTATTTTTTTCTAGGGTGACAACAAATAAAAGTTAAAACTTTCGAACTCTGTGAGCAGGTCCCACTAAAAGTTTGATATTTATTTCACAGCAATAAAAAATGATGTCTACATATCAATGAAATCCTCGTATTTGCATTCCATACATCAAAGATCCCGATACGACACGATAGAATGCACTGTATGGAATTTGGAACTCTCTCCGAAGCCAAACACATAGGGACATAATCAATACTATTATGTGTCATATTTTTATATAAAAATGTTTTCGCCCACATTTAATGATGTTTTTTTTTATAAACACTTAATAAAACACCTTCAAACATTTGCCTTGTGTAATGCTAAAATAAATACGCCACGGTACCAGTAACTAACTTACGAGGGAGACATTCGTTGGGAATCATATATAACTATAAAATAATATTCTAAATTGCACTTACATTACTCGAAAATATATTCTTAAACAACTTTACAACAACAGGCATGTTATAAACTACCGTGTAAGTGTCAGTGAAATAACTTTAATCATTAATGCATTATACGAAGCAAAGTGTTTGATGTCCATCAAGTTCGTTCTTAATCGGGATAACGAGGAATGTTACAGCGTACTTAACACTGGCTGTTTTCCGTGCACCAGTAAAATAAACAGTTTCGTTCATGCTCCCAAATATAAAAACAAACATTAATGGAGATACGATTAACGAATGACTCCGAATACATTTGTACATTAATACCTCGCTTACATTAAAAACTTGTACACAAAATATTTTTTCTCAAGCCAATACCGTATGCATAATTTTTCTAACCTTATCCAAATACTCACAATCCGATAACAGTAAGGTATCTCACCGGGGTTCTATGGTCGGCCTGTCTGGATTGTCCGCGTCCAGATACGGTATCTGCTCCAGAGACAAGTTAGACAGGTGTTCGTAGTTGGAACCCGAGTACTAAAACAAACACACGGGGTTTTATTATCTACTGGTACTTGAGCATGTAATAATATGGAAACATCACATATACTATTTAATAAGCTCCTTGAACTTTGTTCAAAGCAGAAAACAACACAAATATTGTTTAATCGTATAGGCTGCTAGAACTTTGAAAACTACTAAAACGGCTCAAGTAGTATTTAACTGTCAACTTGACGTTGAATTATTGACAAACTGAAGATGTGTAAAATTTAATGTAGATACGGATAAGATAATTATATATTACGTAAATATCCAAAAGATACTTCAAGTATTATTATAATATCATTTCTTCGTTGAATGTATTTATTTGACACTTAAATAATACATGCAAATGCTTGCATACACATTTTAGCACAATAAAACCACAAATATAAAATCGGAGTTTCTGAAAAATGTGATTCACGGATGGCTTTGCGCGTCCTGTAACGATGACCACATGCCAATCCAAAAACAACTTATTTGGAATAATACATGTATAAAGCATAATAACAAAACGCTATTTTTTAAAACATGGTTTAAAAACGGAGTACAAATGTTAGAACATATATTCAATTTCAGAACCAAACAATTTTACACTTTTCCAGAAATCGTTTACCTTTATAATTTAAACAAAGAAGATTTTTTGAAATATAACGCTTTGATAAACAGCATTCCTATTGAATGGAAACAATTATTACAGCAAAGCCACATCGCGTATTCCGCTCCAGAATACATGTTCACCAACATCACAGAATCAACCAAATTATGTAAACTAGTATATGGAAAACTAGTATTAAAAGAAAAACCAAAAGATTTTAAACAAATAAATAAATGGAAAGTATTACTAAATTTGGAAGAAATTAATTCAAAATTAATGTTCACTCAACCTTTAAAATTATCTATTGATACTAAATTGAGAAGCTTTCAATACAAATATTTAATGCAAATTATTCCGAACAACACCTTTTTGCATAAATGCAAAATAAAGTCTTCAAGTTTGTGCGATTTTTGTTCAATGTATCCTGATTCAAGTATCCACATGTTTTGGGAATGTCAATACGTACAAATATTTTGGACATGCCTTCAAAAATTTATACAGGACATGTTGGGCATGGGAGATACGCTAGATTTGAATTATGCTAACATATCATTTTGTAATATTCAAACTGTTACTAAAATGAATTCATACTGCATTAAGTTTATAATTTTGTTTGCAAAATTTTATATATTTAAATGTAAAAATGAGAACAGTGTGCCACAAATAAATATGTTTAAAAATGTCCTCAGAAAACGAATAAAATTAGAAGAAACAATTTCACACGTACAAAATTAGTATGAACATTTCCTGTCACGCTGGACTCATTTTATTTCATTCTAATCTTTTTTACGAACCCATCAATGTTAAACTTAGCAAAAACTTTTCTTCATTATACAAGGGCATATTATTCAAAGACAGTTTTTCTTTTTTTTCTTTATGTTGTATAGATAGAAATTTTGGTGTAAAACACACTTTGTACGGTAAACTGATTTGTTGTAATATGTATATTGTGGTTTGAAAAGAAATAAAATTGGAATGACAAAACATTTTTTAGCACAATATACAATTCTGTATAGGCATCGACGAATTAACAGATGTGTGATTTTTTAACTAAATTCCAACAAGAATTAAACAACTCTACGCAATAAAACAACGCACCCTATGGTTCTGTATACGTTCATTTGCTTGCGTGTCATTATTATCCATCGGTATATCTCTGAAATCATATTATATTATCCATTCTCCACGGCTGGAAACTCCTTACAGATTGCATCAACCACTGAATCATTAAAAGGTCAACTTATATGTAATATACTGAACAAAATAAGTGTTCTGAATATCTGAAATATATCAAAGTTTTTATATTTTATGAGCAATTGGAAACAATTAGAAAACATAAACCGTAGGATAAAACACAGTATTAAAACGTTGTTCAATGGAAAAGCGTACTGTGTGTTGATAAACATATACATTTAACAAGCAATTAGTGTTTTTAGTTGGTCACTTGCCAAAAATAAAGGACCGTAGAATGTTAATAATTGGTCACTTCAAAGAAATAAAGGACCGTAGAATGTTAATAATTGGTCACTCACCAGAAATAAAGGACCGTAGAATGTTAATAATTGGTCACTTGAAAGAAATAAAGGACCGTAGAATGTTAATAATTGTTCACTTGAAAGAAATAAAGGACCGTAGAATGTTAATAATTGGTCACTTGAAAGAAATAAAGATCCGTAGAATGATGATAATTGGTCACTTGAAAGAAATAGATGACCGTAGAATGTTAATAATTGGTCACTTACCAGAAATAAAGGACCGTAGATTGTTAATAATTGGTCGCTTGAAAGAAATAAAGGACCGTAGAATGTTAATAGTTGGCCACTTGAATTAAATAAAGGACCGTAGAATGTTTATAATTGGTCACTTGAAAAAAATAGATGACCGTAGAATGTTAATAATTGGTCACTCGCCAGAAATAAAGGACCGTAGAATGTTAATAATTGGTCACTTGCCAGAAATAAAGGACCGCGGAATGTTAATAATTGGTCACTTGCCAGAAATAAAGGACCGTAGAATGTTAATAATTAGTTACTTGCCAGAAATAAAGGACCGTAGAATGTTTATCATTGGTCACTTGCCAGAAATAAAGGACCGTAGAATGTTAATAATTGGTCACTTGAAAGAAATAAAGGACCGTAGAATGTAAATAATTGGTATTTTGCCAGAAATAAAGGATCGTAGAATGAAAGTAATTGGTCACTGGAAAGAAATATAGGACCGTAGAATGTTAATAATTGGTCACTTACCAGAAATAAAGGACCGTATAATGTTAATAATTGGTCACTTGAAAGAAATAGATGACTGTAGAATGTTAATAGTTGGTCACTTGAAAGAAATTAAGGATCGTAGAATGTTAATAATTGGTCACTTGCGAGAAATAAAGGACCGTATAATGTTAATAATTAGTCACTTGCCAGAAATAAAGGACCGTAAAATGTTAATAATTGGTCACTTGAAAGAAATAAAGGATCGTATAATGTAAATCATTGGTCACTTGCCAGAAATGAAGTACCGTAGAATGTTAATAATTGGTCACTTGAAAGAAATAAAGGACCTACAATGTTAATAATTGGTATTTAGCCAGAAATAAAGGACCGTAGAATTAAAGTAATTGGTCACTTGCCAGAAATAAAGGATTGTATAATGTTAATAATTGGTCAATTGCCTGAAATAAAGGACCGTAGAATGTTAATAATTGGTATTTTGCCAGAAATAAAGGACCGTAGAATGAAAGTAATTGGTAACTTGCCTGAAATAAAGGACGTAGAATGTTAATAATTGGTCACTTGCCAGAAATAAAGGACCATTGAATGTTAATTATTGGTCACTTGCCAGAAACAATGGACCGTAGAGTGTTAATAATTGGTCACTTGCCAGAAACAAAGGACCGTAGAATGTTAATAATTGGTCACTTGCCAGAAATAAAGGACCGTTGAATGTTAATAGAGGGTTTATCCCCAGGTAATGCAGCTTCAAATCTTGTTTATGTAATTTTCATCTACTGGTTCCTCATAGTAACTGATCATTTGACTTAGTTAATAAATATCTTATTAGTTATTAGAATACCTTTGTATTAATATGTATTTCAATTGCAGCACATTTCAGTATGACAATAACCACATATTAAAATGATGTACATGAAATTCCACAAAATTCAATGTGCTGATTGATTGATTTTCGTTCATCATGCTTCTTTGCGACCAGATTTTGTGGTAAATAAATCACATTGAACGTTCCTTCTCAACAGTTATATAAGAGTCTCATTGGTCCTCCTGTACATATGTATTGAAGAAATAGGGCATGGTTTATCATTATAAAAATTGCATTAATAATAGAAGTATGCTTTAAACAGGAAACTTAAACAGAATGTCAGTATTTCCCAGAATACTGTAGACAAAGTAATCGAACTCTGCATCGTTCTATAATTTCTATCAATTTTGTCATATGTATCTCCACCTAAAAATAACTTTAAATCCATCTATCAATACTGGAGGTATGGTCCGCAAAAACGGCAAAAACTCAGTATAGAGGAAGTACTAATGGTTTCATTCCTTTGAACATTTCCTCATGAAGTTTTACTTGAATCATTTTCATATTCCACGCAAGAAATATGGACCGATATAAAAATATACAGACACACAGACGGACGGACGCGGTCATTAATAGTATACTCCCGAAGCTGTTGACATTTCTGCGCACATGAAGAACATACTTTTTGTATACAAGGAGGCTGTGGATTTTCTAGATTGACGAATTAATTATTTAACCAACTAGAGCTATCACTAAGGTAGTTAATACCCCCACATTCTGCGTTGAATCGTGTAATGACCTTCAAATGTGACATTGACATTTGACTAAGTATACTTCGCGTAATTTGCATCTTTAAAGTTGATATTTATATTGTAATAATATAACAATTCAATTGCTGATGGTTGCACAAGTATATATGGTTATTATGCATCATAAAAGTAATTGTGTACTACACACACAACTGCTTTTGTTGATGACAATCAAAAGAAGACGGGGGCATTCGTGTATTTTTCTGCAAAACACTTTTAGAATTGTTGTTCCTTTTATATTTCCTTAATGTGTTTCACCAAAATGCTAATAATTATATGACGCTTATGTTATGTTAGCAAGCATTCTATTAGTTATTAGAGACTTTGCTCATACATAATGAAGTTGTATGTTTACGTTTTTGTTAAAAAAAAGCAACACAAATAAACGTTTTCCATTGAAGAAACGGGTATAACAAAAGTCACGTTATAGCACCTGTATGTTTAGACTGTTGTCGGAAGCCAACAGTCTTTTGATAGGGTAATTTCCAAGACAGGTATCGCGGAAAACTACTTCTTTTCTTTGCAGGCTATTATTCAGTAAATCGAAACCAGAACGGGACCTTTTTCAAAACAGCAAAATTTCACATCCGTTTTCTTACATTTTAATTATTTAAGATAATGTATGTAATATGTATTATAATGTGTATATAATGTGATTTATTACAATTACAGTTTTAAAAAATGCCAATTTATTTAAAAAAAAACAACATGAAACTAATTAAAGAACTACTTTTGATATTTACTTGTATGTAACCAAAATATTTACCAGTGTCCTGAAATAAGGCCACCAAATTAATACGCTTCTTCGGTTAGTTTTGACTCGTTGCGAAAGTGTTTTTTTTCTTGCTACCAATTCTCATTCTGATAATTTTGATAACAAATTACTGCAATTTATTAATTTTAAACTGTACCGTGAACAATCGAGAGCTTTCATCGTATGATCTATTTTGACTCAGTAGGCTATGAACAAAAATCTATAAATAAACATGTTTATTTATAGATCTTTGGCTAAGAAGCACAAACAATCGGTGCGCCTAACTACTACGCTTCATCGGTTATTTTGGCCCTTGCAGATTGACTTGTTAACTGGCCTGTATATAATTCCGTTTGCATAAGATTATTAAGTCGAACAAAATATTGTTTCGTTACTTACAATATAGTTTTCATTATGATGTTGTATAAGAATAAGAAGCCCAATTATAAAGCTTAAAATAGGGAAATTGACCTTCATTCAAACAAATATTTCCTTTTAGCAAAAATGCACTCATAATTCACATGCTTTAATTGTGTTTTGTTGCCAACAATCTTTCTACGCTGTCAGCGTTTTGATTTTTAAATTCTATCATGCCTTTCAAATCTTAACAAAATATGTCCAAAATATGGACTAATTAAACTATTATTATTCGGATTGCTCGTAACAAGAGATAGCAGATTCCATGTTCATTGAGATACTTGTCTATATAGAAAAACGAACGGACACGGATCCGAAAGTCCAAAACTGAAGAAATGTCTTAAGACGCAAGGTTGGATCAGTTGACTGTAACATTACTTTAAACGACTAACAAGGTGATACATGTTAAACTAAACATCAAAAGTTTAATGTTGAGATAAAACAACAACATATAAAATAACGCATTTTGAGCTAAAAACGTATTCACATTTTCATACAATAAATAGAAATTGAACACTTTTCAACACTAGGAAGCCAGCCGAAGTTCCTCGTGTTATATGTAGAATTTCGTGCAGCTCGCCGTATGTTAAGGTTGAATAGTCGGATATAAGCCGTATCGCCACAACATTCGGCAGTATATAAAGTTAGTGTTTGTAAACAGTTTTACTTGGAGGATCAGTGCTTTTTGCAATAAACAGTATCCAGCAAACCAAAATGTTCCTGACGTAGGTTGGATACTAACGTAAACAATTGCTTAGACGTACATAATATAACCATTTAACTGTAGAGTCTGATTTGGCCGAGTTCACTTTTTGTGCGGCTCTCAACTCTTAGCATTGTAAATTGTTACGTAAACCTTATTTTTGAAACATTTGTAATTACTATATGATATTGTAAATACTACAGAAATATATATATATATATATATGTGTGTGTTGGTTGGTAATCACAGTTTTCAATTAGTCGAAGATAGCCGGAGTTACTAGAGCGTAGATATCGACAGGCGTTGACGTGTACAGAAGCAATATTGTTCACTATCTCACCTCCTGCATAAATGACGTAATACAATTGGCTAAGATCGGTCACATGACCATTGGAGTATGTTCGATACACCATGGGACATTTCAATAGATCTACCTCGCAGAGTTCGGAAATTTTTATCCAAACTGACTTGACTTCAGAAAATGACAGATATTTTCATTTTTTACTTTACATATCTTACGATTGTTACACAAACTGTGAAAAAAAAACTGCCTGTATGTTCAGTAAATATCGAAAACTCCTCTTACCTTAGTATTTTTGCTGTTTATCAAGCTAAATTAATAATACATTAAACATATCATTAAAGACCAATGCTGTTGTTCAAAACGAAGGTCAAAGTAAATTAAAGTCATTATATATTTTGCATGCCTTACTAGAAATTGATACAGGCCAAAATCGACTGTATGCTTCACAAATGAATATGATATAGTATATGTGTATAATATTCGGTCAGTATGAAAGGTGACCCATTTGGACGGGGCTATTTGCAAGGTCCGTATTAAAACAATCTTAGTCGCAATAAAACACGTCATAGCACAACTATTCACGTAATCGTTAGCCAGAGCTATCACTGAAAGTAAAGAATACCCCCGTCAAACAGCACACACATACAAAACGTGTACTACAGGGGTTTACTTAAGGATTAGACTTTCACTTGCCCCGGGGGCAAGTTACTTTGAACATCTACTTGCCCCCAGTGAAAAAAAGGTTACCCAATCTTTAAGTCAATGTGTGTTGATTTTTTAAGCAAACACATGCATTATTAGATGCAAGCTTCAAACAATCTTCATGTTCTATAAGTTTGATCTTGTAACATGACTGCCCACACTTTTATACTTCTGACAGATTGTACATCGCATGCACTTGTTATCACAAGCCATTGAAATTCATTAAGCCAAGATCGAGTCTGGAAAAATCGTTGATGAATCTTTTTGATCTATAAAGACATTTATAATTTGATATCAACTCAAGAAAATAAATAATCTCAAAAGATACCACTACCATAAATGACTCGCCCGGCGGGCTACCTCCTTTTGAAAATCACTTGCCTTCAGCAATTTGAACCAACACGGGCAAGGCGGCGTTCGCTTGAGTAAACCCCTGTACTATATCATCTTATATATAATAATATTGTTATATGATGACTAAACAAGATGCTTAACACATTAGTTTCACGTGTTTTGGCGAAACAAACACGACTCCGATATTATATATTTATGTAAATTATAAGTGCAAACACACAACTGAGATAACAAAATATACACAAAAATCCCAATTGCGTATGCCATAACTTCATGTAAAATCAAAGGTATTAACCCCTTTTGCAGTTTTGCACAAATAAAATTTATATTCGTCACACCTGCTTGATAAAATTAGCGTCAATGCTTTTGGAATTGTACACAAAATAACCAGTAATTGTGATGGCTTTGATCAAAACATTGGAGGAGGACACTTTGGATTCCCTTCACTTTCGTTATCAAACATATATCAAAATAACTAATACATGTTTATGTCATTAAACCAGCCTTATTCCATGAACTCTTTAGCATTTCCTTATTCTCTGAACTCTTTAGGATTCCCTTATTCCCTGAACTATTACGGTTCCCTTATTCGCTGAACTCTTTAGGATTCCCTTATTCCCTCAACTATTAAGGTTTCCCTTACTCCCTGAACTCTTTAGGATTTCCTTATTCCCTGAACTCTTTAGGATTCCCTTATTCCCTGAACTCTTTAGGATTCCCTTATTCCCTGAATTCTAAGGTGTTCCTTATTCCCTGAACTCTTTAGGATTAAATAAGATTTAATAAGAACATTATTAAATAAGATTAAATAAGAACATTATTAAAACCTAAATGTACTCAGTAATTGTGTACTCTGTTTCATGGCGACATTTTGACATTTCTCTCTATTTGGGCTATTATCAGTTGTAGTTATAAAATGTGTTTCACTTACTGATAAGGACACTGTCGGTAGCAGAGTTTGACCACACTTGAATCATGATTTACGGTAAAATGCTTTCTGTTTTTTAACTATATTTAGTGTATATTTTTATGTCGTTAAATTATATTTTGAATTTTATAATAATAAGAATCATTTTTACAGTTTGTTCTGCATTTCAAGCATGCACGAACAAACTCCTCTTTATTCTCGTGTATACCAAGGTTTAAACATTTGATAAATTAAATCTATGACAGTCACTGAGATAATGTAGAATCATCAGACAAAAATCGAACATAAAAGACGTGCAAACAAGTTTCATTCACACGAAAACAAAAGAATGGCACTTTTAGCCACAATATAAACGTTATCAACTATCCGTAGCGAATATCCTTGAAAACACGATAAACACTAAATGCCACAATTATTCAAAATATAGTCAATAAAGTATTTCCATGTATTTATGTATAGATAACTACAGTATGTAGATGTAAAATTTAGCTGTTCTAAACCTGTATTACATTACAATATTATAAAAAGTGCACTATCCGCGGGAATATTAAAAGAGGAAACACTGTTTTGGTAAAGAATTATACAATTTATACATATGTCAAATTAATTTTTATGTCAAATTTTCACCTCACCGTTTGCATTATTCTTCATATCGAGATCCTGTATGTTAGTGACACAAATAATGTGATTCCTACCACATAAAGCAGTATACACTAACCAGAGATTTGTCCTTTTTTTAACTTAAATAACAAGAAACTTATAGAAAACAAGACCGTTGAAACACCTATTAAGCAATCATAGCATCTATGATGTGCACATAGATGGAAACAATCGCTTGAATTGCTTAGGCTTCTCTGACTTCCCCCAAGTATTCATGAAACGTGGCAGGCTACTATGTACAAGTACCGTCAGTTGTGCCTTTAGAAGTGTCGCACGGTTTCGGCAGTCTTCCATACACTATCTATGCTTCATTGTTATCAGTTTTATCTCCAACATGTGACTTGGTGTATTTAAGCAGTTCATGGCTATCAGGGGCCAAATCCACAAAGGTCCTAAGGATAATCTTAACTTAAGTCATATTTAAGGGAACAATTCAATATTTTATATTTGAACTATGCTAAAATAAGAAGTATCTGTTGATTCTTTACGTGATAAAGTCCTGGGCCGGCTAGCTCAGTTGGTAGAGCGCTGGACAACAAATCCGAGGATCGCGGGTTCGATTCCCAGCCCGGCCACATAACTTGTGTGGGGATTGGTCATGAAATTATTTCTACGGCCATTACCTCTACCTCTGATTCAAGTAGGGCAGTTGTCAGTTACTGCCATAAGTATGTGCATTTAGTACTGGTAAACCAGCTTATCCAGGAAAAGTGTCAGGAAAAGTGTGAGTAGGTTAACTGACCGCCGTTTTATGACTGAAATACTGTTGAATACGGAGAAAAATCCAAAAAAGGAAAAAAAAAACAAATGATAAAGGCCATTAAAGACAAAATTAACTTTAAAATAATTAGCCAAAGGCTTTATGAATTTAAAGATTTTAAGAAATTTCCTTTAGTTTTCACTAACAAGCTGTGTGGATAAGGGCCCAGGTACAATCGTTAGCTTAGGAGAGTTTCTCTACAAAACGGCCACCTAAGCAGCAAATTATATAATATTTATTGAAAAGTCAATTGAATATTGATATTTTGTTTCTTACATGTTGTTCCACATATGCACATCATCGACATTATAGTGAGCGTCATATCACTATATTTCAAGTGGGTTTTTTTATTGAAACATTATAAGAACTTACGCTTGTGATACAAATTAGCGCTCCGATTCAAAGTACATGTAATTAGTTTGATTTAATTGTTATGCTATTCTGCTTGCCTGGAATAATTACCATTACATAGAAAATATATTCTTCTTCTAAAACGTGTACACATGACGGTATTCATAAGACCAGAGTTTTTTATTTCTTGGTTCTAGGACATTTTTGGAAAGTGTCCAGTTGGGGAGGAAAAAAAAAAATAAAAAAAATAACACTGACTTGAGTAAATAAACGACTAGAATTTCACAAACGGAAATGGGCTGTGATATTAAAATCTTTATGAATTAGTACTTACAATAATCATATAACACAACATTAACTTAATCACTGCTTGATACCCATGGCATTAAACCAATAATAGTAACATTAAAAGGCAGTGTTTATCATATAAAAACTACATGTACTATTAAAATATGCTCACGCTTAAACACAGTAGGCCTACGTCAGATATCGCTGGACAGGGGCCATATTATATGAATAACAGCATGCTAAATGAAGTGAAAACTAACTAAATATATCTTATTAATAAATCAATATACACCAATGGCATGTGTTAATTATAATATTGATATAAAATTATGAATTTGTATTTAATACAATGATTCTAAAATCTTAATTTGTTAAATCAGATCATATGAATCATACAGCGATATACAGTCACAATGCATGTAACATAAAATGAAGTCATTTCTTCTGCGTTTTTTTTTTGCATTCCGTGTAACAGGCTGAAGCCCTTTCACACTTTGTTATTTTGACGATATCGGTTACATTCTACAATTATTTATTTTGTTGTGGGTTTTTTTTGGAAAAAAATCGGGTCGGCGGATTTGAGAACCAAGAAATAACAAAAACTGAGAATGTATCTTTTACTTTGATTCTAATATTATCGCGTGGTTCTGCGAATAAGCCAATATGACAATTATCCGGGCATTACCGACGAACAAGGCGTATGGTCCAGACAACACAACACACGAACATTTTTTTTTTCTAACAGAACTCAATACATGCATTTAGCGGTGCGACACATACCAGAAAGCATGAAAGGAGGACACACGATGATCCCAACTATTAAAGAGCCACCCGCTTGACATCGTTGATACTTAAAGTGTATGAAATGGTGTTGTTGAGTCAGAGAAAAACAATTTTCTTAAAACTAAATCAACAACAGCGAGGCTTTCAGGAGCAGTTAGGCTGTGTAATGACTCCACGTTCATAAAATAAACGATCGTTCCTCTAGATTTGCCGCCGACATGGTGTTTACTTGATTTTCAAAGGCTGACTTGGACGATATGCTTCAGATTAGCTGTAACTTTGCTGGCAGTTGAAGGTATTTATACAACCTAATAAGTGTGAAATGCTGAAAGTTAGTAGCACAACAATAACTAACAATATTATCTTATGAAAAAAAAAGGGTTGTAATATTTGTGTATTTTGTTTTTCATATTCTAATTATTATAATTAACATTTTTAAATAGCTTCTCAATAATTTTACACTGGTCATTTCAGCGTATATTCTCGTTATACTAAGACCTGTAAAAGCTGGGTTTTATTATTATTTATTTATTTATTGAGTATTACAAATGGTATACACTGTATTTTTACTGAAAATTATGTTTGTTCTGGAAGTTTTAATTGAGTTCTAAATCAGATTTCTTATTATTTTTTCCTTTCTTGTTTTGGAATGGAAGTCCTGTAACCAGACTAAATTTTCCGACAACAACGTAGTAATCAAAGCGCTGAAGGCACTACAGTTGTGCGCTATTGCGTAACACTGGGCACATCATGGACAGTCTGGGCAATCAGATAGGGATGATTTACTAGTAATATTATATGATGAGTCTTACCGGAAGTAGATGGAAGGAGCGTTATTATATTTTATGTTTTACAAACAATTGCTTGACTTGAGAATTGTATTAAACTATACGCTTTAAGAAAATGCAGTATTTGCACTTTTGCCAAAACTTTCTATATGTATTAAAACGAAATATCATTCAATTAACTGCTGTTCCCTGTAAAATTAACTGGTCGCTGAGTTAAACTTGAATTTGCTCATGCGTCTAGTCTAACATCATCCAGAAATAGTTTGTGAACGATTCTAAAAATAGCATAGTAGCAGACGCTGATACAGCTGCGTAGCCGGTAGCATACGTATGGTGGGTTTTTGTATAGCACCAATGTGCGCATATCGATTTTGACTCTGTAGCTTTCCTTTCATAATAATTATTTTAATAATGTCGGTTTTTTAAATAAAGTATATATGTATTCCATTAGTTTCGTATACAAGTTCTATGCTTATACGTGAATTATTTGGGACTCTTCTGTTTAAAATAATAATAAAAGAAATGGTTAGTTTTGCGATCTAGACTAAACTTGTGTTACATGTCGCTGAATAATTATTAGTAAAACGATCTAGAAATCATTAACTTCATGCTTGGATCTTTTACGGCGCCCGTTGAGGCTTTGCATCAATGTTGTTTTCTTGTTTGTTTCTGTGTCAAGTAGGAGGCTGAAAAACATGTACTCTGAGGTGCGGTGATTTTGATGAAGTTGTGTCTTGAGCCTGTTTACTTGCGTTTTCAGTTGTCAAGTTCTAAGGATTAGTGTCAGATGCTAAGTGTGCTTCCTTTTGTTTTTACAATAGTAATTTATAAAGTATTGTGTTGCAATATCTATTGCTACCTTACTTTAAATAGAAAAAGCTACATTACGGTTTTTGTAAGGCACGACTGATTTTCATTGTTAAATTATACCTAACGGTCTTGCGCTTTCGACTACTGTTTGAAGAGTGATAACACTAGTTCTAACGTGTTACTTGCTGATGATAGCCCACATCATGTGTTACCTATAGATGCTGATGGTAAGCGCATTAATTGTGTTTATAGTTGTTGTTTTGTACATACTGCAACTTAGAAAGGATCTACGGATGTTTGTAAGGGTTTCTCTAGTAGTGATGCTCCTGGAGTTTTATTAGTAACCTAACGGTGGGAACTATAGTCTTGCGCGTGTCCTTCCGTCCGTTCGTCCGTCCGTCATTCCGTCCGTCCTTCCGTCCGTGCCATTACGTGTCCGCTCTATAACTTTGCCATTTCTAGATGATTTTTTTTAATTACTTGGTAAATGGTAGAAACGTTCACCATCATGAGACGATGTGTTACGCGCAAGACACAGGTTCGTACCGCCAAGGTCACATTTAGAAGTCAAAGTTCCAAACTGGTGTTCTGTTGTTCGTGTCCGGTCAATAACACTGTCATTTCTAGATGGATTTTGCAATTATTTAGTAGAAATGTTCACCATCATGAGGCGATGTGTTGCGCGCAAAACCCAGATTCATACCTTCAAGGTCAAGGCCACACTTAGAGGTCAAGGGTCAACAATGGGGTCTGTTTTTCGTGTCAATATCTCTGTCATTTCTGGATGGACTTTGAAATTACTTGGCGGAAATGTTTACCATCATGACACGATATCTATGGTTGCATTTGTATTCCTTTATTTTGTTATATAGATATGCTTATAATAAGTATTGAATTGTGTGTTTTATTCTGTAAACTAAATTTATTGAATTTATACTCTTTTTTTCCTTCATCATAACTATCCACCGCCCCTTATACATATGGTGTATTGTAAATATGCTTTGCCCTTCATCTATGGTGGAAAAAAGAGAGTATATATCGTATCGTCTTAGAATAAGAGAGATGTATAAGATTTGATACACTAAAATAAAAAATAACCAAATACTAGTAAAGTACAATGTTAATTTGATTGGAATGATTTGTTGGTCATCGTGACCAAAGCGAATTAAAGTATGCAGCAATTTCTGACAGTTTTGCTTCTAGTTTTAACAAATAGATGAATAATGTCCGATTTAGTATTAAAGACACACGTAAATAGGTAACTGCATTACACTAACATGGAAACTGTACCGAATACAAATGGCACAAAAGAAAATATTTTATATTTATTATTTTATTTATAAATACGGTTGTATTTATTTAAGACAGTGTTGTTGTTGTTTTTTACAGAATTGGACATGTTCAATTTTGAATTAAGAAAGAAGTATCATTGTAAAAAAAAATGCATCGTACGTATTGAAACAAAACTATGGTGGCAACGTCAGTATGTAACCTTACGACAAAAAGTTTTGTGATATATTTCGACTATTGGCGGAAACCAACGGTCTTTTGAGAGGGTAATTTCCAAAACAGGTATCGCGGACAACTACTTCTTTTCTTTGCAGGTGATTAGTCAGTAAATCGAAAGCAGAAAGTGTTCTTCTAAACAGCAAAATTTCACACCCGTTTTCTTACATTTTAATTATTTTAGATAATGTATGTCATATGTATTATAATGTGTATATCATGTGATTTATTACAATTACAGTTCTAAAAAAGGTTAATTTATAAAAAAAAAAATAACTTTAAACAATGACAACTCTACTTTTTTCTATTAACTTGCATGTAACCGAAATATTCACCTGAGTTTCCTGGCATAAGACCACCAAATATATGCGCTACATCGATTATATTTTACTCGTTGCGAATTTTTTTTTTTTTTCTTATCACCAATTCTCATTCTAAATATTTTGACAACAAATTACTGCATTTTATTAATTTTAAACAGTACTATGGAAAATCGAGAGCCTGGATCGTATGATCTGTTTTGACTCAGTAGGCTACGAACAAAGATATATGTTTATTTATAGATCTTTGGCTACGAAGCACTAACAATCGGTGCTCCTAGCTACTACGCTTCGTCGGTTATTCTGGCCCGTTGCAGATTGACTTGTTAACTGGCTTGTATATATTTCCGTTTGCATCGTTTGCATCAGATATTAAGCTCGAACAAAATATTTGTTCGTTACTTACAAATTATTTTTCATCATGCCGTCGTATACTATACTGAAGTAAGAAGCTACATTATGAAGTTTTAAGGTGTGAAATTGAACTCAAACAAATGTTTCCTCTTTGCACTCATAATACACATGATTTTTGATTCTTTTGTCGCCAACAGTCTTTCTACGCTGTCAACGTTTTAATATTGATAGACCTTATGAATCTATGTTGCAACTTATTTAATGTTTATAGTCATGTGACTTTATAGCTAGGACACGAGTCCAATAATTGAGGGAAACCGGTCTTAATGCACGTGCGTACATTTTCCGCTTACAGTGGATTTATGTTTAGAAGAGACTTCCTTGAAACTAAAAATACCACAAAAGCGGAAAGTGTCATCCCGGATTAGTTTGTGCGGATTGCACGGGCTGATCCGAGTTGACACTATACGCACATGCATTAAGCCCCGTTTTCCCACGACACGCCTCATATATGCGATATTACAAAAACATTACGTTTCGATTGCTTTCAGCTCATTGGCTTGCGATTTTGGTTCTTTACCAGGGAATTGTAGTGGGTAAATACGTTTTTTTATACTTAGAGTTTTGTTGATAATTTAAACACAGTCAATTCCTTTAAATAACATATGGTGCAAAACATATATATTGCATATCAGTGTTAGAAACTGGTATATAACACATATTGCTTTCTATTATGTAATAAATACTATACATTTTTAATTGACTTTATAATATTAAACGAGAAACTGGTCAGTTTGTTCGCTTGATGCAACGTAAAATTCGCCAATAAATTTCCAAACTCGGCTAGTACGGAAAACACGCGGCCAATATGAAAAAAGCGGCCAATACGAGAGTCAGCCAATCAGGATTCAGGATTAGCTCGGCCTCATACGAGATGGCAAGTTTTTTTGACGCCATTGTGAAAACGCTCAGCATAGTTTTGCGTTTAGCTTTTTTTACTAAAAGTTTCTACACGTAGCACTCCCACAAAATAAAGTGAGCTTGGGCATCATTCGTACTTTTTAATGTATTGGATCGAGACTACCGAGTGACGAATCATGAAATCCTGACGAAATCGACAACGAAAACAGATATTTACTTCCCTTCTTCAATTCAGCGTTATTTAGTTTGTTTATGTAAACATGATGAAATTATTTATGAATATTTGGATTAAAATTGGATTGGATGGACCTCAGAAAGAGAAGGGAATCGGCGAGTTAGCGGAGCGTTTGCTCCGTCAACTCGCCGACAGCATCTTCACACTGACAAGAGAGGATTTAGCTGAAAAGAGGCTAGTGGAACGCTAAACGTAAGGAATTTGAAAATTTCTTAGTAAACATGATAAATCATTCATTTTCTTTTATATCTAGTCGTCGTCTTCAAATTTTCAAGAACGTCTTAAGCATACGCTGGAGCATACTGCAGTACTTGGACTTTTTAAGAATATTCTTTAACAAAATGCTTTGGTGAATTAGACTCGAGTATATTTCTGGACTCAGAGTCTATTCTTTATTCTTAAGTTTAAGAATGGTAAAAGAATGTGTTGGTGAATACTGACACACTTGCCAAGACTCGGTCGGATAACAATGCATATCGATTTCGGTGTTAAACCATACTATTTCTATTTATATCGAAACAATAGTTTTGAAACTATTAAAACCGAAATTTGCTGCATAATATTATGGAGTTAATTAATAAAATTGTCAATAATTAGTTGATTTCATTTTGGCCTTGTTATTGGGTTTCAGACATCCTTATTAGCCTTCGACCTACGGCCTCAGTCTAATACTGCTGTCTTTAGCCTAATAACAAGGCCAATAGAAATTCAACTAATTAATAACATTATACTATTGAACTTTCAGTTAAGTTTCTAATCCCAATCCCCAATGAGTTCCAGCTAAAATGCAGGCTTTGCAACGATGCCCTGGATATTGGAGACTGTAAGGAGACCATGTGTGACAACAGAACCATGGTATGATCACGGACCCTGGGGTCATATTCGCTATGCTTCTTAATAGATTAATACAACTTACGGCAACATAAACAATAAATGAACCAACCGCTGACTTAAGGAAATTTATTATTTTAAGAAATTTACTTAAGTTTTCACTAAGGAGCTTTCTGGATATGGGCCCTGAAAATTAAATCTGTAACTGTTTCATAACTACAAAGATACATGTATACATCATAAGTTGGACAGCATAATATAGCATATTGTTTTCGACGTTCTAATGTCAGATTTGCATTTGGAATTCTATAAGTATTTTAGCTGCAAAAGAAGGTTTATTCTCTTCATTCAGGAGTGTTACATGGATGAAGTAGTAACAGAAAACTTTACGATCGTTTATAGAGGCGGCTGTCGAGGAAAAGAGGTAATAAATAACTTTATTTACAGTTTATTAACATTCACATTTTCCATTATGCATACAATCCTTTAATAAATATGGTTTAATTTAATTAGATATGGAATATTTTATCCAGATATTTGGTAGTTAATTATTGTGTACATAGTTTGTTTCAAACACACAACCCGTGTTATTTCTCAAACACACAAATATAAACTGTAATACCCTGGTATGAACTAATAAAGAAAATACAACTTAGAATACAACTCTTTAACCACCCTTGAATTAGTAGTCGCCAGTTAACTATTTATCAATTAAATTGTTATTAACCTGAATTGTGTGATTGAATAATGTAATAAACTTGTTCTGCTCGCATCCATTCGCATCTTAAATAATATTGACTAATAATATTGACTAATAATATTGACTAATAATATGGACTAATAATATTGACTAATAATATTGACTAATAATATTGACTAATAATATCGACTAATAATATCGACTAATAATATTGACTAATAATATTGACTAATAATATTGACTAATAATATTTACTAATAATATTGACTAATAATATCGACTAATAATATTGACTAATAATATTGACTAATAATATTGACTAATAATATTGACTAATAATATTGACTAATAATATCGACTAATAATATTGACTAATAATATTGACTATAATATTGACTAATAATATTTGACTAATAATATTGACTAATAATATTGACTAATAATATTGACTAATAATATTGACTACATCTAGTTTCATAGTTAGATTTAGTGCGCCATTTAATTTAATACAATTGAACTAAATCATGTTAAAGTTTCAGTCCCATTCTATAAATATATATTTATAAATGATATTTCCTATATTTCCCGTGTGTCCCGTATACATGTGTGTCACTTGTTTATGTCTATGCACGTTTAAAAACATTGTTTTACTCTCTTATGCAATACAGTCATTGTTTTTATCTCGAAGTTTACTTGTTTATGTCTATGCACGTTTAAAAACGTTGTTTTACTCTCTTATGCAATACAGTCATTGTTTTTATCTCGAAGTTTACTGAATAATGATGAAATGTTATAGTGAAAGGAGTAAGAAATAAGACTTTGAGTAACTCAGGGCTGACTTATCTTCTATTAACAAAGCAATGTGAAGGCTACCTCCATTCGGCACGTGATAGAAAGCGGGAAGAGGTCCTCGCCTGTTCAATGTAGATAACACATTTAATTCTATTCCGTCATAGCTTTTAAATGTTACGCGTAGTAATAAGTTCTCAAACGGAACGAAAGCCTGGTTGCATCTGTGCAAAATACATGTATTGGCTCCCGTTCTGAAGGTATTGTGTTATTTTTAATTTAATGCAAAATTGTGTATCAACAGGGACATTGCGGTGCATAACAAACGGCAGGCGCAGTTTTGTGTCGCCTGATAAGGCGACGTATAGGGGTAACTTGTGGCGGCGTCGGCGGCGGCGGCGGCGGCGGCGTCGGCGTCGGCGTCCCATTCAGTTTCTGCAGACAATAACCTGAGAAGCTTTTGCAGACAATAAACTGAGAAGTTTTTGCAGACAATAAACTGAGAAGTTTTTGTGCAACCATTATGAAACTTTAGGGCAGTGTTAGTAACCATAAAAGGAAGGTTAAGTTCAATTTCCGGCATAACTGCACTTAACATACTTGAGTTATGCCCCTTAAAAAAATATTTCAAATAAATATTGTGCAGTTTTTGTGCAATCATTATGAAACTCTAGAGAAGTGTGAGTATGCATAAGTGGATTGCTCTTATTGTACTTGAGTCATGCGCCGTCATGCGACACATTTGACTCGCGGAGTTCCAGTCTTTTATACAAATTGGTTTCATGAAAATTGCCTAAAAGACTTAACATTAAATCAAGAGACTAAACCAATACGTTTGAGCATTTTTATAGTCTACTAACACCAGTACAAAATATGAGCATTAAATGTCTGGGCGGGAGAACATTCATAGTAAATATAGAACTGAACCAGTGAACAAGATTTTGATCCTGATATTTATCCCGTCATCACGCCTGTATTGACGAAATAACAAGTCGTCATTCTATACGTCACACGCCAAACCTCTGTACTTAACCGCATAATTTAATCCCGAAGTAATCCCGCGTATGAAAGTTGTTTCATGAAATGACTTTATTGATACCATTAATCAGTCTAATATTAAGTTAATACTGATAGTAGAATATATTTTTGTTAAATCAAATAACAGGAGTTCGTGTTTAACGCTGTTTAGCGTGTTTATTATAAAAAGGTACTTTCACTTTCGTTTTGTGTGAAATTTCATGGTTAGATGCCAGTAAATCCAATTTCCATATGGTTGCATTATAAAACGGCGAACTTTCAGATTTCAGTTTGTGCAAGATTGCTGTCAGTTTAAAGATGATTCTTTCCTCTTCCAAAAATTGCAATAAAAATATATGGCATGCAGGGCCGGCCGTAGACCAGGCTTGGCTGGGGGGGGGGGGGGGCAGGACTAAAATGGCGTAGAATTAGTTGTGACATTAAATTTAGCAGTAGTTGCAACAGCTGCAGCAGAAGTTGTAGTGGTGGTGGTAGCAGCAGCACAAGTGGTAGCAATAACATCAGCACCAGCAGCAGCAGTAGTAGTATAGTAGTAGTAGTAGTAGTAGTAGAAGTAGTAGTAGTAGTAGTAGTAGTAGTAGTAGTAGTAGTAGTAGTAGTAGTAGTAGTAGTAGTAGTTATAATAGTAGTAGTAGTAGTAGTAGCAGTAGTAATAGTAGTAGAAGTAGTAGTAGTAGTAATAATAGTAGTAAAAGAAGTAGTAGTAGCAGTAGAAGCTGCAGTAGTAGAATCAGCAACAGCAGTAGTTAAGGTGTAGTAGGAGAAGTAGTTTGTAAAAAAAAATCCCACAATTATAGACCTTGAAAGACCTTGCAAATTACAAAAAAAGCAGAAAGAACAACAGTATTATTTTGGCTACCAGTTTATATTATATTGGGAATGGTAATTTGTGATGGCTTTAAGTAGTTTTGTTAGTTTTTTTTTCATTATGTGTTAATGGGACAGTTTCAACTTTCGTACATAAAATTCGACAAAGTACATAAATTTGCGATTCATTATACCCTATAAAAATAGGCTATATACCATATACTATATAGCATGGACAATATGTAGCTATATCTTTGCAATTTTTAAATCACGAGCTTTTCACCCTAAATTGACTTTCACGATGATCGTTTCTGTATCTACGGGGTAATTCGTATTATATGACATTATTCATATTATACCATTATTATTTCGATACATCTCTGTACGAAGCAAATGTATTGTGTAAAATATTTTTCCTAAAATCTTTGGGATTCAGTCTCATAATCAGCCTTAAAAACAATTCGAAAAAATAATTGTTATGAAGTATGTCCCATACCTCTACCTAAACCAGATCGTTTCAATAAGGCGTAACAAATATTATGTTTGTTTCAACATGTCCAAAAAAATTAGGGTAGATAGGTAGGGATTTATTTTTGTTTATTTTTTTTATTTGGTAAATGGTCAACTTTAATATTGTAAAACAAAATTAATAATCGAAACATATCGGTAATATCTTAAAACATTGTTTTTTAGTGGATGCTATCAAAACAAAACACTTATTTATTTAAAAAAAACACATTTAATTATAGGAAAAAAAGTAAATAAAGCAATAAATTATCTGAAAAACTTGATAAAATGTTCTAGGATCGGGGCATATTTTTAGGGTAGGTCGGGTAACCTGAAACAAACATATTTTTTTACCCGTTAGAGACTCTCTTAACTAAAATTAGGGTGCTTCCGACCGTGGTTAATTAACGACGTCGAGACCATGACTAATATTATTCTACCAAAAGTATGTTTCCAGCCACTCGATTACCATAATGGGCGTGCTGATATTATTCTACCAAAAGTATGTTTCCAGCCACTCGAACACATAATCGGCGTAAGTTCAGCAAGATACCATCCAGCTCCCAGATAAAATGTTCAGGTAATGCGATATATAAGGCAATGTACACAAGTAACACGCTAACCGTTTACTGCTTGTGTAAGATCAAAGCCCAATCCCGACAAAGTAATAAAATAAGGCAATAATCGGTATACTTATTGACACGCTAGTGTAAGATCAAAGCCCAGGCTGAAAATGATATCGCCGAGCTCAGCTGGGGGGGGGGGGCGGCGGGGGGCTGGAGCCCAAAAGCCCGGGCCACAATCCGTGCCTGGCATGTTACTTCTAAGAAAATGCGTCTCACCTGAATGAAGACACAGGTAGAAACTGGGGTTTCGTCAGTTATATTTCGACAAAAGCCCCATGCCACAGTAAACAAACCCCAACAGCTCATGTTTCAATTTAGCGTCCAAAGAAATGCACATACATGTTCTAAACACACAGAGGATATTAGAAATAACCACAACAGGCCTGTCTAACATTGCTAAATGCTTTTCATAGCAGAAGAAAAATGGAACTATTGAAAGCAGACAGATAAACACAAACATGACAAAGGAAACACAGCAATATTTTGCATGTAACACGGAGGGAAACACATTGATTTACTGGTATCTAACCTCAGTGCGACGTTTATTCAAGGTTAGATACCAGTAAATCGTTGTTTATCCCTCCGTGCCTATTACTAAAGAGTTCCTCTTCTCTTCTGTCATAAAAGCATCTCAGACATGCCTTTTGTGGTTATTTCTAATATCATATGCGTGTCTGCAACATTTTGGTGCATTGGAGGCTAAATTGAAAGGTGAACCTTTTGGGGTGTGTTTACTGTGGTATGGGGCTTTTGTCGAAATATGACTGCCAAAACCCAGTTTTTTCTACCGGTGCCTGCATTCAAGTGAGATGCATTTTCTTAGAAGTAAAATGACATGTCTTTTTATTCCAAATTTTGGAAAAGGACAGATTGATCTTTAAATTGATACCAGACTTGAACAATCTGAAATAAAGGAAATGCTAGAAAAATGCTTGGAAAGTTTGCCATTTTATAATTGGATCATATCGGAAATGGAATTACTGGTATCTAACCTTTAAGAAAACCAGGGACCGGTCCTTTATGGTCCACTTATACATAAAATCCCCATGTACCTGTGTTATTTTATTGCGTTTATTACTTTTCATGGGAATAAATGTGAATAATATCATAACTGACACGTTATGTACGATTTTTAAAGCGAAACCTGTTTTTTCGGGTAAAAAAATGAAAAAAAAAGTTCGGAAATTCGCCTTTTGCAGCTCACGGCACATGGAATCATGCTATTCGCAAATATTACACGTTTAATGCCTTATTACTGTCCATTGCATTAAAATAAGTCTAAATGAACTGGTATTTTGACTGGTTTAGGTGCGAATTTTAGTTCACACTCCCCATACAATCCAAGTACTGAAGCGCAAGCCAGATGGCTTATCATGTGTCATTTTGCATGTGTGGTACAAGTAGGCTAATAATGATGTAGAAGAGTTTTTTACATGATAGCAAAATGTTGAGTTTTCTTTAAGGTTAGATACCAGTAAATCATTGTGTATCCCTCCGTGGTCCATTCAAAAGTAGTGCCTATTACTAAAGAGATCCTCTTCTCTTCTGGCATAAAAGCCATTTAGGTATCTCAGACATGCCTTGTGTGTAATTTCTAATATCCTATGCGTGTCTGCAACATTTGGGTGCATTTTCTTGGAGGCTAACTTGAAAGGTGAACTTTTGGGGTGTGTTTACTGTGGTATGGGGCTTTTGTCGAAATATGACTGCCGAAACCCTGTTTTCTACCGGTGCCTGCGTTCAAGTGAGATGCATTTTTTTTAGAAGTAACATGACATATCTCTTTTATTGCAAATGTTGGAAGAGGACAGATTGATCTTAAAATTGATAACAGGCTTGAACAATCTGAAATAAAGGAAATGCTAGAAAAATGCTTGGAAAGTTTGCCATTTTATAATGGGATCCTATGGAAATGGAATTACTGGTTTCTAACCTCAACCATTGCGAGCTACGCTGGAAATTAGCGCATACCCATAATGCTTAGAGCGTGAATACACAAGTCTGTTGGACCGGTGTAGACACAACGAACACCTCGTGGGATAAACTTAGCTGTATTCCACCCATTCTATACATCGAGTGTGACGTCACTGCGTTTGTCTAACCTCTATACTAGGAACTGATAACTATCCATATATGGCTAAATGTGGATACACTAAGATATAGTCCGCGGAGGAATTAAATAATTTCCAAACAAGCGCATAGTATATATATTCTGTCAGTGACGTTACATAATGATTATGAAAACGTATGTGAAATTTCATTTGAATATATGTAGTAGTTACAGATATAATTATTATGTACTTGCACACATACTTTAGCCTGATTATTTCTAAGGACAAAAAGGGGCATAATTCTGCTGAAATGCTAGTCACAGCTATGGGCATTGGCCAGTGACCTTATATTATGACCCTGAAGACATGTGCGAAGTTTCAGCTGAATATCTATAGTAGTTATAGAGATATTTACTTGCACGTCTACCTTAACCTGAATTGTCTGAGTACAAAAAGGGGCATAATTCTGCTAAGAGTAATAGGCCTTGGTCAGTGACCTTACATAATGACCGCAAAGACATCTGTGAAGTTTTAATTGAACATATGTAGTAGTTACAGAGATATGTACTTGTTGCACGCAAACATTAACCTGATTTTTCTCTTGCACGCAAACCTTATACGGACTTTTCGAAGTACAAACAGGGCACAATTCTGACCCTGAAGGCATGTGTGAAGTTTCAGCTGAATATATGAAGTAGTTACATAGATATTTCCTTGCACGCATACCTTAACCTGAATTTCTAAGTACAAAAAGGGGCATAATTCTGCTACTTTGCAGATCAGTGTTATGTGCCTTGGTCAGTGACCTCGTATAATTACCCCGAAGACATGTGTGAAGTTTCAATTGAAGATCTGTAGCAGTTACAGAGGAATGGACGTTGCACGCAAACCTTAACCAGAGTATTACGCTGACGTCGACGCCGACACTGACGCCGACGAACGGTTGAGCAGTATAGCTTGAACTATAATAAAGCTTGAACTATTCGGTGAATAGTCAAGCTGAAAAACTAGTACGAACGTTTAATGTTGTTACCTTTCAAATTATACACGATACTAAAGCTATTTTTTGTTAAGTTCAGACATGTCACTCGGCTTTTCCTAAAGCAATGTGAAATGAATTTGTTTTGTTTTTTTAATTTAAGATGTTGCGTTACAGATGACTGCAACCAGCGTCTGTGTGGTATCAAGCAAGGTCAGATATGGTTTGATTTAAATCAGTATTTTTTTCGTTCGATAAAATAGCTTATTTGCATCGAGTCATCTTGTCAAATGTCGTATTAATCAAATGAATATTGTTTGAAAATGAATACGAAGTTATGTTTTAAAAATTGCATTTTGCAGACAGAGATCAAACAATTGCGTCAAAATAAAACATACACAGAAAACGTGTTATAGAGAATCCCCGTAAACAATTCTGTACCGCGTTTCAACAATATTTACAGCTAAACTAACTGATTTGACAGAAATAATCATTTAGCTGACTATAAACTACTGCATTACCTTTCAACGACATGCGGCATTAGTCCTCTCTTATAAGTTTGTATCGGCGTGGGCTATCTTAACATTAACTACAGTTTATTTTTGTGAATGTGTTAGTAAATATGGCATAAGGTTTGTCTGTGTATTACAAAATTAGAGTTCTCAAATTATTTACTGATATAGTGTTAATTTAGTTTAGTTTAAACCTATTTATTTTAGCTAAATTGCATTGAACGCCTTAGGCTTATACCAAGTCCAAGTCCAAGTCCAGAGTTTATTGCATAAACATTATACAATGTCAAAGCACAATAAATAATATTGACATGGAGAAGTACACGCTCAATGGAGCATACAACAAGAAAAATTTTAGCATCTCAATAATAACTTTTATAATAATAGTGAAACATTACAGATATTAAACAGTAAATGAACAGTTTGGTGGATTCATAATAGTAAACAGTGTGAAATGTACAGAGTAAATAATTAGATATGTATTCTCAACACTTCGGCATAATATATAAATTTAGCGATATTGTATAAAGTAGTACTACCGGTTGTTTTTAAAAGCAATTCAAATTTATTTAGCGTAGGCCAGTGACAGTAATAAGGTTTAAAATATTTCATTCTGAGCTCCTTGTACATTGGACAAACAAGTAAAAAATGATATTCTGATTCAGTCAGGTTCATGTTACAGGATCGGCAGATTCGTTCATTAACAGACATGTTCGAATATCTACCAGTTTCAATAGCTAGTTTGTGTGAGGACGTTCTAAATCTTGCGAGGGCAAATCTGTATTTCTTTTCATGAATTTTTTGCAAATATGGCTCTAATTTGAGTTCATGTTTGATAAGAGAATATGTTTTTAGTTTGGTTGAAGAATTAACGTCGAAATGCCATGTTTGTTGATAACTATCTATAATTCGCCTCTTAACAATTTCCAAAGTGGTTAAATCCAATTTTTCGGTATTCCAAATTTCACCAAAACCGATAGTTACAAGACATTCCTTTATATTTGACACCCAATTATTTTTATCCTGAAATCTGTTTCTTAACGTATCTCTCTTTAGCATGTTATACACTTTTTTTACAATGTGACCATTATGTAAATTTATCACTTTATACCAATATTTTAACATATGGATTTGGCGGCATACATGAAAAGGGATCCTACCGAGTTCTCCGTAGAGTGCAGATAAATTGTAGACTTTTTTACGCCAAGCAGTGATCTTAAGAATTTAGTGTGTATCAATTCAATGTCTTTCGCTTGATGGAAGCCCCATATTTCTGAGCAAAAATTAAGGATTGGGGCAAGTAGAGTATCAAATAATTTTATTCTTTGTTGTATTGGTAATTCAATTGCATCAAATATCTGGAATAATTTACTTAATGAAAAGGATGCATATTGTGCGATCGATTTTTGGGATCTGTAAAAGTTGCCATTTTTGAACAGGTTTATGCCTAGGTATTTGAACGAACTCACAATTTCAACTAAAGTATTGTAGATATATAACTCAAACGTTGTAGCCCTTCCTTTTTCAAACACCATAGCTTTTGTTTTTGAAACATTAATTTTCAGTCCCCATGCATTACAATAACTTTCTACATCTTTTAACATAATTCTAAGCGTTTCTGGTGATTTGGCGAATAATACCATATCATCTGCATATAGTAAAAGAAATAATTTCAGATTTTCAATACATACAATTCCTGGAAGGTCATGGTAAACATTATTTATAATATCATTTATAAACAACATGGCTAACAGTGGAGAACTGGGGTCTCCCTGTTTGACACCGATTGAGCAATTGAAAAAGGCAGATAGTGAATTATTATTACGTACACGTGATTTAACACAGTTGTACATAGCTTTTAATGCTTTCACAAAGTGACAGCTTACATTTTCTGTTAAAAGCTTTTGCCATAACATGTTGTGATCAATACGATCAAAAAATTGTTGATAATCAACAAATTGATTTTCCTTTTTGGAATCCAAACTGATTGGGTATCAATTTGTCATATTGTATGGACCAGTTTCTTAATCTATTTAAAAGTATTTGAGAATATATTTTTCCCATTATGTTAATTAATGTTATACCTCTATAATTTTTAGGGTCATTTGCGTCCCCTTTCTTGAAAATAGGGATAATGATTCCTTTACCCCATAACTCTGGATATTCAGGAGTTAAAAATGTACGGTTGTATAAAGTTTTTAGAAACGGCATTATAATATCAATACTACATTTAAACATTTCTGCTGGTAGTTCATCTATACCAGGACTCTTATTATTGTTTTGAGCATTTACCGCAGAACGTATTTCTGACTCGGATATTTCTACGTCTAACAAATTATCAAACACGTCTGTTTGAGTATTAACATTCTGATATTCAAAATTATTATCAAATGACTGCTCTCCGAACAGTTCCTTAAAGTGCGTATAAAGATGGTCGGTTGTAAGCGAATTAGCAGAATCAACCTTTTTCGTTATACACTTTTTAATTGATTTCCAAAAGGAACGCGGATTTGTAAAAGCGAGATTGTTAATTTTCGAACCTTCTTTTTTCTTGTATGTGGCGCGGGCTTTTCTTTTTGTTTTATTATATTTTGACCTAGCATGAACTAAGTTTTGCCTATTTTCTATCGTTTTATCCCTGCAATAAATATTGCGCAACCGTTTAAAGTTATTCTTTTCATCATAACATTCTTTATTAAACCATTTTTGGTTTGTTGGTTTCGTTGTGCGGGAATTCGCACTGTTTATCGGCTGACCAAAAATGGGTTTTACCGTAGTTAAAAATAACTCGGTGAATTCCTGAACGACGTCATCGATAGGCCGTGTATTAAGTGAAGCGGTAAGGTTATGTAATAATTCAGTCTCGTTGAACAGTCTATCTTGTAAGAGCGGGGTTTTATCCGAGTCAAAAACTAATTTTATTTTCGTTTCATTACCTTTAGAGGACTTATGTGATACGTTTTTATCATCATCTATAGAAATTTTCATGTTAAACGATAGACATGCATGATCCGAGAATTCGTTGCAGTCGTGCACACAAAAATTCTGGATTAAGCAAAACGTTTCGTGTTTTAGTAGAAGATAGTCAACGACGCTGACTCCCCTGCTAGAGCAAAAAGTGTATTCACCCACATTTTTATCAACCCCCAATCTGCCATTTGCTATTAGAAAACCAGTTGTTTGACAGAGTTGTAAAAGATTTCTACCAGCCGCATCAATAACTGTATCTTTGCTATTTCGTTGTAAATTATAATCATTTACTTGAGTTATCGTCGGTTGAAAATCGTCTAAATACTTATCAAAAATAATATAATCATATTCGTTGGAGGTTCTACAATTTAAATCTCCTGTAATAAATGTAAATCCTAGACTATCAAATTTTACTATATCAGATTCGATTTCTTCAAAAAAGTCAAAGTCATCTCTAGCTTTGGAATTACTTGGTAATCGATATGCATGGCAAATGTAAACGTCAGTATTATGTGAAAAGATGGATTTATATAGTTTTATCCATATAATACCATGGTTGTCTTTACTAACAATAATTAAATGTTCTTTTAAACATGTTTTGAAATAAACAGATATTCCACCGCTACATCGACATTGTTTGCTTTTTAGTTTCTGTCCATATATGTGTTCACTTTCGAAATTTGGTATTTCTATATTAAAGGAATTATTGCTATTTATCCATGTTTCGCAAAATAAGACTATATCAAACTGTTGTAAATGATCAATAAAGTCTTCATCACATAATTTCCGTTTCAGCCCATTTATGTTCCAGGATGCTATCCGAATAGTATGGTCCGTGTGACGCCCCTACTGGTGATCTATGGTAGTGTCCTTCGCAGCCTTGTATGGACTTCCGTTAATGTACAGCGTCGGTCCATTGAAATTTACGTTCTTCTCGTCTTCCTTTGCACGCCGCATAAAGTCATACAATGGTTTGCGGGCATCACGTACCTCTTTCGGCAGCTGCACCCCTATGCTGATATTTCTGTCCTTCAGCCGTTGTTTTGTAGCGGACTCGAATGAAGCAGCGCGGATTCGCTCCCGATCTTGACTATAGTGGAAACCGACGATGATCGGGCGTGGTCGGTGACCTTGAGTGCTTCCCCTGGTGGCTGGGCGGTATGCGAAGTCCAGCTTCATGTCATCGTGCACCTCCAACACTGTATTAATGATGTTTGATATGACTTTAAGACAGTCCTCATGTCCGGCTGATTTGGCTTCCGGCACGCCATAGAAGACAAGGTTGTCGCGCATGGACTTTGTCTCTAAGTCGAGCAGTTTGGCTTCCGTCTTCTTCTCCAGTGTTTCTAAAGTGCGATACTTTTCTTCTAATTGCGTGCATGATTTGCTAAGTTGTTTAATCTTGATGCTGACATTTGAAAGGTCCTCAGAGTTTTCATCAATCTTCGAACCTAGAAATTGTGCACAGGTCTCCGTATGTTGCACTCGACTGTCAATGTCTTTTACCTTTATTTCCAGGTCCGATACTTTAGCGGCTATGGAGTTTATAGTGTGTTCAATACGGTCGATAGACTTCATTTTGTCTTTGATACTTTTTATTTCGGATAAGATTTCAGTTGCCCACGGTGGTTGCATCATGGATCCGAATGCAAATGGGGTAGGTGGGGGAGGTGGACTCTGCCCGTATCCAGGGTAGGGCTGTGAATATGCCATGTACGGCCAGTTTGTACCAAAGTCCGTAACAAGAAATTGAG
This sequence comes from Congeria kusceri, assembly GCA_027627225.1. Taxonomy (NCBI): domain Eukaryota; kingdom Metazoa; phylum Mollusca; class Bivalvia; order Myida; family Dreissenidae; genus Congeria; species Congeria kusceri. Next base: position 7,364,983 of record CM051032.1, on the reverse strand, counting down.
AAGAATTGTACTGACTAATGCCCACTTGTGTGTCAGTTTGTTTACTTCTCTTGTCAGCGTGGTCGTTTTCAATAATGCCCGAGCTGCCCGATTTCCTCGTGCTGTCCTCCAATAATGGCGAAATTGTTTTTCTCTTAGATTTCTTATTCCCAGTATTGCTAGGAGTTTTTTTTGCAGACATCAACAGTTCGAAGCTAGTGTCAAACTTTTATCCAAAAATCTAGACCACTCATCATTAGGAAACACATTAAATCCCTCAAAAAGAACCGAGCTCGAAATGTGTGTACTCCTCCATTCAGACACTCGAGAGAGAGCGTTAATTAGAAAACAAATGTACAAAAAGTTTAGATTTATTATTTATAAAATGCCTCCAGAATAATATGAAAATATTGTGTAGTATGTAAAAGAGGTGATCGTGCGGAAAATTACTATAACCGTGAACATGGTTCGGGAATATTGTTTATTGAGATTATCTCTAGGTGCTGTGTGTGCCCTTCAGTACGGATCCAACAAATGACATACCTGGTGCCTGATGTGTGTAGGAATTTAAGTCAAAGCATCCCATATGGTCACTGCTTTGTAGATTAACGTGTTATTACATAGTAGCTAAACATATGAGCGTACGTACCCTTTGGTTACGACAACTATTGCAAAACATAATATCGTTTATCAATATTCTGTGGGAGTGTTCATGGTTCCAAAGCAGCATACTGACAGAGTGTTTAGTTTCATATGTTATCTGTATGTGATATCATTTGCATTCATTAACAGAAAACTGGACATTATTTACAACAGTATCGACTTTGCTATTAAAATATCCCCCAAATAGATGTTGATCGAGCTGAATTCATATTCCAACCTGATACTCGCTAATTTTTCTATAGACAAATAACAAAATTATCGTTGTTGAACTACCCAATAAACAACGCAAACAGAAGTTCCGATTTTGAGCGGAGCACAGTAAAAAGTAGTTCCAATTACAATTGCAAAAAAATGTATGTCAAATCATGTTAGAATCCAAATAATTTTCGCAGTAATGCTATTTATCGGCTAATAAACAACTTTTTGTCGTTCTGATGCGTGGCTATTAGAAACTCGGGCTAACGCCCTCGAGGTTTAATTCATACACATCAGAACTCCAAATCGTTGTTTATTGGCCGATAAGCAAGGATAAATCGAAATTATTTCTTGATTTAATGTTAACATGTACAATTAAAGTGACTGTTAATTACAGGGAGCTATAACGTGTCCCAGTGCTACTTCTGTGATGACAGGATTTCGTCACAAAATGTTGTGTATACCCCAGAGGACTGTGTGACATTCACCACGTGTGACACCAATCAGGTTAAATTATACATTATTTGAACTTATATTACTAAATGTTTTACCAGGTGTGACACAAATCATGTTAAACAAACATTTTTTTGTACTTAATTTACTTTATTTTTCACCTCGTATGACACAAATCAAGTTTAAAGATACCGTATTTGTACTTATATTAACAAATATATAAAATATTCTAATTTCCTCATTGTTAAGGTAGTTTTTACTGGATTGTTAAACATGTTTGCACTCTCACTCCATTTCTACAGTAATTTGGTATCAAAATCAAGCTTTAGTTAATTAGAAATCATTTTCATGTAATTAAGCATGCTATAATAACGTTATGCTATAATATCGTTATGTATTATGTTGGTGTTATGTTTAATTCTTAACGTCAAATATTGTATAACATGTCGACATGATTTATACTTCTATTACTAAATTTTGCATTATTATTTGAAAGCAAAAAACAACTGTCCAAAAAAGCATCATGATAATACTAGCCAATATACATAACATAATTATAATTATATTTGTTAGCAAGCTAAACATGCGTAATTCGCTCATTATATTCATTTTCATAGTCTAACGATGTTAACCTTTACAGTAGTTATTTGTTCAATATATGATCAGTAAAAAGAACGGAAGGAAAGTGGTTCTATTGCAGGTCTGTCATGCAACCAATATTTACAATCCTGGTGGGCGAATGCAATACCGTTTTGGTTGTGGAGATGCAAATGTAAGTTATTACTATGCCCTCTATTGACTATTTGCAAACAACGACACAATAATATGGAAAATAAACTGCATTGTAAATAAAGAAAGCTGATTAAAGTACAAATCCTCTGGTCAAAAACGTGATACACACAACAATATTTGATGTTTTGTGTGTAAGACTGCGGCGATAGACGAAGTATTTAGTAACGAAAACCGAAAGCAAGTATCGCGTTTGACATGGCAATTGCACAGTGACCTCCCCTGCTCCCATCACTAAAGCCTCGTTCAAAACCGGGTTGCGTCGACCTTACGTCGAGCGTGCGTCGAGACTTTTGTCAAAAACGTGCATGGGACCTATGGCGCCCGTACGTGTTTTTGTTGATCGCACGGTCGCGGCAACAACCGCAACAACCGCAACAGACATTAGCGCAAGCGCTTAAGTTGATGCGCCGGCCTTGCGTCAATCACTCATCGTGCGGGAACTGTAAGGGCACCGTGCGATTATCGTGCGATCAACCTACGGGCAGTCTACGTTTTCTGCTCCGAAATTGCCTGTCGCAAGCACGCAAGTTGCATTTGCGGACGTTGCACGACTTCCTTGCGTAGTACTTACGGCTTCCTTGCGATAAACGCAACGACAACGCAAGAAAGAAACTGACAACTCACGCTCGCAGCAAGACTCGTGCGGTTATCGCACGGTGACCACAAGGCGCTATGGACTTCGTATAAATTACCGCGATTAGATGCTTTTTACACATTTCCCATAGTATCTCTTTATTTCACGTGTGTTACATCATACCGTTACTTGAAAAAAAAATATTTTTTTTAAACAAATTTAAAAATTCAGCCATAGCATCTTCTGATATACATTTCAAATTAAAAGTGGTAAATGGCATCAATTTATCATGGATTTTTATGAAAAAAATATTGATATTCGCGTTTTTGCCACAATACCAGTTCTGTCTTGCGGCGACCGTGAGTACAACTTGCGGTGATCGTGCGATAACTATGCGTTGGTTGTGCGTCGACATAAAGAGTAATGCAGAATCGCACGATGACCGTAATGTCGCCGTAGGACAGACGCACGTCAATCGCACGATTCGCAGAGACAGTTGCCTTCTGCTTAAACTGAAAACGCGCGAGAAATCGTGCGGCGAACACATGATATAAGTGGATCGGTCCATTAAATACTATCAATAAACTAATTCAGCGATTGCTTTGGATAAATTACAAAAAATAGATCCGATTTAAGCCATAACGAACAAAAAAAAAACGTTAAAATAAATCAGCTTGGGGCAATAGTTTTCTTTCTTCTTGAAATACTGTAATATTCTACAATTAACAACGTGTCGTGGCCTGTAACTTTAACTGACAAGCCGCAGTCTTTAAACGTTCAACGCTTTCATTAAAATGCGGCGATAGCCGGAGTCTTTAGTATCGAAACACCAAAGTATCGCGTTTGACGTGACCTCCCCTGCTTCACTGCTTTTATTTTCGTGGAGCAGGAGAGATCACTGATCACACGGCCAATCAGAACTGCGAAACAATTCTTTGCTATCAGTGGTTTGGTCCACTAAATACTAACTACAATGTTAACGCACATAAAATGTATCGATGAAGAACTAGTTCTCTTACTTGCAAATGTGTTAATACTTAATAGTCTTTAAGTACATGTAATTTAATTCGTGACCTTGAACTTTACCCGTCAAGCCGCAGTCTTTCAGCGTTCAACGGTTTAATTATTTCTTTACAAATCTTGCTTGCCAAGAATCTTACACCCTGTGGAGACATAATACCATATTGTTTTGAATATCTGTCTATTGCCTGATACGTGAAGAGATTTATCAAATATAAACTATAAGACATGAAGCCCCACAAGTCTACTATTTATTTTCCAGTTCTTATGATACCCTCGTTGATATTATGTCACATTCATTTATTACATTGTTTTGCATAATAATCATAATGTGGCTTGTCGTGGGAAACCCGGGCATGTGCGTAAAGTGTCGTCCCGGATCAGAAAGTGCACTTCCCGCCTACAGTGGATTTACGTTTAGAAGAGACCTCCCTTGAAAAAGAAAATACCATATAAGCGGAAAGTGTCGTCCTTGATTAGCCTGTGCGGATTGGACAGGCTAATCCGGGATGACACTTTACGCACATGCATTAAGCCCGGATTTCCCACGACACGCTTCATATATTCTTGTCGAAGGCTGTTGCAGATCGTCTCTATAGTTAAGCCTTGGTAGATGGTAAAGTAGTAGGCGCATATTTTCCACTGTGTCAGAATCTGCAATAGCAAACTCGCAAAAATAATTTCGAAACAGACGTCGTTTGTTCAGGTTGTTATCACTGAAAGTGACGTAACACGGGCTCTAGTAGCGATGATTGGTGGGCAAACGTATGCGAGAAACATGACTGTAGCGAAGGAACAGGAATAGTAGTAGGCAATGTAGCTGCACTTTGCTATAATCGTAGAATCGAACACTTTTTTGCGAGTATACTTGTTTAGAGTAACTCGAAAAATACATTAGCTTAGTAGTCTCTATATTTCTATATTTTATTTAATATATTTGAACTTAAAATACACAACTAGACATGAAACTTTCTTTATTTATAAGAAGTTCAGCTGCGCCATGGTACACACGAAATTCAAATGTTTTGGTATGAACACATGCATGTATAACTTAAATTATCATAGCTGACATTTCAAGCTGAAATTCTTATAAATAAAGAAACTACAACAATTTCCATTTATTTCCATTCGATGCGTTTTAACAGTTCTTGAGTGTATATGAACATTTCGTCTATTCACTGGCAGCTATGCAAAATGTTGATGCGACGCGTATTCCAACATATGGATGCGTGCCACGGACAAGAAGGAACTCCCGACTGCCAAATGGGGGCTACAACTTGTGACGTGTGTTGTGCTGACATGGCGTGTAACAGAGGGGAGTGCTATCACCTACGGGGTAGGCCTATGTAGTTGTGATCTGTTTCTTGAGTGTTGTAAATATCCATAAATGACTATTATGTTCTTCTAAGTTTTGAAAAATTAGCAGTTTGTGTTTGTCGACTGAAGTGTGTGTGTCTGTAACAATATTGAATATATTAATTGTATTATATAAATCAAGGGTATCGTTTTCAATGTTTTCATTATATTTTAACAAGGCATATTTTGAAAATATTTAGATGTATTGTTTCTGGGTATTTGTTTTATTAACGAGTGTATTCAGTTATCTGTCGCTGGTCAACTAGGTTGAGTGCTTAAAGTGAATATAGAAATATAGAATAAAATATGTATAAAAAAGTGTGTCGATACGTACCGTTTATTGGTGTTGTGTAGGCTACATGAAATATTGACTATATACATGTATTAGATTCTTCCACTAAACAGTTAAACAAATATTTATGAAATACACACGCGTCTAATGAGTGTGTTCAGGTATTCGCACAATAATGAAATCGGTTAATACCGACTCATTTCGTAACGTATCGGTGTCCTTCGGTATATTTTAGAACAACGTCGGACGACGATAATCTCAAAACGTTACATAAATACACATCGTGTATTTTTTTAATAAACCATAAACTAAAACGAACCATTTACTTATTGGTTAGCAACTGCAATTAATTGAAAGAATTAACGTATAATTCATTTGTTAAGCATAAATAAAAAATACTGAGTATTGGCTTCGAGATTATCAAAATGGCTGCACCCATGATCGTTTACGCTGTCAGTTTATAAACACTGAAATATATTGGCTAAAACACAAACAGTGTACCACCTAAAAGGCTCGTGAAAGTATTTACTAATCACAGTGAGCGTGTTGATACGTTCCCGATGCTGAAGTAATTATTAACGATGTGTGTATGGTACAAAATCTCTTGAAGAGGAAGACTTATGAAGAACTTTAGAATTTGTTGTTTTTATTTCTGAAAACATCCACCATCGCAGACAGTACTATCGTGGACTTGTATCGCTGAGAATATTGTGTGGAACATTTTATTCATTTGAACGTTACTATCTAGAGACTGTTGGCTCATTAATAGTGTTGTATAAATGCAAGACACACCATATCCATAAACTCCATGTTATGAGTTCATTTGAAGAGAAGACTGGCTTGATGTGCACCACATTGCAAAGAGGTTTGTTTATCAATGGTGGTTGTACTTGGAATTACTTTATTTGTTAAATATATGAACATCAATAAGAAGTGAATTAATACAATTATATGATTTTTTATTTATTCAGTTCTCATTCATAACCATTTTTATTGAAAAGGTATATAATTCTTTTTTAAATTGATAATGTCTTTTGATTTTTATCAAAAGACATTATTGCACCGGATTCCTATAATGTTTGTGTTAACTGATTCACATTTGAACAAAGTGATACATAATTTGACATCTAAATTCTAATAAATGGAGCAATGTTCTCAGTGTATGTAGTTAAAAATGATGATTTATTTACTTGTTCATATACAATATAGACTTAATAATAATTTTGTATTTGCAGCTCCTTGGCTCAGATTCCCTGATGTCACGTCAATGGCAACATTTATAACTTATTCTAGACGAATCATCAATGGACTTTTGAGAAAAAAACAAAATAGTTCATCAGATTAATATCCTTTGATGAATCTAATCCAAAATTACATGTAAAGCAACTAAACAGTGTCCGATAAATATTATTTTACATATAACTGTAAATTCTCAAACCCACCCTTCCATACTTAATTGATCAGCATATATTTCCAGTTAGAGATGGTACAAGTTTATAGGTTTGAATTGTTTATTGATATTAACAATAACATTTGTTTTGGAGGATCAAATTCACTTTTAGCACTTAGTCCAGAATTCACTTTGAAGTTGAAAGCACATTTTATAAAGTGTTAGAATTTGTTTTTAGAGGGGGTACTTTAACATTTTGCTTATTTGTCAATATATGACTGATGTTAACATCGAAAAGTTGTATATTATATGTATAATTATAATAATTTATAGTGTTTTAATTGTATATAAATGGAAATACATGTACTTTTAAACTAAATTAAAAAAGATATATGCTAGATCAACAGAAACTAAGACTTTCAGTTCTTCTTATGTTTCACGCTTAGTAATTTGTTAACGTCGACCACTGTTGTTACAGGATTAATTTTAAATGATTTCATTCTTTGCAACACAAGCGTGTCAGTATGTTTTTTGTGTGTAAATACTAGGTGAAAAGATGGTTGGATAATTCATTTAGTTATTGGATATCATAGGTCCTGTATGTTGGCATTTGTGTCCACTATAGTTTTCTCTGACGACTGTTTTCCGAGTGACTCTAATTCTTCATTATAGTAACAATGTTTAGTATTAAGTGGTGTTAGTTGTCTAAAATAATAGTTTAGGTCACCAAGCTATTATTGGAAAAATAATTTTAAAAAGTTTGTTTTTTACATGTTCAGTTGTGATATGTACCAAAAACAGCATTTGGCACGTTAGTGTGCTAGGTATTCAAAACCTACCCAAGTATACGACGGTGAAAGATCGTACGTTTTTAGTATTTCATTTGCATATGTATGCACATAATTTTAGTGGGCTAAATTTACCGATAGCCCTTACCTATATGATCACAACTGACTTTATAATATGGACATGTATTTGCAAGATGGTTAAATTTGTCCTTATTTGCAATAGGGGTACTGTACATATTTTTTCCTTTATATTGTTTATATAAACATCACACAGTTGCTATTATTCTGCTTATAGATGTCCATGTAAGTGTTATGAAGTTTATATAAACATCACACAGTTGGTATTATTCTGCTTATAGATGTCCATGTAAGTGTTATGAAGTTTATATAAACATCACACAGTTGCTATTATTCTGCTTATAGATGTCCATGTAAGTGTTATGAAGTTTATATAAACATCACACAGTTGGTATTATTCTGCTTATAGATGTCCATGTAAGTGTTATGAAGTTTATATAAACATCACACGGTTGGTATTATTCTGCTTATAGATGTCCATGTAAGTGTTATGAAGTTTATATAAACATCACACAGTTGCTATTATTCTGCTTATAGATGTCCATGTAAGTGTTATGAAGTTTATATAAACATCACACGGTTGGTATTATTCTGCTTATAGATGTCCATGTAAGTGTTATGAAGTTTATATAAACATCACACAGTTGCTATTATTCTGCTTATAGATGTCCATGTAAGTGTTATGAAGTTTATATAAACATCACACAGTTGCTATTATTCTGCTTATAGATGTCCATGTAAGTGTTATGAAGTTTATATAAACATCACACAGTTGGTATTATTCTGCTTATAGATGTCCATGTAAGTGTTATGAAGTTTATATAAACATCACACGGTTGGTATTATTCTGCTTATAGATGTCCATGTAAGTGTTATGAAGTTTATATAAACATCACACAGTTGCTATTATTCTGCTTATAGATGTCCATGTAAGTGTTATGAAGTTTATATAAACATCACACGGTTGGTATTATTCTGCTTATAGATGTCCATGTAAGTGTTATGAAGTTTATATAAACATCACACAGTTGCTATTATTCTGCTTATAGATGTCCATGTAAGTGTTATGAAGTTTATATAAACATCACACAGTTGCTATTATTCTGCTTATAGATGTCCATGTAAGTGTTATGAAGTTTATAATATGCTGAACAAAAAATAATATGAACATGTTTTGTGGCTTTTTCTAATATGAGATCATGTCCGCTTCAACAATTTTTTTTTAACCAAGGGGCGGCATTACAAAAATGCTAATATTTTTTTTTTTTACATGGTAAAAAGTCTTTAAATTGTCAAATACAGTGTCTTATTGATAGTAGATTATGATGGGAAAAAAACAACAACACATCTGTGATTATGACCATTAGTGTGTGAAAACCTTAAGCGGGCATTCATCTTAACATTTATTTCATTTTCCGATGCAATATGTCACTGTATCATTTATTAAAAAAGTTTATGTGTTTATATTTTTGTTGAATGATTTCTTTCATTTTACCATTACGGTTTTTGTTGTAAATTTGTTCACAGGCTTTATACCTTTGAAAACAAACAAAATATATTTTTAGCATTGCATAGTACGAGAACAGAAATATTAAATGGCAATACAATAGTAGTTTAAAACTATTTGTATATTTCAGAGCAACTCTACCAAAGGTACAGAAATGGGACTTTCAGCTTGGACACACTGAAGATGACATGACTTATTGTATAATCTCCTTCAGCGATCACTGGAAAATAAACACCGACACAAAACTCATGTTCTCTTTATTCCATCTTCAAGTGAAGAATACCTTTTACTTATATTACTGTAAAGTGGGACAAAAACTTGTTTATATACATATTTAAGAGTTTATGAAAAAGAAAATTCTACAAAAATGAGTAAGATATGGGAACAAATCTTTGCGCAGCTGAATGAATGTTCGGACCATGGCATCAGACATTTCTGTTATACTCCTTCCAGTAATATATGAGGCGCGTCGTGGGAAAACCGGGCTTAATGCATGTGCGTAAAGTGTCGTCCCGGATTAGCCTGTGAAGTCCGCACAGGCTAATCCAGGACGGCACTTTCCGCTTTTACGGTATTTTCTGTTTCAAGGAAGTATCTTCTAAACATAAATCCACTGAAAGCGGAAAGTGCCGTCCCGGATTAGCCTTTGCTGACTGCACATCGTAATAGATCAACACTTTATTATTTCGACACTAATTTAATTTAAATGATATTCCTTAAATATAGACCAATATTGGTCGCAACATTGCATAGTAAGTGTCAGATATATATGATCTGACACGAGTTGTCATTTCACACCATATTTTATTAAACGAGTTCAGGAATCTTGTTAGTAAGCGAGCCTTCGGCGAGCCTACTAACGAATTTCCTGGACGAGTTTAATAAAATATTATATGAAATGACAACGAGTGTCAAATCTTTTTTATCACATGCTTTTAAACGAAAAAAAACGTATAATTTTACCTAAAGATGAGGATAACTCGTACAAATTGTGTACTGACGTGACATCATTTCATGTTGACGACGTCATTTAACCAAAATAACGTCATGCGATTGGTCAGTCAAAGAATAAGTAGCCAATGAACACGCATAAAATGTTATCTTACACATGTGTAAGATAAAAATATTCGTAATAGCTGTATAACACGGAAAACAAGGTAAAGCATGTAATAAAAGTACATATTAGCTTCCACTGCATCAATTTCACAAGAAATGTAACTAAATTGACAACAATTATAAACAATAATATAATAATTAAGGTATTTTATTTCAGTTTTTAAAAATATTAGCACATTAATAAATGTAACATAGGTAAAACATTTGTTAACATCTTTACTACAAAAGTCTAATTATGAGGCGAAGGTGCCAGTGCCACTACTATTTTAATTTGCTCAATATTGTATTTTACACAGCAACATGTGTTGCGAAGTAGATCAACTTCGTTCTCAACTGGAGTATTAAAGTAGGAACACCAACGAGTAGGAATGCTCATTTTAATGATCAATTATATCAATGTATCAAGTTAAATGACAAATTATGAATAACATTATCTCTAAAATGCGTGGAATGAATAAAACCATTTTCAACTGACTCCGAATACATTTGTACAAGAATACCTCGCTTACGTTAACTATTTTTCACATATATATTTTATCTCATGCAACTTGAATATATATCATTTTCCCACCGACCATATAAAATCTCGTTTAAAATGAGTTTAACAGTTACGTTTTTGCCTTCGTAAGTATTTCAACATGTCGAAATCATTCACCCGTGGACGAATGATACGAAATACAACTGATTCCGAATATATTACATTCGTTTAAATAAAACACTTGTACACATTTCCCTTTTTTCAACATCGTGTTCATCATTTTCCTAACTTAAACCAAACTCTCACAATTTGATAACATTTTTGCCCTCGTCAGTATTTCACCAGGTTGAGATCATTCAACACGCGTGTTATCCAAGTCGTCAGTGCCCTCGGGGTCCGTGGTCGGCCTGTCAGGAGTGTCCGGGCCCAGATACGGTATCTGTACCAGCGACCCGTTAGACCGCTGCTCGTAGTAGGAGCCCGAGTACTGAAAAGATACAACCAAGTATTGCATGATTACGTACTTGAAACCCAAAGGATACTAAAACAACACAAGCATTGTGTATTATATCAACTTGAACTTTTAAAAACACTTGAGTAGGAAGTACAAATATTGTTTAATTATCTACGATTCAAAATATTTGCAAAGGCTTATGTAATCATACTCCAATAGTATTTATAAGAATCGACGCAAACATGGATAATGGATTTCGTTTTTAATCAAATGTCAACATGAATTACACAAGTCTATGTAAATAAACACCTACCCTTGGATTTTGTATAAACTCATTTGCTTGTGTATCATTATCATCCACCGGTATATCTATTACATTATTGCACAAATGTCCGTTCTCCACGGCTGGAAATTCCTTACAGAATGCATCAATCACTGACTCGTTGTTAGGTCTTAAAAGTTCTACTTCCATCATATTACAATATTTAGCATCACTTTTGTTCACAACACGTAGTTGGTAGTCAACGTCTACGTTCGCGTTGTTCGGGTCGGTATCTAGTGGCGACAGGAAACGTCTGTCATAGGGGTCTGGTCCCACTATACTGAGAATAACGGGTAGAAACACCAGGCCATGGAAAAGACCGAAAATAACTACACTTGTGAATATCTGGAAAAAAATGTTCTACATTAAATTAATAAAGTAAATTAATGACCAAGTAATTAAAGAGTGATAAAACTAAATACAGTTACATGTTCTCTTATTGTATTTAATTAATTAGCATTCATGACATTTTACATAATGAAACATTCAAAATATAAAAACTTAAACGATAAACTGTTGTTTTAATTGCTTGGCGTAGTACGACTTCTTCCTATCAGCATCACGCTGAAGATAATTGTAAAGTATGAACCTTTTCTTTAAATCTTTCTTACGAGAAGTACGTTTAATGTTTCAAATTTTTTTCAATTGATTTCGCTATTTTTATTTATGACTTTAGATATTTTGCAGTAACGTCATTTTAAATTTTGATTAAATTATCAGGTTTGTTATTTAACTGTTCTGTGATTTTGTCTTTGATTGTTTATATGTTATCATTTATATGTTAGATTTGTGCAAAAGGCAACATATAGGTCTTATACAACTGTTTTTCTACGAATAGTGGCATACGTTCTGTACAAACATACAAACATAGCGTTTTGTAAAGAATTAAAAACATAAACGCATATAAAAAGCAAGATCACACACCCTGAAGAAAAGAGTGAAGCCATAGCTGATACTGTTGACGAGTAGCAAGAAGGCCAAGAATGTGCTGAAGCCTCCACTGAACACAGCTGGACCTATGTGCACCAGAGTTTTCATCGTCCTCTCTATAAAACAGAGAACATAAACGTATACACAACTTTATATTTATATGATAACTATATGTACATGAATTTGGTTAAATAACAGTGTTTTTTTTTCATTTTATAGTACTGCTTTAATATCTGTAATAAATCTTCTGGACCATATGACAATAAAGGTAAATGTGATGAAATTATAAAAGCACATATATATCAAGAAACACTTGCTTCGAAGGTGAAGAATGTACAAGAAACAAATGTTTTGTAAAATATATATAAACTGGCTTTGTTATGGGTCAATGAAAAGCGATCCAATTTCTAGAAAGTGATTGCGTTTTATAGAGTAAAACGCAAACTATCGTTTCCGGACTTAATATGTGTCCAGAATGTGTGGGCAACAAACAGCTTCACATTGCAATGTCTAGAAACGGTAGAAAGTAAGTGTTTTTAAAGAGTGAACCGCAATGTTATCGTTTCCGGACTCATGTGTCAAGAATGTATGGCCAACAAAAAAGCTTCATATTCTATTGTCTAGAAAGTGATTGCGTTTTGAAGAGTGGCACGCAAGGTTACCGTTTTTGGAGCCAATATGCGTCATGAATGTGTGACCAACATGCGCGGAGTAATCTACTGCCAGACCGAAACACAGGATGAGCAGCACGCTAGAGGCAGTGTCGATGGAAATGTCCCAGAACTGCATAGTACCGGCAACATCAATCTGGAAATGTTATATAAAAGTTATAATGTAAAATAGAATATGCTGTGCGACGATCGTCACAAGAACATTTTAAGTCATATTTATAAATATCGCATTGAACTAATGCACCAAGCATTGTCAATGTATTCAAATGGAAAACAGACTGGAGAATTAGTAAATTATTTACAAAGTTTTCCTTTCCTCGATATGTGTTTACAAAACGTTCATACTAATTTTCAAACATCACATAGAAAAACTGAGAACTAAAGTGCAAAGTTTCGTTGGAACAAATAACTTTCACCGATATGATCTTTCAGGCTAAATACGACGCAGTAGAAATACTGTTCAAATAACACTAACAATACTGGTGTTAACATTTATAATAATAGATATCAAATACATTAGCACACAACGATATACATGTACATTATGCGACCAACTACAATAATGAGGTATTTAAAAATATTATATAAGCAAGGATAGTGTTTACATTTATATGGTGTTTCAAAAACAATAAAACGCTGGGCGAGAACAGCCCGCCGATATAGTCCACGCCAAAAAAAAATTTGGAAACGACTGTGTGGATATATTGGTAAAATAATATGAACGACCATGGTGCAAACATTTATATGAGCTCTCGAAAACAATGCAGCATCAGAAAGAACAATCCATAGATGTGGTCGATGCTACCCACCACGGTGAAGACGACGCAGATGAAGACGAGAACGCTGGTCCAGATGTTGGCAATGAGGATTAGGGTGACCACGAACACGCACACAGCCGCCAGCATCAGGTTCCGGTACAGCTCCAACTTTAACACCTGGTACAGCAGACTCATTTATCGTTCAAATATGAAAGTATGGTAACAGGACAGTGCTATCAAACACAACATAATAAACTTTCAAATTGAATATGATAAAAATCAGCTTATTGCGTACACTATTCTTACTTTAAGAATTACGTGCATTTTAGTCGGATCGTGTTTTAAATGTGTTATCCCATAATCAAATAATTAATTAAGTCAAGCATACACCTAATCACATAAACTGTTTAACCACAACAAACCGATGGTGAAATCGTGCACAATTAACATTCAAAAACTGAAACTGACATAAATTCAAAGATATACCGAGTTAAACTACTGGTGATAGGGACCGACAACAAGTCGTACAATGACGGCAAATTGATTTGGAAAAATATCAATAAAATAGCAATACCTTATTTGTTTCGTTGAACATATATTGTGGATTGGAGTAAACGAAACACTGGCCACCACCGTTGAAACTCAATTTGTCTATAAAATCTCTCATTTCATCCATCGCCTGTATGCTACATATCGACGCCGTGCATTTCACGTGACGGAACGTTAGTGTTGACGCCTAAAATCAGAGAAATATATCAAAGATGACAGGAACATAAAAAAAATAAAACCAATTTGCTGATGTAAGCACTTTTTGAGGAATATGACATACGAGCATGTTGTGATTCCTCTAAAGTTACACAAAATCGGCTTCATCTTCGATAAATATAATATCAAGGTTGCAACAACAAATAATATTGAAATATACATCCCTATTTAATTTATGGTTTAGAGTGTACTTTTGTATATACCAGAATTTCTGTGGGTCTTTTAAGGTTGTCAAATCGGATGTACCGCCAGTATACTCTCCCGTTGTCGGTTGTAAGAAAGTATAGAAGCTGGGAAAGCAGGTCAGGGGATCCTACGGATAGAAAGAGATATATGATTATATTTATTGTCTATGCAAATACAGTGGACACTGAATATTAAGAAACATATAACAATCATTATCTAAAACCACTGGAATACAAAGGAAAATATTATCATATCGAAATGTTAAAATTCCTTTGTAAACTTCTTCATGGATGCATTTTTTGAGACATGTTGTGTGTGTATTTTGCATCATCTAATTTGGAATTCTTTACACTTTTCCTAAAAAAAAAATACACAACAGAATTACCTGAAGTTGTACCGGGACTATAGGTAAAATTCTTTGCCTGGTTGGTCACATTCAACACATTCACATTGGGTATTTGCGAAATGGTCAGGGCCTTCCCAGCGTGAGACTTCTGCCATTCTATAAAGCTCACCAACCAGAAATCCACGGTCGAAGATTGCACTGACTTCATTTGCATCATCGTGTCGTACATTTTGTTTAATTTGTCAATGTTGTCGTTATAATTTATTTTATCTGAAAAGTATCCATTACAAAGTCAAAGCATTGCAACTAGTAACCATCCCTAAATAAATCACAATCCTAAAGAGGGTATGTACGATCTCATCAAATGTTGATTGAAACATGTGCAAGTAAAATTAAACCGATAAAACGCTGATGAATAACAAACAAGAATAAAAGTTCAGAAGAACTGACATTCGAAAATCCTTAAAATTATAGTTTTATGCCGTTAAAAATACTTTTCGTCTTCCAGTCGAAAACTCATTCATGTACATCTGACATGTAAAATATCGGGAAATCCCCAATATCTGTTGCGTGTTGACTTAAGTTCTGTGCAGATGTGTTCATACGACACATGGACACGTTTTCTGTTCCTGCCACAAATAGGAATAAACGTGTATCGGCGTATGGTTTGGAATAAATTTGTCGTTAAAAAGAGGTTCATTTAATAAAAAAAACATGACATATGGTACATATAACTGTTTATTTTTATTTAATTTTTACTTTTCTCGATCACATTCGTCCACTCATTTGTGTTGTTCAAAATATGAAAAAAAAAAAGAAATGTTGATATTGAAATCGTATATATCCCCTTTAGTCTTGAAGCTAAAAAGCATATTTAGTTAAGGCCCCCCACCCCCCAAAAAAAGTCCCGTTTCTGGTCTCCCGACCGACCCTTTACTTTTGCTGCCGACCCTACATATCTTAGATCCAAAAATAATAAAGACTGAAACAGACTGTTACCGTGTACAACACAAACCATTCTCCCATCATAAAAAATAAAATTCCCTACCTACCGATCCTTATTTTTGGGGGCAGGAGACCAGAAACGGAACTTTTTTTTTGGGGGGGGGGGGGGGGGCCTAAACTTAGTTCACATTTTAAAATGTTTCTCAATGTGCATTTGCATTGAAAATTGGCAGCATTATTCTGTAGTGTTGATCGTCATCATAAGCAAGACAAACGACTAAATAGTTTTCATCGAGCAAAGAAACTTACACGAGCATGAGAGTTGTAACGTTTAAAGACGCAAGTAATTACGACATGTACTAACAAGTGTTAATGCTAATGAAGACAATGTGTAGATTGTCTGAAGTAGTGACAGGTAACGTTATTTACTTACTCTTTTAGTCTTTCAACACATGGTGACCATTACAACATTGGAAGCCTAACACAATCAATATACGCAATTCATGTAGTGTTTCTACGCTTACCACAGTAGAGCTGGACGAAGGCGCCGTCGTCCGGGAAGTATTTCCTGTCTGCCGTCACGTACTTCTGGGAGTACGAGTCGGAGGGCAAGTACATGCTCGGGTCGAAGTCCTGTTTGAGGTGCAGGAAACTCCAGATGTTGAGCGCAGACAGGCCAATAGCAATTAATATGACTCCAACCTGCAGAGTATGCAAACAGTTTGCAGTGCATCTTAGTTCAGAATGGTACAGTCGGTAAAAATGCAAGCGAGAACTGTTATAAACATGGACTGATCGATACAGGTAAATCCAACGATTTAAATTACAGACGATTACAGCGTGTTTGTAAACAGAAAACCACGATTCCCCCTATTTACAATAAATGGTTGATCCCCTCATTATCAACAAATTTTAAACCGACTGCACTTGTTCAATGACCATAAATAATAGTATTCAACATGCATGTACTGTTTATTTAATGTTTAAACCAATGACAATCATATTCAAATTACTAGTAATCGATTAAATATAGTCATTACATTAAGTAGTCGTCGCATTAAATTTTGACTTAGTTTGCAGAAACGAGCACGTGGTAATATTTCTGACGCTCTAATAAACTTAAAACGAATAAAAATTAATCATTTATCAATTGAATTGAAATAACTTACCGGTAACTAATCGCCATAATTAAGTTTATTAATCGCCACCACTGAAAATGTCAATAAATTACACAATTACCTTCACCGGTGTCTTTGTGAGGAATGGTCCCCAATAACGCCTCATAAACTCATGCTGAATACTGAAGTTATAGTATTTCCCAGGTTTGTAGCTGGCGTCGTGTTTGACGCATAGACAGCACGCATTCCTCTTGGCATCGATTCGTCTCTCATCTAACGTGACGCAAGCCACGAAGAAAGTTGCCTGGAGGGTGTAGAGCGCCAGGACGCCTATTGCAGCATACACACAAAAAGTGCTGAGGGACGGAATTACCTGTGGAAACAAAATGAAACATGTCAATAACACAAACACAACAGTGGATACTCATGTTTCACCAGATAAGTTTTCTTTACGTGTATACTTGTAAAACTATTAGGACGCACAAGTAGTGTAAAATGAAGGACTGAGGTAACCGGCGGAATAGATACCAGAGATAGCCCAGTAATATTAAAGGAAGTCCATCTGAAATGTTGTTTTACACGAATATATTGCAACATGTATTTGAAATACCTCAGCTAAGCACTGATTGTTTGCAAAAACAAGCTCAACGAAATGCAATTCAAATACACGATTTCTTAAACCTAAAATGCGCATAGTGTATGGACCACACTTGGAAGTCCTATGCCTCAAAGCAAGAAAGAGCATAAAGAATAACGATCCGTACCGTATAACCGCCAATCGCAAACGCCACGATGTCAGTTACGGAGGTGACGGTGATGGAGACGCCCGCGTGTTTCAGGGTGAGTCCGATCCTCTCCTCGACGTGCAGGGACCGTTCCTGGGGAGACAGCTGCCGTAGAGACTCCATGATCACGAACATGTCATCCACACCAATACCTGTCACAGGGATGAAGAACGGATAACGGTTCATATTGTTTACCATCACTGCCTACTAGAACATGAAATAAATATCAAACAGACTTCGTATAAATGACCTCTGCCTAACAGAACTCGTACCAACACCACACAAACTATGTATGTGTAGAAACTTTCAAATGCATGTATAAATGTATTTAAGCCGCAATCCATAGAATATAATTCAATACATCTTAAATTGGCATTAGTTCTAATGAAAGTATTTGACGTTTGTCCGACTGAACACTGTTTCTTATTTACAAAAGGCATTTTATAATCTTTATTTTCAAAAACGCTTGGTACGAACGGAATACACACTAATGCACATGCTGATTTACTCCAGAGGCATCACCAGCTTTCTCGCACAGATAATTTTACGATAAAAAGCTTCCAAAACGTTATTTGTTTTACCGATTTCAATGCAGTTTTTCGTATTTTGATCGGTAAGATGTCCATTAAAAAAGATTTCTGCAAAGTTTTATTTTATTTACATATTTCTGGAAGACGAGATTTTGAAACATCCGATGTAATTACAAACTAGTCCACACACAACCGAGCGTTTGATAGACAACCTAAAATCTTGTTATCTTCTATAATAGACGCTTCCACAAATGTCAATCATATTCAAATTATTCTGCAAAATTATCCAATCATCGCACCTGGATATCACGTGTTTAGCGGCTAACCTATTTCATACAAAAGAGCACGTGCATAATGGTTGTGATATTCAAAAGAGCACGTGGTTACGTTTGTGATATTCGATGAATGGATATTAATCCTTTCACAATAGCTGGGGAGGAGCTTAAACTATTCGTGGCAAAGCCCGAATCGGTCTATTATTTATGCATGCGAAAAACATTAGTCACTAATACGCTAAAATACAAATGAGAAGTCGCACTACCCACCTAGGAGCATGAATGGTGTGATCTGATGTATGGGCCCGAACATGATGCCCGTGCCAAAACCGACGCCATACGTAAACACGATGGCCATGCCGATACTGAGGAGGCCGGCGAGGGCTACGAACACCTACACGAGGAAGGGAAGGATATAGACGTTATAGTCGAGTGTAACCGAGCCATGCATTTATCTTTACGATAATGTTTGTATCGGTATTCATATGTTAACACAAATAATGTAGTGTGTAAAAAGTAATCATGTATTTTTTACATTCATAGCTAATTACATGGCAGATAAACATGTTTCGAATGTATTAATTATCAGCAAAAAGTGGAAAGAAAAAACAATGGCATTAACATGTTTAACATCGGATTTTTTTTTCTACTAACGTTTGTCTAATTACTTTTTTAATGTAATAATTAATGAGATAAAACTTTCAAATCAAAGTGTGTATCCTGTGAAAATAAACGTTATTTGACGCTAAAGGTATTTTCTTAAAACATTCTCGAGATATTGTTTTAATATAACACGCAACAATTTAAATCATGCAGTACCGATTATTTAAATTCCGGAGACACTATAACATATTAAATTTATGAAATAACAATTTATTCTACAACCTGATATGTGACTGTACAATTCTGTTTACACATTTTCATTTAACAATTCGCCACCTGAGGCTTACAAGGGCCTACCTAACATGTGTTAAAGAAGCAGATAGGGGCCTACCTCACATGTGTTAAAGAAGCAGACAGGGACCTACCTCACATGTGTTAAAGAAGCAGATAGGGGCCTACCTCACATGTGTTAAAGAAGCAGATAGGGGCCTACCTAACATGTGTTAAAGAAGCAGATAGGGGCCTACCTCACATGTGTTAAAGAAGCAGATAGGGGCCTACCTCACATGTGTTAAAGAAGCAGATAGGAGCCTACCTAACATGTGTTAAAGAAGCAGATAGGGGCCTACCTCACATGTGTTAAAGAAGCAGATAGGGGCGCCTACCTCACATGTGTTAAAGAAGCAGATAGGGGCCAACCTAACATGTGTTAAAGAAGCAGATAGGGGCCTACCTAACATGTGTTAAAGAAGCAGATAGGGGCCTACCTCACATGTGTTAAAGAAGCAGATAGGGGCCTACCTCACATGTGTTAAAGAAGCAGATAGGGGCCTACCTAACATGTGTTAAAGAAGTAGATAGGGGCCTACCTAACATGTGTTAGAGAAGCAGATAGGGGCCTACCTAACATGTGTTAAAGAAGCAGATAGGGGCCTACCTAACATGTGTTCAAGGGCCTACCTAACAAGTGTTCAAGGGCCTACCTAACATGTGTTCAAGGGCCTACCTAACATTGTGTTCAAGGGCCTACCTAACATGTGTTCAAGGGCCTACCGAACATGTGTTAAAGGGCCTTCCTAACATGTGTTAAAGAAGCAGATAGGGGCCTACCTAACATGTGTTAAAGGGCCTACCTAACATGTGTTAAAGGGCCTACCTAATATGTGTTACAGAAGCAAATAGGGGCCTACCTAACATGTGTTACAGAAGCAGATAGGGGCCTACCTAACATGTGTTAAAGAAGCAGATAGGGGCCTACCTAACATGTGTCAAAGAAGCAGATAGGGGCCAACCTAACATGTGTTAATGAAGCAGATAGGGGCCTACCTAATATGTGTTAAAGAAGCAGATAGGGGCCTACCTAACATGTGTTAAAGAAGCAGATAGGGGCCTACCTAACATGTGTTAAAGAAGCAGATAGGGGCCTACCTAACATGTGTTAAAGAAGCAGATAGGGGCCTACCTAACATGTGTTAAAGAAGCAGATAGGGGCCTACCTAACACGTGTTAAAGAAGCAGATAGGGGCCTACCTAACATGTGTTAAAGAAGCAGATAGGGGCCTACCTAACATGTGTTAAAGAAGCAGATAGGGGCCTACCTAACATGTGTTAAAGAAGCAGATAGGGGCCTGCCTAACATGTGTTAAAGAAGCAGTAGGCCCTTGTAAAGCAGATAGGCCCATGTAATACTAAGGCGTGAACAAAAATTATGTTTGTTTCAGGTTACCCGACCTACCCTACAAAAAGCCCCAACCCTAGAACATTTTATTGAGTGGGTAAGATATTTATTTTTTTTATTTTACTTTTTTTCCAATAATTAAATGTTTTTTTAGATAAACAAGTGTTTTATTTTGATACAATCCACTTCAAAACGATGTTTTTTTGAAATTAGAAATATGTTTTGAATATTCATTCAGTTTTAGAATATTCAAGTTGACCACTTACCAATAAAAAAATATTTAAAAAAAATTTATTCCCTAGCTACCTACCCTAATTTTTGGGGGCATGTAACCTGAAACAAACATTTTTTTTACGCCTAAGGTGGCGATATGTTATACAGTCTGCATAACGTAAATACAAATGTTAATTACAAATGCTATTTAGAAAATATACAATCCGCTACAGCTACAGTCAAGTCAAAATGTCGAAACAAAGATAAAACACTGATTGAAACACCCGCACATGACTCAGTACCAATAAAAAAAAACAAGTTTTCTTTCACATAATATAAGCTATTGTTTCCATTGTGTATTTCAATAAAGAGGAATACATTTGAGGAATGTCTCGGGAAAAACGGGCTTAATGCATGTGCGTAAAGTGTCGTCCCGGATAAGCCTGTGCAGTCCGCAAAGGCTAGTCCGGGATGACACTTTCCGCCTACAGTGGATGTATGTTTAGAAAATACTTTCTTGACACAGAAAAAAACCATAAATGCGGAAAGAGCCGTCCCGGATTAGCCTGCACGGATTACACAGGCTGATCCGGGACGACACTTTTCGCACATGCATTAAGCCCGGTTTTACCAAAACACGATTCAATTGTAATGTAAGAACGTATTTTCGATACAGAGTTGTTTATCGGCTAAAAAACCAATTTGGAGTTCTGATGCGTAGGAATTAAACCACGAGGACGTTAGAGCATCAGGACGGCAAATCGTTGTTTAGTAACGATAATGTAGTAATAATCAACGATAATGCGCAAATTATTTCGATTCTATATGGACCTGACAACATATTTTGCAATTACAATGCGAAGTCTATTTTACAGTTTTGGCGTTTTTTCGAGTTTTATATTGTAGATTAAACAACGGTAACATTTGTTCTTTGTCTAAAAAAAACTCCGAGCATGTCATTTTAGAATGATTAATAATCTATAGTTATAAGAGACAGTTTGTTAAACTCGAAACTAAATTTAAATAAAGCATACACTTTGGTTATAAAAATATCTTTACAAAACCAATGAATTATTCCAACAGTCTATTATGACCCGTTCTAAGGGTGAATTAGGGACAGACTCATATACGGGTGTTCCTTCAGCAAACTCATGCGTGTTCCCAACATTAATTCACATCGAATATAAAAACTAATAAAACGTGAAAAAAATAGACATAATACGATAATAAACGAAAGATGACGAAGTACATGCAGAAGCAGGTGAATGGACATTATTCCGCCTATGTGGCATAGGCAGCATTTGTTCTAGAGGCTTAACATTTCTTGGTCAATTAAATTTGTATAAACCAAAATACCTTATGACCCAGTATTCCCCCCGAACAAAACGAAACAGTACCGGCATTGATTAGTTATAGGTTGTGTAAACGCATAGACCAGTCGCACGTTAATGACGTCAGTTGATAAATACGCCTATCGGACTATCTTTAAAACTTCATAAAAAGCGAAATATTTAAAGAATTTGCTATAAATTACACCAAATTAATCCACATAAAATTTTCTTTATTTTGATTAGTCTCATAACATACATTATTTGTATAAATTTATTGCAAGAAAGGCATAAGTCATCGTCAAACGTCAAATTCTGCAATGTCCCGCGTAACAGTTAATTTCTGTTTGAAACTAAATGTCGTCTGTATTTCCGCGGCGCTAAAAGATACACGTCTATTTTTTCCATGTTAGACTGAGACCTCATTTTCGTTTTCAACTGCGAAAAAAATAGTGATTAGTAAAATTCATATTAGGTAAAATTTGCAAAAAAGAAAGTCCGTTGAATTGTCCCGGCCAACATAAGGGACATCAGGGTGTTCACAAATGCTTTGATAATAAAGTGAAGATGTAGACCAAAAGTACGGAATTTTGGTCAAAATGTGTATGTTGAATGTGTATTCTTTTAAAAATATGGCCAATTTGCAATTATTCTGATTATAAGTAGATACCTTTTACACCATGCGTGTATTTTCTTTAACGATGTCCGAAACGTCATTTCATTGTAAATTGCAAGAATACGGCGGAGATCAAATTCGTATTATTATTTTTTTATGTTATTTATTTTTATATAATTCAAGACATGTCAGGGTTAACGATTTCCAAATATTGCCACAGTCGTTACATTATATACATTAATTATAACAGTTTTACAAAAATCCAAACTATGTCCGCCCGATTTATCTGATACGTTTTTGATTCCTCTGTTATCGCGTAAGGTGTAAATAATATACAAACATGTTTCAGAAATGCTTTAGAAGATATACATTCCACAAGTAAACATTATTGGAAAAACGTAATGCACCACAATAAAAATGAAACTAAATGTTTTTGGTGTTTTTTACGTTCTTTAGAATGTCCCCTGTTCTCGAAAAGTATGCTTGTTTTTCAATAATTATATATATTTTTTTGTAATAATTGCAATTTTAATTTTGTTTTCATATCACCATTTAATATTCAAATCTTATAATGAAACAGTAAATAGTGTTTTTAGTCACGTGTGTAAATTTCATTAAATTATGATTTGGATTTCTTCATGTATTGCGCCTTTATAAATGTCCCCTATACAGAATATAAACATGAATTTGGTTAGACGTCATTCTAGCGTTTTTTCCGCTAGGAACGTGTGTTTTTCATAGCTGCATATATATAGTTATAAAATACGAATGCGCTCAACTATGTAATGCTCAACAACTATGGATGCTATTATAAAGAACTTTTTTTGGAGTGGGGGGTGGGGAGGGGTTTTCCGACAAAAATGGACAAATTATGCGTTATTCTGATCGCACATAATGGCATGCTAAAATAAAAATAAAAAGATAAACAGAAGTATAAATGTAAAATTGGAAATACTTAATAAAATGGATCATCGAGTTTGAGCGAGAATACAAAGTCGAATTTACAAAAGTGTCGGGAGAGCGGAGAACGCGCTAAGGCTACTTAATATGCAATATGAAAGGGACCGGAAGCGGAAGTGGCGTGCTCGGAACAAACTTGACTTGCCGTATTATCAGATGCTCTGACTTGAATATCTGACGAGTAAGTCGTATCCACTGGCAACTATTCATGAATACACAGACTGGTTTGCTGCTCAGTATAAGAGCCGATATTTATTGATGATACGTTTTCGACAGTAGGAAATTGAATTTAAGATTTTGTTTTTTTAAGTTTAAGAATCCGCAGTAATATACAAATTTGTTCGTACATAAGACAATACACTTAAAACATTTTTTATTAAAACGTTAATAGGCAGCTTGACATATTGACGCGGCGTAGTGTTAAGTTACCAGGAACGAATAACGTGCGACTGGTCATATCTTAAATTAATAAATAAACACATTTAAATGGTGAAACACATGCAATAATTGTAGCGAATAACACGGCCGGTCATTATTATCGTAAGATGTTGCCTAAGGGATGACCGTGGATAAGATTTGATGTCTGCATAATATAAAACAGTGTTATCGGTTAGTGAACAATCTGTGAATGTATAGCATTGTTATAACTCGAGTACGAACAACTTCATGGAAGTTTAATAAAAAATAATGATATACTGCCGAAGTCAGAGAGACATTTTACATGTGAAGAGTTTAAGTGTATCAACATACTATGACGATGCTATTCAGGCTGTTTAATAATTACAATAAACTAAGAAACACCATGTAGTTTTTGCAACTACTAATCTACTGAAATGATTAATAAAATAACATTTGCCAAAATTAGCATGCAGTGAAAAAAATGTCTACAATTTCGTGTCTACAAAAAGTAATCAAAGCAGTGTCCACAAAAGAATAAACACGAAAGCACCGCACAGCAGTAAGATTAGCCCGCCCACTCGAAAATCAGGTTTGACTAGCTTTTCTTCGTTAATACCTTTTGCTCTATACAGCTGTATTTACTGATAGTGAAGGAGAGGTAAATGAAAACGAGACTAAAGCCAATCGACAAGCGATTTAAGTCACTTGACAACGCCCCCATAGCTTCGTCATCAAATCTGCAATTGCAATAGTTACACGCTGAACAGCATAATAAAGTTATATATCATAATTATCTAATAAAGTTATATATCATAATTATCTAATAAAGTTAAATATCATAATTATCTAATAAAGTTAAATATCATAATTATCTAATAAAGTTATATATCATAATTATCTAATAAAGTTATATATCATAATTATCTAATAAAGTTATATATCATAATTATCTAATAAAGTTAAATATCATAATTATCTAATAAAGTTAAATAGCAGATGTATGTATGAAAATGGCTCTATAGTGAAGTATTCACACACGCAAATCAAATGTCAATGTTTAATTTACAATGGTTAACTAACATAACAACCGTTATCATACTGACAAATGGTCTTAACTACTGAAAATAAGATTATCTTGGTAATAAACAATAATAGTATGTTGCTTGTAACAGTTATTAGCCTGGTGCCACCCACTGTGTTAAATTTTATGAATGAATACACGAAAATAAAAACTTACTAAATGCATGCTGAACCAATCTCCATCAAATCTTATGTATTTGATTTGATATTACTTGGTTGGTCATTTGGGATATACAGATGTTGTGATTGTGAATACCAACACGAGAACCAGTGTGTATAACTTCAGTTCTGTTTAATGTTTGACATATTTGCATAAAATCATGCATGCCAAAACTTAGAAGTGTGTCAGAAAACAAATAAAAGTTAAATGGTATGTACACTTTTTGTCTAACGACTTGAACAGAGGTGATCCATTACGAAAATAATAATAACATTAAAATTGCTCAGATGCACGAATATCGTGTAAACAAATAATTTGTAGCATTCTTGTAGCATTCTTTTGTTAGGTAGATATATTCAGCATGACCATTTTTTAATAATATATACGGTATTTGATATGTATTTTGTATTAATATTATACAACAATAATGAACGCAGGCAGTAGAAAGCAAGTGAGTATAGCGTCCTTATTTTATTTCTGTCAAATATTGTTTCAGTCAAAGCAGAGCGATATTGACACATATTCTGATGCGATGATAGCACCATCATTCCATCGCTAAAAATTGCTTATTGTTACTGATTGCTTATTATTTTGAACAGGTACATTTGTGGCGCGTCGTGAGAAAACCGGTCTTAATGCATGTGCGTAAAGTGTCGTCCTGGATTAGCCTGTGCAGTCCGCACAGGCTAATCCAGGACGGCACTTTCCACTTGTATGGTATTTTCTGTTTCAAGGAAGTCTCTTCTAAACATTAATCCACTGTAGGCGGAAAGTGTCGTCCCGGATTAGCCTGTGCGGACTGCACAGGCTAATCCGGGACGACACTTTACGCATATGCATTAAGACCGGTTTTATCACGACGCGCCACATTTGTAGTTTCAGGACGCGTGTATGCATAAATCACATTATAATAGCTGACAGAAATAACAAATACACAGATGTAATAACGCACCAAATGGAATTTGTTGTATTTTTCTTTATTTATAAGAATTTCAGCTGCGCCATGGTAAACACGAAACTCTTTCGGATTTTTTCCAAGATTTTGGTATGAACACATGTATGTATAACTCAAAAAATCATAGCTGACATTTCAAGCTAACATTCTTAGAAATAATGAAAATACAACAATTTCCATTCATTTTCAATTCGTGCGTTATAACTTTTGTTGAGTGTACTGGCGATAAAAACGTGTAAAAGGTGCGATGAATAGCAATATATACTATATAGTAATACACATTTCGGTCAACGGACACTGAGCTCTAAATAACGTGCATTGATTGTAACAAAGACGTAATAACTCTTTGTAAAACATGGATAAGCACTATCAAAAGCGTACACTTAGTTCACCTACTGACGAGGGTGTGTACCTATCAAAAGCGTACACTTAGTTCACCTACTGACGAGGGTGTGTACCTTATGTTAAACAAAACTATATTTGCCAAGAAAAAACGCGAGGTAGATAAAAACAAAAGAAAATCCGGCCGTCAATAACCACGTGTCATGTTTTGCGGCATTTGCTATTTCTTCATCAAAACTGAAAACCAAAGTTTCACATAAAATCAAACGGTAGTTCAAAGACGTGTATCGATTTTGTTTGACAAAATTGGTGAAATAAACGGTACAAATAAGTGTTAAAAAATATAACATATATATAATCAACTGTACAATGTACAAAGGTATTTTATTTTCAAGGAATATAAAATTATTTCGTTTGTATTGAACAAGGAAATGCCTTGAAATATAAATAAACTTTTTTTCTATGGGTCAGCTGAACATTATTATTCGTCCCGTCAGTTATGTCCAAAAGTGCTCGCACTGGTCCATGCTGTGTTAAAGTTTTTGAGAGTTTAATTTCAAATACAGTAGCCTTTACGTCCATGAGTACACATATATTATTACAATATTACAAAAGTAAGGGCGTGTATTCTCACCATCACACAGGGTGGTTAAAAGCCTCTACATTGTAATATAGTTGTACAACCAGATACAAAGTTACCAAGTTATATCTGTTTTAGTTCTATTATTACATATACAGACTATGCATTTCGAGGGTTGAGCGTGAAGCTATTGTATCTGCTTTACATTTCTATATCAGATACAACAATTTCACGTTCAACCCTCGATTTGTTGTATATGATATGCGTTTGGCGGGGTGTACCTGTAGACCGATACAAGAACATATCCCAATAGCAAGAGAGGTATATATAAGGACTATAACGAAACCGTAGGCCAACAGCCATTGGTCCGTTGCTACCGCTTTGTCCCACTCGTCTTGAAAACTGCAACACGAGCAGTAGCCTGCTCAAAGTGATATCTAACTCGTGGTGTTCAGCTCATCTATTATTTATTTACATCTAAAGACGTTTATCATTTAGATTTTTTATATTCATGCAAGCATGTGTTACAGGTTTGCATTATGAGATAGAAAATTCAACTGAAGTTTCTAGACAATTCAATACGATGTGTATTGTATACGTATATATATAATAAGGAACAGGAATTTGTTTTATGTTTTAAAATCGGTATAAAGTTTTTGTTTATGTCATTGGGTCTAGCAATTTTGGCCTCTTTGAAAAAGGTTCTTATACGTTATATACGGAAACTTGACTTGGTTGTACAATAGTTCACACAGTACCTTTATCAAAGGTGGAATACTTAACCTTCTATTTATACTTAAATGAAACGGTACTATTCTAAGTATACGCGTCAGTGGTTTGTTGTAATTCATCATGGTTATGACGTTATACAATGAACACAATTCATGTTTATATTTCACACCAGCAATGAAATACATGTAAATTACAATTCTTTAATTAAAAATAGCAGCATAATGATCTTAAAATACTGGGATCTTGATTTCTTTAAAACATCTTCAGAAAACTAAAACCTTTTGATAACAATGACAATCGACCAATTCTGAAATGTTCAACTGACACATATAGGTGCTTATTTTATTATATACCTGTTTAAAATCTTTAAAAAAAATACATGCTTTATCAATTAGTGAAATACGTGTCAACAGAAACAAAATCCCCGTATTATGCTACTCGCTATTTTTCCGATCCCGTATTACCATACTAGCTGGACTACTTTTTTAATGACGTCATCATAGAGTTATGTAAACACATATAATCTATATCTACAATGATAAGTCATTATTATAGTTTTTAAACAAATAAAAGAAGGTAAATGCACATTTGAAGTATATCGTGGTATGTAATAAAAGGAATATTGCCCTAGTCAATTGTTCCAAGATTATGTATTAGTCTCTTGGCTTGCGTTATTTCGTATCACACTCGAGGCTCCGCCTCTCGTGTGATACGTCATCACACAAGCCACTCGACTAATACATACTCTTGGCACAATTGACTAGCGTAATATTCCGTATGTAGTACTTAGCTTGCAGGAGAATAGAGAAAGGGCACTTACGTTCGCGCTGTGTAAATGTACATGTTTTCAAGGTCACTGTGACCCTGGTCGTTGATGAGTTGAATGAGGCGCGTCTCCCAGTCCTCTGCCTCTACCTTACACTGGAATGGACAGTTGCAGAAATGTTAATTATAATCAAGTATTTCAGCGAATTAGCCAATCGTTGTGTTTGGTGAAAACGATATTTACTGATAATTTAGTTATTAGCAAACGAGTGTTAACATATTTTTACACAAAAGAGCCAGTTTTTGCCACTGATGTTTTAACACCTTCTCAACCATAGACGTTTCCTCAAATATCAAGCATATAATTATCCGCGTTACATCGTATAGCGGAGTACTTTTGTCCTTACGGACATGAGAAAACAAACCGGTTTTGTATGGTTCAGTGATTGTCGCTATTTATAGAAGAAAAGAGTTGTTGAAATCAGTTCTAGCGAGATCGTCTACGTGGCAACATCAAATTCAAATTCATTGTTTCGTATATATATGGACACATGTATATGTATATTGTATAGAGATTATAGTTATTTCGAGCATGCTCGGAGACAGTCCGTTATTCCTATGTTCTGAAGAATGGATAAAAGTGCATTGCTGCGGACACATGTTTTTCTCACTGGGTCGTTTTTCGTGGGCGGCTGCCATTCTTGTGAAGAATATATGGTTAAAGCTGTATTATTGTAAATGGAAATATATAAAACGTTTCTTTATCAAATGAAACTATAGTGGGTTTTTTTCCAATTGTAAAAGTAAATTTAATACAGATTTTACCAGAGCATGCGTTGCTGTATAGTAGTAAATAACTGTTAAGACATTGTTGCATGGTATATTGCTGTATACTTGAAGAGGTTCTAATGTTCATGTATAATACGAACGTATGTATTTTGTTAACTAGTCGCTAGTAGAATGTTCTTATATTTGAACACACGTTCATTATTGGTACAATGTGATCGTTGTATCGTAACTTTATTCTGCCTTATATTATGTACAAAATATACTTTGGAAATATATGTACATGTAGCCACAATATACGAGTCCCTCGCAAATTGCAAAACATATTTGTTTGAAACGTAGTTAGGACTTCGGTATTTTATCCAATCATTATACTCGAATATCCCGCGTTTAACGGTTAACGTTTTTTTTTACACGTGGTGAAGAATGTGATGTGTTTGTGATTATCGGTGAATGGAAATTAATCCTTTACCAATAGCTGGAGAGGAGTTAAAATGACAGTTGCCAAAAACTGAAAAGGTCTATTGTTATAAGATTATTTTTATTCATCGCTTTTACGAGTGCTTCACGCGTTATATCTTGTGAACTACTATAGAACTGACATCATATCTCTATTTAAAATGGCCAAACAACGAGTAAGCCCAAAGTCGATACTTACTGAATCATTTCTCTTGAGGTACCAAAACATGGTTGTTGCGCGCGCCCCGATGATGTTGCTGTTGTTGTCGCGCTGTATATCGCCCAAGATCTTCTCCATGTTGATGGTATTCCGGTACAGAGGGCTGAAGAAAAATACACACGTGAAATAAGATGTCAGGTACAATCGTTTTTAATTATGATTATGCTAATTTGTTGTTGTTGTTTTTGCTTTTGTGCTTTTTTTTGCTTTTATGCGCAAACAATTATTACCCGTTAACCGTGCATACATGGTTAAATTGAAAAGACGTAGTCGCGAAAGTTTATGTCAAACGAAAGCATTTAAATTGTAAGTTTTTAAGCATAATGCTTATTGAAAATGGCTACGGTAGAACCAATCTTGGTGTCAATGAAATAGCGCACTAAAACGCTCACTAAGAACAACTATCGTTAGTCATAATTCGGCGGCGAATTCTAAAGTCATCAAAAACCTTACTTATCATCAAATAGTATACTAATAGAACATCAGGTAGGTGGCAAACGACGTTTTCACAAATGTAAATCATATGCAAATCAAACTTGAATATCCAATCAACCAAATCAATGGTTAACTTATTTTAAACAAAACGGCATATGGTAAAGCTAGTGATGTGCTTTTGATTATGATGAATGGAAATTAATCCTTTGACAATAGCTGTTTAAATTCAGGCGTTACATCACAAGAAAGGTCTATTCAAATCATAATGTTCATTTTTACATTATCGCAAGGGAGGTAACTGTTGAGAACGGGAAAATTACTTCAGAGTTGCCCGCACCTACCTGATAATGCTCGGCTGGTTGACTGCGTTGTAGATATCTTGAGACGACAGACCCCTGATCACAGTTTCGTTGTAGGCCCATAGCTCCAGAATACTGTTAACCCGACACATTGGGCCGGTCCTGTCAGCATGTTCATATTCACAGTATGGGCCGTATTCCCGATACGTCTTAAGTTTATCTTAAAATATTTTCACTTAAGTTCCAATTTTTGGTAGGTAAGGTAATATTTTTAAACCTACACATAAATTAATGATTCAAATTACAGTTAAGTAAAGAGTAGTAAATCGTAAGTTGATAATTAGTAAACATGTAGCAGAATTTCATGTATACATGGCATAAAATGCTTAAGAAAAAATGACGATTTTAAGGCTAAGGATAAGATTTCACTTAAGATGTTTCTGGAATAATACCCCAGTTCACTTGAGAATGTTCAATTCTAACATGACACGGGCAGAGTTTTCTATAGACAAAGAACAACATTCACCGTTGTTTAACTACCGAAAAAAAAAGTTCCGAAACTCTAAAATGTTCGCATTTTAATTGCAGAAAATGTGGCCAGGTCATGTAAGAATCGAAATAATGATCGCATTATCGTTGTTTATAGGCTGCCCTTGTGGTTTAATTGACACGCATCAGAACTCCAAGTCGTTAAACAATTAGCCGATAAACAACTCGGAATCGCAATAAATGAGTTGTAACTGTGAAGAAGAGCGCGTTGGCAGATTAGTGGAAGCGTGTGATGGGTAAAATGTTAAATGTCGCTGAAATACAATATATAATTTACGTCATATAGTGAACAGAATTATAGCTACATTTGCTTGAATCAAAAGCATTGATCAGACGTGCTCCCTACCGTCACTGTTTAAAAAAAAACATTGTACAATTGTGAAATAACTCAACATCTAAGCGTACATAAAGTTTGACGACGCTCACTATATCGTGTTTTGGTAACTGCTTTACATGCATAAAAAGTAATTACACAGTGGATTACATATAATAGCAAACATTTCGTCACCAAAATCCACATATTTCTAGATAAAACTGCATTCTTTATGACAAGACGTGCACAGATCGAGCCACTCATGTGTTTGAATATGTACAGTGCAGTAACACCGTCTTTGTGGTTTGTTTGTTAAAGGGACTTGTTCAACGATTTTTGTATATTTTTTTAATATGCCATTACATATCTAAACTGGAAAAACTAAAGCATATAAACTAAAGAACTCAAGTATTACTTGTCAAATCATTAATCTGTGACCAGGTCCCTTTAAACATTTAACAGTGTGAATATTTCTGTTTGGGAAAATGCTATATTACAATACTGCACCTATCAATATTTACCCCCAGGGTGGAGGAGCGGCGGGCATATACGGGAATTTAGACTAAAAGCAATTCCCGACAGGCGGGAATTAGACACGCCGAATGATTCCGGGTCCCGGGAGATAGACTTTGTTCGAAAATTAGATCGCGGTAATATTTGGCCCCGGGCCATTTGATACACCAAAGCACCCCATTGAGGGGTTTTAGACAAAAATGCTTCGCTCTAGGGTTGGGAACTAGATCCCCAAAAATACAAATAGTCAAATTCCCCTGGGATTGCCCGCCGCTCCCCCCCCCCCCACCGGGGGAAAATATTGATAGGTGCATACACGTGTACTTACTTAATACAAATATCTTCTAAAGAACTGTTCTTGACGATGTCGAAGTGTTTGGCACTTAGATAAACATATAGAATCTGAAAAATATGATTTAAAAATTGCAAAGAATATAACATGTATATTTGAGGCGCGTCGTGAGAAAACCGGTCTTAATGCATGTGCGTAAAGTATCGTCCCGGATTAGCCTGTGGAGTCCGCACAGGCTAATCCAGGACAGCACTTTACGCTTTTATAGTATTTTCTGTTTCAAGGAAGTCCCTTCTAAACATGAATCCACTGTAGGCGGAAAGTGCCGTCCTGGATTAGCATGTGCGGACTGCACCGGCTAATCCGGGACGACACTTTACGCACATGCATTTAGTCCGGTTTTCCCACGACACACCTCATTTATATTTATGATTATCCGATTGTCGCCATGACTATGAAACCATAATCGTTCGTTGCTAACTGTTAACAGCTGTTAATAAACCGTTGTTAACATTTCAATCAATTTTAAAGGGACTATGTCTACAAAAATCGCCCCAAGGCGGCAACATGATACAAAAATGGCCTCAAGGCGGCAACATGATACAAAAATCCTGAAATAACGATAAATATTGGCATATAATAAAATGTAAAATAGTGTACATGTGCATACAATTTAGGGGAATATAATTTACACAATTGGAAAAAAAACTTATAATTTAGATCGTGTTTGTTTGACCTTTTGAGTAGTTATTAAATAATACGTATGTTGTGGTATTTGGTTAACCATGAATGACAGGCAAAATCAACTTAAAACAGTTTCAAAGTTTAACGTTCGAAAAACATTTCCTGGAAAACATAATTATTTTGATATTTAGTATGCCTTTTCGTGTAAACAATTACTAGGGCATGTCTACCCGGTAGAAAATCATTATCGCAAAATAGCAGATAAACATCAAAAGTTACACTTGCACAATCAATGACCTTTTCAAACCTTGAATAAAAACAGGAAAAAGGTCAGTTTTGGGAAATTATTTCTCACAGTCAAAATCTTTGAAACTGCACCTTTGAAATGAAAGTTGAGGGGAAAAGAATTTTGAATTCAAAAATAAACAAGACACGCGATATTTTATACAAACGGAAGAGGCAAAATCCACCAGTGGAATTTGGTATTTTACTATATGAAACCATTGATATTACTAGTTTAAAGGTCTGATTACCCCAAAACGAAAGTCACATCCTCAGGGTAACATTTAGATAATATGCACATCTGGTTGAGTGCAGGCTGAATATAATTTGGAAAATACAGTTTAAATGATATGTTTTGGTATCATTTTAAAGGTATATATGTAAGCAATAAGAAAAAAGGCTGTTTTGTGCACTACTTTTTGTCTAGTGGTTCCCAGCTTCATAACTTTTGGCCCATTGTTCATGCGCAAAAATGCAGCCACCATGCCCGTCAAAACCGGTGTGTTTTTTCTAGGGTAAATATTTTGAGTTACAACACATAGAATTTTTTTACATGCTGTTTATTCAAAAGGTTATGTCCTCATCTTTCCAACAATGTATGGTGATATATTGGAAAGTAACTTGGTCATGATGAAAAGTGAGATCAAATTTTGAATATTTATATGTAACAAAGAAGGAATTTATTTGCGCATGCGTAACCTAAAACCACTAAGTAGGACTGGCCTGTTTGTGTATTTACAATATGCCAAATCATTCTGATATAATTAACGCTAGTCATGCATGATAAGCCCCGCTTACTTGATAGTGTTACATGGTAGCCACTAGCTGGTCACTGCCCATTTGTTAGTTAGCAGCTGATTCAGAAACATAGTCACGAGTACAAACGCGTATCTCTTATATGAACCCACAAACACAATATGGCGCCTTTCCGCTTCCGGTACTTACAGCATTAAGTGACTGCGGAGAGAGAACATTTTCGTCCTGAATTATGACCGCTTCGTAACGTATACTCTCTGGAAAGTTCTTCATTACCCACTCGTGTTCTTCGTACATCCGGGAACCCCGGGGTAGCCACACCTAGCAAGTGAATAATAAACAATATATTCGGAGGTAATCGGACATTTCCGTTAAATTCATAAAGGGTTATATAGTGCAATCATTTTACATAGATACATGTTTGCTTGTTTGGCAGAGTTAATAACAGTATTCGTCCAAAATACGGACACAGTCGAGTGTGAATTGTCATTTCATTTCATTTTAATATGAAATGCTTCTTTGCGGGGTTTTTTCCTTGCAAAGTTGTATAGACAAAATAAACATTTTCAGCTAAGTTGAAAATACCGATGGAAAAGAGGTCTTCCCTTTGAAAATGATACTTGAATTTCGAAGAGTTGCAACCTACCTTGACGTATTCATTTTCCTCGTGCCACTTGGTCAGCCCTATTCCCGCCACGCCGCAGACGACAACGCACGAGACCAAGAACTTCCATGGGTTACGCGCCACTAATTTCCCAAGTCTAAAACAACACATTCACATTACTTTGGAAATTATGGTGCAGTTTGATATCAATGAGGCATCATTAGCCTGTGCGGACAGCATTAAGCCCGGTTTTCTCACGACACGCCTCAATTAAACTTTCATAACTGATGCATAAACAACCGCCTTGGGCGTTTAAGAATTTACGTTCCTGCACATGATTGATAAAGTTGATAGTTTGCACATTTGTGGTGAAAATGTTTGAAGTATGGTAGGTCATTGCGAAACGAGTTGCTTTTGAAATGTGTGTATTCGATCAATTTCAACTCGTGAGATTATATGGACAGGCACAAAATAAATATGACTTACGCATAATCATGATTATGCAACAGTGTTGAATGTTTGTATCAAAAGTCAATGCCTGCCTCATTTGCACTAAACCCAATTCGTTTTATAATATAATGGATGTTAAACGAGCAGAAATCACAACTGAAAACACAAACAATCTGTTCTAAGAAGTATTAAAAGTATGACGAATGTATACTAAACATAACTGTCAAACTGGTAACGAACGCATGTAGCAAGGGTCTTATAATCACCAACAGAACACAATAGCCGTGTTTAAAAACATATTTTTAAAACAGAAATCTGAAGTACAGTTAGTAGAACCTTATGACGAAAATTGGTAACAACAATCAAGCCATTCGCTCAATTTACTCACCTGTAGAACGAGTTTTCTAACCAGCCGACAATGCCACCGCTCACGCGACTCAAGCACGCGGAACACCGTCCTTCCGGTGCACGACTGTCGTCTGCAGAACCGGAAGTGCCGCCTCGACCGCCGGGGCCAACCTTGTATACTGAGGCGCCGCCGTCGCCGTTGATGAGTAGCATTGTCGCGTTACCATTTGGTAGACTTTTATCGGTAGTCATGGAAACGTGCAATGACCTTGAAATAGAAATAAGAAGAATGTCTGAGAAAAATACATTGTCTTATTATTTGTTACCGGGTCTTAACTTAGCATTTAAGCAACAACAGATGCACAAACTATTATATTACGGTTTTTGCCAGCTTGAATTTCAGAAAGGCTAACGAAGTCTACATACTTTAGTTGCGTATGAACAATTGTAACTTGTAATGATGCTCATTGATTTTTCTATAGCATGATAACAAAATTATCGTTGGAAAACTGCCCAACAAACAACGCAGAAAGTAGTCCCGATTCTGAGCGGATATGTAGTTATTTTACAATTGCGAAAATATTTATCAGATCATGTTCGAGTCGAAATAATTTTGCCTTATCCTTGTTTATCGGCCAATAAATAACTCATTGTCGTTCTGATGCGTGGCTATTAAACCACTCGGGCTAACGCCATCAAGGTTTAGTCCCTACGCAACAGAACTCCAAATCGTTGTTTATTGGCCGATAAACAACGATAAATCGACCATTATTTCTTAAATAGACATTTGATGGTACGAACGAATTAATGCTAAACTTTCCCTTAGACATTGATATTCACAAGGAACAAGTATGAATATCCTGAATACTTGTATATTGTCTACTTTTGAAAATGGGATGACATAATATTCCAATGCTTGTATTATGACGGTTATGATGTAGTAAGACGCTTACAGTAGACCCAAAACGGCAATTAGCCGTATTTTGCAATATTAACGGTCGTTTAACTAAATGTCAACGTTTTAAAGTTATATTGAAGTAAAAGATTGCAGAGCGACATTTACTATCACAACAAATTGCTGACGAATCAAACTACAAATGTATTCAAAAATGTGTTCGTTAGCCTTACCAAGCTATGAAGATTCTTTTTCAAAAGTCTATTATGGTCGTTATTACAGACTTTTACATTATAATGAGGATGCGGCATTAAAAATAATATGATATGAAAACATCACACAGGTCGGCTCACTTAAGGCACATAGAAGGTGCTACAAGTTAAGACAAATATTTAGATTTTAATTCAGATTTTACAAACGCATAGAATAAAACATTATGACCGAAAAACAATTTTACATTTTCTTAAAATAAATGGTATTCTACACGTTTTAATTCCACTGAGTTGTTTACATTTTAAACACGACGAACTAACCGAAGTTCCTCGTGTTGTATTAGTTGATTATGCAGCTCACCGAAATGTAACAGTGGATGTTCGTATTAAGACCGCGTCGCCACCATGATTACCAAATAAACAAAGCTAGTTTACTTGGAGGCTTAGTGGTTTTATTGTAAACATTATCCACAAGCAACATAGTTTCCTGACCCAGGGTATAACGGAAACTAACACAACCACTAATACACTTTTACCACACATGTAAATGACTGTTTAATCGTAAATATTCTCAAATAGACCATTTCCACCTGTAATGCGGCTTTCATTGCAAAGGTAAGGCCAGAGTTTTTTTATTTCTTGGTTCTCGCACATTTTTGGAAAAGGGTCCAGTTGGAGGAGGGAAAAAAATAAAAATAAAAACAACAAAGAATTGAGTAAATTAAGGACTAGAATTTCAAAAATGGAAATGGGCATTGATATTAAAATCTAAATGCATTATTACTTACAAAAATCATATTACACAACATTAACTTGAATTTGTGTCATCTTTCACTTGATATCTTTTACAGTGCATAAAATTGTCAATGAATTTATAATTACCAAGCTCTGTCAAATTACTACAATTTAAGCAGATAAGATTAAACATATCAAACTGGAATTCCATCAAATGCGATAATGTAAACGGTTGCAAAAATAAATAATTATTAAATAGAAAGATAAAAACTGAAAATAGACATGCACCATAAATATGTACATTTGTATTTGAAACGAATTCCTTAAAAGGAATCGCGAGTTATCATTGACTAATGTTCCTTCATCTTTTTTACAAAAATAAATTGACTAAAATTGTATCATTGAATTTAAGCAAATCCGATCGTAGCATTTATTTTGAACTTTTCGCGTAGTGTAGGGCGAATTCGAGAACTGTACTGGGCCCTATTGAATTTCGGCTCAATAAATAGCATTGGTATAAACAATGTTTACTTTTCGCAACAAAATTTAATCAAATAATAATGTACCCGCTCTACAAACAACAACTGCTCAACCTGCCACGAGCCTTTGAGGTCGTCCTGATGGTAAATAGAAATAAACGCGTCTTGTCAGAATATCGTATTCATCAAGGTGTTTAAATTCATTAAATCCAATGTTTATATAGTAATAAAAAGGGATGGCCGAACTAAAGATTTTACGGAGCATAATCTCAATATTTTCAACATAAATATAGAAACTGTTAATATTCTGAGTAATGATAATAGGGTTTGAACAACACAATAAGGTGACACAACGTGAAATGCGATATATGTAAACATGGTTGCAACAACCCTGCATTATTGCAAATGACAAACTCGTATTTTTCTTATCAACGTCACACCATTCGGCCTCATCCGACCATCCATCCACATATCCATCAATCCATCACATTATGTCCGTCTGTCCGTCCATCCATGGATCCATGCTTGCGTCAATCCATCCATCTATTCATCCACCCACCCAAACTAAAACACCCACCCACCCAAACCAAAACAACCACCCACCCACCAAAACCAAAACACCCATCCACCCACCCACCGACCAAACCATCCATCAATCCATCCATCCATCCATCTACCTAACCACCCAACAACCCACCCACCCAAAATCAATCCTTCCATCCATCCATTCATCAGCCCTTCTTACCATCTGTCCGTCCGTCCGTCCATCCATCAATCCATCCATCCATCCATCCATGATAGAACAAATATGCTTTGAAGCGAGCAGGTTTCCAGTCGTATGTAACTTGAAAATCCCGTTCAAGCAGCTGAAAAACTGGTATAAACTTCCCGTACTACTTTACCATTATGAAGATGTGATGAGGAAATGAAACTCACAGTCACGTACCATTGTGTATACATTGTTTCGGTTTTCCCTTGGCATACGTATCTGATTTTGTACAAGCAGTGTAACAAACTGAAAACCTTGTTTATCCGTACACGTTATAGATAACATTGTCCGATTATCGATAAGCTCGACAACAAACAATGCCTGTTTGTGTTCACCATTGACGATTAGTAGTATAACTTATATGGTACCTCTACGCTTTTGTGGTTGTATATGTCAGTTTATATGATGCAACGTGTTCTGTTGATGCATTGAATACCATATAAAACATGTATAATATTCACACATTGTCTTACCTAAACGGTTCACCATTAGTTATCTATTGTTTCTTAAGGGAATTAAATACCGGAATGTCAAAAAAAATTAACATTTCAATATCCAGATGACACTGTAAGTATATATATGTAACGATCATATTACGCTGAAATACATGGTTTGTTAACATTATAAAACAATAATAATATTTACACATTGTCTTACCTCAAAAGCTCATAACATATCCTTTAGTTTTAAAGGAAATTAAATACTTGAATGTCAATTTTTTTTTTAAAGAATTCAATATCCAGAGAACACTGTACGCATAAACCTGTAGAGAACACACAATAAATGTCATCGCATGTCACTATACAAACACACACAAGACACTGTGTTGTGTCAGCAAATACTTTCAAACACACACACGACACTGTGTTGTGTCAGCAAATACTTTCAAACACACACACGACACTGTGTTGTGTCAGCAAATACTTTCAAACACACACACGACACTGTGTTGTGTCAGCAAATACTTTCTGGATTTCTTTAGGCGAGAGTTTTTGTTTTTTTTCTTGGTTTTCGGATCCGCCGACCCGATTTTTTCCAAAAAGAAAACAAAAATGTACAATGGAACCGATATCATAAAAATAACGTTGTGAAAGGGTTTCAACCTGTTACACGAAATGTAAAAAGAAATTTTAATGTCATTGTTATCATCTAGTGATTAAGTTCATGTTGTGTAATATGATTTTTGTAAGTAATAATGCATTCAGATTTTAATATCAATGCCCATTTCCATTTTTGAAATTCTAGTCATTAATTTACTCAATTCTCTGTTTGTTTGTTTGTTTTTTCCCTCATCCAACCGGACACTTTTCCAAAAATGTCCGAGAAACAAGACATAAAAATACTCTGGTCTTATATTGATTAGCGGCAAATGCATACATTAAACATCAAAAGCTCACGTTTTTATTCATCGCAAAGACCGCAGCCGATAACCCATTCATTCAAATTTCTGTGCGCTTCACATAATCCACTCCCTTTCTTGTCACAAATATTTGTTATTTAAGTAAACATAAATATTAAAAAGAAGTCATTTTAACAGCCACTATATTTGCATCAATCCAAACCCCATTGCTCATGCAATACCCATAGAAAAATAATAAATCCATAAAATACTGTGAGTACCCGGTACACCGGTATTCTTTCTTAATTTATTATCTCCACACCACAATCGACCTCAGTTTCCTATTTGACTAATCTTATAGCAGATGCCGCCGAAATATTTAGAGTTCACCAAGTAACCCTTTGTCACCACCCTCCACATCGTATTATCATTACACGTTCAAGCTTCATGCTTGAAATTTAACATCGTCGATAAATGAAGGCGGTTTTAAAGCGTGCTATATCACATGCTACATCAAATTGACTACACAAGTGCGTAAAACTGTCATTAAAGTAGATGTAATTATAGCGAGAAGTAAATGAAATGGAAAATTGCATCGTTCGTTGATGAATAACCGAGCTGAAAAACAAGAGCTGTTTCAGGACAGAGCGCTCGACTATTCAGAACGCTTTGTCAAAGTTATGGGCCTTTGTCAGTACAAAAACTGGCATAATTCTGCTAAAATGGTGGTCACAGTTATGGGCATTGGTCTATCCATGCATACAGCATGCATGCATGCACTGTGTTCACATTGTTTCCGTTTGACCTTTGCATACATATCTGATTTCCGTATACAAGCAGTGTAACAAACTAGCAGTGTAACAAACTAAAACCTTGTTTCCTTGTGCATGTCATATATATATATATATATAACATGCACAAGGAAACAAGGTTTTGAGTTTGTTTTTAAATTGTTTAGTTTGTTTGCATATATATAACATGCACAAGGAAACATAAAGAGCATAAACAGTATGTGCCGATTATAGATGTGCTTGACAACAGACAATTGCAAGCATCGGAATAGCTGTATGTCAGGTTTCTTCACCAGCAAAAGAATTGATTACGACTTTGTATTGTACGTCTAAGCTTTTTTATTGTTTTTGATATATCCGTTTTACATGAGTACATTTTGCTCTGCATTATATATGATCAAATCGACTTTGGATCGACGTGTATCTGTGTATTGTTATTGTTACTGTTATGCAAGGAAAGTATACGGAACAAGAAATGTCTTTAAAAAAAGACAGTCGGCGTTGACATTAATATACCGAGATATCATTTTTACCCTAAACATATGATACAAGAGGGCCAAGATGATCGGTTACGTGTTTTCTCGGACCCCAGATTTTTCGGTCCCCACCTATATAAGGAGATTTCTTGGACCCAGGTTTTTTGGGACACCATAAGAAAACTTCTCGGATCCCAAAATTAATGTGTGATTAATTCAATAATTATTAATATTTGTACCGTAATTAAACCGATCATACAGTCCCATGTTTTTACCAGTGATACACGAATAACCTAAATAATTTTTGTAATCATCATTATTATATAAATTTGTCAGCCAAGTTTAACAAACTAATAATGTACGAAAATAATTGCGGGAACGAATGCAAATTATTTTTTATCAGCCGCGTATAGTTATTCTTAAGTAATATACCCTACCTACATCTTGGAAGCTAGCTATGCATAATACATACACATTTCGAAGTCAATTAATCATGTAGAGGCTAAAAAAGTTAATGATTTGTTTCTCAGGCAGCGCCGCAACGTATTTTTATGACCCGCCGCGAATTTAATTTAATGCCAAAAAATATTTATTGACTATTTTTCGACGATCGCGCCCGGGTTGTAAAGGAGCAGTCCAGAAATATGTTAATAAAAATAAAACTTTGTAGAAAGTGTTTCTAATGGGCATGTTACAGAACAAAATATAAAAAAACACGCATTTGAAATCCGTGAATTATTAAAATTTTGGTAAATTGCTGTCGTCTATTTTCTGTATGCGATAACTGGTGATGACTCTGGAGTAAACCAGTATGCACATTATATGTATTTCGTTCGTACCAAGCGCTTTTGAACAATGCCTTTCGTAAATAAGAAACATATTCCGGACGAATAAGATCTATTACTAAAATTACGATATATTGAATAAGATCCCATGGACAGCGGCTTAAAATTAAACGAATCCGCATTTTAACACAGCGGAAGAAGAGTAATCTGGTAGATATTTCGGCATTTCCAGTAACTTTCTTTCTGTCTGAAATACTATGTAAATTTTGAAAAAAGTCATATTCGATTGGGAACCTTTATAAATATGTTCTATTTGTTGATTTAAACTTGTATTTCGTAGATGCTTTTGCATGTATAATATTTCATATTTCATTCCATACTTTTTGAAGAAAATCTGTAAATATAAACAATCGAAAATGCCAGCTGCATTGACAAGTGTTGATTTTCCTTTCCAAAAATTAATTGTGATTTACTTCAAAAATAATTTCTATTTTTGACAGTTATAAAAAAAATATGAATTACGAAAAGTTAAATTCTATCAATAGAAGTATTTTATTACTGATGGTGTATCAATTTGAAGGCACTTATGTTTATTATGAACATTCGAATTGATTGCCTTTTTACATCAGCTTGCATAAATGACGGTTTGTGATTAATAAATATATATTTAGAATTTTATTTTTTTTAAAGGGAATGCTTATGTTGTTATTAAAACATAAAATTGTCTTTAATCTGTACTGAATTACATTTTTACTAAGAAAATTAATACCAAAAAAATAATTAGAAAAAAATTATCGCCTTCCCTCCTGATTTTTAGGAAAAAGGGCCTGAGAAACAATTCATTATTGTTTAGCCTTATACCGTTTATCCTAATAAAAAGCAATCTTCAGAGAACATTGAGCGCATTTGAAATAATGATTACTTCCATTTTGACAGCACAAACATCAAATTTCATAAGACTATGGCGATTGAAAATTATATCCGGTAGGAACGGGATGTATCAAGGGTTTCTGTGTATAATTGGTGTTGCAAATCATGAATGTATCCTACGCAAATGAACTAAAAGTAACATGAATTACATTTCGACGTATTAAGAGACATATTTCACCACATTTTATTTATTGAAAGATATCTTTTATAGGTTGATTAACATCTCATGACTGGAGAAGTTGATAGAAATGTGCAATTCTAATT
Organism: Congeria kusceri; assembly: GCA_027627225.1. Taxonomy (NCBI): domain Eukaryota; kingdom Metazoa; phylum Mollusca; class Bivalvia; order Myida; family Dreissenidae; genus Congeria; species Congeria kusceri. The sequence goes on along the minus strand of CM051032.1, from coordinate 7,321,141 downwards.
AATTATTAACAGAACGCAACCGCAATTTAATTTCAAACTAACATGCACAGTCAGTGTAATGTCATAAAAATGCATGCTTACAAGCCAGCCGATTTTAAGCCGTAACATACTTGAACATTCCGATCAAGCAAATGTAAAACTGGCACAAAGTTTACGTCCATGAAGATAGAATGAGGAAATGAAACTCAGTCACAAACCACTTTGTTCACATTGTTTCCGTTTACTCTTTGCATACATATCTGATTTCAGTACACAAGCAGTGTAACAAACTTAAAACCTTGTTTTCGTGTGCATGCTATGTATATAATTGACGCTTCCACAAATGCCAATCAGATTCAAATTAATCTGCAATATTGTACAATCACTCAAATATCACGTGTTTAGCGGTTAAACTATTTCATACAAAAGAGCACGTGCGTAATGTTTATGATATTCAAATGAGCACGTTGTAATGTTTGTGATTTTCGATGATTGGAAATTAATCCTTTAACAATAGCTGGGGAGGAGTTTCAACTATTCCCGGCAAAACCCGGATCGGTCTATAAGCATGTTCCGATTATCGATATGCTTGAAAACAGACAGTTGCAAGCATCGGAATTGTTGTATGTTTGGTTTGTTTAACAGTACAAGAGTCGATTACTACTTTGTATTGAACCTCTAAGGTTTTTTGTTGTTTTCGATATATAAGTTTTACACGACGTACCTTGTTCTCGAAATGCATTACATAGTATAGAATCGACTTTGGATCGACGTGTATCTTTGCATGTTATGCAAGGAAAGTATAAGGAAGAAAAACGTAGGTGTATGCAGAGAATATATTTTACAAAATATACAACACTGTGAGTTATTAACTAAAACGTAAATACGCGTATACATACAGTAGAACTACATATGAGGCGCGTCGTGGGAAAACCGGACTTAATGCATAAGCGTAAAGTGTCGTCCCGGATCAGCCTGTGCAGTCCGCACAGGCTGATCCGGGACGACACTTTCCGCTTTTATTGTATTTTCTGTTTCATGAAAGTCTCTTCTAAACATAAATCCACTGTAGGCGGAAAGTGCCGTCCTGGATTAGCCTGTGCGGACTGCACAGGCTAATCCGGAACGACACTTTACGCACATGCATTAAGACCTATTTTCCCACGACGCACCTCAAAACCTTTTGATTTTCTTTACAAACAAAATTTGATAATGGTCAGGAAAGCTTAACGTTGATCAAACATACATTAAACAGGATACAACAAGTTATACATGTGGCAATATAAATGAAGGTCGAATATCCGAGGGACAGGTCGGTTTTTATCATTACTTGTTCGGCCCTGTGCAAATATGGAGTAACTTTATAACGATATACACGTTAAAATGTAGTTGCAATAATTATCTATAAGGTTGAATTAGCAAAACATAGGGACAGATCAATACGGCGATGGTAACAGGAATAATGACATGTAGTCGATGTAAAGTCGTATAAAAGAAACATCACAGTTGTTAATATATTTAACCTACTATTAGTGAGAGACAAATGCAATACGTTTGCTAATGACATTAACATATAATCATCAGATTACCATGGAATTCATGGTATTTAGCCATTATGAAACATTTATAGTAAAAACACAGTTTCTTACCTCAAAAGCTCACCATAAATTCTACTTTGTTTCTAAAGGAAATCAAGTAGCAGAATGACACAATGTGTTAACAATTCAGTATCCTGAACACGCTTTACGTATATATGTGTAAAGAACACACAATGAATGCCAACGAATGTCACTCCAAAAACACTCACACGACACTGTGTTATGTCGACTTATACTTTCCGGATCTCTTTATATTGATTCGCTATAAGTGCATACATTAATCACAAAGAAAATATCGAACGCGCGCAAGCACTATTAGAACAGTACCCTGCTATTAACGCTCTTATAGCTCACATGTTTTATTCATAGCAAAGACCGCGGCCGATATCCATTAACTCAAAATACAAAAGCAGTCAAGTCAACATTAACATATTTGCAACAATCTAACCCCTTGCTCATGCAATACCCAGAGAAAAACTAAATCCATAAAATTACTTTGAACACCGGTACACAGGTACACTTTCGTAATTTATTATCTCCACACCACAATCGACCTCAGTTGCGTCTTTGTCTGATGTTATAGCCGATGCAGCCGAAATATTTTCGGGTAACCAAGTAACCCTTTCTCACCACCCTCCACATCGTATTATCATTACACGTTCAAGCCTCATGTTTGAAATTTAACATCGTCCAAACATGAAGGCGGTTTTGATGGTCGCCGAAGCGTGCTAAATCACATACTTCATCCTTCTAAATATACATGTATGTACAACTGTCATAAAAGTCGGTCTACTGGTGGGAAAATGAAGCGGAAAATTGCATCGTTCATTGATGACTAGACGGACATATTTAGATGACTTGGCCATTTTATGATGATGTTAGTCTTTATTTGGTTAAAATGTTTGTATGCAATTGTAGAATTCATTATAAAGATTGGTACATGTAATTGTAAAATAAGCCAATAAAATTTGCCTCCCTGACGTGTGTGGAGTTAAATAGTTGTATTTTCCATTCATCTATAAATTTAAACGAAAAACAAAAGAAAAATGATTTATGTATTACACTTACTAATATAATCGTTTTAAGACACAGTATTCAAACCCACTAAACTGCCATAAAAGAAACGCAAAACGACCTGCCTTTTTCTCGCGTTCGCAAAGAACAAAACATATTTGAAAACTATAAGACCTATGTTTGATCTAAGTGTATGACCGTAGCTGGTGTTACTATATGTGTTTTGTAATATTCTCTCGTGGTTTACTGAATTTAAACGCAGCGTTGCAATGTTGATAATATTAGTTGTTGGGTAATAAGTGACATTTTAAGATACATTACCCTTCTAAACATATTAAACTGACGAAATGTATGGATTATTTTCAAAGATACCCGTAGTTATAATTAGTATTGTATTGCTATAACAAAAGCATTTTTGGATACAAAAGATGAAGAAACGTGATCTCGAAACAAGAGGATCATGATGGCCCAAAGCGCTCACCTGAGAATTGGCAATGACAGAGGTGAGCTTTGACATGCCCCATTTTAGGCTGTTGTTGACCTAGTAATCGACAGGTGCTATAAAGATGCCTGTCCGGCCTACTTCTGTAGTTGACCTGGCAATCAAAAGGCGCTATGCAGATGCCTGTCCAGCCTACTTCTATTGTTCACTGACAATCAACAGGTGCAACACAGATGCATTTACGGTCAAATCAGTTGGGACAAACTCCACATGAATGTTACATTGGCACTACCAAAACATCAGAAAAGTGCCAAATTAAAATTTAAATAGATCTAGTAGCAAGAAGTGCCACTCTTTTTGTTACAACTGACTCTCGGACATTCTTTAAGTAAGCTACCAACACGCAATCCACATATTTACCATGCCAATCACACTAACATTACATAGTGGTACACCGAATCTCTGCAATCACAAGTGGTTCAAGCGTCCAGCTGAATTCTATATAATTTATGGCATTTTGTTCATATTTTTACAGAATAATAAAACAGTCGAATGTGACAGCTATAAGCCGCTGTTATAATGGGCATATTTGTATTTTAATTGCATTTTTAAATCATATAAATGATGGTAAACTGGTTACTGATTTTCTAGCCAACCCTAGTGACAAATTAAATGTCTATCCTGCACATAGAAGTGCGCCTAAAAGAATATATTAATACCCACATTCATTAAGGATATTCAGGACCACTTCTTGAGGGTTATTTCTTAAAAATGGCACATACTTTACTTACAGTACTTCCCTCTTTAAATATTACTGAACCTTACTGCAACTGTTCTGCTTTTAAAGAATTTAAAATCCACAAGTACATGTATTTTAATCATTCAAACAAATAAGTGTTAACATGCTTCTCAGCAATAACAATAACACAGAAGCAGAGAAGTGGACAATACAAATAAGAGTGGAGTGTCTAGTTGTATCTAATTATTCAATTCCTCAAACAACCCTCTGTGTAGAACTGGTTATGATAATGGTGAATATTAATTTTCCAGAGAGATATCACCTATTCTAATACAAGTTATCTCCCTTTGACTGTATTTCCTTCCATTAGAGCAGAGAGTAATTCGGAATTAAGCTTTTGCTTGGGAAAAGAAATGGAAGTACATTTGTACATTTTATTATCAAAAAAGCGCTATTTGTTCTCCGATATTGTTATTATTTAACTTGATTGAGATGCCACAGTCATTTTATATAGATACAGTATGTGAAAAGGAGTCTGTATGTAAACATAATTTTTGCTGCTTTTTTTCACACAACCACTCTGGTGATTCCAGTCCGAACTTGCCCCGTTTGATAGCTTACAGTCCTACATAAACGTTTGGTTTAGACTAGATGAAAAATGAAGTCTGTATTCTGTACAAGGTCTTTTTGTCATTATTTCATACAAATAAGGGCCAATAACTCTTGTGTTTCAATCTGTTCAATATTCGTCCTCGACCGAGCTTAAGGTCATACGCAAACAGCAAATTTGGTCAAAATTATACAAAAATGTCTCTGCACTCCACATTGTCCTTTTTTTCCTCACAAACAAGGGGCAATAACTCTGCTGTTTGTACTCTAAAGTAATATTATCAGGCATATTTTAACTAACATTGTCACAAACTCAAGTTTATTCAAATGCCTTACTTAATAGTTACTCAAAGGGTACCAGCAAATTTAAAACAAACTGTTGTAATTGCATGTTGTAGTATTGCAAAAAAAACTTATTTTACATGTGTATACAATATATTTGGTTAATGTTGTTGTGTTTATAATATGAATAATATTTCACCAATATTAAACAATAAATATCTATGTTGTAATTTATTTTGTAATTTATTTTGTTCATATGATAATCCATGAAGAAAACTTCCTTTAAATATAGTGACATGTCATTGCTGTCAAAGCAACATTTTCACAAACTATCAAGTTTTAATATAACTAAAAGATGATACTTTAAAGTGTGTATCAAACGTTTGTCAACATGGGCACAATAATGCAGATCATTAAATTAAAAGTGTTCAATCCAAGAACAGAAGCACTGTAATCTTGATGATTGTTGTTGAAATTCTTCTTGTGCAATATAGTTTCCCGGACCTGTGTGTTCCTGTGGAAACTTGAACTAATGAACTGTTTTGTTTTTCTCAAAAGTCCATTGATGATTTGTCCAGAATTAGTTATAAAAAATGTTGCCGTTGATGTGACATCAGGGAACCTGAGCAAGAGAGCTGCAAATACGAAAGTAATAAGTCTATATTGTATATGTACAAGTAAATGAAACATCAACTACATACACTGAGGACATTGCTCCATTTATTAGAATTTAGATGTCAATTTATGTATCATTTGGTAAAATTGCAATGATTTTAGTAATGAACATTTTTAAACAAAATATTTTTGCATAGAAAACCACCCTCAAAATGTGTAATTAGATCAGTGGTGAAATACAGATAATGAAAATAATATTTATAATTAGGTTTCAAACATTGCCGATTACAGTGTACTAAGAACATAAGAAGTAGCTCAATAAAAATTGACAATAAATATTTTTTATACTGATAAATAAATATGCTTTTGCCCGTTAACTAGGTCGCACCTATATTCATATTATTGATGTTCATATATTTAATAAATAAATGAATTCTAAGTACAACCACCATTGTCAAACAAACCTGTATGCAATGTGGTGCAAATTAAGCCAGTCTTCTCATTACTTCAACTCATAACATATATGTGTCTTGCATTTATACGGGCAAAAGCCCGCCGCGAATCGGCGGGCGTTGACCGCTTATTCATATCAGTTTTTGGATATACCTATGTAACCCCAAAATTTTCGGCCTTTTCCAGTTTTCGCGAAAACCGGTTGCGCCGTAAAATTACAGTAAAATAAGTCTCCGTTCCATACTTGTGTGTGTGTATATACCTAAGAAAGGAAATAAGATAACATATTTTGACCTGATATGTTGCGAATTATTCTCAATATTTCTACAAAATAGGTTTTCCGCGCTATTTCCTTTTCTCTGTTACCCGGCCTTAACATAACACTGAAAGGTCGTGACGGGAACCAAGTGTGCGTTACAACTGTGACGTCAACAAGGTAGTACACCTGGAATCCCACGTTGTTTTTTCTAAAATCGGCTGATGTCGGTAACTGTCGGTAAATTTCGCCACACAGTTCATACGATGCCTGTTTTATTCCAAATTTTAATTCTGATTATTGTCTAACACATGTTATTTTTTTATATAAGCACATTTTTCTTCTTTTTTAATTATTTTATACATGTTCATACGATTTGGCAAAATACAAACATATGAGACATCGAAATCGAAAGTAACCGAAAGTCACCTATTTTTGTATCAAAGGAAAAATAAGAAGAAATGTCTAACTGAAAAAAATTCAGAACCAAATAAAACAAATAACCATCACCAGATCGTACATATGATCAACCAGCTTGAATTTTGATAGGGAAATGAAACAGTTCTAAGTAAGACCAGAAGAAATTGACAGAATTGGGTACATGTCCCTTAGTGTTGAGGCCTCAAGACACAAAGGTTTTGTCAGTTTTGTTTACTACTGTGTAATAGTTGACTCCTTATGCTAAATATGTGTCCTACTTTGTTTATGAATATGTGCGCATGTTTTTCTAAAGGATTTGTATTAAAATAATAAAAAGTAATGAACCAGTTTTGACATAAATTTGCTTTACCAAATGACCATACACTGAAAAATATGCCTTAGGTTGGGTTGCACATATATTGGACAGTTGTGTGTGCATATTGTTAAATATATTGTGGAATACAATCAGTTATTTGAATATTACAAAGAATTGTTACAGCTAAAGGAAGATAATTGCTACAAATCATCCAGAATGCTTAAATGGAGGTCTAACCTGGTGATAAGCACCTTACACATGATTCTCTGACTGTGCCAATTGGTGAAAATGCATCCTAAATTACCAGCATATACAGCATAAATTCCAAACATACTTCAGTTAATACACAAATTAAATGAAAATAAATGGAAAAGATGTAAAATATACACCTTATTTTTCATGCATAGTGTGTTTCGTCAGAGTTGAAAACAGTGAAGGGTGTTGGTGACATTGTGTATACCCACAGGGAACCTAAGTTTGAAAACAAAATCTATAATGCATTCAAATAATTGCTTTTAATTATTAAATATTTTGTTGAAATTGTGTAAATGGTGTATTTAACTTAAATTGCATACGTTTGATAATTATTGTTTAGATTTTGCCTAAATAAAGCTGTCTAATTTTTAACTGGATTGTTAGTTTTTAGTTTTTCAAAAGGTTCACGATCAATGTGTTTCTTTCTTTTTATTTCAGTCAAATAAATGTTATAAATGAAAAATAAATAAAAAGATTTAAGTGAAAAAAAAACATACAAGTCCAGGAAAACCAAGTTCTTTTTGATAACCGATTATTTTCTCTGTTCTGCCAGCTTCAAGTTTATGCTGAGCTGCCATAGAAAACTTATAAATATTCGTAATTTTATTTTCTTTTGTGCCGTATATTGTCTTACTTTATAATCTTCTATCATTGCTTGTATAAGACACCAAAGTGTGTATGTAGGCGCTATTTGCAACTACAATTGAATTTAGATTTTGTTCATCCATAGGGGTACATGAATTTTGAAGAAGATTGCATTGATTTTATTAAATGAACATTTTCAAACAAAATATTTTTGCATAGGAAACCACCCTCAAAGTTTGTAATTAGATCAGTGGTGTAATACAGATAATGAAAATAATATTTATAATTAGGTTTCAAACATTGCTGATTACAGTGTACTAAGAACATATGAAGTAGCTCAATAAAAATTGACACCAGATATGTTTCTATACTGTTAAATAAATTTGCTTTTGCCCGTTAACTACGTAGCACCTATATTTATATTAAGTACACCAGCATACAGTAGGGAACGTGTCGACACGCTCACTATGATCATTAAATACGTTCACGAGTCTTTTTGGTGGCACACTGTTTGTGTTTAGACAATATATTTCACTGCTTAGTGTGTATAAACTCAAAGAGTAAACGCTCATGGGCGCCGCCATTTTGATAATCACGAAGCCACAACGCAAATTTTCATTTATGCTTAACAAATGAAATATACGTTAATTCTGTCACATAGTCACAGTTGCTAACCAAAAAGTAAATGTTTCGTTTTAGTTTATGGTTTATTTACAAAATACACGATGTTTATTTATGTCACTTATTGAGATTATCGTCGTCCGACGTTGTTCCGAAATATACTGAAGGGCACTGATACGTTTACGAAATGAATCGATATTAGTGTGCGAATACCTTAGATTCTAATTGCTAAACTTTTCACATCAGTTTATGCCGTTTAGCACGAAACCATTGATATACAAACTATTTAAACTACTAACTTAAAGTAAATTGTGCAAACTGCAAACGAGTTTCCTTTAATTGTACATCGTAATGCCCCTTGACAGTTTATAATTATTGCAAGTATATCAATGACACACGGTTTATCATCATCATCATCGTCATAATCATCATCATAATTATCATCATTAGTGTCATCATCATCATCTTCAGAACCAATCGCCTTAGTTTACTTATACTACTTAAGCTTTTCAATAAATATTCCAATACTGGTTGGCGAGTAGTATCCGTGAACTAGCAGTATCCGTGAATTGTATATTAAAAGGTATAAAATATATCCATCATTGACTTTAGAGTTTACACACATCACCTAGCAACCGTTCCAAACGCAGAATAAGTTGAAGTTTCCAGACCTTCATATTTTTGAAGATATTTACATTTTGTATTCACTCGCACGTCTTTGCGCATGCGCATTAATGTATAATTGGACCCCTATTTTTATCTTGTACTTCACCATTTTCGGTTTACCAAGGGTGATCGCTAGGTTATTCACATGAAGCAGCACTTTTAATATTTAATTAAACACCACCATCCATTTATTCAACGCATTCTTCGTAAAATGGATTTTCTTTATAAACTCAAGAATTGCATGTTTACTCAAAGAAAATTATAACAAAGAATTGCAATTTTAAAATGTTTACAAAATTATACGGCTAGTTTTTTGAAGATTTTGACAAAATTTCAATGCAGGCGAAGCGTCTACTTCATAATAACATGGTAATCTCCCGTTTACAATCAGCAAATATTTAAGGGGCGCCAAAGGGGTAATCAAAAGCCCATTTTCCAGCATCCACTTATGCGCCTATCAATATTTTCCCCCAGGGGAGGGGAGCGGCGGGCTGACCCAGGGGAATTTGACAAAATGTTTTTGTTTGGATCTAATTCCCTACCCTAGAGTCAATAATATTTGTGTAAATCCCCTCAGTGGGAGATGCTATATGTCTATCAAAGTGCCCGGGGGCCTGTATTAGCGGGATCTTAAATGCAACCAAAGTCTATTATCCCGGAACCCGGAATCATTCGGTGTGTCAATTTCCCGCCTGTCGGGAATCGCTTAAAGTCCCGTATATGCCCGCCGCTCCCCCCTGGGGTAAACATTAATAGGTGCATTATGTTTGTAGTCGCATTATCACCGTTAATCTAGCATAGAATTTAATCATATAACATCATTATGATGGAGGTAATATAATGTAGAATAGTATAGTGATTAAAATCTTGAGGTTTGTAGCACACAAATCGCATTTTCAATTGAAAGGAAAAATCACGGATACTCCTAGTTTTATTGCTTCAAATAATGCTTTTTGATTACCCCATTGGAGCCCAGTATATGGAAAAACCCATATGACAAGATATTTACATCCGTGTATACAGAAGGAGCTAAACTTTGTACTGCAACACGCTTTTCTTTAAAAGTATTACTTACGCGAATCGCGGCGATTGAAAATAAAGAAAAAACTACTAACAAATCACGGATTTTACTCGCCAACCAGTATCGATACTATCGATCTATTTTGAATCCCGGACATTGGTTCCTACGGACAATGGTTCCTATGCTAATTTTGGCACAGGCGGACATTGGTTCCTATGTTATTTTGACAACCCGGACAATGGTTCCTACGTTATTTTGACAGCCCGGACATTGGTTCCTACATTTTATTGACGGTTCCACGCCTCGCACGCCTGATGGCACGCTTCAGAGTCTCTGTTTTGCCTAATGCTGCTCGCACCTGTAATTTATAAAATGTGTTTTATTAATGTACAATATGTGTGTTAATGTAAAACGGACAAGAATACACTGTGTACACTGTAATGTGTACAATAAATTCTATATATTATGTATTAATTGTACTGAATACAAGTCAACTCAAAGTTTGAGTGGTAATAGTTTTAACGTTAAATAAATGTACGATGTACTAAGTATATGATTTAAATTAATCATGAAATACGCGGTTATTATTACTGTGCCCAACAGGAATTATTGTTTGAAAAAGGAACTGATATTGGAATAATTAATTATATACTTAATAATATCTATGCCATCATTACCTGTACTGGAAAGTGGACCAGCTTGTCTACTAGTATCTGTCCCGGCTGACCCCTGTTCGCGTGTGCGGCATTCATGATTTCAGATCGGAGCTTATTCGCCTCAATCATGAAGGGATCTGCGTCATGTGAATGAGGATTGGAACTGTTCACTTGTGTGACCTGAAATCAAAAGATACAATTAACTAAATTGATAAAAGAATATGTTATTTATATTAAAATAAAATTTAAATTAAAACATTTGTTTCTGGCAAATTATGTAACCGAAAATAAACTTGTTTAACCAATAATTGTTATTTCAACAGTGGTAGTATCAATCGATAAATTTGACACCTATCATGTGCGAACCGTGCATCACGCTTACAGAATGGCGTCACATAAAAGGCAATTAAGGCAAGGCGACAATACAGGTAAGTCACTGTTATCACATTTAACCAAAATGAATATGACACTATGGGCAATTTCTCACTCGGTATTTTTGCAGGATTCGGAGCGACTTCTACTGCATTGCCATCGTATTGTAGACTTAGAGGTGTGTTTCTTGGCGTAGGAGTGACCCTCGAAGCATAGCACAGACTGACCGCGTTTGTTCGTTAGAAGTTCCATATTGGAAGTGAATTTGAAGATGAGTGGGCTTATTTACCCTCGGGACTTCGGTTAAAAACCATTGCCCGAGCACACTGCTTAACATATAAAACTTTGCTTGATAAAATACTAAAACAACCCTTCTTCAAAGGGTGTTACAATAAAATCTTTGCAGTGTGGGTGCGGTGCTTTAATAAAAATCTAATCGCAAAAATCTATTTTACTGTTAAAAGTCTTTGACAATATAGTGATTACTCCAAGAAGCACTGTAATTGAATAATTCTTGGAAAATATTCATAGAAGCGTTAATATATACAATGGAAGTATAATATAGCAGTAAAATGCACTAGTTGACCTTTGCGAAGAATGCAGAGCGTGGGAAAGTGAATTTGCATATAAAATAGGACGCTCAAAAACGGATAGTAATTGAACCAATGGAATTAGCTGTTTAGAAGGGGGTGTGACCAATCGGTGTCGAGCGCTAAATTTAGATTTGCAAAGGAAAGTATTTTTTAATCAAAGCTCTGCTAGGTTAAAATATGCAGAGTTAAAAAGTGATATAATTGTATAAATTTTAGGAATTATGTCTGAAATGGAAGTGACATAATAATATTTGGAGTATTATGTCTCTATAAAAGTGACATAATTATTTAAATTTGAGGAATGTAAAAATAATTAGTATTTTAATTTTATTTATTTATTGTTTCCTTTGCAGTTGATACCTAGATAGAGAGAAAGAGAGAGGATAGCCCAACCTGATGAGATTTAATGATGGGAAACATATAGTTTTATATGAGCCATCATATTTCTAGACCCATTTTCCAGCATATGCTGTAATGGGGTTGTTGGAGTCTTTGTAACTTAGAGATCTGGAACAAATATATGGTTTAATAACCATATAAACATAAGAAAATTGGAGGAAGATACAGGCACAATAGTACCGGTTGTGTATTTAGGGTAAATTAATGAATACTTTAATATTTAACCAGATCTCTAAGTGGTTCAACATAGCTTTTAAAGAATGGATGTGATATTGTCAAGTCAATATTACATTTAAATGCTATCAATATATGGAAAGGCGGAATTTTGCCAATAAAATAATTTAAAAGGGGGTCATAATAATAAATATACCCTGAATGTAATGGGTATTTCAGCTTAATACAGTGAATGGGTGGTATTTAGGATTATTTTATCTTTTCATGTTAAATGTTGAGTAAAAATACTCTTGAAATTGAATAAAAAGAGTGAAGGTTCATCCACTGATGGAATGTGGATGCTGTTTATTTAAGAGAAGGGCTTGCATAGGCAAGTTAGTTATGCATTTAATTAGTTATAGATAATAGACAATTATGAGATAGGTGGTTAGCTTATGTTGAACACTTGCAGACAGGGAATATAGCAAGGTGCTCCAACTTGAGACCCTGTCTGTTTAAATCTAAGGAGGGTTGGGCTATTTTAAAATGATAATTTCCCCCCCAGGGTGGCGTTAAAACAATAGTTAAAAACTGCATATATATAAATTTACATAAATTGCAGCAAGATAGGCTGCTGGTGACAAAACGGTTACCTAGATAGGGCCACTTAAAACAATATGTTAAGAAAATAACACTATATACAGTTAAGAATTAACACAACTGGAACATTATTTTTAATATGTACAGTTCTACATGTATTGTTCTTTTTATATACAGGAATTTAAGGAACTAGAACATTATTTATAGCATGTACAATTCTACATATATTGTACATGAAGAATAAAAGAAACGAGAAGCCGCCCAGGGGGGAATAAGATGAAATATAAGAAGTGTAGGGTGGTCCGCCAGCAGGGGTTGGTTTCTGTGAATTTGGGTGGGTAAGGGAAGTATAATTGGACTGGTATGGATGTTTGAATTTGGTGTAGTCCTTTGGACCAGAGGGAGTGCACGGCAAGATTAAATAACTTAAAAATGGAGCAAAAGGTTGCAAAAGGATTAAAATCTTAAGAGATTGAATACTATGGGAGTGAAATTGTACCAGTTTGGTAAAATTGTTAGTAAATAAAACAGGATTATTATAATCCCTGATAAAAAACTTGCACAAGGCCATATCCAGATGTTAAAATGGATATAGTATATAAAATACAGCATTAAGCACTGTACTTATCACAGTATTGATGATTTCTAAAATTCCAATACCTATCTATGGTAATTGGCCTTGATATGACCGACTGCAAATAAATGCAAGGAAACAGGATCCTTGCACCGTGCACTCCAATCCGGCGTGGTTCTTAGAGGATGTTTGAAATTGAAGGTGTCCGAGGGGTGAGGAGGGGGTGCAATGCAGTCAAATATACCCAGAAAAATGGAAGGCCCCGTCCTTTCTAGATATTAAAAACTGCAATAAAAAGGTTTTTATTAAGACACTGAAGAATGTAAGGGTGGACTAACGTCATACTCTCATAATAAATGGTTTTAAAATAAGGAATACCAGGTCAATACCATTGACCTGATTTAGAAAGGGCAGGGAATTTCATAGTTCATAAAAGGTCATATAGTAAAAAAAACAGTTATAATAACTGTCAAGTAGTTGGTTGGGTTTTGACTGCTCCTACCCACCCCTATAGACCTAAATTTTGTCAGTGATCTGACAGTCTGTGAGGAAGGTTGACAGGGCAGAGAAGACCGGACCCCTGGCCGCTCCCTTGGGGTCTAGCACGTTGTTAAGGTTTAAAACTAGTCCATGGGAGTGCAATGCGGCCCTGAGCCGGTCTCTCTGCCCCGTGTAGGTGTTGCACTGTAGCAGCAGGTGGGAGTGTGAAGGAGTGTGCCATTACTATATATACATATTGTTTTCACAGTTTGCTAAATTAGCCGTTAAGGAATGGACAAACTGTCAGTTAGTTATTTAATTTGTAAATTAGTTAATTAAAATTACATCGGCTTACTGTTAACAAGTTAGGTAAATTGAATTGTCGGCTAATTATGACGTGATAACCTTTGATCGGCGTATACTATGTTGTTAAGTTTGGCATCTAATTGTAGGAACCAATGTCCGGGGTGTCAATATAATGTAGGAACCAATGTCCGGGCTGTCAATAAAATGTAGGAACCAATGTCCGGTTTGACAAAATAACGTGGGAACCATTGTCCGGGTTGTCAAAAAAACGTAGGAACCAATGTCCGCCTGTGTCAAAATAAGCGTAGGAACCATTGTCCGTAGGAACCAATGTCCGGATACCATCTATTTTACTTCCGCTTTAGTATAACAGGGTGTTAGCTTACACACACAGGTACTTGACACAATTTTTTTTTCCTTATATCTATAATAAAAGAAAAGGTATCCAACGATGATGTAACAGGTGTATTAAACGAGCATGTTAAACTGCTTAAAGAACGACCAAATCACTAATATATCGTTGTGGTCGCCGACAAGAAACATCCATCTACGGGTTAACACTTTTTATTTGATGAAAATCCGTCAAATATATCCAAAATAGCTAAAAGTTTCACCAAAACGACCCCGAAATCGAAGTGTGTAAATCTCGACGTCCAATGACTTTCATAACAGAATGTGACTCTTGGTCGATTTTTCACAGTTTAACACTAGCTAATAGCTTCTTTTATTATAGATATAAGGGTAAAAAATTGTGTCAAGTACCTGTGCTTACACAGGTAGAGAAACAATCTAAACTCAAAATGGCGTCCTCGTGCACGCGAAGAGATTACATGAAATTAACAATAATTTTTAATCATAATAAGAAAAAAATACAGTTTGTAAAAGTAGACAATCACTTAGTCAAGGATATTGTACGATCAGCAACAGGGCCTGATGTAAAAGTCAACGGGATTTGGAGCTCCAGTGATGGTAAAGACCTGAAGAATGATGATGGATGGACCGTGATACCCCCTGACATGACATGCCGTCAGGTTTTCGATTTGGGAGATAAGTTTTTGAAAGCTGACGTGGATAACAGGCCTGGTAAGTTTATTTTGTCTTTCTTGCCCAGATGTTAGGTGTAATTTCACTCCGTCATATTATTAACTTTGGGAAACCACCTATTTATTAGCTAGTAAAATATCTACTAAGCGCAACATATAATTATATTACTGGACTATTTGTTAAACTCTAGCTTAAGTTTAAATACTAGTAGAAGTCATGCGAATTAATAAAAAACAAAAACCAGTGGATCAGGACGGTCCTTTACCCATTAAAAAATTGCAGATTCTGATGTTATGACCACTGTTAAGCATTTGACCTAAATTAAGAATAGTTCTGACGATATTAGGGATATCAACGAATATCCGGATAACCGGTTATCCGGTTACAATGTTAATATACGGTTACCAAGTTAGTAACCGAATATTCGTATACAAATTGAAAATCCGATTTTTCTCGTTTTTAGGCATACAAACGCCCTTCTTGTATATTATTAACACAACACAACTATAGGCCTCTACAGGAGGTCTCCACCTTGTACTGCGGACATGTCATAAACAAACCCCTCGGTCAGAATACGAGTATCATCCAAAAACAGGTGGTGCTTTCACACCACACTGACTTTGACAGGACTATTAAACAAGATGTCACAATCGATTATGCCAATTAGGTGCGTCCCTCGTGATAAGAGATGGTTCTCTACCAGTTAACAATGCCAATTAAAATAAAATATATAGTAACTTTGATCCATCCTTGTTTTTGTGTTTATGTGCATTTGATTAGCACTTTGCTTATTTTACTCTAACATCGTAATTTACGGGTTTACCATACACCAGTCAGCTTTAACACCTAGTTACCTTTACGCAAATCAAATGTTTAATTAGGGTACTTTAATTGAAGGACATAACAACATTGCACGATACACAAAACAAACTAAACGCGCAATTTACGAACATATTTCGACGTAGTTTGTTATATGCACTTTTTTTCAATAATGAAATAGTATTGTGTTTTCAAAATAGAACTATCATTCTAGATGTCAACTTAATTTTGCAACTTTAACATGTGCCAGATTCCGACCGCGAATGCCGATCTATATGGTTATCCGGATAGTATCCGGATGTTATATACCAATAACCGGATACCAATTTTTGTAGCCGTTGACCACCCTAGACGAAATGTTCAACTCATCTAGTGAAAAATGAAGAACTGAAGTGTAACCAAGTTTGATGCTTTCTGACTTTTGGATAATGTGCTATTCACAAAGACCTTGTCATGGCATGTAATTTAATTTTGACCCAGTTAAAAGATGGCGATGAATACGGATTGTACCAAATTATCAAGTTTGCATATTACCAGTATATCACATTGTGACCTAGTTATATATTTTTCAAAATGGAACATGTTTTCCCGATAGCGAAAGCGATAGCACAAGATGTTAAATAACCCACACGACAAAAATTCATTCAGTGCGTGATAAACATCCAGCGTATAGATTTCCAAATTTTTGTCGCACATCCAGTGGAGGGTGTTATTGCAATCTGACTGAAATCGTATCATTGAATACGCTACGCATGAGGATTATCATATCCTAAAGTACGCTACGCATTAGGATCATCATATCCTAATTAACGCTACCAGGACGACCAATAGGTCATATTCTAGTGATTGTTTAATCGGCCATTCAGAGCCTTGGTTTTATTGATTTGAAAGTGATTTAAAAAGTTCACCATTTAGTTGGGATTCCAACGTGCAATTATGACACACTCATGTTTTCTCATTTTAGACACAAAAACAAGACTGCGTGGTATGAAATAACTATAGTAGAACCTGTCTGAATCGAACGGCGTCGGGACCGGGCTGTTCGTTCGGTTTTCAGAGGTGTTCGGTTTACCAAGGTTTTTTATTAAATGTTATTTTGCTTTAAAACGTACTTTCTATTTTATATGTTAATTCAAGTATATAATAAGACAGCAACATGTTAATGTTTACACTCATATATTATTGTTTATTATTTTTATTATTTGCAAGTAAAAATGTGTATTTGTACATAAAGCAACACTCAAATGATCAATCAAACAAGTTCATTTATTCAACGTACAACTTATTTACATTTGTTTAAAGAAATTACCAATTGTTGACTTGCTTTTATTAGTTTAAACTGTTTGGCGCGATTGTATCGCCAGCCTTAGGCTTATATAGATCAGTGATCGAAATATTGCCAATTTAATATGTGTATATATTAATTACACTGTTGTGAAACATTTAAAATTTTACACTGTACGTAAATTTCAACATAAAACACGACCGACTAATCTGTTTTTGACAAGTTAAATATTGTCGCATGAACCAACTAGCTGATTCCTAATTGCACCACTGGCCCGTTATCACCATGGTGATTATGCCCTTTGTGTGTGTCACCAATTATCGGGTTCACGCTTCCGCGGTATCGCGATGTGACACCTGATAGGATACACCGTTCGGTCTATTCAAGTTTTTTAAGGTTGAATGAGATCTAATTTGTGATAAAATCGTTCGGTATTCGGTTTGGACAGGGTTCGGTTTATTAAGGTTTTTTGAAATATAAAATGAGAAGGAAACAAATCGGGACCGACACAGCCGTTCGGTTTAGACAGGGGTTCGGTTTTCTCAGGGTTTGGTTTGGACAGGTTTCACTGTATTAACGCAACATTAATGTATTAAACATTAAACATAAAAAATAATAACCCTGGGCGTAAACTACATCACGAAACAAACGAATTAACGCTTTTGAAAATGAGTAACATAGTTGGCTGAGATATAAATGGCTTTTGGAAAAATTTAGGATTTCGAGAAGAATTTATTCAGCGGGTCAGATTTCCAGGACGAAGATCCTGCTTATTAAAGAATCAGATTAGCGTATTTTGTAAACAAAACAGTGACAACACAAAAACGATTCGGAATTCATTAAGTCGATTATATTACGATGTTCACGATAGGTTCTTCGTAAATTTTATTTTATTCGCTCCATCATATTTGTTGTAATGCAGTGTAAACGTGTGCTGCCTTAAATGTTTTAACAAAATCAAAAAAATCAAAAGTTTATTGGCAATCCGACAAACTGCCTTTGGCCAAATACATATACACAAATGCAAAAAAATATGGCCGAGACAGGGAATCATACACTATAACGTATTTAAAGATGAATACATATGAGATTCAAGAAACATTTGCATATAAACAAACAGTAACAGTACATATTACAATATAGTACGTTTTTGTTAGTAAACAAGCAATTATGAAGCAGCTAAACGATTATATTCTCACATCTAAGTTTGAAAGCTTCTACCAAAAATTTTGACATGTTTTTGAGTTTTATAACATTTGTGCTAGACATCATTGAAATGAATTTATTTATGTTAGGCCAGGATGGCCTGATATTATATTTTGTACGCAATTCGTTATATAATGGACAACACAGTAAAAAGTGATATTCTGATTCACATACATTTTGGTTACAAAGTTTACACTTGCGTTCTTGACGGGTTAATCTATTATATCTGCCAACTTCTATTTCAAGACAATGAGAACTTAATCGAAATTTGCTCATATGAATTCTGGCCTTTTCAATGGGAATGCAATCAATGTATTTGTCATATTCGAAGCTTTTTTTAAATTTTAAGTAGAATTCCATTTTGGGCTGTGATGCTAATTTATCATTCCACTCTTGTACAAATTGATCTTTTAGTCTTTGAGTTACCATGTATGCAATGTCACATGTGATATCTGGTGTATTAAGCATAAAGCCAAAGCCTAAGTTGTCTAAAGTTGATTTCAAAGATTTGCACCATAGTTTGTTGTTCGTACAATTGAAATTAGTTAATATATTGATCTGATCCATGAACACTTTGTATAATAATGAGTTATTGTTATTTACAATTTTCATCCAATAACGTAATGCCCTAAGTTTGCATATAACGGCTAAAGGGAATCTACCCAATTCACCGAGTACAGCATAGTTAGAAGTAGCTTGTTTTACACAAAGAATATTTTTGCAGAATTTGAAATGTAATTTATCAATATCAGGGTTGTCATAAATGCCCCATACTTCAGAACCATATAGTATAATTGGTGTTACTAAAGAATCAAATAGAGCTAGTTTGGTTTTGATATCTAATTTGACACGGCTAAAAATAGATACAAGATGATGATATGCTCTTAGTGCTTGTTCATTTAATATTTTTACAGTGTTGGACATATTTCCAGTGTAGTGAAATTTTACACCCAAATACACAAAACTATCAACAATTACAATACGTTCATTATTTACTGACCATGAATACTTGCACCTGCTTTTTCGTTTTTCAAATATGCATATTTTCGTTTTATTAACGTTTATTTTAAGACCCCATTTAGAAGAGTAAAGGAATATTTCGTTAAGTTGGTTCTGAAGACTTACTGGGTTAGTAGTATATAAAACAATATCATCCGCAAATAATAGCATAAAAACAGAAAGCAAATGCAAATCATCATTTGTAAAATTTTGAACATTAATACAATCTTTAATATCATTTATAAACAATATAAAAAGTAGAGGTGACAGGGGTTCCCCTTGTTTAACACCAAGAGAGACATTAAAGAAGTCGGAATATGACGAATCCTGAGTGTTTTTTATACATGATTTAACATTTGCATATATACTTTTTATCATTGTTATCATTTTGCAACTAAGACCAGATTCAATCAATTTTATCCATAAAGCTTCGTGGATAACTGTATCAAATGCCTTTTCATAATCAATGAAAACACAATATAACTTGTGTTTCTGCAATAGTACATTTTGTATAATGCTGTGTAAGATAAAAATACAATCGGTTGTACTTCGTTTGTCTCTAAAACCGAATTGAAGTGGATTAAGTACATTTTCTTCCTCACACCAGTTGTTAATTCTGTTTCGTAAACATAATGAATATATTTTTGAAATTATGTTAACAAGAGTGATTCCTCTATAATTGGAAGGATCCTTCTTATCGCCTTTTTTAAATATTGGAATTATAGCACCTTTACACCAAGAATCTGGATAAATACCACGATCAAAAATGTAATTAAATATTATAGTTAAATATGGTACGATAAAATCTTTCGAATCAATAAAGAAATCGGCTACATTGTTGAACAAGTCACAGCTTTTATTACGCTTCATGTTAGAAATCGTGTTTCTTATTTCGTCTTCAGTAAAAGCACAATCAAGCGTTTCAACGGAAGGCGACGAATTAAAGTCATTAGTGTCATTAGCATTAAATGTACTGCTATGTGCAATGTTCGATGATTGTCTAAAATGGTTTAAAAATTGATCCATGTTGATATCATTACTGTTTGAAATATTTTTGTTTTTATATTTGTTTATATATCGCCAAAAATGTTTTGGATTGTTTTTGCTTAACTTTGCTAATGTATGTTTTTCTTTATTGTAATATTCGCGTTTTGCTTCCCTTTTAACGCAGCAATAGTTGTTTCTGGCATCTAAAAATCTAATCTTGTTTGCGGCACAGGGATAACGTTTAGAGATTCTCTTATATTCATAGAAATCTTTTTTGTTTTGTCTGCATGCCTCATTAAACCACAAGGATTTCTTCACATATTTATTTTTACGTTTGGTATTGCCTGTATGTACAGTTTTACCGTTAAGCTGAAAAGAGATATCAAAAATAGTAGTCGATAAAGCATCGATACAGCTATCCAGATTGTCACGCTCCGATAACAAATTATTTGTAATTTCATCAAAAATGTACCTTTTTTCTTCTAAAGTGTTATTTAACAAATCTATATTATTTTGTTTCCAATCTATCTTTTCAAGGATGTGGCCTTGTTTGTACGTTATACATTTATCACAAAGCAAAGTAAATTCAATCGGACAATGATCAGAAAATTCGTTCAAATCAAGTATCTTCATATTACTTATACACGTGTACATATTGTAATTTACTATCACATAGTCAACAGTGCTTGCACCTAAAGTATTTCTACAAAAATTATAACATGTGTAGAGTCCTGGTTCAAGACGCCCATTAGCAATAAACACACTATTTTCTTTACAAAGCGTAAGAAGTTTATTACCGAACGTATTCGTTTGCTGATCCGCCGATAATCGTTGCGGTATAATATCGACAGGAACATCGGGCACAGGCATATTAATGTAGCGGTCGAGATTTAAATTATCTATCACGTCCGACCTTTGACCTATTCGCGAGTTAAAATCTCCTGTTAAAATGACATCACCAAGTTGACTAAACATTTTTAAATCGATCGATATTTGATCAAAAAAATCAAAATCTTGTAGTATGGAATTTATGTTACTGTACACAGTGGACTCAGCTGGAGGTATATAGCAACAACAAATATACACATCATTTTCAAAACCGAAGAAAGATTTAAGTAGTTTACACCAAATTATCCCTTTTTCATTTATATCTAAAACTTCAATTTTACCCTGATAAACTGTTTTATAGTAAAATATTACACCTCCGCTATGTCTTTTCGCATTTCGGTTGGACTTCGGACGTGGGCATGAGAAACACTCGAAATTGTCGATATGGATATTTGTTGATTTTGCATTCCAAGTTTCTGAAAATATTAATATGTCATGTTTATTAATGAAGTTTAAAAAATCGCTGTCCTCAAGTTTGGAAACAAGACCCTGCACATTCCAGGATAAAACAGTAAGCAGCTTCCGATCGTCTCCCTAATTGCCAGACGATTAACAAACATGCCAACAGATTATAATTTTAGCTGGTTTATTTACAGCTTATCCAAGTGATAAATGATCATTTGTACAGAAGGAGACACAAACACGAAACCACAAGGGTGCAGGCCTATATGCTATAATTTTGCTATGTATCCTTCTCAAGGTCTATATGTTCCAGAACGAGATGCCAAATATGTTTAAGTTTCTCTTGCTACTATAATTCCAACTTACAGTAAGGCATTGAATGTTTCATAAATTTGTGTAAAAACTAAGACTAGATATGTTGATTTTCGTGCCCTTATATATATACATCTGAACCGAAATTTCAAATTTTTCCTTGTTATAAACTATTTTCGGACAGTGTTTCAGCTAGGTTAGCGAAAGAGCAATATTTTATTCATAGATTTAAACCACAATTAAATTTGATATAATGATTGTTGACGTTATGACGTCATAATTGAAATGACGTTATCTCTATGACATTTTGACGTTATGATATAATGTATTATGCCCTCATGAGCTTTGTCGAAACGCGTTGTCTATATTGATAATATATATTTATAATCCCATGTAACGTGTTTGTACTTTTCATTATATAAATGTCTCAATCTGGACTAATGACATTTCATTTACGTATATATATATATCTGTATATAACATTCATGAATTGAATAATATTTTTCTGTCAAAACGTTACCACAAATGGTGTCAAAATGGAATTACAATTTGCTTTGAACAATATCGCTCAGAGTCATAATAGTGCAGACAGTGTTTTGCATAGGAATCCTAATTTGTACCTTTACAGGCCATAAGATCTGTCCTCCGCTTCATTGCACCTCATTGCACTTCACTGCATCTCCGTCAATTGAGCTATATTTTCTACATTGAACACTATTATGTATTATTAATTATCTCGCCGAGTTTGCTGTGTTCATTAAATGTGGTTCTTACATTCTAAATCTAATGATGATGTTTAACTTTATAGAGAGCTTCATTCGTTCAATCATGTTTATCGACAGATCATATATACTCGTGGCACCTATAAAGCATAATCTGATCTGCCAGAAGTATTATATAATGAGAGTTAACTGTTTTTTTTTATAGCTGGGTCAAGTCATAGTACAAACACCAAGACTAAAGAAGCAGCCGAAAGTCACAAAGAGCACAAGGGTGCAGGTACATGTATATAGTTTTGTAATCTATCCTGTCACATGGTCTATGTGTGCCCAAGAACCAGATCGTCTGCTAGTATAACCACAGATTGCATGAAGATATTTAACGCAAGTCCTACCACATAAACCCCTACAGTTTTGTAACTTTTGGAGCTATTTACTTTCAACTTGATCATGCTCTGCTATGTCTAAACTAATGGAATTCACTGATTTGGTATGGATTGCCTACTTCTTTAATTCACAACTGCAGTTAGTGAATTAACCAGACAAGCGCCTATTTCGTTTGTAAATATGTCAGATAAATTGAGGATATACATATAATATAATTACACATCACTAGAAATTTAATTAAATCAAATAAATCCCCAAAGTAGTAGCAAGAAGACTTCAGAAATATAACAATATCAGAAGATTTGTTCCTAAGTAGGTATACTTGCTTATACTTTCATTTAATTTTCTATTTAGTTTTATTTGAAAATGAAATGGCTGGAAAGGAAAATCTCATAGGTTTATATCTAACCTGTGAACAGAAGAAGGTTCAGTGGGTACTTGCATGTGTGACAAATTTACCCGTCCATTTGTTCTAGATTACACACAGTCACTAATTGCGCCTAAGGGCAAATATTTCTCAAAGAAGGTAATGTGTGTACAGCCGCATGCGTTAGGTAATAAAGTCCGTGTTCAGTACGCAGAGTAATTAGGTAGTTAAGTTACCCGAATGTGCGGGAAGTATAAAAGCATGAGCGTTGGTAAATTCTAGCAGATCTGCTCCCGCTTTCGTCGAGTTAACATCCACAGTAATATAGAAGGTATTTAAATTTAGATTATTGATAAAACAATAGGGACTTTGGGTGCTCTGAGGCTGGCTATCCTCTTATTGCCATATACAGGCCATGTTAGCAGGATTCCTTCCCCTCAATAGCCCGGGTCGCTAGTAAATTGATAATATAAAAGCTCCATACCTTCGTACAAGAAACAAAGTCACTATACTCAGGGTACATGGTTCCATACCCAGGGGACGAGATTAATATAAGTATAGACTCCATACATTCCTGTGTACCAGACACGGAGAATTGTATAGTGTTGAATAACTCTAGGTCAATATAGTGTTCCAGACCACCCTCAAGTTATCATAGCAGACTCAAAGTCGTGCTTGGGGTCATTGTTTAATAATAATAGTTAATTATATTTAATTTACTGTTCGATACCAATCATTTGTCTTCAATAAGCTAATCATAAAGCAAAGTAGCTTGAGAAAAATTATACGTACATATTGGTTTTATTGTTATTGTTAAATTGTGTGTGCTTCATACTTGCTTACCGAAGCTCGACGGGTAAAACGTTACACATATGCATCGATTCCGTCGCTTCGTCGACCAATTCTTTTGAAAAAAAAATGACATTCATAAGCTTTCGGAATAGAATACTATTCAGTTGAATATATATAATTATGGGCTAAGTGTGAGGTTTGGCGCCCATAAAACCGGTTTAAACCCCCTTTTTGTTTTGCCTTTTTTGACCTTTCGTAGACAATGACCTCAGTTTTATTCATATGTGTTTCTGTGATGTGATGTGTTGTTTTTGACAATTGGTCACTTGCCATGCATAGGATTTCAGGCTGCTAATAAGAGTTCTCTCCTGCTGTTGCAGCTGGAGATTTACTTTGATCATAGTGTTAAAGAGTCTATTGAATCCCAGCAAATGTTTAGAATCCACTCGAAGGCTAATAGTAACGCAATTTAACTACCGATAATCTTGCATTGCATGATAACGTTTGTAGGTTTCCAGGTGCCAACTTTGAGTACTCGTGATAATATTATATTTTTTTAATTTGAAATGCAATGCTATAAGGTTAATTTTTATTTACATGTTCATGCATTGTGAATGATTCGGAACCGAGTGTGCAGTTCGGGCCCCCAATTTCTGTCCAAGGCATCACAATCTGATATCCTATTTACATATCGAGCGTTTAGTGTGAAACTACTGTATCTCGGCCACACGTATAATGTAATGTGCGTTAACTGTTTTATTTATAGCTGGGCCAAGTCAAAATCATATATACTCGTGGCACCTATAAAGCATAATCTGATCTGCCAGAAGTATTATGTAATGAGAGTTAACTGTTTTATTTATAGCTGGGTCAAGTCAGAGTACAAACACCAAGACTAAAGAAGGAGCCGAAAGCCACAAAAAGCACAAGGGTGCAGGTACATGTATAAAGTTTTGTAATCTATCCTGTCATATGGTCTATGTGTGCCCAAGAACCAGATCGTCTGCCGGTATAACCACACCTTGCATGATATTTAACGCACGTTCTACAGTATAAACCCCTACAGTTTTGAAACTTATGTAACTTTTGGAGGTATCGAATTTCAGCTTGATCATGCTCAAGCTGATACAGTACGTGCCACGCGAAACGCACAATGCGACGAGCCGATTTGATCGCGAAGCGCAGATCGCTCGTTCGCGATGTCACGAAATTTCGCTAATTCTCGCGATGAAAATTCGCGCTTGTTCGCGAACTTTCTTGTCGAATAATTTTGTCCCGCCACGAATCGTGACGAGAAAATAATTAGTAAAATGCACACCTGTACGCAATATTTTCACTTAGCGGTAAATAAATAATTCGTGTTAGAAAACTTTGCGGAATTGATATTAGTATGTATTCCTTTGAATTATATTAGCTACAAAATCATTTAATTTAAGATGTTACATTTGTTGCAGAAGATTGAAAATATAGAAGAAATACACTTTTTTATTGTATACATGAAAAAACAGCATTCAAAATAAACGTAATATTGTTCATGTGAAATTTCGAAATGAGTATGTGATAGGGTGTCTTTGTTGTTTTTCAAGTTGTTCCGTTTATTATTTTCACGGCATGCTATTTATTAGATTGTTCGTTATAGGTTTCTGGGTAAAATTTAGTGTCCATTATTTAATATATGCTTCGTTTATTTATATGTTGTTTCTGTTTGAAACCCTTATTGTTGTATTACTTCAAATACATGATCTGTCTTGGATTTTGTCTTATATTTTGTTCTGTTTTAAAATGTACATGTATAGGGCTTTCAACATGGTATATGTGTTGTGTTTATATATAAATATGACCTACATGTACATGTATGTACATCTACATGTATGTCGAATATTATTGCTCTTGCATTGGTTGTCCCATCTTCGTTGATAAGAACATAAATGCGCACACTGAGTGTAAAAGGAAGAACAATTATACATTAACAATCGAACGCAATTAAATATTATGCAAAAATCACAATATAGACAAATATTCCACGGATTAAAAGGACACATTGTATAATGTGCATGTATATTAACAAAATTACCATGATCAATGTCTACAATGTGCAAACGAATATTTTTAAATAGGAATAATTTGTACTGAAAAGGAACATTAATCATTGATCGACATTAATGACATTCATTATAAATGGACTAACTGTAATACATGTATGACTTAATTAGTGCGACTTTTTATGGAAAGTTATTGGTTAGAATGTATCGGGTCATAATTTACAAACATTATAAAACGAAACAGTAATAAAAAGTAATACAATACTACAATATATATTTTAGTTAGTTGATAAAAGGCGTTAAATGGATGCTCGATTTTCGTGACTACATTATATCAACAACAACGACAACATTTATAGTTTAGTTTATTATCAACAACAACAACAACAACAAATATTTATTCACTTAAGCATATTACAGCTCATCGTGTTGACCAAATTCATAATAAGACAGACATGCGTGGAAATAATAAATAATAAATAATAATAAATAATAAAATATTAGTAATCACAGAGCCGGTAAATAATAGCATATTTATCTAATACACAATTCATGAACAATGGATCTAATAATCTGCTTGTATGGGTAAAAGGTGTGTGTGTGTGTGTGTGTGCGTGCGTGCATGCGTGCGCGCATGCGTGCGTGTGTGTGCGTGCATGTGTGTGTGTGTGAGTATATGTATGCATGCATTTTTGACACGTCGTATATTTATACTTGAACTTCGCTACAACATAAACCCTTTAATTAGGGCAACCTAGTACATGCTAGATTGCCATAAAGGGTACGTATGTATTAACTTTAACGAGTCTTTAATATGGGATGCCATTTTTTTGGCAGTCTAAAACGAAAACAAAATTTAGACAGCCCTAATGGCATATATGCTGTCGAAATTATCAAAATGAATGAAAGCGCAAATATGTGCTAAATGACAAGAATATCTTCTTACGCATAGTTTCACTGTTTGGTTTTTAACGCAGATTAATTAGAATCAATACAGTGTTTATTAACATACAAAAACAGATAGTTACAAGAGGCGTTTGCTCCCTTTAGGCTTTCACGAACCCTGCCATTTAAACAATTAAGAACCGCTATCGCAGATCAGTCCACTGTCGCACAACATGTGACTCCGGGTCGGTAATTGACACTGATTAGCGATAAGATAGTGCGGATTAGCGACACAGGAAGACTTTTTGAATCAATATTTTCTTCAACAAACACCCGCGTTAAATATGAACGCGAATAATCGATTTTTCAATGTATTACCAGTTAACCGCCTTAATAATCAGAGAACTGGTTATTCGTTGCCATCTTAAAAAAAAACTTATAGTTTTATGATAAAAAGACTGAATAAACTATTGCTATGTACTTCTATCTTATGTAGGCTATATGTAGAATCATTATAATTCGGGATGTGAAATGGAATTTTAAATGACTCCTAGAAAAAAAAGAAGATAAATCCCAAAATACATAAACATGAATAAAAACAATTTCGATGCCACGATCAGTTTGTTTGCTATATAGACACGTCAGTTAACACATTAATGGCCTTTATACACAACATGTGAAAACACAGAAAGGTAGCTAGTCAGCACGCACTCACCCCCACCCATCATCGGGAACCGGTAGTCTGCAGAACAAATTATGTTTTCTTTAGCAAACACCAAATTTAGAAGAGGCTACAATAACCGTTGTGATGGTTTTCGTTTGATATACATGTGTATTTACATTTATTTTGTTAACCGATGAGTAAACAATACGTAGATTTTATAAATACATGTTACAATAAAACCATACGTTACAAATAATTATAGACACTAACGTGTATATAACCACCTTAAATACAACTCAAGTACATGATTATTATAAAATATCGTGTCAAAACGTCGGTGATTTGCATCTTTATGATGATTATAAAAACGATAAAATTAAATATGCTTGTGCACGGGTGAGGATGACATATAAGTACATGTAAACAAATAATCTGAATGAATATTCTAATAGAAGGAATGTTTGAAATAATCGCGCCCATGAAGAATAAGATAATGATGCGTTTGTATAATCATCACAAGAACCCCGTATACACATTCACATAACAATCGAAACAATTAATTAAGGATTAACTAATAAATAATTTAAATTGACATCAGTTAATATTATTGTAAAAGTGACATCAAATTCACATTAAGCGAATTAGTGAAATGTGGCATATACGTTAAAGGGGTGATTATTTGTATTGAACAACAGAACAATCAGTGATTTATAATTTTAAGTTAATTTTAATGATTATTGTTCGAATTGTAAATGTAAACTTAAACGTATATACACACTTTATTAATTCATTGTTACTTTTATATGCGTTTTCACTGTTTTCTTTGATTAATACTGTCAAATAATAGTGCATTATTATATTATTATTTATTAATTAACCGTAATATGAAGAATACACAATTAATTAATTTTACATTTAACATACACTGTGCGACACACAATGTAGAATGTTGCGAAAAGACCGAAAAGTGTAAAACTCTTAATTTTTAAAGAGCAGATGCACATATACCTGTAAAATCGCCGCGAATCGCGACAAAATTTCGTGACATATTCGTCGCGAAAATCTCGCGCTGGGGCCGCCCGCAATATTTCGCGAATCGTCGTGAACTTTCGTGACGTCGCATCGAAAATATTGATCGAAGGCTCGTCACGACAGCGCGAATTATGCGGGTTTCGCGTGGCACGTACTGCATGTCTAGACCAATGGAATTCACTGATTTGGATTGCCTACTTCTTTAAATCACAACTGCAGTTAGTGAATTACTAGTAACCAGACAAGCTCATAATTCGTATGTAAATATATCAGATAAATTGAGGATATACATATAATGTAATTATATATACCTAGAAATTTAATTAAATCAAATATATCCCCAATGTACTAGAATGAAGACTTCAGAAATATAACAATGTCAGGAGATGAAATGAATGATTGTTTTCCTAAGCAGGTATACTTGCTTATACTTTTATCTACTAGTGTTTTTCTATCTAGTTTTATATGAAAATGAAATGGCTGAAAGAAAAAAATCTAATAGGTTTATATCTAACCTGTGAACAGAAGACGGTCCAGACCTATGAATCTTGTATTATAAGACTTGACCTACCTGTCAACCTGCATTTAAACCGTCTAGAAAGATCATTTTAACAAACGCCCAAGCGCGTTCCCTCATTATATGTGTACTACCATGGACATCGATTCAGTCGCTTCGACGATCTATTCCTCGAAAAATGTCATTAATAAGTTTTCGGAATAGAATACTATTCAGTTTTATATACAATTCTGGGCTAAGTGTGAGGTTTGGCGCCCATGAAACCGGTTTAAACCATCTTTTGCTTTGCAGTGACCGTTCCAAGACGGTGACCCCAGTTTTATTCATGTGTTTTTTGTGTGTGATGTGCTGTGTTGTTTTTTGGCAATTGGTCACTTGCCATAAATAAAGGACCTCGGGCTGCTAATAGGAGTTCTCTCCTGCTGTCGCAGCTGGAGTTTCATTTTGTTTATATTGTTATAGAGTCTATAGAATCCCAGCAAATGTTTTGTAGTTTGCAGGTGCTAACTTTTTTCAGAAGAAATATTGTTTTACCTGTTTGATTTTACATATTCCTTCCAGATCAATGCGTTGGAACCGTCCCTACCGCCACAGCTGGACCCAGTAAAGGACAAAAACACTCAGGTATATCATCTACACAGAATACATATTGTATTTCTACCATCGAAACTGAATTCACACTAAGACTAAACATAAACGAATTTCTAAAATTTAATAACATTTTCTTGGAACGTTACGTATTTAGATATTTGATGCTTACCATGTAAATGAAGTCAATAGTCCAATAGTCTGAAAAGTACAAACACGTTACATATGATTATAAATATATATTAACAATATAGCCAACGCGTTTCGACAAAGCTCATCAGGGCATAATACAATATATCATAACGTCAAAATGTCATAGAGATTTCAATTATGATGTCATAACGTCAACGATATTATATAAAATTTAATTGTGGTTTAAATATATGAATAAAATATTGCTCTTTCGCTAACCTAGCTGAAACACTGTCCGAAAATAGTTTATAAAAAGGAAAAATTTGAAATTTCGGTTCAGATGTAGAACACTCATCCAGGTGTTTACTTACAGGCATCTGTCTTGTTGAGGAGTCTCGCATTTGTTGTTCATGAACAGATCTTCTATGTCTAAGTTTATTGCCAGTTTGTCCAATATAAATTTTCTTGCATCCATTGCATACTAATACATAAATAACATTTTTAACATCACACGACATATTAGTTTTTATATTAAACAGTTTACCGTTAAAATTAAATGAATTTCCTTCAATGATATAGTAACAGAGGGCACATCTAAGGTCATTGCATTTGGTTACTTTAGGTTCTTGAGAGGAAAAGCTAGATTTAGTTAGTAGACGTTTCAAATTTGGTGGCTGTCTTTTGCATTTTATTATTCTATTATCTGAAATTATTTTGTTCATTACAGAGTCCGTTTTTAAAATGTCTGTGTTGTTTTTAAGAACGCCAAATATTTCTTTAATCTTAGGGTTATATGTTGAAATAAATGGAATAATATTATTATTTTCTTTTGTTGAGTTTGAAAGTAATTCATTTCTAGGGATTGAAAGGGCTTTTTGAAATCCTTTATTTATAACTGATTTTGGATAACACCTTTGTGAAAGGGAAAGTTCCAGTTCACCTAAACGTTTTAATTTAAGTTCATGATTTGAAACTATAGTGCAAATGCGTTTCGCTAAATTGAATGGAATATTAATTTTTGTGTGTTTACTATGACATGATGTGAAATTTAGGTATTGTTTAGGATCTGTTTCTGTATATCTGTATATATATTCATGAATTTAATAATATTTGTCTGTCAAAACGTTACCACAAATGGTGTCAAAATGGAATTACAATTTGCTTTGAACAATATCGCTCAGAGTCATAATAGTGCAGACAGTGTTTTGCATAGGAATCCTAATTTGTACGTTTACAGGCCATAAGATCTGTCCTCCGCTTCATTGCACCTCATTGCACTTCACTGCATCTCGGTCAATTGAGCTATATTTTCTACATTGAACACTATTATGTATTATTAATTATCTCGCCGAGTTTGCTGTGTTCATTAAATGTGGTTCTTACATTCTAAATCTAATGATGATGTTTAACTTTATAGAGAGATTTATTCGCTCAATCATGTTTATCGACAGATCATATATACTCGTGGCACCTATAAAGCATAATCTGATCTGCCAGAAGTATTATGTAATGAGCGTGAACTGTTTTATTTATAGCTGGGTCAAGTCAGAGAACAAACACCAAGACTAAAGAAGCAGCCGAAAGTCACAAAGAGCACAAGGGTGCAGGTATATGTATATAGTTTTGTAATCTATCCTGTCACATGGTCTATGTGTGCCCAAGAACCAGATCGTCCGCTAGTATAACCACATATTGCATGAAGATATTTAACGCAAGTCCTACCACATAAACCTCTACAGTTTTGAAACTTATGTAACTTTTGGAGCTATTGACTTTCTGCTTGATCATGCTCTAGCTGGTATGTCTAAACTAATGGAATTCACTGATTTGGTAAGGATTGCCTACTTCTTTAATTCACAACTGCAGTTAGTGAATTAACCAGACAAGCGCCTATTTCGTATGCAAATATGTCAGATAAATTGAGGATATACATATAATATAATTACACATCACTAGAAATTTAATTAAATCAAATATATCCCCAAAGTACTAGCAAGAAGACTTCAGAAATATAACAATATCAGATGAATTGTTCCTAAGTAGGTATACTTGCTTATACTTTCATTTAATTTTCTATTTAGTTTTATTTGAAAATGAAATGGCTGGAAATGAAAATCTCATAGGTTTATATCTAACCTGTGAACAGAAGACGGTCCAGACCTATGAATCTAGTATTATAGGACTTGACCTACCTGTCAACCTGCATTTAAGCCGTATAGAAAGATCATTTTAACAAACGCTCAAGCGCTTTCCCTCATTATATGGGTACTAGCATGTGTATCAAATTTACCCATCCATTTGTTCTAGATTACACACAGTCACAGCCTAAGGGCAAATATTTCTCAAAGAAGGTAATGTGTGTACAGTCGCATTCGTTAGGTAATAAAGTCCGCGTTCATTACGCAGAGTAATTAGGTAGTTAAGTTACCCGAATGTGCGGGAAGTATAAAAGCATGAGCGTTGGTAAATTCTAGCAGATCTGCTCCCGCTTTCGTCGAGTTAACATCAACGGTAATATAGAAGGAATTTAAAATAATAAACAATATGAACTTTGGGTGCTCTGAGGCTGGCTATCCTCTTTTTGCGATATACAGGCCATGTTAGCAGGATTCCTTTCCCTCAATAGCCCTGGGCGCTAGTAAATTGATAATATAAAAGTTCCATACCTTCGTACAAGAAACAAAGTCACTATACTCAGAGTACATGGTTCCATACCCAGGGGACGAGATTAATATAAGTATAGACTCCATACATTCCTGTGTACCAGACACGGAGTATTATATAGTGTTTAATAACTCGAGGTCAATACTGTGTTCCAGACCACCCTCAGCGTATCATAGCAGACTCAAAGTCGTGCTTGGGGTCATTGTATAATAATAATAGTTAATTATATTTTAATTTACTGTT
Source organism: Congeria kusceri (assembly GCA_027627225.1). Classification (NCBI taxonomy): domain Eukaryota; kingdom Metazoa; phylum Mollusca; class Bivalvia; order Myida; family Dreissenidae; genus Congeria; species Congeria kusceri. The sequence continues at coordinate 7,288,163 of CM051032.1, read as the reverse complement.
CCATAACAATCATTTGTCTTCAATAAGCTAATCATAAAGCAAAGTAGCTTGACAAAAATTATACGTACATATTGGTTTTATTGTTATTGTTAAATTGTGTGTGCTCCATACTTGCTACCCGAAGCTCGACGAGTAAAACGTTACACATATTCATCGATTCAGTCGCTTCGTCGACCAATTCTTTGAAAAAAATGGCATTCATAACCTTTCGGAATTCAATTGTATATATATAATTATGGGCTAAGTGTGCGGTTTGGCGCCCATAAAACCGGTTTAAACCCCCTTTTTGTTTTGCCTTTTTTGACCGTTCCTAGACGGTAACCTCAGTTTTATTCATATGTGTTTCTGTGATGGATGTGTTGTTTTTGACAATTGGTCACTTGCCATGCATAGGATTTGAGGCTGCTAATAAGAGTTCTCTCCTGCTGTTGCAGCTGGAGATTTACTTTGATAATAGTGTTATAGAGTCTATTGAATCCCAGCAAATGTTTAGAATCCACTCGAAGGCTAATAGTGACGCAATTTAACTACTGATAATCTTGCATTGCATGATAACGTTGGTAGGTTCCAGGTGCCAACTTTGAGTACTCGTGATAATATTTTATTTTATTTTAATTTGAAATGCGATGCTATAAGGTTAATTTTTATTTACATGCTCATGCATTGTGAATAATTCGGAACCAAGTGTGCAGTTCGGGCCCCCAATTTCTGTCCAAGGCATCACAATCTGATATCCTATTTACATATCGAGCGTTTAGTGTGAAACTACTGTATCTCGGCCACACGTATAATGTAATGTGCGTTAACTGTTTTATTTATAGCTAGGCCAAGTCAAAGTACAACCACCAGGCCTAAAGAGGAAACCGAAAGTCACAAAAAGCACAAGGGTGCAGGTACATGTATATAGTTTTGTAATCTATCCAGTCACATGGTCTATGTGTGCCCAAGAACCAGATCGTCTGCCGGTATATCACACCTTGTATGAAGATATTTAACGCACGTTCTACAATGTAAACCCCAACTGTTTTGAAACTTATGTAACTTTTGGAGCTATTGAGTTTCAGCTTGATCATGCTCAAGCTGATATGTCTAGACCAATGGAATTCACTGATTTGGATTGCCTACTTCTTTAAATCACAACTGCAGTTAGTGAGTTACTAGTAACCAGACAAGCTCCTAATTCGTATGTAAATATGTCAGATAAATTGAGGCTATACATATAATATAATTATATATACCTAGAAATTTAATTAAATCAAATATATCCCCAGAGTACTAGCAAGAAGATTGCAGAAATATAACAATGTCAGAAGATGAAATGAATGATTATTTTCCTAAGCAGGTATACTTGCTTATACTTGTGTCTACTAGTACTTTTCTATTTAGTTTTATTTGAAAATGAAATGGCTGGAAGAAAAAAATCTCAGAGGTTTATATCTTACCTGTGAACAGAAGTCGGTCCAGACCTATAAATCTATTATTGTAAGACTTGACCTACCTGTCAACCTGCATTTAAACCGTCTTGAAAGATCATTTTCACAAACGCCCAAGCGCTTTCCCTCATTATATGCGTACTACCATGGACGTCGATTCAGTCGCTTTGACGATCTATTCTTCGAAAAATGTCATAAATAAGCTTTCGGAATAGAATACTATTCAGTTTTATATACAATTCTGGGCTAAGTGTGAGGTTTGGCGCCCATGAACCCGGTTAAAACCATCTTTTGCTTTGCAGTGACCGTTCCAAGACGGTGACCCCAGTTTTATTCATGTGTGTTTTTTATGATGCGGTATGTTGTTGTTTTTTTGGCAATTGGTCACTTGCCATAAATAAAGGACCTCGGGCTGCTAATAGGAGTTCTCTCCTGCTGTCGCAGCTGGACTTTCACATTGTTTATATTGTTATAGAGTCTATAGAATCCCAGCAAAAGATTTGCAGTTTGCAGGTGCCAACTTTGTTTCAGAAACATATTATGATTTAACTGTTTGATTTTACATATTCCTTCCAGATCAATGCGTTGGAACCGTCCCTACCGCCACAGCTGGACCCAGTAAAGGACAAACACATTCAGGTATATCATCTACATAGAACAAATATTGTATTTCTACCATCGAAACTCAATTCACACTAAGACTAAACATAAACGAATTTCTAAAATTTAATAATATTTTCTTGGCACGTTACGAAGATATTTGATGCTTACCATTGGCTTACAATGTCTTCCTTTTTGAAAATACCAGTATCAAACATATGCAGATAATATTTAACTGTTTTATTTGCATTTCTGTGGAAGATGCCAATGGTTTTAGCACCTTTTGCTCAGCTGGGTAAAGTCAAACTGGGATATCCAAAGAATACGAAAAGCATAAAGTGCATGTGGATCATAATGTATATTTAACATTTGTAAAGAATGATTTTGGAGGTTATTAACTTATTATTCATGGTTCGATCTCCACGATGACCAGGTTCGATATCCACGATGTCCAACTGTAAGGCAATTTAATTATTATTGTATTGCATTATAATGTAAGTAAGTTAATAGATGCCAAATATGTCATCAGAAAAAAATGCATATTTAACTGTTTTATTTTACAATTCATGGGCGTTGTTCTAGGGAGATGTCAAATAAAACAGTTAAATATGCATTTTTGACACAGCTGGACCCAGTCAAGTACCAACACTTGTAGGTACATGTATAGGTATAAATATTGTATTTCTGTCACATACTAATAATTCTTACTGAGTATTGCATTACCCAGATGTCGCATATTTTGTATTTAATCAGGTAACTCAATAACCCAATTTCTGTCTAATGCATCACAATCTAATATCCTATTTACATATCGAGAATTGCGTGTGAAACTATTGTATTTAATAAAGACATGTTATGCAGTCAGATACAACAGTTTCATGTTAAACCCTCGAAATGTAGTTCCTGTAAATGACATTTGTTACAATGTATATGAAAAACACAAAAACGATTTGGGGTTAATTAACATGCCTTAAAAGATATATTAAATTAACTTCGTTATTCTGCGTTGTTAATCAATGGCTGTTCCTATCTTTTATTACATTTAAAATTTAAATATATAATGATTAACTTTATAAATTCTTCTATTCACCCCATGAGTTCCCTTACTTTATTGTTTATATTCTTGCGGTGCGTGGATCTTTAAAACTGAAGCAAATCTGCCAGAAGTATATAAGATGTTTGTTAAATGTTTTATCTACAGCTGGATCAAGTAAGAATGCAGCTGGACCAAGTGAGAATGCAAAGACAGACGCAGACACAATTCACAAAAAGTGGTTGGATGGACGTAAGTACTGAAATACTTTCATTGTCTCTGCCACTTGTCCTTACATCTGCATAAGATCCATGTGCCGGATATTTTTATTGCATGCTTGTGGACCACGTCATCTTAAACGTCCGCCAGTTGTTCTAACATGAACGTTTTTTCTTCTTTACACTATTCGGAAAGGAATACATGATTGCAGCATTATCACCGACGATCAAAACTAATTACGTAACAAGAGCTGTTTGTAAAACAGTTATGCCGATTCTATATTAAGAAAAGTCTGGAAATAAAATATTAATGACGACCGGCGAAGATTGGACGTAAACTGTTGGACATATGAAACGGAAACGGCTAAAAGGACCAATTCCATATAATTCAAGAGCAATAGCTCCAGAATTCCTGGGGCGATTTGACTGATTATCGATCTTGGCCGGAATATTATGACCATAAACATTTTCATGAAGTTTGGTGAGGATCGGATGAAAATTGTTGGAGAGCGGAAACGAAATTGGTCTACCGACAGACAGAACGACCGACAGTAGAAAACCAGTATACCCCACCATCTTCGATGGGTGGGGAGGGCATAATAAGTGACGCGATTCTAGTAAATGTTGTAAGGCAAAATGGAACAACGACGACACAATTTCGCTTAAATTACTGTAGCGACAAAAGTAACGGGTAGATAAAAACGGAGTGACTTTCACACAGTCCAAAAGAGTTTCAAATTCGCACACAGTCCATTTGGTATTTGCCAATTACAAATACAATCTAAAAATGATCACCATGACTTTTCTGGGCCAAAAGCTGGCTTAATATGAAATTCTTCTATGATATAACTACACAAAAGCTTTGAAAGTTGTATCAAGATTGCTTGTAAAATAAATACGCTTATCACATAAACAGTAAGACACACAACAATCATTTAAATCTCATTATCTCTCTATATAATATTTAAAAATTCCTAACAATTTTATTCGGAAAGAAAGTTTACTTAAAATGTAAATAAAGTAAGTGAATGTACTTAATATTTTGAAATATGTAGGGTACGCCAGAGATGCCATCCTTTGTGGAGATTGCGGGAGACGTCGTGTTGTATATGGTCCTCGCAAACTAGACGAGAAGAGAATAGATGTTCTTGAACGTGCCAAACAAAACATTAAGTATACTTGTGGAGCAGTTCTATTCACAGAAAATAACCCTTATTACAACGATATGTTCGTTAGAGAGCGGATTACGTGCGAAACAGACATGGAGCTATCATACTATCAAGGTACGTCTTACCTATAACCTTAGAACAAGAGTTAAGTCCTTGTCAAACTGTCACGATTTTGGCTACGATCGCCCACAATTTATCGTGGACGTGTTAATCGTGCTCAGCAGGAAGCACAGTTTCAAGATTGCATCTTCCTACGTATACTGACGATTGTTGAAAACTGCCATGGCGCTTCCTGACCGATTAGGATACCCAAGATTCTTTCAAGATTCGCACAGATTCTGTCACGTATGAGTTCTCGCTTTGTTACGCTTCAACAAGATTTTGTAAATTGTGGGCGATCGTTGTCAAAATCTTGACAGTGGGCCTTTACAAGTTCCATAACATTGGTTCTGTTCAAAACATGCAGAAAGCATCAATCTGATTGAGTGACAATCTGTCCGAATATTGTGTTTGCTAGATATTCTCAAATATAACATTGATTCATTGATACACTCGATTGCTGATCAGGACAAATAAATGTACCTCAATTGGCAGTAGGTCCATATGCATATTTTGTAAAAACATACGTATAGAAATTTTCTTTCTTTTTTTTTTAAATTATAATTAAAAGTTAATTTGTATGGTCTGCTATTATTTTTTAAATAAAAAAGCTCTGATATTAATTGACAGGAATGACAAAGTTTGCGAACAAATTTCCACCAGCATGCTGCTACTGCGGAGCTCTTGCGATAATTCCCAATGATGAGGACCCCATCAAAGGCTCGGCGGTTCCAGGTGTTTACGTGCGACCAATCTGTAGAACATGTCACAATAAAGGAAAACCACTTAAAAAGAGAACTTCGAAGACATTTGGACATATGTGACACACACGCACGCAAGAACACATTGCAGCAAAGTTCATTTTAACAAGTTATAGGGTATAACTTCAACTTAAATAATTTGGCTTAATTGTATTTTTTCATAATGAGCATCCTTTTTGTGTATTTAGTAATCAGCCGTAATGATAAGCTTATGCTGATAAGGGATACAGTTTATTGAAAGATGGTTTCTCCCAAGCAAAAGTTGCTAATAATCAGGTCCATTCCAACCATATTTAAAAAGCACACTGTCATCTGCTGATAAGCCATATAGTTCGTTATTGAGTGCTTAACTGGCAGATATTGATTATTAGTTTTAGTGCTGTGAATTTAGAGATTATAGTTTTTATTATGGATATTATTGTTACTATGATTATGATATTAACTCATATTCTTGGTGTAGATAACTGTGTTGAAGTTTTAATTATTTTAAACCAATGTATTATTTGTTCTGAGCTTTATTAATAGAGCAGTTTTATAGTTCTTGATGCAATCTTGAAAAGGTAGGATTCTAGGAAAAATATGGGATTTTAATACCTTGTTTTCTGTTCAGTTACTTCAGCTTCAAGACATATAGGCCTTTATATTTTAGATTTTATTGTTTAATGAAGCAAGTTTATGTAGTAATGTATTTAATTAATATTTAATACATTTTAATTAATTATTAACATTTTGTTTGTTATTTACATTGTTACATTAAGGAAATGTACATTAATTATTTATTACGGTACACCTAAATACACTGAAGTTGTCCACTTTTCAAGTGCTCAACAAAATAATAATAATCATTTTACGAGGGCAGACCGTACGTCTACTGCTATCTCCAGTTTCCTTAGTTTTCAATGAGTTGGTCCTTTTGGTCCTATATCTTAATGTCTCTTAGCTGTATGCTAATTTAAGTAGTTCAGTCATCATCAGTATACACTTGAGCTCACGAGGTTAAAGCGTTCCCGACCCATATTAATTAGTATACAGAGGATTCCACGACGTTAGACCCGATGTCTGCTGCTATCTCCAGATTCCTTAGTTGGCCACTGATTAAATTGTTTTGGTTCCGTTTGGTCTTTTTTTCTAGGTTAGATGTTTGAAAACAATTAAAACTTTAAGCTCAATTCGCTAAGCCGTTTAGGACAGAAAGAATGCTTTCACTTACTTTCTCAGGTACATATTTGCTCTTTTCCTTTATTTTAATTGGCACTTTTTAGTAGTCTAGACTTGGCTTACTCTTCTTATTCATGATCTGTCTTTGCACACATGTAAATATGTTCTATGTCAAGTAATGTATAGAATAAACTTTGTCCTATTCTTAAACTTGACATTCGTTTTTTACCTATTACCCCTCTCTAAGTAAGGTTAAGCGTGTCTGACTCGTCGCCCTTTCATAAATATAAATCAGTCAGTGGTGTTTTAAATTAGACCCTTACATAAGAGAAGCAGACCACACGCCAAAACATGATTCATTTTGACAAAGTTGTTGATATCACAGCCAGTAAGCTAGACGTACATAGCATAATAATGATCTACTAGTATACATAGTTGAACTATGAACCGGCTTTGAATATAACCAGATTTTTTTGTGGAGTTACTGTTTTTGTCAACCTTAACAATATTATAGAGCTTTAATTTGCAGAGACGACAAATATTCAACTAAATTATTAGACATACCAAACAGTGCGTGTATACACGTAATTTACGCGTGGAAAATCTTTTTCAACATTTAGCATACGTATTGTAATTAAAAACAGTCGCATAAATTATATTGTACAGTTCAATTTATGACTGTGTACAATTTTCTTATTTAAACCATTTGTATTATTGAAACATCATCTACATAATTTAAATTCAATTCACTGAATTCTTTCGCACTTTTAAGCAAACCAATGAATTTCGGACTGAATGCAAATTTACATCCCAGAAGTTTTTGAGACTGTTCGCACGTGTTCAACATTTTGTTGTGTATTTCTTTCTAGACTCTAAATAGCTCTATCATCATGTTACAGATCTATTTGGAAACCATTGGAAAGTGAACTCAGGTAGCATACAAAACTGGTTTATACCAATACACAGAATGACGCACTTTCAATTAACAAGTACCGGTAAAAAGCACGTGCTTCGGCTGCGTTTTGTACAGTGCCTCGCGTGTGAGTGCAGACGAACTTAGAATCATAGGCGCTGAACATTGATCTTCTGTAACAAGTCTCAATCGGTAATCGATGTGGAGCTAGACTAGAAATATGCGTGTGTTGATGACTTTTCTTAAAGGAGTTAAAAACTGGCACGAACAAGATTAGATTGATGAGGCATTCGTTAGGCAGGGACAAATGCGAAGTGTACAAAATGATTAAATGACAGATGAAAATTGATACATTGAATTCAAAATCACAGCTTTTCCACTGTTTTTCAGGCAATGCATATTTTGAACTAAAATACTATACTTTTGGACGAGAAGCTACGCAATCAAAAGTGCGTCCATGAGGTTGCATTTTCTTCTGCTATCTTCATTGTGTCAAGCCTCTTTCGAGGACATAGATTATGTGCTGCCAACCAACAAGTTGTTAGTATCTAGTTAAAGAATGAGAGTTTAAAAGGCTTTAAAAAGAAAGAAAGGAGTATCGACAATGTTAAAAGATATTTTAATATACTTGTATGCATCAATTGAATTTTCATTTTGGGGACGTGTAAGCGTTGCCTCAAAAAAACATATAAAGTAAGACAGACGCGCCAAATTTATTGGGCTTGCTTTTTATATGCCAAATTAGCTTATAAATACTAGAAGGTACCGCTAAATTTGTTGAACTAAGCAAAGATATTAGGTCTACATGTATATTAGAAGTACGCTTACTCTTATCATTATAATGGCTACAGTTATATGACTATTATGTCATAATGTATTACACTGTAATTTATAAACACGTTAATTTAACGATGGCTAAAAGCAAACTCCTCGCAGCGGTTACATCCGTTATCGGTTAACGGTAACCACTGCCAATACAAGTAAAATCCTTCCAGATCTGGAAGGATTACGTGTTTGTAAATTTTACTTATTTAATGCATCATTTGCAGTCAATAATAAAAACAGAAAAAGAAAATAACTAATTAAAACCATAAATAATATCTAGAAGATTTAAATCGATCATCATCACGTGGTTTGTTATGACGGCAGGGATTTGATTAGAGCTATGCTCGGAACCAGTCAAATCTCTGCGCTGAGGTTCGGCTAAAAGAAATCCCCAATACATACCGGTATATGTATAGGAATGCCAATAACAAGTATACATGTACTTTTTATTGTTTAACTGAGAACATATTCCGAAATTTTTTAATTATTTCTTCCTACCCAAGGCCATACAAATTTGATTCTATGTTTAGAGTCGTCGGGCCGGTAGGTTTTTGGATGCCTGAACTTTTTTGACAATGTAAACAAATGAGTTGGAAAGTGTATAAAATATGCCTCAAATGACGCAATTCGTGTGATTTCTTAATTTAATGATCTCGGTAAATGAATTAAATTGTAAATAATGTAAGTCATGATGCTTAGTTCAAGTTATATTTGAGTTTTGAATGAATATTGTTGGAGGGCATCTTGCATATAAGGTGTGTGTATCACTTGAAATTAGTCGATATTACACTATTCTGTTTTGGAATCTTGCTTACCTACAGCTTTATAGATCTAAAACACTTCGAATTGGTATGTTTTGTCATATTTCTATTTTGAATTGCCCATTATAAAACATATTTTCAAATTTGTATATATTCAATTTAAAATATGTTGAAACATGTTTCTATGATCATGAAGGTTTTATTATCTACATGTATTCTTTGGTGTAAGTATCAAGGTTTGTCAATACCTATATTGTATGATATGACTTCAGACTGAACTTAAACAAAATGACGTTTATGTGTTTTTACCAATATTTGTAAAAAAGCGTGAAACTATTCAAACTGTTTCAAACTAGTCAATTTACTGTTAAAATATTCTGTTAAAAGTAGGTTCCCAATATGAAGATGGTATTTTATTGTTGTGCAAGTAAATACTTGCTTTAGCTTGTACCACTGCCACGAATATTTATGAAAAAAAGAGTGTGTTTTTTATAAACCCATTGTTTTTTCTGCCTGGTTTGTAGTTTTTGAAAAATCATGGGGACGCTAAACTTAGAATCAAATGTGTATGGCCCAAGGAGAAACCATTATGTGTTTAACTTACCTTTAATATTAAATACTTCCCTTGCGTTACACTATTATAACACTTTTCCACAACGGTTAATTATGCTGTAGTGAAAACAATCTCACACCTTATTACCCAAAGCATGAAAATTCCTACTCATGCCTGGCAATACTTCCATCGCAATGTATTACCAATATTGCGAACAGTAATCAATAGACTCAACGGCCGCAACAGACGCGCAGTACGTATATTGCAAACGGAGCTAGCATTCATGAGAGTAGCGGACGATTTAGTTTCGAAACTGCTAACTCTTTGTATCGATTTGTTACAAAGCTAAACTGCTGGAAGCTGTCTTTCTAAAAAGCAGTTTACTTAGTTTAGAGGCCATAATTGATACGTTTAGGTCAAAAGTGTTTAATTTATACTGCTTGAAACCACTAGTATATGCACTCTTACATTCTTTTCGAATAAAACAATTGTTTTGTACACATATATTACACTGAGTGTTGCATGTGGAAGTGAAAATATTTAAAATACGAAATATTTAACAAAATAGCGGTACAATTTGGCAATGACGGTAGTATTTGACAATGACGGTAGTATTTGAAAAAAATGAAGGTACTATTTGACAATCGCGGTAGTATTTGACAATGGCGGTAGCATTTGACTATGACGGTAGTATTCGACAATTTCGGTAGTATTCGTCAATGACGGTAGTATTTGAAGGTAGTATTTGACAATGACGGCTGTATTTGACAATGACGCGAATAACTGCTAATGAAATTGTAATTTACGGTATACCACTACGTCACTTGTCATTCTGCATGTGTCAATAACGTGATGGACTCGCCATTGAATCTCATTTCGACAAAACCCACAGCAACAGAACAACATGTGAGACATGTAGCCAATTATTCTTACATTTCCGAGAAAACCATTCGCTAACAAGGCTTATATTTCCAAGAAAACCCCCAGAAGTCACAGCATGGGAGTGGTCAGGAATATGAGACTTTACACACGTCTGAACAGTTTTGTACTAATAAGAAGTGATATATGTGATTGCGTGATTTTGATTTTTTTTCAAGACACATCTTGTAGTAATTAATTAAGTTGGGATTTGATCATTTGGATCCGATTGTTAATACCAGTATACAAAGTGTACAGATGGGTAAGGTTATTAAAACACACATTTATGCAGCTTAGTAATACTGTAACACGTGTCATTATGACAGTGTTCTAGACATACTTATATACAATTAAACTTGTGTGTATTTATAATGTCTTATAACATATTTGAAAAACAGACCGTTTACAGAAAATAACTATTTAAATCAGAGCCCGCCATGCAAAATATCTTTTTTTACAAACAAAAAACCTACTATTTACTGGTATTGAAGCAGAACGGAGTAAGGTCACGGATTCAAAATCCAATATGGTCGCCGCACATGCGCAGTCTTGACGCAAAAAGTGATCTGTTTACTACTCAAAAGAATTGTGTACGGTGTTCTTTCAAATAAAGTAAACCATACACGAACAGACATAGCTCGTGCTTTGAAACCTAATAACGTGGTCGTCATAAGTGTTTGACTTCATGTAGAAATTATATACTAGAACTGTGTCGTGGTAAAAATGGAGCAAAGATGGTAATCCATTATCGCATATATACGTTTAGTTAGATATGATTTGAATAATAACAGAAGGCCACGATGAAAACACTAAAATGTAAATGAATGAATGAATGAATTGGTTCACGTTAAACAGAAGCTCATTCTCATATACGAAAAGTGTTCGTTCATATATTGCTTATCGGTCAATAAAAAAAGACTAAGTACATATTTTAACATAGAACAGCATCTATTTCTCACGTTTGAACATGAATTAGTGTACGACATAAAAGTGGTTTGCATGAAGGCATCCTTGCTTGATGCTCGCGGCCAGGATTTGGGGGTTCACGACGGTGAAGAGGGCCTTGTCGATCTCCTTCAGAACGCGCAACTGAAACATACACCCGGTAAGAGTTTTTGCCCTTTTTGTGCTTACAATAGACAAATACGACGTCAAATACAGAATTCGCAACAGAAAACATATACACGGTGAGAGTTGTTCTTGCCTTTTGTATGCATACAATAGACCAGCATGACGTCAAATATACAGAATGCGCAACAAAAAACATATACACGGTAAGAGTTGTTGCCCTTTGCATGCATACAATAGACAAACATGAAGTCAAATACAGAATTCGCAACAGAAATTAAATACACGGTTAGAGTTGTTTTTGCTCTTTGTATGCATACAACAGACCAGCATAACGTCAACTATACAGGACGCGCAACAGAAAACATACACACGGTTAGAGTTGTTGCCCTTTGTATGCATACAATAGACCAACATGACGTGAAATATACAATGTGCAACGGGAAACATATAAATAGTGTTAGTTGTTGCCATTTGTACTTAAACTGTATGATAAGCGCATAACGATATCAAATACAGAACTCATAACTGAACAAACACATTTCATTAGACTCTATCTTTTGTATGCATGTTGTACGACAAATATACAGATGATCCAGTATTAAAATATGCATTCATTTACAGTTGTTGCACTTTGTATACACACGCACATAACGACCTTGAATACAGAATGTTCACCACGACGTTATTTACATAGCAACTTTACACAGATAAAGTGTGAGGTTTGTTGTCTTTTATATGCATACAACAAGATCAATAGACCACAATATCATATACAGAGCAACTTGGCACAACAATTTGTTAGGGTCGTTACGGTTGTATGCCTGTGTATGCATGTCCACACGACGATATGAAAAACAATATGCCCACAGCTGAACACATACTCTTTCTTAGAGAGCTTGCTATTTTTATGCATTCCATAAGTCAAATACACCACGGCATCATAAACCGAGCAACTTCGCTTAACAAAAAAAATACGTTTATGTTTAATATGGTCTTTTCCTTTGCATCCGTACTGGCGTACTATAACGCACCATGGCATTAAATGCGGAACGCGCAACTGGCAAATACATTCTGTTAGAGTTGTTGCTCTCTGCAAGCACGTTGTACGACAAACACACAATGACATCAAATACAGAATGAAACGGAATATACACATTATGTTAGAGTTGTTGCCCTTTGTGCTCATGCAAAAGGAACAACACACTAACACAACAATCTAACTTCCAGCTGCTGATCTTTCTAGATGTACATATGTTTGTAGCATTTTCTAGTCGGGTACGTCATATATCTTTAGGTTCGAATACGTTCGCAATATGTTACCTCTACAGCTCTGAGTCCATCAGGGGTGTGGATGTTGGTCTTCTCGTGGGGGGTCAGGGTCCAGATGTAGCATGTCGTGTCAATATGTACCAGGAGCATGTTCTGCAATACATATTGTATCAATAATTACTAACATTATGTGCTGCAATATATGTTGTGTCAATGTTTACCAGGAGCTTGTGCTGCTAAATATGTACATATGTATATATATATGTATATACGTATTGCAAATGTGTATCAACATTATGTTCTGCATTATATGTGTATATATCTATTGCAAATGTGTACCAACAGCATTTGCTGCACTATAAGTCGTGTCAATTGTGTCAGTGGCATATACTGCAAAAGGGGACATTGCAGTTGATTTGCTCAGAATACATGTAACTCATGTGTATTTACGTTAAATATTTTAATGTGGCATTACACAACTAACGCTTATACCATATTTCAGTTTTCTGTGTTCTGCGGTATTCAGTAACGGTGATATTAGAACAGAAACTGGTGGGCGGATCCTAATAAAATATGCAAGCTTATCGTGCAATAAGTAGCGTGCAGTATATTCAAATTCAGTTTTAATTTATACGCACGCTACTTATTGCACAGTAATCTTCCACATTCGACAGCGCTTAATTTGGAAACGACACTCATGCTTGACACACATGCCAAGCATGTCAGAGATCACGTGATGTTTAGGAAACGCCAATGGGATGTGCATGCCAAGCATGTCAGAGATCACGTGATGTTTAGGAAACGCCAATGGGATGTGCATGCCAAGCATGTCAGAGATCACGTGATGTTTAGGAAACGCCAATGGGATGTGCATGCCAAGTATGTCAGAGATTACGTGATGTTTAGGAAACGCCAATGGGATGTGCATGCCAAGCATGTCAGAGATCACGTGATGTTTAGGAAACGCCAACGGGATGTGCATCGTAGAAAGTGGCATTGTGATAAGTACATATGGTATAAAACACTTGTAGCACACTTTGACCTCACTATGTTAATTAAAACACTTGTAGCCCACTTTGACCTCACTATGTTAATTATTTAGCACTGCGGGCTTGTTAAATAACACATGGCTGTGAGGATTATAGTAAAACATCATTCCAAGAAGTTATATGAACCGTGGTGCGTGGCATTACAAAACATTGGGGAATGATCAAGGGCGAAAAAGCAGGGTGCTGCACCTGTTGGGTTCATCCTAATATCCCTCTGGGTTGTCAACACAGAAATGTTTAACTGCAAATTAATAAACAATGTTTAAAAATCTTAAGTAGACAATTCAATTGATAGAACCATTAGATTTACGTATTTATAAGCAAATGTTAAGGAACAATCTGCCTCCTTTGTGCAGCACCCAGTACCTTTTTAGACTGCTGGCGGAAGACAACGGTATTTAGTAGGGCGATTTCGAGCGATTGAATCACGTGACCTACTGTTTACTGTGCAGGCTACGAAGCACTCACGCTCCATCGGTTATTTTGGCCAGTTTCGGATTAGTCGACACGTTGATTGTTATGAATATTATTGCGTTTGCATTTAGTAGTTTGCAAAGAAACCTATTTTTATATACCAAAATATTGAAAGTAGGGAGCATCACAATGAGAAGTTCGATTTGTCTTGTGTAGAAATGGCATTGCAGAAATTTAATTTCTTTCGTTCAAATGTGTCCTTTCTGTTAGAAATTTTGTGCACTCTATGTCCTTTGATTTTGGTGTCTTTCCTTTCCTCACCAACAGTCTTTCTACGCTTTCAGCGTTTAAATTGATCCCAGAGATCTTTTCCTATACATGTAGAGTCCTTCTTGAGCATATGGTAGTGTAAGATTTGAAATAATTATATAAAATTATTAATAAATCAAATTCTGTACATTATAAAAGGTCCTTACAATCACAGCTTTTTTCATCAGCGATACTGTTAGAAACGCTTCCCCAAGGGAGCTGTGTAAAATTACCACTGTGTTCATTAGTGGAGTGTATACAAATGTCTTTTTCTACAGGCGCGCGTACAGGATTTTCAGTTAAAGGGGGCGGAAATTTTCAGTAACTGAAAAAAAACTGCCCAAAATCTTATTTTGGTCTCTTTTACATGTTGGAATAGCTACAGAAAAGGTGCGATATCACCAAAAAGAACAATTTAACGAACATACCAAAGAACTGGGTTGATTATTACACTACATTGATTGAATAACACGTCATTGGCAACGAAATACATTATGTTTCAAGATACTATGAGGTTTAAATAATCGACTGTTGGACTATTTTAGAGGAGGCGTACGCCTTTTCGACCCCTCCTATAAACCCGCCTATGATCTACTAGTATATGGTTATATAACATACCGTTTGTCCATCGTAAATGAACCTGTATTGGTGCGATTCCGAGCTCTCGTAGTGTGGATGGGCGGTGGTAGAGGCTGCCAAACCCAGCTGGAAACGGCGCCAGTTAGTAACATTTATGTAAATGAACAAGTGGTAATATTTGATTTTAAAAGTACAAGTTTGCCCAGTCTAAAACTTGTTAAATATCTAAACTTAAAAGTTCATTTTGTGTTCCATTTTACCATTATATTCGTTAATCATTATTACATACTTGTAATTATAACTATTTTCTATTTTTCCTATTTAAGAATATATTGGTATGCCGAACCACACAGGTGCATTAACCCATGTTGCAGAATATCTTTTATTGACCTCCTATACAATTCTATCCAAACTTTTTATCAAGCTACGTCTAAAATGAACTAATCTGTGCAAAATCGTGAAAACGTTTTAAATGCATTAAATTAAATGCTTTAGATGAATTAAACTATGAGGTAAAATAACACATATTGTTAGATTTTGGTAAAATTTCTGGTACCTGAATAAAACCCAGGGCCACCAAGACAGCCGCTAGAACACCGGTCATGTTGAACGCTTCGTGTGAACTGACGACAAAATCTTATCTACAAGACTTAATTGGAATTAGAGAAAAGGAACGGGACCTGTCAGTTGTATGGCAGCACATAGTTGTTGCAACGATAGCGTGTTCTTGTCCTCTGTTTTAAGTTGCAGTGATAAAATTAATTCTAACATGATTACCGCTGTTTTTTTTATATTGATAAAGAACAAAATTATCCGCCCAATAAACAACGAAAAAATAAGTCCCAAGTCTGAACAGCAGCATAGAAAAAAGTAGTCTCATTACAATTGCAAAAATATTAGCCAGATCATGTTCGAATTGAAATAATGTTGGCATTATAGTTGCTTATCGGCCAATGAACAACTCTTTGTCAATCTGATGCGTGGTTATTAAACCACTCGGGCTAACGCTCTCGCGGTTTTACTTCCTACGCATCAGAACTCCAGATCGTTGTTTATTGGCGTCTATTCGTTTTTCGCATGAGACGTGAAATACCTGTAGTAATGGTAGCATAACGGCTTCGTTATCTCGCTCTATACATCGGATAAGAAAAAAAACACGTTTTCACGAGACAATGTGTACAACAGCATGGTAGATAATTCTAGTGAATTACATACCGCATTCAACATACAAACGAATGAATTTGTGACACATATCACTGTACGTTTCCATACAAAGCGGTACTGCCTTATCAACTAGTTACAACTACAAATGTGCATGTCGTGATGTGAGATTTTATGCACCTGTTCCATATTGTGAAAGCACTGTGTCTTTATATATATATTATGTTAAAACGCGTGGTTTCTATATATGGTAATACTTGTGATTTCTATATTTGGTAATCAAGTATATGCGTGTGTCTGTAGTGAATTTTTATCGAGTGCACCGGGATTCTCTCCCATATGACCATCGCCCCCAGAAGACGTGCTAGTTAGGTTATGGAGGATAGTGCAAGATACAGGAGACACCTCGTTTTAGAGGAGACCCCGAGTCTTTTAGTGCCTGGTGTGAAACACCTAGTACACTGCTCCTCGGTTTAACGGCTCATGTGAAAGACGAGTTAGTATGTTAGGGTGTAGCGGGGGCTGGAACTGCGATGCCCGGGATGTGAAGCTAGTGCGTAACCACTAGACCACGAATCCGCTACCAGTATATGCGTGTTCGTTTTGTCGGCTAGGTGACGTGTAACCATAGTTACACATCGTCTTGTTTTTACAGTTTTTGTCCAAAATATCTTACATGCATAAACAAAAACATCAGCACTAAATAAATGAAGACCAACGTAAATATTCTATAAAGAAAAACATCACTAAAATAAACAATTATGCTTCCACCGGGGCTCGAACCTTACGACAGAAAGCTAATAATTTGAACCAGTTTAACCAGTTCAGTTGAGGTGTATTAATACATGACATATTGTTTTCAATAAATATCTGTTTTTATGAGTGTTTCTGTCCATTCTTCCTATGTAACGTATTTTTGGAATCTGTGACAAGGTCAAATTACACTAAAACGGAAGTCACATCCTAAGTTAGATAATAAACACATAGGGTTCAGTGTATAATGCATATGATTTTTAAAATACAGTTTAAATGATATGTTTTGGTATCAATTTAAAGGTATATATGTAAGAAATAAGAAAAAAATACAGTTTTATGCACTACTTTATCTTAAATGATTCCCAGCTTCATAACTTTTGGCCCATGTATCCATGCACAAAATGGCAGCCCCCATGCCTGTCAAAACTGGTGTGTTCATTCTAAGGTAAATATTTTGAGTTACAACGCATACAAATTTTTGACATGCTGTTTTTTCAAAAGGTTATTGCCTTATCTTTCCAACAATGTATGGTGATATATTGGGAAGTTGCTTGGTCTAGGTGAAAATTGAGATCAAACATTGAATATTTTATATGTAACAATGAAGGAATTTATTTGCGCATGCGTAACCACAAACATTTGTTTACCAGTATGAGAATAGGTTCCTTTTATGTTTAACATACCTGTCAAATAGAGCCTTAAAGGGACCATGACAGCTAAAAATTAATTCCTTTTGCACTATAAATTATATTAGATTATAGAAATCCGCTATACTAAGACATGTGCATTAAATAAATAATAAATAATACATAGTAAGAAATTATAAAAAAAACAACTACAAAACTAATCAGCAAAAATGTTTGAAAAAAAATAAAACCCCAAGTGGGAATCGAACTCAGGACTTATGAGTCATATGAAGAAATGAAGTTGACAGCGCTTTAACCAACTGCGCTATTCTGATGTGTAAGGAATATTTAGTTTAAACCTATTAATTTAGCTCGATTGCATCGAAAGGGTAAGGCTTATTGAGACACTCTCGAGTCCGTTTCCTGGGTAGAACAAGTACTTGATGTCTTTGGGGAGATCTTGAGAACGCTCCCAGAGTGGGGATCGAAACCGTGACCTCCCGATCGCTAGGTGGACACCATATCCACTAGGAGATATTTGTAAAGTGTAAACTGTATTTGATACAAAATACTCACAATTCTGACGTCAAAATGTAAACTTGAAAAGGGCTAAACAAACACGACCCATATTATAAATTGATGTTTATCTCAGAATACAAAAACTATTTTCCCATTATATATATATTAATCTTATATCTTAATTTTTAAACCGTTATTATATTACATTATTAAAACCTTAATTTTAGGGAAAACAAATAAAGAAATTACCCCATTGAGGCCCTTTTCGTTGACATAGTCCCTTTAAATTTGGTCCATAAACACTGAACAGCACTTATAACACTTAAACAATTCGTGATAAAAATGGTTTTCAAGCTTGCACAGCGATTAAATAAATAACATGGCGTCCGCCTGTAAAATTGTACGTCGTTCAATACACAATATGTAATGAAATCATACTAATGAAAACATTCGGCCGAAATTCAAATTCGCAAAAAGCCGCCATTAAATCTGGTGTAACTGGAGGACGACGCACTTATCGATAAATGGGGGAATAGTAATCAATCTTTTGTAAAAAAAAATTGCATACAGTCATGTAATATCCATAATACCCCTGTCACACCAGAGCCCGTCCGTACTACGTCAACCACGTCATGCGAGGTTAGGGCGGCCTTTGACGTGATGAGGACCGAGAGGTATGCAGCGGGGATCTGATTATGTCTTTGTGGAGGTGGAGGACGTGGGGCGCTTGCGTAGTAAGGACGTGGAAAAAACGAGAACGCACGTAGTATGGCCGTTAATTGACGTACTAGTCTTCATGAACGTAGTACCTACGTGGGGATCTACAGGCCGCGCGTTCTTCCCGTTAAGGCTACGCATCCGCCGCGTCATCACCGCGCTCGTTCTGACATCTCTGCGTCCCCAATAAAACATGCTCAGGACTGCTACAGGTCAGTGTCAGGTCGATCTACGCTTTCATCACGTTAATGAAGTCGTTACTGCGCATTTCCTGCGTATGTTCTACGTATGTAGAGCTTCAGAACGGCGCCAATGGTGAGGGGACACAAATTCTGTCCGAAAGATAAAATTGTGGCTCTGTATTGAAATTCAATAAAGACAACAACATGTACGACAGAGCATGGCGAAATATTTATAGGACCGCGTTGACGTGGGCGTGACGTGTGCCCGACCTGGTGCTAACGTGGTACGAGCGGTGTACAGTATTTCTAGACGTGCCGAATACGTAGAAGCTGCACCGTTAGAACCGAATTAACGTAAAGCTAGCGGGATGATGTGCATGCCAAGGTTTTAGTGTTGACTGGCTGGTCGTGATAAGGACTCCGTACAGACCTACTTCTTGCGTAGAAAGTGCATATACTAATTATTTTAAATTTGGGTTTTCATCAGGTCCTCGCCACGCCTTAAACAGAATCTATGACGTGGCGCGAATCTTGTGAACGCCGTACTGACGGGCTCTGGTGTGTTAGTACCATTAAACAGAGGTGCCATTTCATTTTAACAGCCATTGAAGGACAAAACATATGTAAGTTACCATTATTTTTGATGAACGATCATCTATCATCGATAGCCTCTGTCATTACAACCTAATTTGGAGGGTTCGCACATCGCCAATACAGTTGGTCCCAAGGATTCTCACTGGCGTAGAGATCCAATGAGTGTGAAGGTCTAATAATACAGCTATACAGTTGGTCCCAAGGATTCTCACTGGCGTAGAGATCCAATGAGTGTGAAGGTCTAATAATACAGCTATACAGTTGGTCCCAAGGATTCTCACTGGCGTAGAGATCCAATGAGTGTGAAGGTCTAATAATACAGCTATACAGTTGGTCCCAAGGATTCTCACTGGCGTACAGATCCAATGAGTGTGAAGGTCTAATAATACAGCTGTACAGTTGGTCCCAAGGTTGCTCACTCACACTGACGTTGGGATCCAATGAGTTTGAAGATCTAATAATACAGCTATACAGTTGGTCCCAAGGATTCTCACTGGCGTAGAGATCCAATGAGTGTGAAGGTCTAATAATACAGCTATACAGTTGGTCCCAAGGTTGCTCACTGACGTTGGAATCCAATGAGTGTGAATGTCTAATAATACAGCTATACAGTTGGTCCCAAGGTTGCTCACTGACGTTGGAATCCAATGAGTGTGAAGGTCTAATAATACAGCTATACAGTTGGTCCCAAGGTTGCTCACTCACACTGACGTTGGAATCCAATGAGTGTGAAGGTCTAATAATACAGCTATACAGTTGGTCCCAAGGTTGCTCACTGACGTTGGAATCCAATGAGTGTGAATGTCTAATAATACAGCTATACAGTTGGTCCCAAGGTTGCTCACTGACGTTGGAATCCAATGAGTGTGAAGGTCTAATAATACAGCTATACAGTTGGTCCCATGGTTGCTCACTGACGTTGGAATCCAATTAGTGTGAAGGTCTAATAATACAGCTATACAGTTGGTCCCAAGGTTGCTCACTCACACTGACATTGGGATCCAATGAGTTTGAAGGTCTACTAATACAGCTATACAGTTGGTCCCAAGGTTGCTCACACACACTGACGTTTGGATCCAATGAGTTTGATG
Organism: Congeria kusceri; assembly: GCA_027627225.1. Taxonomy (NCBI): domain Eukaryota; kingdom Metazoa; phylum Mollusca; class Bivalvia; order Myida; family Dreissenidae; genus Congeria; species Congeria kusceri. The sequence continues at coordinate 7,267,385 of CM051032.1, read as the reverse complement.
GTAGCTGATGTTTCCTTTTGGTGTGTGCACGTCTAAGGAGCAATGGAAGTCATCAATATTCTTTCTAAGATAAAGTTGTTTTTTTGCGAATTTTGATTTTCTACTGCTTATTTTAATGTGTTGGTTTTTCGTAAATGGTGCATGAAAATTTCTAAAAAATGTACAGACGGACACTTATATCATTGAATTATTTGCAGTGAAAGTTTGTTGATATTTTCTTGAAAACTAACCATTTCATTACGAATTTTGTCATTCGCAAAATAGCATTTTACGTATGTCTGTCCATATCTGTCCGGGCAGATAATCCTTCTTTATTTGACCCACAAACCCCACCCACCCCCAAGTCTGGGGTATTGTACCCCAGTGTATTGGCACCCTGCTGTGGTCACAGAGGGCACACAGTGTGGCGACTCTTATCAGCTGATATCAATACACTGCTGCTGCAATGGAAAGCCATTGCTCAGTCAGCTGAGAGAAAAGATTGCAGATCGTGACAGAGATTTTATGGTGGACCAATACACAGAATGAAATATGGAGAGGCCAGACATTCCTAAAACTAAGCCTTTGAACGTTTTATTGTCAGATATTTGTATGCGATTTCCTTTAAATTAGGACACATTTATTATTGAAAACAATGAAACATCTCCGATATTTTAATGTCTACTTCCTTTAAAACATTTAGTTATGTTGTACCATTTATGTTTACAAAACTCAGTGTTTTGACAATTTGAAGTTTAATCCTAGTAAATAGTATATATAGGTTTTTTATTCGACTATGAAATTTATTTCTTAAGGTCTTTTTGATTAAGTTCTGTTAATTGCAAATACCACAATCAGTCGCAGATTTCCAGTTACATGTAATTATTTTTGAAACCGACTGTGCTGTAGACAAAACAAATACGTCTTTCGAACTGTACATATTTAATGTGCACGTTTTATAAACATTCATTACGTGTTTCACCGCAAGAAAATGCCAGAGAGGGGGGAGGGGGGATTTAACACATAAAAATAAAATATTTTCTTTGATAGTGAAAACTACTAGTGTTTGGGAATATGGGTCATAAATGAAAAACACTTGAAATACTGTATGGGTCATAAATGAAAAACATTTGAAGTACTATATGGGTCATGAATGAAAAACACTTGAAAGTACTACATGGGTCATGAATGAAAAACACTTATAATAATATATGGGCAATAAATGAAAAACACTTGAAATACTATATGGGTCATGAATGAAAAGCACTTGAAGTACTATATGGGTCATGAATTAAAAACATTTGAAGTACTATATGGGTTATGAATGTAAAACACTTGAAGTGCATTATGGGTCATGAATGAAAAGCACTTGAAATACTATATGGGTCATGAATGAAAACACTTGAAATACTATATGGGTCATGAATGAAAAACATTTCAAGTACTATATGGGTTATGAATGTCAAACACTTGAAGTATGTTATGGGTAATGAATGAAAAACACTTGAAATACTATATGGGTCATGAATGAAAACACTTGAAGTACTATATGGGTCATGAATGAAAACACTTGAATCACTATATGGGTCATGAATGAAAAACATTTTAAGTACTATATGGGTTATGAAAAAATGTAAAACACTTGAAGTACTTTATGGGTCATGAATGAAAAACACTTGAAATACTATATGGGTCATGAATGAAAACACTTTAAGTACTATATGGGTCATGAATGAAAAACATTTGAAATACTATATGGGTCAAGAATGAAAAACACTTGAAATGCTATATGGATCATGAATGAAAAACACTTGGAAGTACTATATGGGTCATGAATGAAAAACACTTGAAGTACTATATGGGTCATAAATGAAAAACACTTATAATACTATATGGGCAATAAATGAAAAACACTTGAAATACTATATGGGTCATGAATGAAAAGCACTTTAAGTACTATATGGGTCATGAATTAAAAACATTTGAAGTACTATATGGATTATGAATGTAAAACACTTGAAGTACTTTATGGGTCATAAATGAAAAATACTTGAAATACTATATGGGTCATGAATGAAAACACTTGAAATACTATATGGGTCATGAATGAAAAACATTTCAAGTACTATATGGGTTATGAATGTCAAACACTTGAAGTATGTTATGGGTAATGAATGAAAAACACTTGAAATACTATATGGGTCATGAATGAAAACACTTGAAGTACTATATGGGTCATGAATGAAAAACATTTGAAATACTATATGGGTCATGAATGAAAAACACTTGAAATGCTATATGGGTCATGAATGAAAAACACTTGGAAGTACTATATGGGTCATGAATGAAAAACATTTGAAATACTATATGGGTTATGAATGTTAAACACTTGAAGTACTTTATGGGTTATGAATGAAAAACACTGGAAATACTATATGGGTCATGTATGAGAACACTTGAAATGCCATATGGGTCATGAATGAAAAACACTTAAAATACTGTATGGGTCATGAACAAAAATACTTGAAAAACTGTGTGGATCATGAATGAAAAACTCTTGAAATACAACAAACAACAGTAAACTTTTATTTCTTCATATAAATCCAAAAGAAATAAACAGACACATATTAAATAAAAATGCAAATAGACAATGTTTTCATCACAGCAAATTCTTTCCTGTTCTTAATGTTCAGAATTATCTATTATAAATAAGAAATAATACTTGAAAATATGTTGACATTACATACAAAGAATGTTTACAAATAATAAAACCTTTAAACACACGTGTAATACATGTACAGTTACAATCATACTGAGTAACTAAACAATCATGTTTTGATCTTGCAAATTTTGGATACCCAATACACTTGGTTATGTTCTTTTAAACATGTTCTTGGTTCATAATAAACAAGCAAGTAAAACAGTAATACTTTTAACTAATAACTGAAGTCAAAGCTTACTAATAAATATATTCTGTTTCATTAATACTTTTTTTTTCAATGTCTTGCACTGAATATGTCTTTTATTCAAGGTCTATATTTTCAGACAAAACAAGTAACATACCTTGTTATTTTAAAAAAATGAGAAAAACACAACCACAAAGTTCAGTTTGTCAGAAGTTATTTACATCCAAAGCTATAATATAACACCTGCAACATGCACAAATATTAATATAATTTTTCAACACTGCATTCAATATTGATCAAAGGCAGGTTGGTTCTGCTGTTAGCTGAAATTACCAGTAGATGTAGTCTCAATTTAGGCATTAAAATGTGAATTTAAGTGTGTGTGTGTGTAGGTGAAATCAATTTCATAATTTCCCTGAAAATCATTTGCCGTTATATATATTGAAAAAAAAACAACATAAAATGTACAAATTACATGGCAAGTAAAATATTAAAACATACAACAAATAATAAATAAGTATGCATTAATATTGCCATGTCAATCATCATTATATGTCAAGGATTACACAAAAAGAGATAAAATAAACTCTTGTTTCCATTGTTTTCCTTAACATATAATAACATTAAGGTAAATGATAGAATGTTATAATTTTGAAAGTGTGGATACCCCAACCAACTCACTTTTAGCCTTATTTTTTTAAAGGCTGCTACAGGAACACTAGTTTATTTTTCTTACAATAAAAAAATTAATATGTTTGGGTCACAATAAAACAGAAAAAAAAAACATTTATTAAAAATAATACACAATACACAAGTATAATACAAATTACTGGACGGATTAAAAGTCGTAACATAAAAAGGTAACACAGAGTGGCAGTTCATACCATTTGAGCTCATTCTGGCATTAAAAATGGTTGTAAAATGTGCATTCCTATCTTTTTATTAACTAGCATCACAGAATTGTAATCTGATATTTGATTTCGTTGTTATAATCTGATAGTTGGTTCAAAGTTGGCTACTACTTCACTATTGAAATAACACTACAGAGAATGTTCTTTTATTATTGAAATAAGTAAAATGTTAGAAAATAACATCTGACTCTGAATCAATAACATTATAATCTACTGAACAAATATTGACTATTGACTCAAGAGTGTGGTCATATCCCATAATATATTACTTTCAAGCACACTTTCAAGTGTCTGCAAACTCCTCACGGTGGTCTCCCCTGAATTGTGCAATATCAGGTAGCAAGGGAGTTCACTGTGGGGAGTGTGTGGTGTCGGATATCACAGCTCAAGCCTGAGTTCTCTCCTCTACGATCACCTGACTCGGCTCTACGAGCTCCATGTTGGTTGCCCCCGTACGTTCCCCTTTATCTCCTTCCTGTGTTGACTCAGTCTGTAACGAACACCAAAATTCAGAATAATGACAATTCCGACAACAACCACAACTCTTTCAAGGACCCTTTTTCATTTTTATGAGGTGCGTCGTGGGAAAACCGGACTTAATGCATCTGCGTAAAGTGTCATCCCGGATTAGCCTGTGCAGTCCGCACAGGCTAATCCAGGACAGCACTTTCCGCCTACAGTGGATTTAAGTTTAGAAAAGACTTCCTTGAAACAGAAAATACCATAAAAGCGGAAAGTGCTGTCCCAGATTAACCTGTGCGGAGTGCACAGGCTGATCCAGGACGACACTTCACGCACATGCATTAAGTCCGGTTTTCCCATGACGAGCCTCATATCTATTGCTGCCATTACAGTTGGCATCGACCCTGGCCGGAAAATTGAGCTCAGTCAAAATCTGCCAAAATGTAATTATTACATATTTGATTAACATAGTTCAAGACAACAATATGAAAAACTTAATTACTCCAACAAAGGTAGTTTTGATGTTGTTCTGCACATTTATTAAAATATTCACTATTATGCGCCGTATAAATGTTGTTACACTGGTCAAAGGAAAAATAAATGAAACTCTGGACATAAACACTGTCACGGAATGATCTATAAAGTAATCAATGGAAAGGAAAAAATAACAAGTAAATAACAAAGAACTCCGCGGGTCAGATGTGTCGCCTGAGGGGGCATAACTCAAGTACGATAAGAGCAATTATGCCGAAAACCAATCTTAACCCTCCTTTTATGCTTAGTAACACTTCCCTAAAGTTTCATAATGATTGCACAAACACTTCTCAAGTTATTGTCTGCACAAGCCTAATTCGAACTATTTAAAAAAAAGGGGGGGGGATAACTCAAGTACGATAAGAGCAATTATGCCGAAAATCAAACTTAACCTTCCTTTTATGCCTACTAATACTTCCCTAAAGTTTCAAAATGATTGGATAAAACCTTCTCAAGTTATTGTATGCGCAAACTGAAGGGGACACCGACAACGCCGCCAAAAGTAACCCTTGTATGTCACCTTTTCAGGCGACACAAAAATAAGTAATTAACAAAGAACATCATTGTTGTGTGCTCATTTTGACCTTACAATATTAATAATTTTAAAATTACAATAATAATAATAATAAAAAAAGTAAGAACAATAACAATAATGTATAAAAATATTACAAAAATTTAATCAATCGTAATGATAATGTTACTATTAGAATTATTATCATTAATATTAGTATCTTAGTTTTCTTTTCTTATTCTAATGATCAATATCTAATGATTAGTATATTTATCATTAAACACACTATTATGTGAAGTTAAAATAAGACATCAAACATAGAATAAACTGTTTTATTGCACCAATGTTTTACAAGTAGATAACCATTTGCAATTTTAAAATTGCATTTACAAACTTTTCACAAAAAATAAAACCGTGTCCATGCATCCATGAACACAGTTTGTAAATACAGGAAAAAAGATCAAAGACACAATCAGTTTTAACAAGACTTATGAAACAATGCAAATTTTACAAAGGTATCCACATGATTATATAACATAAATACTTTTTCACCATAAAATTCCCAGTTTTATGTGAAAAAAACAAAAAAACATTTGCATTCTATGTTTGATGTCTTATTCTGACTTCATGTAATAGTGTGTTATTATCACCATTATATTCATTCGACTGTAATGACCGCACCGTACATTATATTCATTCGACTGTAATGACCGCACCGTACATTATATTCATTCGACTGTAATGACCGCACCGTACATTATATTCATTCGACTGTAATGACCGCACCGTACATTATATTCATTCGACTGTAATGACCGCACCGTACATTATATTCATTCGACTGTAATGACCGCACCGTACATTATATTCATTCGACTGTAATGACCGCACCGTACATTATATTCATTTGACTGTAATGACCGCACCGTACATTATATTCATTCGACTGTAATGATCGCACCGTACATTATATTCATTTGACTGTAATGACCGCACCGTACATTATATTCATTCCACTGTAATGACCGCACCGTACATTATATTCATTCCACTGTAATGACCGCACCGTACATTATATTCATTCCACTGTAATGACCGCACCGTACATTATATTCATTCCACTGTAATGACCGCACCGTACACACCTGAAGCTTCTTCTGCACGGCGTGCTTCAGGCGGATCATTTTCTCCGCAGCCGGAAGGAACTTGCGGGCGAAGAAGATGTGAATCTGGTGCGTCCAGAAGTTGAACTGCCGCGTCGCCTCATCAAGCTCCTCCTCCTCGTCATCTCCTCCTGTAACAGCAATAGCATCATCAGCAACAGTACTAGAGACTGAGTATCATCATCAGCAACAGCAACAGTACTAGAGACAGAGTAGCATCATCAGCAACAGCAACAGTACTAGACTGAGTATCATCATCAGCAACAGCAACAGTACTAGAGACAGAGTAGCATCATCAGCAACAGCAACAGTACTAGAGACTGAGTATCATCATCAGCAACAGCAACAGTACTAGAGACAGAGTAGCATCATCAGCAACAGCAACAGTACTAGACACAGAGTATCATCATCAGCAACAGCAACAGTACTAGAGACTGAGTATCATCATCAGCAACAGCAACAATACTAGAGACAGAGTAGCATCATCAGCAACAGCAACAGTACTAGACACAGAGTAGCATCATCAGCAACAGCAACAGTACTTGAGACAGAGTATCATCATCAGCAACAGCAACAGTACTAGAGACTGAGTATCAGCATCAGCAACAGTACTAGAGACTGAGTATCGTCATCAGCAACAGCAATAGTACTAGAGACTGAGTATCATCATCAGCAACAGCAATAGTACTAGAGACTGAGAAGCATCATCAGCAACAGCAACAGTACTAGAGACTGAGAATCAGCATCAGCAACAGCAACAGTACTAGAGACAGAGTAGCATCATCAGCAACAGCAACAGTACTAGAGACAGAGTAGCATCATCAGCAACAGCAATAGTACTAGAGACTGAGTAGCATCATCAGCAACAGCAACAGTACTAGAGACTGAGTAGCATCATCAGCAACAGTAAGAGACAGAGTAGCATCATCAGCAACAGCAACAGTACTAGAGACAGAGTAGCATCATCAGCAACAGTACTAGAGACTGAGTATCATCATCAGCAACAGCAACAGTACTAGAGACTGAGTAGCATCATCAGCAACAGTACTAGAGACAGAGTAGCATCATCAGCAACAGTAACAGTACTAGAGACAGAGTAGCATCATCAGCAACAGTAACAGTACTAGACACAGATAGCATCATCAGCAACAGCAACAGTACTAGAGACAGAGTAGCATCATCAGCAACAGTAACAGTACTAGAGACAGAGTAGCATCATCAGCAACAGCAACAATACTAGACACAGAGTAGCATCATCAGCAACAGTAACAGTACTAGAGACTGAGTATCAGCATCAGCAACAGCAACAGTACTAGAGACAGAGTATCATCATCAGCAACAGCAACAGTACTAGAGACTGAGTATCATCATCAGCAACAGCAACAGTAGTAGAGACTGAGTATCAGCATCAGCAACAGCAACAGTACTAGAGACTGAGTATCATCATCAGCAACAGCAACAGTACTAGAGACTGAGTATCATCATCAGCAACAGCAACAGTACTAGAGACTGAGTATCAGCATCAGCAACAGCAACAGTACTAGAGACTGAGTATCAGCATCAGCAACAGCAACAGTACTAGAGACTGAGTATCAGCATCAGCAACAGCAACAGTACTAGAGACTGAGTATCATCATCAGCAACAGCAACAGTACTAGAGACAGAGTATCATCATCAGCAACAGCAACAGTAGTAGAGACTGAGTATCATCATCAGCAACAGCAACAGTACTAGAGACTGAGTATCAGCATCAGCAACAGCAACAGTACTAGAGACAGAGTATCATCATCAGCAACAGCAACAGTACTAGAGACAGAGTATCATCATCAGCAACAGCAACAGTACTAGAGACTGAGTAGCATCATCAGCAACAGCAACAGTACTAGAGACAGAGTATCATCATCAGCAACAGCAACAGTACTAGAGACTGAGTAGCATCATCAGCAACAGCAACAGTACTAGAGACAGAGTAGCATCATCAGCAACAGCAATAGTACTAGAGACAGAGTATCATCATCAGCAACAGCAACAGTACTAGAGACAGAGTAGCATCATCAGCAACAGTACTAGAGACTGAGTATCAGCATCAGCAACAGCAACTGTCCTAGAGACAGAGTATCATCATCAGCAACAGCAACAGTACTAGAGACAGAGTAGCATCATCAGCAACAGCAACAGTACTAGAGACAGAGTAGCATCATCAGCAACAGTACAGTACTAGAGACAGAGTATCATCATCAGCAACAGCAACAATACTAGAGACTGAGTAGCATCATCAGCAACAGCAACAGTACTAGAGACTGAGTAGCATCATCAGCAACAGCAACAGTACTAGAGACAGAGTAGCATCATCAGCAACAGCAATAGTACTAGAGACAGAGTATCATCATCAGCAACAGCAACAGTACTAGAGACAGAGTAGCATCATCAGCAACAGCAACAGTACTAGAGACTGAGTATCAGCATCAGCAGCAGTACTAGAGACAGAGTATCATCATCAGCAACAGCAACAGTACTAGAGACAGAGTAGCATCATCAGCAACAGTACTTGAGACAGAGTAGCATCATCAGCAACAGCAACAGTACTAGAGACAGAGTATCATCATCAGCAACAGCAACAGTACTAGAGACTGAGTAGCATCATCAGCAACAGCAACAGTACTAGAGACAGAGTAGCATCATCAGCAACAGCAATAGTACTAGAGACAGAGTATCATCATCAGCAACAGCAACAGTACTAGAGACAGAGTAGCATCATCAGCAACAGCAACAGTACTAGAGACAGAGTATCATCATCAGCAACAGCAACAGTACTAGAGACTGAGTAGCATCATCAGCAACAGCAACAGTACTAGAGACTGAGTATCAGCATCAGCAACAGCAACAGTACTAGAGACAGAGTATCATCATCAGCAACAGCAACAGTACTAGAGACTGAGTAGCATCATCAGCAACAGCAACAGTACTAGAGACAGAGTAGCATCATCAGCAACAGCAACAGTACTAGAGACAGAGTATCATCATCAGCAACAGCAACAGTACTAGACACTGAGTAGCATCATCAGCAACAGCAACAGTACTAGAGACAGAGTAGCATCATCAGCAACAGCAACAGTACTAGAGACTGAGTATCATCATCAGCAACAGCAACAGTACTAGAGACAGAGTAGCATCATCAGCAACAGCAACAGTACTAGAGACTGAGTATCAGCATCAGCAACAGCAACAGTACTAGAGACAGAGTATCATCATCAGCAACAGCAACAGTACTAGAGACAGAGTAGCATCATCAGCAACAGCAACAGTACTAGAGACAGAGTAGCATCATCAGCAACAGCAACAGTACTAGAGACAGAGTATCATCATCAGCAACAGCAACAGTACTAGAGACTGAGTAGCATCATCAGCAACACCAACAGTACTAGAGACAGAGTAGCATCATCAGCAACAGCAATAGTACTAGAGACAGAGTAGCATCATCAGCAACAGTACTAGAGACTGAGTAGCATCATCAGCAACAGTACTAGAGACAGAGTAGCATCATCAGCAACAGCAACAGTACTAGACACAGAGTAGCATCATCAGCAACAGTACTAGAGACAGAGTAGCATCAACAGCAAAAGTACTAGACACAGAGTAGCGCAACAGCAATAGTACTAGAGACTGAGTAGCATCATCAGCAACAGCAACAGTACTAGAGACTGAGTAGCATCATCAGCAACAGCAATAGTACTAGAGACAGAGTAGCATCATCAGCAACAGCAATAGTAATAGAGACTGAGTAGCATCATCAGCAACAGCAACAGTACTAGAGACAGAGTATCATCATCAGCAACAGCAACAGTACTAGAGACAGAGTATCATCATCAGCAACAGCAACAGTACTAGAGACTGAGTAGCATCATCAGCAACAGCAACAGTACTAGAGACAGAGTATCATCATCAGCAACAGCAACAGTACTAGAGACAGAGTATCATCATCAGCAACAGCAACACTACTAGAGACAGAGTATCATCATCAGCAACAGCAACAGTACTAGAGACAGAGTAGCATCATCAGCAACAGCAACAGTACTAGAGACAGAGTATCATCATCAGCAACAGCAATAGTACTAGAGACTGAGTAGCATCATCAGCAACAGCAACACTACTAGAGACAGAGTATCATCATCAGCAACAGCAACAGTACTAGAGACAGAGTAGCATCATCAGCAACAGCAACAGTACTAGAGACTGAGTATCATCATCAGCAACAGCAATAGTACTAGAGACTGAGTAGCATCATCAGCAACAGCAACAGTACTAGAGACTGAGTAGCATCATCAGCAACAGTAAGAGACAGAGTATCATCATCAGCAACAGCAACAGTACTAGAGACAGAGTATCATCATCAGCAACAGCAATAATACTAGAGACAGAGTAGCATCATCAGCAACAGCAACAGTACTAGAGACAGAGTAGCATCATCAGCAACAGTACAGTATTAGAGACAGAGTATCATCATCAGCAACAGCAACAGTACTAGAGACTGAGTAGCATCATCAGCAACAGCAACAGTACTAGAGACAGAGTATCATCATCAGCAACAGCAACAGTACTAGACACAGAGTAGCATCATCAGCAACAGCAACAGTACTAGAGACAGAGTATCATCATCAGCAACAGCAATAGTACTAGAGACTGAGTAGCATCATCAGCAACAGCAACAGTACTAGAGACAGAGTAGCATCATCAGCAACAGCAATAGTACTAGAGACAGAGTAGCATCATCAGCAACAGCAACAGTACTAGAGACAGAGTAGCATCATCAGCAACAGCAACAGTACTAGACACAGAGTAGCATCATCAGCAACAGCAATAGTACTAGAGACTGAGTAGCATCATCAGCAACAGCAACAATACTAGAGACAGAGTAGCATCATCAGCAACAGCAATAGTACTAGAGACAGAGTATCATCATCAGCAACAGCAACAGTACTAGAGACTGAGTAGCATCATCAGCAACAGCAATAGTACTAGAGACAGAGTATCATCATCAGCAACAGTACAGTACTAGATACAGAGTAGCATCATCAGCATCAGCAACAGTACTAGAGACAGAGTAGCATCATCAGCAACAGCAACAGTACTAGAGACAGAGTAGCATCATCAGCAACAGCAACAGTACTAGAGACTGAGTAGCATCATCAGCAACAGCAACAATACTAGAGACTGAGTAGCATCAGCAACAGCAACAGTACTAGAGACAGAGTATCATCATCAGCAACAGCAACAGTGAATATCATTCACATAGACAACATTATCATCGGCATTAACAGCAACAGTCCGACGTTTTTTTAATGTTCACAATAAGATAAAGTTTTCAAATAAATCCCCCAAAATATATATTTCCATCAAATATTACACACTCGTACAGAGGTATATTTTCTGTATATTTTATACACTTTCAATTTTTTAAGGCTTCATATAAAATATATTAAATTTCTATTTCAATAATATGGTATGAATGCAGTAAATTTAAAAATTATACTTTTTGTCAAATCTGCAAACAGAGAACACTGAAATATTTATTTAGTTACAAACACCCTTATACTTGACTATGAATTACTAATCTAGCAAATAAATTACCATAACTTATCCATCAAGAAACCTTACTAAAGAAAAATTAAAAAAGGTGAAAAAAAAGTGAAGTCCTATAACTACAAAACTACACAAAACAGCGTGTCCCCCCCCCCCCAAAAAAAAGAACAAACAAAAAAAAACAACAAACAAACCTAAACATTAAACAGATAAATTTTCAAAATATTATTTTTATAGTGAGCTTACAAATTTTAACTCTTCTCTGCAAACACCATTCCAGTAAGTGTAAATGTCTAAATCTTACAAATATGTGTAATTTTGTATGTAGAAATATTTCATTAATGTTCTTGAGGTATGGACAATTTTACCAAAGTAATTTTGAACCACATGTGCAATCTATTTATGAACACAGCCCAAACCATTGCAAAACTAAAACCAGCTACTTTGCACCAAAGTACAGAATGTCAGGGTTGCCAGCACCTGGTGCCAAAAAATTCCCTGACATCACTGATTTTCCCTGACTAAATCCAGCTTTTCACGGACCAAAACCACCTTCTCCCCTTTTAGCTGTCCAAATCTTCCCATAACATTAATTTTTTTATCTTACAACCATTTATCAGCAATATTAATAACTTATTCATTTTTATTTATATTTATATATCTTTCTGACTAAAAATAAGCATATTATGTATTTATACATACATTTTAGTAATTCAAAACACATGAAGACTGCCATAGCCATAATCTTCAAATTTGTATAACGAACAAGAGTCTGTGTTTGATAAACACACATGCCCCCGTTTGGTGCTGGGTAGCCCATTTCTTAGTCCAAATTAGGTCAAGATGAAGGTCAAAGTGAGGTTGAGTAATATGGGTGGATTAGGAACGGTCATAAGTAAAAACTGTGTAAATATCCAATTGTTCTAGTGAGCGGAGTTGGTGCTAAACGAAACGGTAAAATCAGGGATATCTTGAAGGCATGTAGGCATCCCCCCCCTCCCCCAAGCAAAAGCAAAAAAAACACCCACCCACCACAAGATCGTTCCAATCCGCCCCCTAAGCTCCCCCCCACTCCCCGATTCGGCAGCTCCATTTTCCCTGAGCCCACATCGTCTGACCCCATCTCCCCAACAATATCGGCCGCAACGCTCGACCCCACCTCAACCCCACGTCCCCAAAATCAGCCGCATCGTCTGACCCCACCTCCCCAAAATCAGCCGCAATGCTCCATCCCACCTGCACGAAATCGGCAGCAACACTCGACCCCACCTGCCTGAAATCGGCCGCAATGCCTGACCCCACCTACCAGAAACTGCCCGCAATGCTCGACCCCACCTGCCCGAAAACAGAGGTAATGCTCGACCCCACTTGCAAAGCCTAGCTTTATCCACCTTGAAATTCTTTCATGACCATTAGTTGTTTCATTTTATTTCATTAATTGTTTTCAATTTCGAAAAATAAACATCAATCAATTTCAGTTATACTACATGCGGACATTAAAGGTCGAAAAAGTCAACCTTGGTTATTAAATACTTGAATACGCGGTTCTTAATCGACATAAAATGCGATCATGTATCTCCATGTAAAAAGCGTGTTTTGCTACAAAAGCGTGCAAAAATGTTGCAATTCACAAGAAAAACGTGCATGGACTGGTCATGTGCTTCATTGCATAAATAGTGTTTATGTGAACAAAATAACGTCTGACGTCGTCAAATTGTGTTTTAAAACGAGGCTCTATATTATATTATTCGTTTCAATATTTTTGAATGTCAATGTGTGACACGGATTAGGGAATTACCGCAATAAAATTAAAATGTAAATAGAATAATGAAACGTTTTAAAATTTCCTAGCAAGCGCTAGTATTTGTTGTCAAACACTTTTTTTAGTTGTAACTTAGGAATAAACTCCGCCCTTGAAATCGCCGTCTTTGATTGGCTAATGAGATTGTTGTGGACGGGACTACACTGTTAAGTCACTTGTCAATGACACTGTTAAAGTGTGACCTTATCGGTCAATACGGCGTTCGTTTATGGCCCATCGATAAAAGATTTAGATAAAGGGATTACGGGTTGTCACTTTGAAAGTTATAGCATGCTGGCATTATTTAAGCATGTCGGCAAACGACTAACTGCTTTGAAGGTATGTCCGACCCAACAAGCGATACAGGCCTGCAGGAAACCCTGGGTAAAATCTAGTTAATCAAGAAATGGCACTTTTGCATTATCATAAGTCCAAATTAGTTCAAGGTCAATTGAGGTTGGGTGATATGGGTGGATTGGGGATGGACATTAGCAACAACTGTGTAAGTATCCAAGTGTTGTAGCAAGCGGTGAGGGTGCTAGACGAAATGGTAATATCTAGTTAACCAAAAAACAGCCCATTTGAATTATTCTAAGTGCAAATTAGGTCAAGGTCAAAGGGAGGTTGGGTGATATGGGTGATTTGGGAACGGTCATAAGTAACAACTGTAGTGTTTTATCCAGGAAGGCAGAGGGGCATGGCGCAATATATTCAAAAAGGGCATTTTAGCGCACTGTTTTTTTTTAACAGGGCACATGCGTGTCAGTGTGTCGGCTAGGGGTATCATATTTATATATACAAATTATATATATATATAAAACAACATATAAAAGCATGTTAGCACACTCTTGTACCAAAAACAAGTTTTGGCACACGCAATATTCAATATTCACACGGATTAAACTAACGAGAAAAACATATTGTAGGTTGTACATCTGCCGAACGCGTTAATTTTATGTAATTCTCTTTATATAACGTTAGTAGTACGCGGCATGCTTTAATATAAAATTGATTGTCCGTAACCTACGGAGAAATTTGGGAAGGAAATTCTGTGGACCACATAGTTACATTCTTAGTAATTATTGATCGATACTTTATATTTACAAACCTAAACATTCGGAGCAAATATATAATTACCTTTCAGTTCCGTTTTTGGAGAGAGCTCTAATAAGTTCTTGTAACTTTCAGCCCAATCCAGGCATTATCTACTTGTTAAGATATATCATGTCAGTTTTTTTAAAAAGAAGTTTAAAGTTCCGTCCGTCCTCTGCACAAATTTTAATAAACTAATGGTATTTTTTGCCACTTTTACACTCAACTTTCGAATTTGTGCCAACCTCCGTTTGCACGACGGCATTTTCCATCTTCAGAAATATAAGCAATAAGTTAATCAAAGAAACTGTTCACAAATTATTGTCCGACGATTTAACACACAAGAACAAAAACAATATACAATAAGATAATTTACTGTATGTCCACTGCACTGATCAGAACTGCTCTAGGTATGTAAGGTTTTGATTAGGTAAATTTGAAAATAAAATAGAATCTGTAATGAAAACTTCCGTTTGAGGCCATTTTAAATGACATGTCAGGGAATATTTTGTAGGGGCTAGAATTTTTTTTGGACATTTGGGGCCCAAAAGCCGTTGACAGGTAAGTCATATTTGACACGCTTACCAATATACAACTTGGTTCCGTTTCACACCTAAAGTCTCTAGACAGAGAAACCGACTACCGGTGACTGGTATTTGACCCGAAATTAAGCTACTAAAGGTAATTATTTGTAATATTACATGTTCACAGTCCTAAAAGTATTTGTCAATAATGAATCGTATTAATAAAAAAAATCTATCCATAACGAACACGGATAGTGAGTTGGGGATTTGTCCAATCTACGAGTTTACGTTATGTATCATTAAGTTAATCGAATACGCATTATCATTAGACCTTGATGTCACCACTTTGGTCGGTTTAAGAATCAAGCTGACAATTATTAGTACAGTAATGGATTAAATGAAATCGCTTAGAAACGTGTGTTGGCAATAAATCGAGCACAGTAATCGATTAGAAATGCATATGTGCAATAAATCGAGCAGTCAGAGCCATAATAACAGAAAACAGTAGGTGCCCTTTTTGCAGACATAGGGCCGATAAAAGTGGTCAAGAGGCAATTAAGATCATTATCGATTAACGATTAGGGCGAGTGGTGGCTTTTGCCTTTGAAAAGGGAAAAGTGGCGCTTGAAAAAAGGGGCATGGCGCGCAAAAGGGCCCGGATAAAACACTATAAACTATGTAAATATCCAAGTGTTGTAGTAAGCGGTGTTGGTGCTAGACGAAACGCTAAAATCTAGTTACCAAGAAATGGCACTTTTGAATATGTCCAAATCAGCTCAAGGTCAAGGTCAAAGTGAGGTTGGGTGATTTGGGTGGATAGGGAATGGTCATAAGCAACAACTGTGTAAGTATACAAGTGTTGTAGTAAGCGGTGTTGGTGCTAGACAAAATGGTAAAATCTACTTAACCTAGTCACGGACGGTAGGACGGTCGGACAGGACGATCACTAGTTGCCTCCTGCATCAAGATGCCGGGGGCATAAAAAATTACCTTAAGGCATATTTTTCCCTGACTTTTCACTGACTTTTTTGGAGTTTTATTGTTCAGTGACTTTTTTTTTCCAAATTCCCTGACAATTAACTGACCTTGAAAAAAAATCAAATTTCCCTGACGTTTTAAGTCTACTGGCAACCCTGAAGGTGCACTTGACAAGTCCATCACAGTGTACAGTGCACAACAACATTGTTCATTGGATTAATATTTAATAATTGCACTTGGGAGTCTATGCTTGTCCGATTTCAATTGAAATTGAAGAAAAATGTTATTTTCTCTCCAACATTATTTTATAATATATCTAACCAAAATATAATTCAGCAGCAAATGAAGTTATATAGGGAAAACAAGTCAAATTACCCTGTATAAACTTCTAAAGCCTGAAAGGTTGCTCTACCCTCTGCTCAGTAAACAAATACCTCTTCCTTATTCCTCCAATATTATTTTATAAAACGATACATTCTATTATCGCCATTTTCTACCTGCCAATGCAGTTTACAAGACTATTGGCATTGTTCTACCATATTTATAGCAATTTCTAACAATCACCCCAACATTTCATCCATTACAAGACACCTGGCATTGTTCACCAACTTTTCTAGCAATTCCTAACAATTTCTAACACCCCAACATTTCACCCATTACAAAACTATTGGTATTGTTCACCCACATTGCTAGCTTTTCCAACAATTTCTAGCAATTGTCTAAACATGCCACCTGTCCCAAGACATCTGGCACTGTTTTCATTGTTTCTAGCAAATCTAACAATTGCCTCAACAGTTTACCAATTACAAGACACCTGTCATGGTTCCCCAAAGTTTCAAGCCATTTCAAGCAATTACCCCAATAATTCAGCCATTGCAATAAAACTGACATTATTTTCCACCTTTAGAATGCAAAATATTTGCAGGGCCCTAATCATACATGCCATAATTTGTTGGATCATTTCCGGGACTCTGCCTGCGAATTTCTGGGATTTTTACTTATTTGCCGGGACATGTAAGTGCGTTGATTATTTTTCCAGAAAAGCTTTCTTTTTTGGTGGGAAAATCGTTTTGGGGGGGAAATAGGTGCATGTGTTCATGTATTTATTCCAATCCAAGGCAATATACTTTTTTCATGAAAAAAAGTTGTATTGTTGTAAGTACTCGTAGCAATAAAAATATGCATTAAAATGCTAAAGATCGAAGTTATTGCACTACAAAACTTTTATACAACAAGTAAAGATTTCAAAGTTCTTATTGCCAGTTGACACGTTTATATTTAGCAAAGCACATGGTCGGTACACACACGCTTTCCATGCGTGGAACGTGACGTCGTTGGTGTCAGCAGACATTTCACGCTCTTTTCTAGCAAAACACAGGTTGTACATGGCTTAACCAAAAAATCGTGTGTACAACTACCTGAGGGCCCCTAATCATAGTGTATTCAACTGTTTTATTCATCGAATATCATCACCCGTAGATCAAGGACCCCACAAGCAACATGCCAATATAGTAGACTTTATGGTGCTTTGACTTCATTCTGGCTCTCAAACACTGATGCAAAACTAAGTGCAAGCAATACCTGCGGAGATCTCTATTTTTTCTTCATCCTCGCACAACAGTAATATTATAGGCACTTTGAGGGAAAGATATAGTGGAGATAAGATACATACTCAAGCACGACGGGATTTCTAGCAGAAATAATTTGATGGAACATGTATTTGATTTCAGTTATTATTATGCAATAAAATTATCGATAATTATTATAATCAGGGATCATATTATTTTCGGTTTTGCCCGTCTGAGACCAATTGGGTTAAAAAAAAGACCGACTGAAATGACTGGTAATTGGTCCGACCAGTTTTCTGAAATTATCCAGTCACTATAAAAATCGTAATAATCCCCTGATTTTAATACACAATACACACATTTTATGGCCCTAATGCACTGTATGCGCGAACGTCGTTTTATTATCGATCGATAATTGGAATGCTTTTGCTGTAGTTTGTTGACTCTGTTATATTTCTGACACCGATCGGTCTCTGATGTCAATATCAGAGTGTATTTTACGATAAAATAGTGTCCGGTTACTATTGAGACTGATAATAGCAGCCGCATGTAATTCTCGTGGAAAACTAATTGCTGCATAATAATTTTATATACTGTGCTGCATTCATAATGATATAAAATTTTAATATTAAATCTAACTCAACATCATAGTAAAAACATAGTTCAATACAATTAGTTCTTTTGTTAGTTGGCTTAATTGACGCTCATGACGTCATGTAGTTAAGTACAAAGTGACCATATTGTATTACATTATATTTTAACTTCAGTTCAGCACAACTCATATAACAGACATAGAAATTAAAAGTTTATTCAAGATTTAGGTATATAAACTTTGTAGTTTATATTAATAATTACAATACACAATTTTGGAGATACCTTATTTTTCGGATACACATAATTCAGATACAGAATGGGCATTTTTATTGAACTGCATTATATCACATTTTTTGTGATGTAAAAACTCACAAAAGACATAGAAATGAAAATTTATTGAAGTTTGAGGCGTAAAAACTTTGAAGATAATAGTTAAAACTTTAAAATACACATGTTCGGACATGCACCATTTTCGGATACACAAAATTCGGATACAACATAAGCGTGATCGGCGGACCTCAGGACAGATTGACTTTCTAGAAAAATATGATCCCTGATTATACTGATACAAACTAGTCTAGAATATTATTGATACAGAGTTGTGATAAATAACAAGATGTTCTCAGCAATATGAAACAAGGCATACAAGATGGCATTTTAAAGATAGTTCTATAACTTCTAATTTCCATATTAATTTTACTACCTTTTGATCATTTATAGTAACTACCAGGTAAAGATTTTTCCTTCATTTATATCACCAAATGTTTAAACAAATATAGACTTAAATGGAGTTAAGATAGCCTGTTTTGTAAATAGTTGTTCAGCAACCAATACATGCATGTATTTCTGATTTGACAGTACCAACATTCTTGAAAACTGTTAACAAAGTACATTTATGATACATCTCCATTAAATAATTGTGTTTCACTAATGAAGATCGTTTCAATGTTTCAGACAATCTTAAAACATGACTTATCTCCCATGAATAATAATACACACGACCAATAAAGTTCCAAACGCGATAACCCATTACCTATAAAACTATTCCAATTCTAATAAGCTACAAAGAGGACTTTTTAATAAACAATCTACTGTTCAATTCATTGTCTTAAACACACTTACTCTTCTTCGATTTTGTTCCCTTAACCTTAACTAGTAAAATAAAATATCCATATATTTTATTGATTGTTAAGTAAATACAAAATTCAATTCGAAATATATGAAACCAATTTTAACAAACATAACTAAAATAACTTATATTTGCCGACTGCTTTCTCAGTGAATTAAAATAAATGTACACAACAAATATAAACTTATTTAGGTTGTGGAATGGCAACTCATCATGTTCAAATAGAAAGGAGCTGTGTTGTGGGAAAACCAGACTTAAGGCATGTGCGTACAGTGTCGTCTCGGATCAGCCTGTGAAGTCCGCACAGGCAAATGTGGGGTGGCACTTCCGCCTACAGTGGATTTATGTTTAAACAAAACTTCATTGAAACAGAAAATACCATAAACGTGGAAAGTGCCGTCCCAGATCAGCCTGTGCAGCCATTACCGGCTGATCCGGAACGACACTTGACATACTTGCATTAAGCCCGGTTTTCCCACAACACGCCTTAAAGCAATTTTATCAATACTTATATTGAGTGGTTACTTGGTTTTAAAGCCCAGAACAACACCATATGTTCATAATTATGAGTACAGTCTTGCTTAACGGCTAAATGACATCAAAAAGTTACGATAACGTTCTCAATCAATGAAAATGCATCCTTGCAGAAGAAAACATAATTGACTAACCAATACAGTTCCATCTCTTATGGATCATTTTATTTTCAATTGGTTACATAACATTAAGACTTAAACTCTATCTGACCACTTAGTCTGTACAATATTGCATTTAAAGCCGCAGTCCATAGAATATAATTCAATAATCTAAAATTTGCGTTAGTTCTAATGAATGTTCAGGCCTTTTTCTGACCTTGTTGGGAAAAAGTACCTCGTTTAACATTGGGAATTTCTCAACGTAAAATTTGCCAAATTGGGAAAAGTATGTACAGATAAATCTTGTTTGCAGTATCAGTTTCCACTGATAAGTTGATAAAATTGCATTATACATCCAAATGTCATTGTTATTTTTAATGTTTTTGTTCTTAAAATATTTGTTGATGAAATTTTCTTCAAGCTTGTTATAAATGTAAAACAAAATTCTGTAGCAGAGGGGAATTTGTTTTTTAAATTGGGAAAAAACAACCATATTTTGCATTGATATTCTGACCCGTGAGGCTTATCGAAAAAGGCCTGATGTTAATAAGTTTATTCGACTGAAAACTGTTTCTTATTTATGAAAGACATTTTATAATGTTAATGTTCGAAACTGCTTGGTATTAACAGAATATACACTAACGTACATGCTGGTTTACTCCAGCTATCGCATACAGATAACAATACGATATAAAGTTACCAAAACTTTATTAGTTTACCGATTTAAATGCGTTTTATTGTATTTTGATTTGGAAAGATGTCCAGTAGAAACTTTTATTATCATATTTTCGGACTGCTACTTCAACCAGTTTTACAGCACTAAAGCACTAAGACACTAAGACGCTTACCCTGCGTCTGACCTTCGACCTCCTCCTCAGTCTGCCCTCCCAGCGTCTGACCCTCGATGGAGACCGTGCTATGTACAAGCTTATCATCCTCCATGGTGTTCGTGCTCATGAAGGACGAAGCCTTGTGATGTTCTGCGCCATGTCCCTCTGTGGGTGAACGTAAACATGGCAGACCGTTAGCCAAGATGTACATAACACACAGTCAGCAACAATGTATAAAATGTTACTCAAATGTCTAGTTGATTTAAAGTTAGTTGATAATGAGGGAATAATCTATTTAGTGAAAATAGTGGGAATCATATTTTTTATGATTTATCTGTATCTATTCATCCATGTTTATAACGATTCTCACTTGCATTTAAACGGAATGTACCTCTGTCAAAATGAACATGTTTACACAACAAATATAGTTTTAATAATTTAAAGAGTATAGACGGATCCGGCTTTTGCCACGAATAGTTTAAACTCCTTCCCAGCTATTGTTAAAGGATTAATTTCCATTCATCGAATATCACAAACATTACCACATGCTGATTTGAATATCACAAACATTATGCACATGTTCTTTTGTATGAAATCGTTTGACCGCTAAACATGTGATATCCAAGTGCTATGATTGGATAATATTGCAGATTAGTTTGAATATGATTGACGTTTGTGGAAGCGTTCATTGTAGTGGCTCCTTTCATGTTACCAGATAGCTGACACGGATAGTAAATGGCCGCACTGGACCAACAAACTTCTTGTACATTGGTTTGATACAGAGTTCTAAGTGTGTACATTCTAAATTCTAAATATTGTAAATTTGCTTTAAGACTCTTGCAAAAGTTATTAAAAAATGTGTCCATGGCTACCAAACATCTCCATATCAGATTGACCTATTTAATAATTGCCTGTATTTGCTTAGTTTTCAAATTAATGATACAGCTTCAATTAAGCATAGTAGTCCAGGGCCCGTATTCACAAACCCATTCTTAGACTTAAGAATAAAGAATAGACTTAGACTCAAGAATCGAGAACAGTTTATTTGCAAATATGCTTGGTAACAATGTTGCTAATGTCATAATAAATCGTTCTCAATAAAGAATGCTGTAATTTGAGTGGGTGAATACCAGAACAGAACAGAACAGAACAATACTTTATTCCCTTATTCATTGAACACAGATTACAAAACAGCAATATTTTCATGAAACTGATAAAGGTCAGTGTGATACTTCAAAGTCACCTTTAAAATCTAATGAAGGATCGGGGGGGGGGGGGGGGGAATATAGCTGTCCTTTGGACTGTCTTGTTAGATTTTAAAGCTGACTTAAAGGGCATAGGAGATATGGAGCTGACACGAAAATGGAGGCTCAAGCATTGACCTTCAAGTGTGATCCTTGACCTTGAGGTGGCAAGGCTGCCTCCTGCCTTCTGCATATCACCTCAATGTGATAAACATTTGAGGCAAGTTTCATGAAAATCCTTGAAATGGACCAGGAGATATAGAACGGACATGAAAATACAGGCTCAAACATTCAACCTTCAAGTGTGACCTTGACCTTGAGTTGGCATGACTGGCTTATGCCTTCTGCACATGGTCTCAATGAGCAAAACATTTGAGCCAAGTTTCATGAAAATCCTTCAAAGGGTATAGGGGATATGGAGCGGACACGAAAAACTGACACAAAAATGGAGGCTCAAAAATTTAACCTTCAAGTGTGACCTTGACCTTGAGCTGGCGTGAAAGGCCCATGCCTTCTGCACATCGTCTCAATGACCTAAACATTTGAGCCAAGTTTTATGAAAATCCTTCAAAAGGCATAGGAGATATGGAGCGGACACAAAAATGTTATGGACAGACGGACGGACGAAGGGCATTCCTATAACCCACCTCCCGCTTCGCGGCGGGGGATTAAAAAAAACACACAAACAATGCAAGATTCAAATTAACAGCGTCCTTAGAACAAAACAGTTTCAAGAATATTCTTTATTCTTAGTCTTAAGTCTAAGAAACGGTTGGTGAATACGGGCCATGGACTGTTCTGGAAGCATTATAACCCACGTATACCTTTTGCCGAGCCGTGTCTGCTGTGAGCGTCCCCCTGGCCCCCGTCTGAGGCAGCGCCTGTCACGTTGGAGATGGAGGGGTGAAGCTGGTGCTGAAATACATCACACTGTATAAAGGTCTAAACCTAAACCCGTGTTATGGGGAAACCGGGCTTAATGCAGTCCGCACAGGCTGATCCGGGAAGACACTTTCCGCTTTTATGTGTATATCTGTTTCAAGAAAGTCTCATCTTAATATAAATCCACTCTAGGGGGAAGTGCAGTCCTGGCTGATCCAGGCCCCGTGTTCACAAAGGATCAATTTCAGGATCAGGATCAGTCTTAGCTGATCTTGATTTTACAGCTAAACTGAGTGGAATATCATATTTTATTTTCGGAATAACTTTTCTTCTTGATAAAATCACATAATTATTTGTATTTCTTTTATTAAATTCTTCATATCAGACAGCAAATGTACGTTGCTAAGAGTTTAAAATCGTTTTTAAAATATATATTCGACCAAAAATTAAAAATGTTCCTGATTTTAGTGAACATCATTTTTGAGCCTGATCCTGAAATATCTGACACAAGTTCATCTCAACCTGAAAATCAGGCTCAACTTGTTTTGTGAACACAGGGCCAGGACAACTCTTTACGCACGTGCATTAAGCCTGGTTTTCCCACGACATGCCTCATATTAATTTTGCTGAAACCAATAACAAATCATGTTGCAATTGTGTAATTTGTGTTTAAGCGCACAAGTTTGAGTATCACAGTTGTGGGATACATGCTTTCATTACATTTTATATGACGTCACATTATATAACTGTTTCTTTCGAGAATATATTTTGAACTGGTTTCTTCGTTTATTTTAAGGTCTTACACTATATTTGCTTAACACACATTTTAAAACCAAAAACACACAAAACAAATATTCTAAAAACCAATGACAAATCACAACTGTGCTAAGATCAATTACAAATTACCGAAAACCGGGCTTAATGCAAGTGCGTAAAGTGTTGTCCCACTCGGCCTGTGCAATCGACACAGGCTGATCCAGGACGGCACTTTCCGCACTTGCATTAAGCCCGGTTTTCCCACAACACGTCTTAAATTATTCAAATCCAAAGATTCCAAAGACATAAAGTCTGTAATTTCAAGGAATAGCAACTAATTTTATGGCAAAATATCAAATACCTTATATTACAATCTGCAAGTTCACAAAGATATTCATCAAAACATTAAATATGCATTCATAAAAATATTAAATATTAATTATGTCTTATTTTATGCACATTAGCAAATAATCAAGAAACTGGGTGTTCACAACATGGAAGACATCTGAAATCATGGCAGAAGACAAAAAATTAAATATGGACTGAAAACTAATAATGCATTTACAGTTCTCATTATGTGGGTTGAGCAAAAAGTTTGAGGAATTTGTATACAGAAGAAAAACTACAAAGCCGAACATTTGGAAATTTATGTATTATGTATTTACATGTCAAATAAAACCACATGCCAGTTTTCATCGACCTACGTATAAGAATATGTATAAAACATCAAGTTAAACATATAGAGTTATTGCGACCCGGAGCACAACGTCGTCATGAAACAGACGTGGCGTTAACAGCAGTGTTGGGCACCGGACATGATGATAACTGCGCGCTTAAATTACAAGACAAGGAAAAACAAACATACCCCGTCCGGGACCTTTGACAAGGCTCCCTCCCCAGTTTTGATCGTTCCCTCGGTAGACGAAACGGCGCGGGTCGGGGAGGCAGTCTCGGGTGACTGGCCATCACGGGGACTGCCCTGGGCCATAGACTGCTCATCAAGCCCACCCTGTAGGCAGAGATCTTAGTATGAATTGTTTCTACGAATAAATCTGAGAAAGATTCTAAAAGATCTTAAAATGTATTTAGCTACAACTAAAAAAAAAAAAAAAACAATGCCCAAAATCAGAAGGGATTTAAATGTACAAAAATGAATTTTGGTAAAGAAACTCTTTGTCACGGTGAGTCTTGGATCCCAGGTAAAACCCACCTGACTGGTGAGCCTTGATGGAGAGTTGGGTATGGAGTACATGCTTTCATCCTTCGTGATGCTGGTGGAGGGGCGGGGCGTGTTGGGGTCCTTGACAACCGCCTCAGTGACGTAGACTTCGGCGCAACCAATCAGGGCCTCAAAGAACTCCAGGAATGACATCTGCAACATACAAGAAAACAATGAAGATTATGTTAAGAAAATTAAAGATTATCTTAAAAACAATGTAGATTCTCTTAAAACAATGTAGATTACCTTATGAACACTGAAGAATACCTAAGAACAATGTAGATTACCTAAGAACAATGTAAATTACCTAAGAACAATGTAGATTACCTTAAGAACAATAAAGATTACCATAAAACCAATATAGATTACCATAAAACAATGTAGATTACCTAAGAACAATGTAGATTACCTAAGAACAATGAAGATAACATAAGAACATTATGTGTATTTCGTTTAAAGTATGCATAACATTAAATCAAAAGCAGGAGAGAAAATATGCTACCGTTTTAATGCAAGATAAATAACCGTTCATAAGCTTTTTTGTAGAATATTGGATCTGTATCAGCAGTATACAAATAGAGAAAACATAGAAACATCTTTTCCAGTTTTATGATAGCAAAAATGGTAGACTGTGTAGTGTTTAATCAGAACAACACAGCTCAAAAACACAAGTTTAAAGAATCACAGTTGTATGCTAGATATGAGGCTTTTCGTGAAGAAAAAAACCAGGCTAAGTGCATGTGCGTAAAGTGTCGTTCCGGATTAGCCTGTGCAGTCCGACTGGAACAAAACTACGCACATGCAATAATGCCGGTTTTCCCATGACACGCCACATATAATGTCCGCATTGCCATCAAGAGGTCCTGAGTTCAACCCCTATTTGGGAAGTATTTAATTTATCTTTCTCAAACAACACCAAGTACTGGTTCTACCCAGTTAACGGATTCGGGACTCAATAAGCCTCTGGCTTTCTACCAAATCGAGCTAAAACAAATAGGTTTAAATAACCAGCACAAGACACCTCACCTCCAATTCGAGGTTGTAGCTTCCCTCCCCGTCGGTCACGTTGGGATCGTCCTTTGCCAGCGTCTCTATCACACCCTTCGCTGACAGGTCAGCATTGATCAGCTTCAGATCCTGGGGATAAAAGGTGAATAACACATAATAATACATGTCAAGGTAAAATCCTGTATGAAATAAACACAAAATGTTCAAATACTGACAAATACCATGTGGTTTTTTTACCATAACGATGTATTGCTCACTATTATAACTTTCTTTCAGCTATTAAGCCTTTAATGTGTGTGTGTAAATAAATGACTGAACAAGAGCTGTCTCAGGACAGCGCGCTCAACTATTCAACCGCTTTGTCAGAGTTATTGGCATTTTATCGCTACAAAAGGGGCATAATTCTGCTAAAATGCTGGTCACCGTTATGTGCCTTGGCCAGTGACCTTATATAATGACCTTGAAGACATGTGTGGAGTTTTAACTGAATATCTGTAGTAGATATAGAGCTATAGAGTTGTTGCACACAAACTTTAACCTGATTTTCTAAGTACAAAAAGGGGCATAATTCTGCTAAATTGCAGGTCAGAGTTATAGGCCTTGGTCAGTGACCTCACATCATGACCCCAAACACATCCGTAAGTTTCAATTGAATATCTATAGTAGTTACAAGAGATATGGACTTGTTGCACGCAAACCTTTTTCCAGAGCATTACGCCGACGCAGACGAACGTGTGAATAGTATAGCTCGAACTATTGGGTGACTAGTCCAGCTAAAAATTGTTTGTTTTTTCAATCATTTTTTTTTTTTTTAATCTGTTTTGAACAATGTAATAATCAATTTTTTATTACAGAAAATATCCCACAACACACATACTGAAATGCAACGCCAAACATACATTATACTTATAAATAATACTCATACTTTCCATGAAATCAGTTGGGCACACACAGTCAGAAATTAGGTTGTTAATAGCATATGCTATAAGACAAGTATAACAGCTTAAGGGGCTAACCAGATACCTGGTAGACATTGAAGCAAAAGCATAAAGCACAAACCTGTATCATGAACAGGAATTCTCTCATCTTGAATGCAAGGTCATGAGGTGCTTGCTGCAATTAAAGATATAGCCGATCTAAGTGGGTTACCAGTACTAAGTGCACATACTTACGCCAGTAACTGACAACTGCCCTACTTGAATCAGAGGTATGGGGAGAATGGCCGTAGAAATAATTTTCATGACCAATCCCCCACAAGTTATGTGGTCAGGCTGGGGCTCAAACTCACCAACCCCGGATTGACAGTCCAGCGCTCTACCAACTGAGCTAGCCGGGTCCGGCTGTATTTTTTATTCTGGACGACAAAAATTCTACAGTTTGACTGATACTTAAGTAATTTTAAAGCATGTTTCAAATGGATTAATTTTGAACTGTGCAAAAATGACTTCACCAAGCAAGCATTGTTTTAAAATGACACTCTGTCCTTCGAAATGCAATTTCTAGCCAGTGATGAATGTGAAAAATAACTTGCATTTTCAAACCAGCCCCAAGTTCAACAGAACATGCTCACATTGTGATTTTGTCGGAAATCATGCCAATTATGAGAAATCATGCCAAAAGTTATACAATTTGTAGAAAAACGTGCACTGAATTTATGTTTATGAACCCAAAGCAGAAACGTAGTTACCATGAAGAATATTAAAACTTCCACTATAAACAGGTGCACATATTAGTTTTAGTTCGATAAGAAATAAAACAAACTTTTTCTGCTCTGGTCTCACTTACAGATCTAGGTGCTGACAGAGCTGTAAATATTTCGTAGGTTTGATCCAAGTACTCGAGAGCATTGCCTGCCCTTCGCTGTTCATAGTAGAAATGACCTGCAAAACAAATATGAGGCGCGTCGTGGGAAAACCAGACTTAATGCATGTGCGTAAAGTGTCGTCCCGGATCAGCCTGTGCACTTTCTGCCTACAGTGGATTTATGTTTAGAAGAGACTTCCTTGAAACAGAAAATACCATAAAAGTGCCGTCCCAGATTAGCCTGTGCGGACTGCACAGGCTAATCCGGGACGATGCTTTATGCACATGCATTAAGTCCAGTTTTCCCACGACGCTACATTATATACTGTGGGAGAATAGCCTGTCAAAAGTTCGTTTTCATGAAAATTGATGAGCCACCTGCTGACCAATGAAATTACAATGAAATATTAAGTAACGTTGAATACTCCTCGAATGAAGTCTGGAAAATAATTATCAGTCGACCGGTTAAGTCATTGAGTACACACCGCTCAAAAACTTACCAAGCGCAGGATAACTGTAAATATTATAAAAGCGCACACCGCCTACATGCGACTGTTTTAATACCGCGTCGTTTCGATTGGTTGAATTTTCCATGCCTACTTGGACACGGAACCAATGAGATGTCTCATTAATTATTCATAAGTATGAAGTTTTGCTAGCCTAATCCCCCACGGTCGATCAGGAAGTATAGCGTATTTGAGCAAACGTGGGTTCTGATGATGACCTAAACCTAGGACCACTTTGTCTTAAATCCTCATTCAAACAACAATAATGCTTCAATTCATAACAAGATACATAATACCCAACAAAATAAACAAGAGCTGGGGCCATATTCCAGAAACATCTTAAATGGATCTTAAAATATTTTAGGTGTGTCGTGGGAAAACCGGTCTTAATGCGTGTGCGTAAAGTGTCGTCCCGATTTAGCTTGTGCAGTCCGCACAGGCTAATGCGGGATGGCACTTTCCGCTTTTAAGGTATTTTCTGTTTCAATGAAGTCTCTTCTAAACATAATCCACTCTAGGCGGAAAGTGCCGTCCTGGATTAGCACAGGCTAATCCGGGATGACACTTTACACACTTCCATTAAGCCCGGTTTTCCCATGACACTCCTCATTTTCTCTTACGCTGAAACTTTCAAAATGGTATATTTTAAAAAATACATATGTGAATCTTTATATATTTATATATACAAACATTAAAAACTATGGGTTATAATTAATAAACACTTAGCACAACGCAATGAACAATGAAAATAAACAGTTAAATAATATGTTGATTTTAAGGTTAAGGATAAGATATTACTTAAGATGTTTCTGGAAGACGGCACCTATTTGTAAAACAGTAATGCCCCCTCTTGGTTAAAAGCAATCTTTAAAATATCAATTTTGGTGAAGATCAGATGAAAACTGTTGGATGTAGGAAACTTAAACTGCGAAAAAGGCCAATTTTAGATAAATCAAGGGACATAACTCTGCAGTTCCTGGTGCAATTTGGTTTATTATCAAATGTGGCTAAGATATTATAACTTCAACCATTTTCACAGAGTTTGGTGAAGATCGGATGAAAACATTTTCATTTATTGTGTTGTTGTCATATTGCTTTTTCAAGAACTGCATTTCAGCTGAATTTCAAACTATTTTAATGTATCTTTTTTTAACAGATTTTTATTTAACAGTAACATCTTGCAATCTACATGTACAATGACTATACCAACCTTTCACATTGCAAGCATATCTGAGTATATGGTCTGAAATCAGCCGAGACACGCACCAAGCCAGCTTGGGGGTCGTACCCCTAAAAATGAACAACAGAGAGACACACATTAAAACAATTGTGGCATGTTGCAGTCTGCACGGGCTAATCTGGGACGACACTTTCCGCCTACAGTGGATTTATGTTTAGAAGAGATTTCCTTAAAACAGAAAATACCATAAAAGCAGAAAGTGTCGTCCTGGATTAGCATGTGCAGTCTGCACAGGCTGATCCGAGACGACACTTTACGCACATGCATTAAGCCTGACTTTCCCACGACATGCCTAAATTATATTTGTGGCTTGTTAATTTATATTTCAGTGTACATTGAAAATTAATATTCTAAGAAGGACTGGAGAGCAGATCTTTGCAGGTTTTGCCATGAACAGTTTAAACTCCTCCCCAGCTATTGTCAACAGATTAATTTCCATTCATCCAACATCACAAACATACCGCAAGCTTTACGTGTGTAAAATAGGTTTACCGTTAAACACATCATTATACAAGGGCCGTGATTTGATAAATTGCAGATTAATTTGCATAACGATTGACATTTGTGGTAACATCTATTGCTTCTACACTGACCATTTGCGATTAAGGCCCTGCATCACTGTGGCGAATTTGAGCTCCAAGTTTTGTACGAGCTCTAGCGAGTTTTAACTCGGCGTGAAGTGGACGAGTTGGTCGCGGAATTGTTTCAAGACGATATTTGTTTGAGTTCTCTTCAATATATTAGTACAATATGCATACAATATCTTTTCAACAATCGAAGACTTGTCTTCGAGACTGCACAAGTGTAGACGAGTCTGTACGACTTATGACTACATGCCCCCAAGTAGATGTCGTAGGCAAGTCTCTCAAACTCGCAGCCAACTCGTGTTATGTCGTAGAACCATAATATACGGCGAAACGCTATGTCAAGGGAAGACATGTCTACGGAATGTGTTCGAGAGTGCAGGACACCGAGAGTGCCAGCTGTACTGTACATGTGATTGAGAGTGCCAACTGTACTGTACATGTGTTTGAGAGTACCAGCTGTACTGTACAAGGAGACTGAGAGTACCAGCTGTACTGTATATGGAGACTGAGAGTGCCAGCCGTACTGTACAAGGAGACTGAGAGTGCCAGCTGTACTGTACAAGGAGACTGAGAGTGCCAGCTGTACTGTACAAGGAGACTGAGAGTGTCAGCTGTACTGTATATGGAGACTGAAAGTGCCAGCTGTACTGTACAAGGAGACTGAGAGTGCCAGCTGTACTGTACAAGGAGACTGAGAGTGCCAGCTGTACTGTATATGGAGACTGAGAGTACCAGCTGTACTGTATATGGAGACTGAGAGTACCAGCTGTACTGTACATGTGTTTGAGAGTACCAGCTGTACTGTACAAGGAGACTGAGAGTACCAGCTGTACTGTATATGGAGACTGAGAGTACCAGCTGTACTGTATATGGAGACTGAGAGTACCAGCTGTACTGTATATGAAGACTGCGAGTACCAGCTGTACTGTACAAGGAGACTGAGAGTGCCAGCTGTACTGTACAAGGAGACTGAGAGTGCCAGCTGTACTGTACAAGGAGACTGAGAGTGCCAGCTGTACTGTACAAGGAGACTGAGAGTGCCAGCTGTACTGTATATGGAGACTGAGAGTGCCAGCTGTACTGTATATGGAGACTGAGAGTGCCAGCTGTACTGTATATGGAGACTGAGAGTGCCAGCTGTACTGTATATGGAGACTGAGAGTGCCAGCTGTACTGTATATGGAGACTGAGAGTGCCAGCTGTACTGTATATGGAGACTGAGAGTGCCAGCTGTACTGTATATGGAGACTGAGAGTGCCAGCTGTACTGTACAAGGAGACTGAGAGTGCCAGCTGTACTGTACAAGGAGACTGAGAGTACCAGCTGTACTGTACAAGGAGACTGAGAGTGCCAGCTGTACTGTACAAGGAGACTGAGAGTGCCAGCTGTACTGTATATGGAGACTGAGAGTGCCAGCTGTACTGTACAAGGAGACTGAGAGTGCCAGCTGTACTGTACATTTGACTGAGTCACTTACGGGTGGTCCTTCTTGTATAGGTGGTAGGCCAGAACTATGAGGTTGTTGACAAACTGTCGCTGCAGAATTCTCTCATGGGGACTGTGAATCTCCATGTTGGCTTTTTTGTGGGCTGAAAAATGAGACATACCTATTTGCATAATGACCTTATGTTGTAAATGCGTAAAGGCACCTTCTCACAGATTGGCAATTTTTTTTTTTTTAAGTTAGGTTTCTTTTATGCTTTCTTTGACAGAGGATATATCGGCTTACTGAACCAAATGCTTAAGTAATTTAACTAAAAAATATGAAAATCTGTAAGTCCTTTAGTAGTAATGGAATGGAAAACATAAGGCAAAAAAATACAAATTAGAGAATTAGAGAGTTTCTCAAAATTCATCAAACAGTACCTAAAATGCGGTCCATGTCAGTAAGCGTCCTCTCCTTGTGGTGGAGTCGAGTATCCTTCAGGAATCGCCAGAACTGCATCTTGTTCATGACGAATGTGTTGTCGGGACTTTCCTCGTGTCCCAGGGCACTGTAGA
Source organism: Congeria kusceri (assembly GCA_027627225.1). Taxonomy (NCBI): domain Eukaryota; kingdom Metazoa; phylum Mollusca; class Bivalvia; order Myida; family Dreissenidae; genus Congeria; species Congeria kusceri. Next base: position 7,234,945 of record CM051032.1, on the reverse strand, counting down.
AACTGTAGGAGAATGGAAAATATTGTTATCATCCGCAATTCTATTCTATAAGTCAGGGAAAATGTACAAGTTACTTCTAGAGAAAATGTCCAAAGTCCGTTCTGAGAAGTTCCAAACCAGTTTAGCTTTAAATATTCACAGAATACGAGTACCACAAACATACATCAGGTACTACAAACTAAAATCAGGATCATGTAACAATTCTGATTTTTAGAACTGATTTCTAAAAAATTCAAATAATTCAATATACAAACAATTTATTATAGCATTTACCATTATTTACACTTGCATAGAATATAAAAAATCTGAAACCTAATTTTAAGTCCAATCTAGCATTTACACAACAAACTTCTATATGTTCAAATTAGTCCTATATGTTCAAAATAGTCACAATCAAAACTGTATACACCACTCCTAAGCAGCCACCACATTAAAGGGCTTGTTACGGTTTCGTTGTTCGAACTATGATGTTCCACTTTTGAGGCTGTTATGTTAGTGTTGTTGGTTTGATAAGTTTGTGTAATATGATATGAATGAAATGTTTTATAAATCATGGAAAATATTAGTGTTATTAGTTATCATTCAAGACTTAATAAATGAATAATGCGTTCGGTGTAAAATCAGATGGCTGCTTAGGACTTTTGAGTAGTGTATGATTAAAAACAAAGACAACACAGTAACATGCTACATGCCTGTATATGCGTCGCAGACTGGAGATGTGTCGAGTGACGACAAACAGGACCTGGCTGGCCTCGTCGTCTCGGTCTGCCTCGACAAACTCATTGAGCAGGTAGTCAAGGTCAAGCTGGAAGCTCGGACTCACGGTGTTCCGACTCTCGTTGCTGTGTACTGATACGTTGTCTGCACAGAAATAATGCACATGCTTAAAAAACACCTTTAAAACAAAAAAATTCAAGATTACTTACTTTCATTTCAACATGTTGTCTATAGGTATGGTATTTTTACTTTTTTTATTTTATTTTACTCCATTCTTTAGGCAAAAATGTAGGCTCAAATGGAACTGAAAATCATAGTCGTTGCACAAAATAAAGTTTTCAAGAAAGGATTTCACAAACAGCATGTTTAAGATTTAAATTGGAAAACAGAATCTGTATATGTGGAATGGTTGTTATAACAAACATCAGTCCAATCAATCTACTAAAAAAATCAATCTAAGAAAATTAGATCTCATAATACTCATGGGTGTGATTTCAACAACTCATCAGGGAAGGAAATTACCAGAACCCCTTTAAAGTGTTGACAGCACATCAGGGAAGGAAATTACCCAAACCCCTTTATAGTGTTGACAGCACATCAGGGAAGGTAATTACCCGAACCCCTTTAAAGTGTTGACAGCACATCAGGGAAGGTAATTACCCAAACCCCTTTAAAGTGTTGACAGCACATCAGGGAAGGAAATTACCCAAACCCCTTTAAAGTGTTGACAGCACATCAGGGAAGGAAATTACCCAAACCCCTTTAAAGTGTTGACAGCACATCAGGGAAGGTAATTACCCGAACCCCTTTTAAAATGTTCACTAACTTTTTATTATTAAACTCATCAGCAAATTATTGGTACACAAAATCTAGCATTTAAAAGAAAGAAATCAGCTGAAAGGAGTTAAAATCAGCTGAAAGGAGGAAACCAGGTGAAAGGAGGAAGAAATCAGCAGAAAAGAGTAAATCAGATTTTAAAAAAAGAAGTAAATAAGCTGAAAGGAGGAAATCAGCTAAATGGAGAAAATCAGCTGAAAGGAGGAAATCAGCGGGAAGGAGGAAACCAGCTGAAAGGAGGAAATCAGCTGAAAGGAGGAAATCAGGTGAAAGGAGGAAATCAGCTGAAAGGAGAAAACCAGCTGAAAGGAGGAAATCAGCTGAAAGGACATCAGGTGAAAGGAGAAAACCAGCTAAAAGGTGGAAACCATCTGAAGGAGGAAATCAGCTGAAAGGAGGAAATCAGTAAAAAGGAAACCAGCTGAAAGGAGAAAACCAGCTGAAAGGAGGAAATCAGCTGAAAGGAGGAAACCAGCTCAAAGGAGGACAAAACCCTGGATACTCGTAAAACTTTCCACCAATCACAAGAAACAAGAACGCAAGTGTACCCATTGGCAGAGGTGTGCGTGTTCGGATGTTGGTGAGGTCAGGAGAAGACGTGCCGTCCATGGTGAATTCTGGGTACTCCACAATGTGGTCTCGCTCAAACATACCCTCATAGATACGGCCATTCTTGAATGTGAACTTACCCTGTAAAACAAGGATATCAGTAAAACTGATGGATGCTTCCCAATGCGCTTTTTCAAGCAATATAAATGCAATGAGAAGGGCAAAGATATAAAAAAAATCAATAGAAATATGAATTATATTTCAAAGTCCCATAAATCTAAGAAAAATCATTGTGAAACATCCTGCTAATATGCACACCTCCTCATGGCAATGAAGCTTCCCATGAAGTTTCATTGAAATCTGGCCAGTAGTTGCTGAGAAATAGCCTGGATAAGACTTGTTCACTATATACTATATGTCAGAAATTTTCAAAGTCCCATAACTCTAAGAAAATTCATTGAAGTGGAACATCCTGCTAATATGCACACCTCCTCTTGGCAATAAAGCTTCCCATAAAAGTTTATTGAAATCAGGCCAGTAGTTGCTGAGAAATAGCCCCGACAAGAATTTATGCAGTATATACTAATTTCAGAAGTTTTTAAAGTCCCATAACTCTGAGATAAATCACTGAAGCGGAACGTCCTGGTAAAATGCACACCTCCTCTCGGTAATAAAGCTTCCCATGAAGTTTCGTTGAATTCCGGCCAGTAGTTGCTGAGAAATACTCCGGACAAGAAAATGTGACGGAAGGACTGACGGACGTACGGACGGATGGACAAAGCGGCGACTATATGCTCCCCCGAAATTTTCTTTTTATTTTATGCTTTTGGACAATAAATAAATAAAATTGCGCGAGAAAAGCTTAAATGTCACAAGTTCGTGTATTCAGACGTCATAAAAAATGACGTCATAAATGATTCCAAAACTGTCACTCGTTGTATGGTGGGAAAAAAGTGCCATATTTTGTGAGTCGTTTTCACTAAATTATAATTTTGTTGAATTTTATAATGTGTTTTATGTAAACACATGCATGTACATACTGTACATGTATATAAATTTGCCAACTGTTGTAAACCACTATTTGTAGATCGATGCTTTTTATGGAAAAATAGTCCGTTGTATGTTATATTTTCACTGCATATTTTCACTGCTCCAACAGTGAAAATATAAAATGTTAATTCACCAATAAAATTCGATATTTCACTGAAAAGCATATAATAAAACTGACACTCTAGCCAGTTGTCTTTATGCCTTTGTACCTGGACATGAAAAATCAACACTGCAATATTAAACTCTCGATTAATGCATTATTGATACACTTCACTCAAATAAAAGGCGGCATATTGATTCTGGTATCACATTAATGGAAGCCACAGAACTCAAAATGAAAGGGCATTATTGTTTGAAGTCATTAAAGAATAATGAATTTCTACCTGTACATAAAACCAAACTTTGTTCACAATTTTCAACATGAATACATTTGAATACAACTAATTGAACAGAATATTTGCTGATGTGTTTCCCTACTAAGCATTTTCATTGTCGAGTGTATGTTCATATTTACATGTTTTAGTTTTGTTTTTGTTTATGTCGATGCTTATTTACAGTGCTTTTTTATGGCCAATTTGGGGTCGAAATTCGGCCCCGTTCCCCTGCTTAAAAGATATATATTTTTCACCTATATTAACCTTAAAATTCCCCTTAGAATATAAGCTTTATTTCGGAAAAAGAAGACCAAAATCTGACAAAAATTGACTATGATAGAGGAATTTTCATAAAATATCCCAGCAATTTTCACCAACCCAAGTTAAAGCATTTTATCTAAGTTATCATTCGTAGCAAAACAATTGATTCATTGATGTCCTATAACAAAGTATAATATAAACATGTAAATTTACTAATAATGCTTTTCTAAAAAAAATCCCCTTTCGCAGTAAAATTCCCCATCTGAAGGGCCCCACCACCTTTCCCCAAAAGGTAAAAAAAAACACACTGATTTAGTACAAGCTGAATTGCGTTTCGAGGGTTGAAAACCAGAAGGTACCAACTGCGATTGATTTCAATGAGGGTTGAAAACCAGAAGGTACCAACTGCTATTGATTTCAATGAGGGTTGAACTGCTATTGATTTCAATGAGGGTTGAAAACCAGAAGGCACCAACTGCTATTGATTTCAATGAGGGTTGAAAACCAGAAGGCACCAACTGCTATTGATTTCAAATGCAGTTGGTACCTCCTGTTTTGCAACCCTCTATGTTTTTTTTTCACTAGCTGTCCATTAATTTTTTTTTTATTAAAAAATATTTTTGCACTGCTGGGCCTGTTATGTTTTTAAAGTAAAAAAGGAAGATTTGTTATCAGCTTTAACTGCAGTTGTAAACTTATAAATGCAATTTATACTAATTATTATTTTCAGCCATTATTAGTTAATCGGCTGTTAGCTTAAAGGGACTTGTTCACAGATTTTTGTATTTTTGGAAGTATGCTGTTCAATGTCCTAACTTGACAGATTTAAGCATCTGAACTAAAAAGCTCAAGTATAATGACGAGAAAAATTAAAGACGAACAAGGCTTGTCACAGGATGTGACATATGTCCCCGAAACATATGCTAGTCAGAGGAAGGCGAAACAATGTCAGAGTACAATATTATGCCCTGGACAAATATCTTTGAGGTTTCAGCAACACGGCTGTTTGTTGTTGTGACACACTGCCTCATAATGATCTTCATTCCCACCAAGTTATTGTATACCTTACATGTTGGCACAAATGATGCTTCCTACAAAAAGTTCCTTCTAATATTTCACCTTTTAAGTGTAACCTTGGACCCAAAGACCTTGACTGAGGAGCATGTAACCAGTATGTGACACATCATCTGGTCATGGGAAAAAAATAATCGGAAGTAATATTAAAATCCTTCAAGGCTTTTGGAAGTTATAGAGCAGAAAGAAAATTCCTTGACATTTCACCTTGAATTGTGACCATGACCTTTGACAGGGGACCTTAGACCGACGAGCATGGGAGTTGTATGCGACACATTGTCTGGTCATAGAGAATAATAATCTGACGTAACATTTAAATCCCTACAGACGTTTAGAAGTTATGAAGTGAAAACAAAAATAATTGACCTTTGACTTTGAATTGTGACCTTGACCTTTGACCGACCATCATGGGATTTGTACGCGACACATTGTCTGGTCCTGGGGAATGACCTTTGACCTTAAATTGTGACCTTGACCTTTGACCACGAGCATGGGAGTTGTACGCGACACATCGTCTGTTAATATGGAATAATAATCTGAAGTTATATTAAAATCCATCCAGGCATTTAGAAGTTATGGAGCGGAAACAAAAATTCATGACCTTTGACCTTGAATTGTGACCTTGACGTTTGACCGACAAGTTTGGGAGTTGCACACGACACATCGTCTGGTCAAGAGGAATAATAATCTGAAGTCATATTAAACCCATCCAGGCGTTTAGAAGTTATGGAGTGGAAACAAACATTCATGACCTTTGACCTTGAATTGTGACCTTGACCTTTGACCGATGAGCATGAGAGTCATACGCGACACATCGTCTAGTCATGGGAAATAATTATCCTAAGTTATATTAGAATCCATCCAGGCATTAAAAAGTTACAGAGCGGAAACGAAGTCTGGACGGACGGACCCACGCACGCACACACCCACCCACAAACGAATGGTGAGACTACTATATGCCCTCCTTCAGGGGCATAAAAATAAAGGGAAAAAAAGTTGCTCCCGCTGGGGTTCGAACCTCCGACGTCTGGATTAAAAGGCGAACACCTTAACCACTCGGCCATTCCGACTTGTATATATGCAGCGGCATTTTTTTCGTTTAGCGTTACTAACGCTTTATAATTTTCTCAGTTCAACTGATAATTACTCATTAACAAAATGGTATTTATAGTACATTTCTTTGTCCATCGTGTTATTTTGCTGTTTAATATCTACTATTCTTTTATTTGGAAAATCGGCGACAAAAAGTTGAGGAAAACTGTCAATTCCTCAATCTGTGAGCAGGTCTCTTTGATCGGCTATTAAAATTTTGACCGTCCAGGCAATGAAGTGTAACTTCCATAACAGCAAAAAAAAGACAAATCGTACCTTGCCATGCTTCATGTTGTTCTTCCAGCCGCCTTCATACTTGGCCCCATTGGCGTAGTAGAACGTGCCATAGCCGTGTCTCAAGCCATTGACGAAATCCCCGTCGAACATGTTACGCAGCGGGTACTGGGATCCGTGGACACGACGTAGCAGCCAGATGTGCTGACCAACACCATGCTGTGGGTGGGGGGAGAATATAATCGTTATTCTGGCATAGTTGGACAAGCATATTGCTGATCTACAATAGTAAACTAGAATTGTCACATGAGTGACGGATATACCCCCACAATATGGCCTTGTCACAAAACTATGGCATCCATTCGAAAGAAATGGGCAGAGAGAGAATGCTTTAATTTGTGAATGGTCAACAGTGTATTTGGAAAAAAATTAATTTCAATAGGAGCCATAACTCTGTCAACATTTAGTGGTTTGTAACCAAAGTTGAACTTGATCTGTATTTTATGATGTTACACCTATGTACCAACAAAATTTAAATATGTGAAGCCTTCCATGAGTTATTGTCCACGTTATGGGGGAATTTAAGTCAAAAACGGGCCAAAACTGTGTCAAAATTTAGTGGTTTGTAACCAAAGTCGACCTTGACCTGTATTTTATGATGCTACACATGTGTACCAATAATTATTTAAATATTTCAAGCCATTATTGAGTTATCATCCGGAAATCATGTTTTTAGGAAATTTTAAGTCAAAAAGGGGCCATTACTCTGTCAAAATTGAGTGGTTTGTAACCAACATCGAACTTGACCTGTATTCTATGATGTTACACATGTGTACCAAAAATTATTTGAATATGTCAAGCCTTTCTTGAGTTCTCATCCAGAAACCAAAAACCAACAGACCGACAAGCTCACTCCTATATACCCCCCTAAACTTCGTTTGTGGGGGTATAAATAGACAATAATGTTAGTACCAGTCAATTTTAACTATTTCTGTGTTTATTACAAGCATTATTAGGCAATATTTTCCATTTAATAAAATGATGAAATTAAAGAAGTTTTTTACCAATCCCCCCAAGAAGTATAAAGAGGACACTATTATTTTTTGTAGAAACATGTGGGTACTTTTGGTAGTGAGAATTGTATTATTTACCACAAACACCACTTCCATTTATTACAGTAGCAAAAGAGCATTGCAAAGCATTAGCAATGAACAAGCATCATAAAAGGGATTAACACTATTGACTAAGCACAGTATGTTAATTTCATTTCATTTGGTTTGAAATGGCAATTTGTTTGTGCTTTATGTACCAGCAATAGGTCAAATGCATAAACTAAAAGACCAAATTATATTAATGATATGTATTCTAAAGCTCATACATCTTTTATTTCTTTTCTTCATATTTTTAAACTCAAAATAATGGCACCATTATAACAATGATATTGCAGTTGTTGATCCCTTAAACTCACCTGGATTCCGTTCTCCCACTGTCCAGTGTAGATCTGATCCCGATCGACCCACCTCATGGTCCCCTCCCCATGGCGCACGTTGTTAAACCACATGCCCTGGTAGGTGTTGCCGCTGGGGTATTGACGCGTGCCCCACCCGTGACGCACGTTGTTCACCCAGTCACCCTCGTAGTAGGATTTCCCTGCAGAGTCGTAGTCCATGCGACCCTTGAATAACAGCAAGGATGCATAAACAATAATCAAATACCATATGAGGCCTGTCATGGGAAAACCAGGCTTAATGCATGTGAGTAAAGTGTCATCCCAAATGAGTCTGTGCAGTCCGCACATGCAAATCCGGGACGGCACTTTCTGCTTGTATGGTCTTTTCCGTTTCAAGAAGTCTATTCTAAACATAAATGTCATCCTGGATTAGCCTGTGCAGACTGCACAGCCTAATCTGGGATGACACTTTACGCATTTGCATTTAGCCCGGTTTTTCCACGACACGCCTCATATATTCCCTAATAAATGCCCCAACCCTAAAAACGCTGTCCCCTTCGCACCAATTTTTAACAAGAGATGTTTGTAAAACATGTATGCCCCCCGATTTAATATTGTATGTGCACATTAACACATGGGGAGGAAATTAAAGTTGATGCCTAAGAAAGTAAATATAAAGCTGAAAGAAAGATAGAGTATCATTATGGATTTATTTGTACAGTCTATTATATAAGGATACTTGTTTTCTGTTCGATTTAAACATCAAATAGGCCAAAACATCTCTAGATATCCTGCAGAAACAAAATGGTCTGTGGAGAAAACAGTTTTCATGTTACAAGCCCCTTTGACCTTGACCTTTGACCTGTTGATCTCAAAATTGATAGGCGCCTTCCTTTCCTCCCGAGTAACCAGCATACCAGCTAGGGTGATCGTAGGTCAAAGCGTATTCTACATTTCATGTGGAAACGAAATGGTCTACAGAGGAAACAGTTTTCATGTTACAAGCCTCTGCCACCTTGACCTTTGACCTGTTGACCTCAAAATTGATAGGCGCCTTCCTTTCCTCCCGAGTAACCAGCATACCAGCTAGGATGATCGTAGGTCAAAGCGTATTCTACCTATCACGCGGAAATGAAATGGTCTACAGAGGAAACAGTTTTCATGTTACAAGGCCTCTGTCACCTTGACCTTTGACCTGTTGACCTCAAAATTGATAGGCGTCTTCCTTTCCTTCCAAGTAACCAGCATACCAACTTAAATGATCGTAGGTCAAAGCGTTCTCTAGATATCGTACGGAAACAAATTTCATGTTACAATCCCCTGTGACCTTGACCTTTGACCTGTGGACCTAAAAACCAATAGGCGTCTTCCTTTCCTCCCAAGTTACGAGCATACCAACTTAAATGATCGTAGGCCAAAGCGTTCTCTAGAAATCGTTCGGAAACGAAATGGTCTATGGACAGACCGACCATCCGACCGACCGACCGAACCAACCGACCAACGGACAGGTGCAAAGCAATATACCCCCACTTCTTCGAAGGGGGGCATAATAATACCCAAACCTCCCTGCCAAACTACTGCCTTAATTTTGATTCAAACACTCAATGCAAATGCATGTGAAACACCTGTTTTTGTAAATCATTGAAAAAAATGTTTGCAGAATGAGCTTAACGGTCATATTATAATGCTTTCTATATATGAAAGAACACATAACGGTCATATTATAATGCTTTCTATATATGAAAGAACACTTAAAACTGGACTCATTTTAAATACCCACTTTTTGACAATTTCTGACTTAGGCAATTGTTTCAAGCAAATTGCCATCATACTGAATTAAGATACAGTCTCATTTATTAAAAAAAACAAAAAAACAATTTGTTTATTTATAAAGTAGTTGTGTTGTACACAAATAATTCATAAATTATTCACCAAGCAAATCAATAATCTAATCAACTCTTGTTACAAATATTTTAATTAGTTCAAATCATGTCGGGCCCGGCTAGCTCAGTTGGTAGAGCGCTGGACTGTCTATCCGAAGATCGTGAGTTCGAACCCAGACAGGCCACATAACATGTGTGGGAATTGGTCATGAAATTATTTCTACGGCCACCCTACCTCTGATTCAAGTAGGGCAGTTGTCAGTTACTGGCATAAGTATGTGCACTTTGTACTGGTAAACCGCTGAGATCGGCTAAGCTTGCCCAGGAAAAGGGTGAGCAGGTTAACTGACCGCCGTGATATAACTAAAATACTGTTAAAAATGGCGAAAAATCCAAACAAACAAACAAATGAAGTGTGAATGCTGCCTATACCTTTCCGTGACGTTTACCCATGGCCCAGTCACCGCTGTAGGTCATGGCGAAGTTGCGGCACTTGAACGTTCCCACGCCATGACGCTTCCCACATACCACGTCCCCATCATAAGTGCTGCAGCAGAAATAATACAAATTTGAGGCGTATCGTGGGAAAACCGGACTTAATGCATCTGCGTAAAGTGTCATCCCGGATTAGCCTGTGCAGTCCGCACAGGCTAATCTGGGACAAAACTTTAGGCATACCGTGAATTTATGTTTAGTAGAGACTTCCTTGAAACAGAAAATGCCATAAAAGCGGAAAATGCCGTCCTGGATTAGCCTGTGCGGACTGACCCGGCTAATCAGGGACGACACTTTACGCACATGCATTAAGTCCGGTTTTCCCACGACGCGCCTCATTTATAGGTATATTACCATTGATTTGTATAGAATTTAAAACAAGAAACGTGGAAATTCCATGAAAACCAATTTTTTCAAATGCAATGCCTAAAAGTTAGTACTATAATAAAACGTGGCCACGCCACGGAACCAGGTTTTCAATCTGATCTGATCTGAATCTGGACCTGATTGAGAATGGTTTCATATGAATGAAAGAATTATGTTTATAGAAACAATGTACATTAAAGTGTTTTTCTGTTTTTTGTAATGTTGACCTTGACCTTGACTCCAACCACTGCATATAAAAGTTCAAGCGAGCTCTTGGTATAATATATATATGAAGTTTCATCCAACTATCTTAATTCATTCTCAAGTTATTGAGTGGAAACCATTTTTCTATTTTTCCAAGCGAGGTCTTGATATAAGCTATCTATGCATGAAGTTTCATTAAAATATCTTAATTTGTTTTCGAGTTGTTGAGCTTTTACAGTTTATTAAATAAAGATTAATTTCATCACTGCAAACCTTAAATCACGGTATGAATAGCATGCGTATATTAGATATATTATGAAACCAATATAATGACCCCAATATGCAAACAAAAACTGGGGAAAAAAATTACACACATTGAACAACCATTCATTATGTGTAGGTACTTGGCAGTTTCGGAGTTTTTAAAAACCCATAAATACTAATACAGAAATGTAATATTCAAACTGATTCTTTTTCCTAGAAAGTGTCCTCTAAAGTAACTTTTTGTGAATAGAGGCCATACAACTGAATGTACGCAAATAAACAAAAGATCATAAAGGATAACGAAGGATCTCTCAAAATATATAACAGGGAAAATAATCGCATGTCAACAACAAATATCAGAGCTTTATGGTCGCTTAACTTCTGTCCATAAATGTTTTCACACGCTGAATATGGTCACCACATACCGCTGAAATAAAATTCAAATGCACAGTATACTTCGTATAAAAAGTCCTTGAAAAGGCAAGATATCTATATTTAAATTCAAATATTTAACAATCCATATACTCTAAAATAACACCCCAAGTTGCACGGAACAAAATATGATTTAAGCCACACATGAACGTTCAATTTTAGTAAAATAGTCCTAACATGGTGTAGATCTCGGTAAAAACAAGTACCTGTATTGAATGATATGCATAATTCGCATTTAAGCTTAAGTTTCAATATAAAGTTTATAATTCCAAAAGTATTTTTTTTTAACAAAAACACAGTGATAAGATGCTTAAATAAGCTTCTATCACAAAATTATAGCCAAAATGGAATAGAAATCTGAATATATATCTGAAAATTCACTCCATGAATTAAAGACATGGACACTTTTTCACTTCGTCTATGACGAGGGACGAATTTTAGAAAAATATGTTGTAAGAATATGTAGTAACGATATCCACTGTGTTCCGTAGAACTACAATTATTGTCATATAATGATGAAAACCCAGAGAAATTAACATTTTCTTGCACTGCACTCTGTTTTTTTTTTTCATAAGCTTGCGGTGCCCAACCATTCATGATAAAAGTAACGTAGTTGTATTACACCAGTATACGGTGACCATATACACCATGATTCATGTCTTGGGTACGGCATCTATTTTGACAATTTTTAGACCAAATCAAAATATGATTTGCCCTCCAGGCAGGCCTAATAATAAGACACGGTGGTGTGACAAGATCTAAATAAAGTTACAAGTTCAATAAAACTAGATATTGATTAAAACTCTACACATTAATTTACATTGAGAAGGCTTTAATATTGAACTGAAGCGTTAACTTCTGAACAGCAAAAGGTTATCTACAAGGAAGATGACTTAAGTTACAGTTTTTCTGGTGCAGAATTAAAGATAGCTTCACATGATATTTGCTAATGGTTTATTTATATTTCTGCTTATGTGAGAAAAACTGTTACAGAAATTAAGGGCAAAATATTCTTTTATCTAAATGTGCAGTTCTTACAAAATTTAATTGATTTCCAAACTTTGTGTATTTGAAGTAATTTAGGGAAGCAGGCACACCAAATATTGAAAACTTCACGTTCGTCCAATTGTGGCAACGTAAAGGCAAATAAGTCAACATAAAAAATAATAGAGTTTGTGGTCAAAATAAGTACAGATGCATTGGATATGGAAAAGTAGTAGTAGTCAGTAACACAATGACCACAATGACTTCATACAATGTGGGACCACTCATTTAAGCGTCAAAAGCCCCATCTCATTAATCTTTTCAACGAAAATTACAACTAGGCGCTTCACACACACACGCATTTAAAATCCTTGTTTGCCTTTGGTTGCTTCTCTCTTATTAGGCATTTTTGAAAGTTTGTATATTTTGCACTTATCCTCATAGCCAACAAGTTTCTTAAAAGATGAGGCCACATAAACATGAATTCACTAACTCTTACACAATGGTAAATACCAAGTTACCGGAGTACCTACCTGCCATCTGGCCACTGGTACAGTCCCTTGCCTGTAACCTGGTTTCTCATGAACTCTCCCTGAAAATCACACAAATATTGTTACTAAACAAATATATTTGGGAATGCTCATGTGAATACATGTCTATACTTATGCAAAATACACACGTACCTTTATAATGCCCCTTTAATATTGGTAATTTTTTATATGTTATGTGTATCAATCACAATGAAAGGATTATTATTTATACTAAGAAACAAACATCTAGAGATTACCTGACATGGGTAAATGACAGAGCATATGTTAGTCATTTGGAAAGAAAATCAGGTATACATGATATATCAAGAACAAAATTCCTGGACAATTTTGTAGGTTTTTTGTTAATGCATTTGGTTACCGGTATTTCCTAATTGCCATCCTTCTTGTTCTTGCCCTTTCGAGCAATCAAAGTATAATTGAGTTTCATCATGGGAAAACCGGACCTAATGCATGTGCATAAAGTGTCGTCCCCGATTGGCCTGTGCAGTCCGCACAGGCTAATCCGGGACGACACTTAACGCCTACAGTGGAGTTATGTTTAGAAGAGACTTCCTTAAAACAGGAAATACCATAAAAGCGGAAAGTGCCATCCTGGATTAGCCTGTGTGGACTGCACAGGCTAATTTGGGACGACACTTTATGCACATGCATTTAGCCCCGTCCCACAACGTGCCTCAATTATAGTCTGCGTTCACTTGTCCAATGTCTACAAGACTGCAATGTGATTTTTTATTGCTTTCATACACAACATAAATTACTGTTGACTGTAATGTCAGCACGAAACTTCTTTACTATGAAATGAAACATATTAATAACAAATGATAACTTCAGCTGATTAAGAAATCATTTCCTACATGAAAGACTTTCAACTTTCATGAGATCAAAGCGCCCACAGTCAATTAAGGCAGATACATCAAGAGTAGACTTTCTTCACATGTGAAATCACTGAGTTCAAAACCAGCCACCTGAACATTTCATACCATCAGGGTTGGAAAGGAGTTTGGATATTGATTAGTGATACCGATGGACTATTTATTGTGTACCAGGGTACAGTGCACATGTATAATGGCCTGTATGAGTTGAATATCTGTTGGTCACAAAGAAGTTTCTTAAGGAACTAAACCAAGGTTTATGAAAAGCCTGCAGAACAAATTGTAAATACAATACTACCATGGTACCATGGTGGTGGTATTGTAGTTGATGGTGTAAATATAAAACACAAATGACGAAGGAAGTGATTTTTGGGGGAATTTTCACAACTACCTGTGCCTTTGAACTAGGGGAATTTTAGCACGAAAAACCTCAAAAAGGGGAAAATAGTAAAGTTTTTTTATGTATTCTTAATTGACAACTGTGAACATTTATTTTTTTATTTTTTTCTACTTATATATTTAACTTTTTATACTGCAGTTACTGTGTGCACACCTTTAACAAATTATCATCAGATGATATGATTCTTAAAGTTACATAATTCCTGTATAGGCAATTGGTCATTTGCCTCAAATAAAGGACTAATGGATGGTAATAAGTGTTTCTCTCCTGATGATGTCTCTGGAGTTTCATTATTCCTATATTAAAGTTGAACCAACAAATGTAAAACTGGTATCAGTTAGAGTTACTTGATTGTCACAGCAAATGTTCATTTAAATTTTACAATACAAGAGTCAGATTTCTGAGGGCACTTGCTGAGTCGCTATGCTAGTTTTCTTGTTTTATGGCCCTGGAGTTTGTCAACCAATAGTTCAAGATCTTCATATGTGAGGTGTCTTTGGTAGTGGCAAATCCTCATAGTGGCATCTAGATGACCTTGGGTTAGCCTGTTTCTTTTCGAAGTATGTATGGTGGCCATAAGAGAGAGCATTTTTACCCTAGAATTTGGCTATGAAAATGTAGTGCACATTCTACATGGTAACAGTGAAACAATTTAAGGTGTTTTTTTTTCTATAAAAAATCGTAATATATTCATATTTTTTTCATAATTAATTCATAATGATTTTAAACACATAAACAATGCATTATAATAAATTGAAAACATATTTCCAATTAGAACAAACAATAAAATCCTTTAAAAACGCAATTCGAATAATATAACCTATTAAAACTAAAGAATGACAGCGTGACGTCATCAACTAACCGGGCTTCCAAATCTGCAAGCCGTAAGCAACACCCATAGCAACGGTGTCGGTTTTACTTCAAATGGCTTTGATGTGACAGCCGAATTTGCGGCTATTGTCTAGCAGTTTGTACCTGAAAAGCGTGTAACACGCTGACCACGTGGTCGGTGTCAAAAAGCATCGATTGATGCTACTTAGTACTGTTCCTGAACAAAGAAAGCGCTGTCGATAGAGCATTAATGCATAAGCGTTCAAAGGGAAATATTAAGGATTTAAAAAGTTCAAACGGTTGTTTTGTTGCAGTGGATAAATTGGATATTTAATTTCGGGGTGACGTACTTTACCTTGTCTGGATTATTTAGGGGATTTAATTATATTTGGAGAAATACGTGTTTCATGCATAAGGTAATTATGTGTGCTTATTTAAAAATTACTTACTGTAAATTACGTTTTGATTAAATAAGTGTAATATTACAGAATATCAACATTAAATAAACGTGGACAAAAAAAGTGCAATAAAACATCAACAGACATGGCAAAATTAGCTGCAATTGGTTACCAGATTTTAAACCTCAAATTTTGCTTCTCAAATCGGGTCCGCGTTGTACACGGTTACTAAGTACCAGAACTGTTTTTATCAATGTTGCGAACGCTGATTTTCGGTCTATTTGCAACCTAATATCTTGTGTAAAGAAGCAATAAAGTTTCGATAATTTTTTATTGAAATACCAACCCAGTCTGAGGGAAAAATGTTTCTTATTTTGGGGAATTTTGGGTCATTTTAGGGGAAACAAGGAGGTTTATTGGCAAGGGGAAACTGCCGTTATTCTGCAGTAAAAATAGGCAAAAAAAATTCACTGGAAGGAATCACTTCAATTTGGAATAAATCAAGAAGTAATAGTGTTGAGTTTTTTATTTGTTTATTTGTGTTGTGTAACCTAAACCAACTGTCAAGTTAACGTATATACATGTATTTGAGTTTCCGTCTGAACATATGAAAACTATTTGTTGATTAAAAACTAGCTTATTGTGCGTTTAAAAACAATGTTTGTTCTGAACTTTATTCAATTTTAAATAGAAACATACATTAATTAACTTTATTTTGTTAATTGTATTTATGCCACTATATCTTTTGTACGATCATACATACACAATTTTAAATGCCATCTGTAAATTAAGTTTGAGGCGTGTTGTGGCAAAACTGGGCTTAATGCAGATGCGTAAAGTGTCGTCCCGGATTAGCCTGTGCAGTCCGCACATGCATTAAGTCCGGTTTTCCCACGACACGCCTCGTATGTTCACATGTATTGTATACACAATTCATTAATCTTGTTTTAGACTATTCAGAAACATCTTTGTCAACAGATATTCAACTCATATAGGCTAGTGGTGGTCGCCAACAACAACACCAGTACTATAACAAATAAGAACTATGATCTTTGGTTTATTAGGGTTTTGTATTGCAGTAGCATGTTTGTTAGTGACTGAATGCCTTCCAGAAATGAGTGATATTTGCAAGGACCAATCTCATTAAAATAAAAAATTAACGTTGTTACGATCTGATGGCATCGTATAACAGATCACGTTCAAATGACCTTCAGAACAATACAAATTTCAGCCCTGCTGCGCCCAATAAAATTGCTTTTTGCACAGCAAAACTGACCACGGTTTTTTAAAGTGACGCCTTTCCAACTGATCTTCGGGAATAAATTATTTACAGTTAAATATTTATTTACATTTAAATATTTATTTACAGTGTGGATAACAATGGATATATTGGTACTTTACGCGACTCGACACCCGATGTTCACGTTACTTTCGTGCATAGTTTTTGTGTTTTATATATAAGTTATACCTCAACATTTTGAAGGCCACAATTTGATTGGCTCTGGAAAAGGTCATCTGAACGTGACCCCTCTTGTGATGTCATCAGATCCAGTCAGCGGATAATATAGTAGCGTCAGACTGGAGATGATTTTAATGAGATTGTTGCAAGGATATGACCACTAAATCTCTAGTAGGTCAAGGTCAAGTGAAAATGCTAAGGTACCCGGTGGTCAGATCAACTAAATATATAATCAGCACTTAAATCTAAATGCATGACAGCTGCAACAGAATCATTATTACATTAAAGGCACTAACAAGGTGATACATGTTAAACTAACAATAAAAAGTTTAATGTGACCTTTTGGGGAAAAAGTACCTCGTTTAAAATTGGGAATTTCTCAACGTAAAATTTGCCAAATTGGAAAAAGTATGTACAGATAAATCTTGTTTGCAGTATCAGTTTCCACTGATAAGTTGATAAAATTGCATTATACATCCAAATGTAAAACAAAATTCTGTAGCAGAGGGGAATTTATTTTTGAATTTTGGAAAAAACAACCATATTTTGCATTGGGAATGGGTCAGATATTCTGACCCGTGAGGCTTATAGAAAAAGGCCTGTGTTGAGATAACAAACATATAAAATAATGCATTATGAGCTAAAAAAATATACACATTTTAATACCATAAATGTAATTTTAACAGTTTTAAGTTAGTTTGGTTATCACATTTTCAACACTACGAAACTAGCCGAAGTTCCTCATGTTTTATGCAGTATAGTGAATAGTAGGGTTTAATCCGCATCGCCATGAAATTCAGCAGTAAATAAATCTAGTGTTTGTCAACAGTTTTACTTGAAAGATCAGTGTTTTTGCTATAAACAGTATTCAGCAAACCTACTGTTAATAACGTAGGTTATATACATAACGTAAACACACACTACGACAGACAATAAGACAACCATTTGTTTGTAGAATCTGAATTTTTTAATTAATGTTTAGTTACATGTACTCGCAAAAAATATTAAATATTGCTTTCAAATAAAGAACACTTTATCTTTACTCAGACCTATTGACAATGGTTTGACAAAAACATCCAACTTTTAAGCAATGCAAAAATATACGAGGCATGGAGTGGGAAATCTGGGCTTTATGCATCTGCCTTCAGTGTCACCCCGGATTAGCCTGTGCAGTCTGCACAGGCTAACCCAGGATGAAACTTTCCGCATTTATGGTATTTTCTGCTTCAAAGCAGTCTCTTTTAAACCTAAATCCATTGTAGGTGAAAAGTGTTGTTCTGGATTAGCCTATGCGGACTGCACAGGCTCATCCGCGAGGACACCTTTCGCACATGCATAAAGTCCGGGTTCCTGCGACAGCCTCATACATATTTCAAAATGTCTTTCATTTTTGGTCCTGTGAAATGTAAAGTCAATCCAGTGATTCTGACAAAAGTAAAGGACTGAATTTATAGTTTTCCACAAAACACCTTTTGCAGGGTGGCCACTGAAATAGAAAAATTCCCTGATATTTCCCTGATTTCTCCCTGTCAGGTATTCATGGTCGAGCCGGGCCGGCTAGCTCAGTTGGTAGAGCACTGGACTACAAATCTGAGGATCGCGGGTTCGATTCCCAGGCCCGGCACCATAACTTGTGTGGGGATTGGCCATGAAATTATTTATACGGCCATTCTCCCCCTACCTCTGATTCAAGTTGGACAGTTGTCAGTTACTGGCATGAGTATGTGCACTTAGTACTGGTAAACCAGCTTACCCAGGAAAAGTGTGAATAGGTTAACTGACCGCCGTTATGTGACTGAAATAATGTTGAACATGGCGAAAAATCCAAATAAACAAACACAAACAAACATTCATTGTCAAATTCTGGTGCAGTTGGTGCATAGCAGTTACAGTGTTAACAAGCCATTCTCCTCTTCTAGCAATTTTTTTAATTTTGGATTTTTTCTCTCACTTTTGGTCAAATTCCCTGATTTTTCCCTGATATTTTCAGATGTTTCAAATTCCCTTACTTTTCCCTGCATGGATTTTTTTTACTCATTTTCCCTGTTTCCCTGCATCTGCCCCGTGTTCTGGTATGTTTTTGGCTCATATACAGTACAATCAAATTTACAATTTGCTTTCAGTTTACCTTACCCCAGATTTGTAGCATAATTCAACAGTAAAAGACCTTTTAACCACTTGATGGCAGTAACTAGAATTATGGAACATAATTGGGAACCATAGCAATGCAAGATCAGAAAATTATAGACCATTATAAAACAAACCCATAGGAATTATTTTATGTTACTGCAACACATATAATAAAATTAGTAAGACAGAGAATTAGAAATGAAGCTATCTCATTATTTCTTTCATCAATATATATAATATTAAATGACAGAAAGTCAATTATCATATAAAATTGATAGGTTTCATCTTCCTAGCGCCTATCAGGGAAACTACCATGATTACATTCCAAAGACAACCAATAAAAGCATTGCACGAAATATAAACAGAGTTTCTCACACACTATTATGTGAAGCTGGAATAAGACGTCAAACATAGAATAAACTGTTTTATTACAGCAATGTTTTATATGTAGTTTACCATTTGTAATTTCTGAATTTTGCAGAGTAATTAGTGCAATAGACACCTGCATATATAACTGCGTCAGTAAAATTGATTTTGCCACAAAACTGTATACTTGTATGCATTTACAAAATTTTCACACACAAAATGAATTGTGTCCATGCATGCATGAACACAGTTTATAAATACAGTCAAAATGATCAAAGACTCAAATGTTTTAATGAAAAGGTCCTGTAAAAATGCTAATTACATTTATAACAAAATTATTGACAAAATATAACAAACATACATAAACAACATGAAAGTTTTATGTCAAAAAGAACAAAAATCATGTCCATTCTATGTTTGATGTCTTATTCTAACTTCACATAATACAGTGTTAATAATTATCTGTACCAAATAGTTATATAGACACAAATCAAAGAAAGAACACCATCCATACAAATCTTTGCTTACTTGCGATGCACATTACTCATTTCTGCATTTCATTAAATTAATTTTTATGATTACTTCATTTTCTACTAATTAATCTGCGTTATTTAAGAAATAATTTTCAATTTAGAGTTGCTTAATAAACTACGATTTGAAGTTCTGATGCATATAAACTAAACCACGATGGCATAAGCCCGAGTTGTTTAATAAACCGCATCAAAACGACAAATTGTTGTTTATTAGCGGACAAACAACAATAATGCAAAAATTATTTTTCGATTCTAACATGACCTGACAACATTTTCTGCAATTACAATGCAAACTATATTTTACAGTTTCGGAAGTATTGTTTCGGGTTGTTTATTGGTAGTTTAACAACGGTGATTTGTGTTCTTTGTCTGTAGAAAACTCTGCGTGTCTCATGTTAGAATAAAGCATTTATCCTACACAGGATTTGTCTGACCTTTCGGCCGGATCCGGCTAGCTCAGTTGGTAGAGCGCTGGACTGTCAATCCGGGGATCGTGAGTTCGAACTCCAGCCCGGCCACATAACTTGTGTGGGGATTGGTCATGAAATTATTTCTACGGCCATTCTCCCCCTACCTCTGATTCAAGTAGAGCAGTTGTCATTACTGGCATAGGTATGTGCACTTAGTACTGGTGCACAGCTTAGATCGGCTAAGCTTGTCCAGGAAAAGTGTGAGTAGGTAAACAGGCCGCCGTGATATGACTGAAATACTGTTAAAAATGGCGAAAAACCCCAACAAAACAAACAAACTGTCTGATGTTCAGACTGAACATGTCTTGTTTCAAGAGGATATGGTTTAGAGTGTTTTACTGTACATTTAAACATAGGATTATTTCAATATCTTCTGACTGGTGGATGTATGAACACAACAAATATTGTAAAACAAAAATATACAATGGAAGCACAGTCCGTTCAAATGAAAGAGAGCATTGTTGTAAACATGGGTGAAGCGATACAGGTAAATGAGGGTAAAGCAAATCATACTAATCGGTAACAGGAACGTTTAAAGATGTTAAGATTTTGATTTTGTCATTGAATGGATTAATTTATGCAATCACTATTGACTAAATTTAAAGAGGTTATAGAACAAAATGAGCATAGGGAAATGGGAAAAAATCTGACAAATATTTTTCTCATGTAAAAATGTGGTTTCCATACCTCGTAAGTGACGCCGTCCGCCCACTTGTACTTGCCGCGCCCGTGCATGAAGCCGTCTGCAAACTGACCCTTGTACTCGTGACCCCCGGAGAAGGTCGCCTCGCCCTCGCCATGGTACAACCCGCGCTCCTTGTCACCTGAGTAACTGGAAACGACAAGGACAGAAAAGTATTAACTAGAATTGTCACATGAGTGACGGATATACCCCCACAATATGGCCTTGTCACAAAACTATGGCATCCATTTGAAAGAAATAGACACAGAAACAATGCTTTAATTTATGAATGTTAACAGTATATTTTGAAAATTTTCAATAGGAGCCATAACTCTGTCAACGTTTAGTAGTTTGTAACTGATGTTGAACTTGATCTGTATTTTAGGATCTTACACCTGTGTACCACACATAATATAACCAGAAATGTGGAAATTCCACGCAAACCAAATTTTTCTAACGAAATGCATAAGTCAGCACAATAATGAAAGAAAGTTCTGGGTGCAAGGTGAAGGTCATACACCTATGGCTAGGAAATAGTGACCTTGACCTTGCAATCCAAAGCGAGATCTCAATATAGGTTATCTACATATGAAGTTTCATTAAAATATCTCAATAAGTTCTTAAGTCATTGAGTGCAAACCGTTTTTTGTTGTTTTTTTTTTAGTAAAGGTGACCTTGACCCCACCCACTCCATATGCAATCACAAGAGAGGTCTAGATGTAAGGTATCTACATATAAGTTTCATTTAATATCTCAATTCGTTCTCTAGGTAACTTTTTATCTATTTTTAGTAATGGTGACCTTGACCCCATCCACCCCATATACAATCCCAAGCATGGTCTCAATATGAGGTATCTACAGATGAAGTTTCATTAAAACATCTCAATGCATTCTCAATTTATTGAGCAGAACCTGTTTTTCTATTTTTAGTAATGGTGATCTTGAACCTGCCACCACCCACCCCATATGCAATCCCAAGCAAGGTCTCAATATAAGGTATCTATGTATGAAGTTTCATTAAATTATCTCGATGCATTCACAAGTTGTTGAGTGGAAACTGTTTTTCTATTTTTAGTAATGGTACCCTTGACCCCACCCACCCCATATGCAATCCCAAGCGAGGTCTCGATATACGGTATCTATGTATGAAGTTTCATTAAAATATCTCAATGCATTTTCAAGTTATTGAGCGGAAACCGTTTTTTAATTATTAGTAAGGGTGACCTTGACCCCATATGCAATCCCAAGCGAGGTCTAAATATAACGTACCTATGTATGAAGTTTCATTATAATAGCTCAATTCGTTCTCGAGTTAGAGAGCGGAAACAAAAAGTTGACGCAGCCACCCCTCTGTCAAATTTAGTGGTTTGTAACCAAAGTCGAACTTAACCTATATTTTATGATGCTACATAAATACCAAGAATTATTTGAATATGTCAAGCCATTGTTGAGTCATCATCAGGAAACCATTATTTTAGGGAATTTAATTCGAAAAAGGGCCATAACTCTGTCCAAATTTATTGGTTTGTAACTCGAACTTGACCCATATTTTATGTTGCTACATATGTATACCAAAAGTTATTTGAATATGTCAAGCCATTCTTGAGTTATCGTCCGGAAACCATGTTTTTAGGGAATTTATGTCAAAAAGGGGTCATGACTATGTCAAAATGTAACCAAAGTCAAACCTGACCAGTATTTAATATTTACATGTGTAACAAAAATTATTTGAATATGTCAAGCCCTTCTTGAGTTATCATCCGGAAACCAAAAAACCAACAGACCTGCAGACCGACAGACAGACAAGCTCACTCCTATATACCCCCCTAAACTTTGTTTGTGGGGGTCTAAAAATATTACTTTTTTTGCAATATCATAAATAAGATGTCTGACTGTAGCCCTAGTAATGATGTGCTACATTCAGCCACAGAATTATGATCACAACTGGTAACAAAATGGAAAAGAAGTAGTAAAATCCATTACTTTTTACACACTAATAATTAAAAAGACTTTTTACTGACTCATTTTGCTAAATTACAAGTCTACAAATACAATAATGAAGAATTTTTATTTTGAATATCATTCTTAAACAGATATTTTTGGTTGATATTTTAAAATGGCAATTAAAATGTTGCATTTAAAGGGACCTGTTCACAGATTTGCCAATTGACCATTTAAAAACTTTTTGTCACAGATTCGAAAAATAAAAGGGCAGTGTATATAAAGGAGTAGAATAACACCACTGACCTAAAAATATACTATAAATACCCTTTCGTTAATAAGTAATCAAAAGTTAAAATGGATCAAATTATAAAGCGTTTGCAATGCTAAACAATGGATAAATTTGGAGTGTTTCTGTTGTTTTCGTTGTTAGGCTTTTTATTTTATATACTATAATTTGACAATTTAAGACGTTTTATGGCAAATTTCAAAAATACAAAAATCTGTGAACGAGTCCCTTTAAGGTGTATAGCTTGTTATTGCACCTAACCCTATTACCCATACAATGTTTAGATTGTTATTGCACCTAACCCTATTACCCATCCAATGTTTAGATTGGCTATTCCTACTGACCATTTCATTTCCAAAGCAAACACATTCAACGGAAAGGTCAACTACAATACAACAAAGTGCTCTGGTTAGATCGTGCCTTCAGTGGCATTATGTATCCGTAAATATTTTGCTAATACTGAAGACAGAATGAAACATGTATGCAATCTACAAAAAACAAAGTATACCCCCAAAGGGCTACACATTAATTCCTTTATACAACTGTGTTACCCAGTACATTTTCTAGTTAACAAAGAAATATTAAAAATGGCCCGCATGCATGCATGTAAAAGTGACAGAAGTAATGATGTTTCTATCAGGCCAACAAATGTCTATGTTATTACATGTTTTTGACAAATCTAAGAGAAATACATTTGACCTGGTCCCTTTATAATGTCCAATAAACTAATAAAACGTCAAAGTAACACATCTTCCCTTGCTTTACAAGTACAGATGACGCGCGTCGTCGGAACAAACCGGACTTAATGCCTGTGCATAAAGTGTCTTCCCGGATTAGCCTGTGCAGTCCGCACAGGGTAATCCGGGACAGCACTTTCCGCTTTAATGGTATTTTCTGTTTCAAGGAAGTCTTTTCTAAACATAAATCCCTTGTAGGCGGAAAGTGCCATCCTGGATTTGTCTGTGCGGACGGCACAGGCTAATCCAGGACAACACTTTACGCACATGCATTAAGTCCGGTTTTCCCGCGAGGCGCCTCAGATGTACTTTTCTAATCTTTGAAGTAACCCACTTGCCCATGGCCGAGGACAAGCCAAAAATCTATGCCTGCCCGAAAGGTCTAGTACAAGAAGCATCCAAAAATATTAAATTAAAGGAATCGTTTACCAACACCAGGTAATAACAATGTGCAGATTTTGTTTCTCTAAACAGAACGTAATCACCTGATTTTTTTTCATCTCACTTCGTACATGAACAAGACTACATCACCATCATTTGAAAGGTTTCGGTAATCAAAAGATTTTATTTCCTAATTCTGGACAAGTTCAGGTGGATTTTAGCAAGTTGAAATTTCATGGTCCATGCCTAAATGGGCAAGTCCATCCTAAAATTATTGTGAAGACTGAAAAGGTTTTATAGCATGGCCATGAAATTTACTTTCGGGGCCTGAGGATTCCAAAATCTATAAATGACACAATCATGTTTTCATTTAACCTAAATGTCTAAGACACAAACGAAAAAATTTGCTGACGAAATGAATGACTGATTGATTGACTGACTAAAAAGTGTTTATTCTTATGGTAACATACGTTACTTTTTTCATACAAAGGCGAAGGCCTAACCATAACTTAAACAAGGAAGCTTTCTAAGTCAATGAAAATGTCTAAACCCGCGCATATTACTTACAATGCAAGTATCATTCTGTCAGGGACTTATACATGTATAATATACAACCAAGTAGATGTGAGTGTGCGTTTCCTACTTAGTCTACCCCGGAGCACGTCATAAAAAACTCATAATGTTCTTAAATCGCATGTATTTTCTCCGTTATATATTTTCCGATTTCTGCGAAAGTTTGACGTCTGCTCGAATTATGTCATTTCTCATTGCTGCTCTTCCAATATACGCCATTTCCGGTTATTACACTTGCAACGGTAGAACATTCAAAGGGAATCCATTAGCGTCAACGTCAAAAATGATGTTACTTGAGTACGCGGGAACTAGGGCAACCATTAAGTTTTGCGTTTTGCAATTTGCGGGGATACTCAGCTTTTGGCAAGGTCACACAAGCTGGCTGTCCAGCCACCTTCCTTAAAAAAGTAGGGCCAAAGTAGGGTCAAAATTTTCAGAAAAGTAGGGCATAAGTAGGGATTTTAAATCCAAAAATAAGGGAAAGTAGGGATATTACTTATCTTTGAAAGGAAGATAAAAAGAAGTAAACCCTGTATTACACAGTATATGAGACATCAGTGCTTCATGCAAAGCTGCTCTTGTGCTGGAGAGAACCATAAGGTCCTCTTGTTCAGGGTTGCCACTGAGTTGGTAAGATAACATTCCCTGACTTTTCCTTGACTAAACCATACTTTTCACTGACCAATACGACCATATTTTTTCGACCTCATCTTCCCGACTACCGTCTAATCTACACTTTTTTTTGGTTTTGTTTCAGATATATCAAACTTTCATTAACTATTACCAAAAATATATGAGAGAAAATATTATACTGATAATATTAGTCAGTGATGACAATTGAGTAGACTGGACTTGGCTATAAACACACATATTTACATATATAACTCTGCTGTCTGTTCCACACCGTGGGTGCTACTAGGGTTAATATCATTTACAAAGGCAGAAAGAATGTTCTTCTCTGTTTTCACCATTGATATTAGTGGAAACTTCTCTCTGTGCTTCTGTCCTTTGGCATGGCTTCTAAGAGCCCGCTTCCCCGTAAGCAAAAAAAAACCTCCCCCACACTCAAGAAAATATGTTTTTGTGACATTTGTTGAGTCCTTCCCTACCCAGTCAGTCAACATCATTAAATATTGTTTGTTTACTAAAGTTAGAAACAAAAATTTACTCCGGAATATAGATCTTTTTCTTATTTCTCTATAAGTAAGTAAAACCTGAATATACATGTAGAAGCATGCTTATTTGATTTATAATATATAAACCATTTCATCATCTGTTTGATAACTTATTGACTTAATAACACACAGTAGAGTAAGCATGTGCAGTGATTTCAGTAGTTTTTGAAAACCAAAAGTCAAATAACTCTTTACTTGAAGTGTTGAGGGGTCAAAATGAAGATATCAATTTAAAGTATTGAAATCACAAGGATTTGCGAATGGTAGTTGTGTTAAAATACAGATTAAGAACTTTGCACAAAACACTGTAAGTATGATAAAATTATTGTTTACAAAATTTACAAAAATGAGTAAATTGCAAGTTTCCGCATCTATTGATTTCTGCACTGCCTCTGAAACAAATCAACACAGTTTGAAATATTGAGTACGGCATGAAACCCTTTCAGGCTTCAAAAGTCTAAAGTTAACATAAAAACAAAATTGCTTAAAACACATTTAAATTATGTTTATACGCAATCACACCAAAATATTTTGGAAATACTAATCAAAACTGCCTGAAGACTGATAGCCACTGAATATTTTACTGGCCATGAAAAAAAAACTAATTTTCCTGACTTCAAGTTAAGTGGCAACCCTGTTGTAGCTTGGTCAGGTTATCTCCAACACACAACAGCTGCATACATGAAGCACTCCATACGTCCTCTAATTTAGTTGTGACTGTCACATACAGAGGTCTAAAATATATTTCAGATAGGTAAATTCCACATAAAGACAGTCATAAAGACATTTACAAACTGAAATATTCACAATAATTAATAACTGAACAGGATAAAAGATTAAAATTAATGTGATTTTATGAAAAAAACAAGCATTTTGGCAAATAAAAAGTAGGGATAATAGGGCATTTTGAAGAAAAAGTAGGGAGAAGGTAAAAAAGTAGGAAAAAGTAGGAAAAGTAGGGCCCGCTGGACAGCCTGCACAAGTATTGAAGACGACGAATGACAGGAGACCGAAAATAGTAAATGCAACGTTATTAACGTCAGTGGAACGTTTTGTAGGAGGACAGACTCCAGTCTCTTCGGGAGATAGCACAAGAAGTCGATGTGTCGTACAGTACAGCGAGATCAATAGTACATGACAGGTTGGGAATGCGGAGACTGTGTGCACGGTGGGTGCCGCGAATTCTCACTGAACACGAAAAGAAACGGCGAGTGGAGGTTTCCAGACAGTTCATACGGCGTGTGAACAGGCAGAAGGACAGTTCCTTGACAAAATCATAACATGCGATGAGACCTCGCTATGGCTGTATGACCCGGAGACTAACAACAGTCGTCGCAATGAACGGAGACCGGCACGCCACCAACAAAGGCACGTTTGTCAAAGTGTGGTGGTAAATTCATGTTTGTGATGTTTGCGGACAGATGAGGAATGTTGCTCTGCCATGCCGTCCCTCCCCATTCAACTGTTAACTTTGGGTATTACTCAAAGGTAAATTTCATCACATCGTATCCTATGGAATAAAAATAAATAAAGGTATATTAGTTATATCTTTTTCTTACAAAACGACACATATTGATTTTTATAGTCTTAAGACTCGAATTAAAACTGTTGTAAATTAATTGAATTAATTCAACCAAATATCTAACACGTCAATTAAATTCTCACATCGAAAAAAGCGAAAATGTTTGAATGATTTTAGGTGCTGAGACTTGACTTGCAACAGGCTGTGAAGAAGCGACCGGGTACGACGCTGAGTGACTACTTATTGCACCATGACAACGCGCCATCGCACGTGTCGAAGGTCACACGTCTGGAGATGTCGCTACTTGATCTCGACACGGTCGCTCATGTGCCGTATAGCCCGGACTTAGCACAGATGGATTTTGCTATATTTCCTGAGGTATAGATATTTCTTTATCAATAACATAATAAGTTGTTAAAGTAAATTCATACTTAGAAACAAGATGATATTTATATCAATAGTAAAAGTCCGTTATCTACCCATAGGTCAAGTCGCAGTTACACGGATACAGATTCGCAGACCTGCCCTAGTCAAGGGGCGCCGTGCATGAGATTCTCAGCATGTGCGACGAGTCTTGGTAAAGGAACATCTTCTCCCGATGGGTCGACCGTCACCGGAAGTGTGCTGATACCAGAGGGGTATATTTTTAAAAACTATGATATGACATCCCAAGAAATGCACTATCATACTTACACAGTGAGTGAATTGACGTTGACTGGATTTTGTATTTGATGTTGACGTGCTCCGGTGTGTCTGCACCACGTTAAGTGTTTTATGTGTTGTATCAACAATTTTGTATAAACATCGCTGATATTTGGCAATTTTGTTGTAAATGTATCATTCTATGTCATGCAAAAAAATCAAAACTGTTGGGAGTCTAGTTTTTATTTTATAACAAAATTCCACAAACTTTTTGATCTCCACCCGTACATGCACTTTAATCTACACATTAGAACTATATTGCCAGTTTTCAATTTCATTTAATGGGAAAGACTTAAAACCATTTATTTCGCACATGCAAATCTTTGCGGACAACTTCACGTGTCTGTTTCCATGACTTAACTAGAAAGGTGGCATGTTGTTTCAAAGTACATGTGCAAATGTACGCAATAACACTAATTAGCACATCGAAAACGCTTTAATCTCCTACTTTTCGTATAAGTGACTTGAGAACTGATAAAGGAACGTGGTATTTATAATGGGACTTGCAATAACAACAAACTGTTTATTAAAAAATGTAACTTCAAACTAATGACATCATTACTTTCGCTATTTACATGTATGTAACCGAAATATTCACCTGAGTGTGCCGGGTCCGGCTAGCTCAGTTGGTAGAACGCTGGACTGTCAATCTGGGGATAGTGAGTTCAAGCCCCAGCCCGGCCACATAACTTGTGTGGGGATTGGTCATGAAATTATTTCTACGGCTATTCTCCCCCTACCTCTGATTCAAGTAGGGCAGTTGTCAGTTACTGGCATAGGTATGTCCACCTAGTACTGGTAAACCGCTTAGATTGGCTAAGCTTTACCAGGAAAAGTGTGAGTAGGTTAACTGACCGTGGTGATATGACTGAAATACTAGTAAAAACGGCAAAAAATTCAAACAAACAAAACAAATTCACCTGAGTGTCCTGGAATAAGACCACCAAATTCATGCGCTACATCGGTTATTTTGTACTTGTTGCGAAAGTAATTTTTCTTGTTACCGATTTTAATTCTGAATATTTCGACAACAAATAACTGCAACTTATTAATTTTTAACTGCAGTATGGAAAATCGACAGCTTGCATCATATGACCTATTTTTGACTCAGTAGGCTATGAAGCACTAACAATCGGTGTTCCTATAACTACTACACCTCATTAGTTATTATGCATGGCTCTTTGCCGATTAACTTGTAATCTGGCATGTATATAATTCCGTTTGCATTAGATAATTAGTTTGAACAATATTTGTTCGTTAATTACAAACAAATTTTATTATGATGTCGTATACTACTGAATAAGAAGCCTTATTATCAAGTTTAAAGGTGGGAAATTGAACTTCATTTAGACAAATGTTTCATTTTCAGCAAAAATGCTTTCATAATTCGCATTTATTTAGTTGCTTTTGTGGCCAACAATTGTCCTACGCTGTCTGCGTTTTTATTTGCATTTCGATAGGTGTGATGTCCATTAAAAATGATTTTTGCAAAGTTTTAATTTTTGTTTAACATATTTATCGAGTGCTGCTTTAAGCCTGGCATGCTCGATATACTACCCACATGTCTGAAACACCCAGAATATAAATCATGCATACCCTCACATCAGTATTGATTCACCTTAGAAGATGAACTTTCAAACAATCTGATACTTGCCAACAATAATTAATGAAATAAATGAAATAAAATATACCCACGAATTACACAATACATATGAAATACCTTGCAGTTTCCATAATTATACATCATGAATTTACGGCATAATGATCCATTAAGACGTATGAACAATTATTCCTCCATGACTGCAACACACGGAGCGACTGCGATGCCTCATAACCACCAGCAATCAACAGACTCATACCTTGACATGTTTCTTTCCAATACCCGTATACGGGTCTGATAACGGTAGGCAAGATTAAAATCAATATGAAGTTCAATAGCTGATTACAGTCTTGTACCGCTAACACTTTCATACGATGTACCAAAGCCTACAAAGAACAAAGCTTTGATATTGAATATTGACTAATAAATGTCGAGTTAGCAATAATATGACAAGATTATTACTGGTTGCATTTAAATAACTAACTTACCAACATCATTTAACAGTTAAGCGATTGATGAGTTCTATCACAGAATAAGTTTTACATTTAAAGGAAACACATTGTAAAGTTGGTATACAATAGTCTAATAAGACAGTGAGGTTTATTGAAAACAAGAGCTGTCAGAGGACAGCGCGCTCGACTAAACTTTACACTGAAAATCTATGTGAAAAGGGGGCATAACTCTGTCAAAATACAAATCAGGGTTGTGAGGATTGTGGCACCAGATGCTGTAGTTGATGACAAAAGTATATTGAATATAATATTCCAAGTTTGAAGTGAGTAATCTATCAACTTTTGAAGTTATAAAACTTTTAATAAAACTTAAAATCTTAAAAATCTATATAAAATGGGGGCATAACTCTTAAGTACAAAATACAAAACTGAGTTATGGTTGAGCTAAAAATAATAATGAAACATTACAAAACATAATTCTACAGAAACATTTTTGCTGAATTTGGCAGTGAAACTGGACCCTCATATGGGACCCATCCAAAGACAGTTAAAACACTGCAATTGACATGCCATTATTTCTCAACTACCAACGTACCAATTTGGTGCCAACAGTGAAGCGTATTGCACAGTCCAGGTAAGGTCAACAAGAAATATCTTTAAACATGTGACATTGCTCCCAAAGCGGGTTGTAGATCGTATGTTGCTAACTGGTATACTGTGAGGAAAAAACTAACTGGTACCCACAATGGCAGAATTCCACTGATTTTATTATGTTTTACACAAGATTTGTGGAAGGTTAGGCCAGAGTTTTTTTATTTCTTGGTTCTCGGACATTTTTGGAAAAGTGTCTGGTTGGAGGAGGGAAAAAAATAAAAATAAAAAACAACAATACAGAATTGAGTAAATTAATGACTAGAATTTCACAAATGGAAATGGGCAGTGATATTAAAATCTGTATGCATTATTACTTACAAAATTCATAATACACAACATTAACTTAATCACTGCTTGATAAACATGACATTAAAACTAATAATAGTAACATTAAAAGACAGTCTTTATCATATAAAAACTACTGATAAAATATGCTAACACTTCAACACAGTACGTCAGATATCGCTGGGCAGTGGCCATATTATATGTATAACAGCAGGTTTAATAAAGTGAAAACTAACTGAATATATTTTATTAATATATCAATATATACCAATGAAATTTGTTAATTATAATATTGATATAAAATTATTTAATACAATGATTCTAAGATCTTATTTGGTTTTTACTGAGTATTTTCTTCTGACTTTAAGTGTTGCATGATGTATACAATAACAGAGAGCAGAGCATATGAATTATACAGTGATATACTAAGTCACAATGTATGTTACATAAAATTTAGTGATTTCTGTAGCGTTTTTTTTTTTTAGCATTCCGTTTAACAGGTTGAAACCCTTTCACAAGGTCATTTTTATGATATCGGGTACATTCTACAAATGTTTAATTTTTTTTTGCTGTTTGGAAAAAATCGGGTCAGCGGATCCGAGAACCAAGAAATAAACAAGAGGGCCACTATGGCCCTAGGTTCAGTAACAGTGACCTGGACCCCACCCACCCCATATGCAATCCCAAGCAATGTCTTGATATAAGGTACTTATGTATTAAGATTTATTAAAATAGCTCAATGCCTTCTCAAAATATTAAGCGGAAACCATTTTTCTATA
Source organism: Congeria kusceri (assembly GCA_027627225.1). NCBI lineage: Eukaryota > Metazoa > Mollusca > Bivalvia > Myida > Dreissenidae > Congeria > Congeria kusceri. The sequence goes on along the minus strand of CM051032.1, from coordinate 7,202,897 downwards.
TTTAATAACGGTGACCTTGACCCCACCCACCTCATATGCAATCCCAATCAAGGTCTCAAAATAATGTATTTATGTATTAAGTTTCATTAAAATATCTCAATGCGTTCTCAAGCTATTGAGCGGAAACCGTTTTTCTATTTTTAGTAACAGTGACCTTGAACTTGACCCCTCCCACCCCATATGCAATCCCATGCGAGGTGTCAATATAAGGTATCTATGTATCAAGTTTAATTAAAATATCTCAATGCGTTCTAAATTTATTGAGTGGAAACCGTTTTTCTATTTTTAGTTACAGTGACCTTGACCTTACCCACCCATCCCATATGTAATCCATATCGAGGTCTCCTTATAATGTTTTAACCAAATATGAAACCTCTGGGCCATGTGGTTTCAGAGAAGAATTTTTAAATCATTTTGCAATTTACGTCTATATAAACCATGCGAGCCCCGGGGTGTGCCCAGCTTCTTATTTCAGACGACATTTACAGTAAACAATGGAACGTTTTTTAATAAAATCTTCAATTTTGGAACAGAAATCTGAAGCTTTGAATAGTCCACCACCCAAAAAAACTAACAAAGATTATGATAAGAAATATGATTCAACTAAACGTACAAGAAGTTTTCAGCAAACTTGGCTAAATGATTTCCCATGGTTACGTACCCGGGTATTGACGATGATCAAACTGCTACATGTAAAATATGTAAGCAGTTCCCTCTTTTGGCAGATACTATGTGTGGTCTTTACACAGGAATGACTCTTACCCGTAAGGACACATTGTCTGCTCATGAGAAAAGTGCATATGCAATATTATAGTTACAAGTATATGTGACTGTGTTTAGTAATTTGGCACAATTCAGTAGTCAAATATGCAACTAAATAATAGTTAAGACTTTAGTGTATGAATGTGTCATACATGTGATATTTTGATATCTGCATAGTGCATACTTTATATTAGTGTTTGATAAATAAAATTAAAGAGTTGATGTCGATATAAAATTGATGCTATAATAGTACTTATTGCTTTGCAAAATTAAACAGTACAAAGAAAAGCTCTTTAATTTTATTTATCAAACACTAATATAAAGTATGCACTATGCAGATATCAAAATCAAGCAAGACATATACATTTTGATTTATTGCAGAATATTTCACATCGTTCAATACATGCATTTTTATATATATACGGACAAGTGGATTTCATCAACGGAGAAGTTTATTTTCATAATTAGTTGTCAGTGGACAAGCAAGTTTTTTTGAGATTTCGCCACCCCTGGAATGAAGTTCAATCTCCCACCTTTAAACTTGATAATAAGGCTTCTTATTCAGTAGTATACGACATCATAATAAAATTTGTTTGTAAGTAACGAACAAATATTGTTCAAGCTAATTATCTAATGCAAACGGAATTATATACATGCCAGATTACAAGTTAATTGGCAAAGAGCCATGCATAATAACAGATGAAGTCTAGTAGTTATAGGAACACCGATTGTTAGTGCTTCATAGCCTACTGAGTCAAAATGAGGTCATACGATGCAAGAAATGCATTATACCACAGGTAATTAGCGTGTGGCTATGATAATAATTATTGAACACATAGATTTTAATGACAAATAATCATGAAATGATGAAAAGAACAACTTTTCTGAATAAAAAAAAAAGATTCACTATCAAATATATATATAACAAAGTATCCAATTCCAGACACCTGAAAAATAGGGTGCATCAGATTGAACAGACATAACTTTAAAAATTGAGCATTGATTTTCATGAACTTGATATTATTCGACGCAAAAATGAATTTCCTTTCAGGAAATGTACAACACTACCCATGTTTTGTAATTATTTGCTGGAAGTTTTTAAAATAACACTAAACATAATTATTATGACCTACTTGTTGTAGATCATGAATAGTTTTTTCAGAAAAGTAGTTTTTTCGTCATTTCTTGATTATTTGTCATTAGAATTGAAGTGTTCCCTAATTATTATCATAGCCACGCGCTAACCTCCTGTGCATTATACAAGCAAGTTTTAACAAAACAAACTGTACTTAGCAATATTCTGTTCATTTTCAAATAGTTTTTATTATAAAAAAAAGGGGGGATGTTCACAAGAAATGTCCGCTTAAGGTAGAAAGACCCTAATAGGACTTTTTTCAGACCTTGACTTTCTTCGTATCTTTGATCATTAAATCTATTATGAGACTAAACTGTGAAATATAAACAAAATCTAACCACACGTTTTGACAAAAATGCGATTTTTCTTATAACCCCTCATTTTCACCTTCAACCTAAAATTCTGATGGGGTACACTTACAAAAATGACTGACATATTGTCCAAATGTATTTTATTTATTCCTGAATAGCTTTAATTTATACGTTAAAGGTGTATCTTATTAACAAGTATAACAAACATAAGTACTAAAGTTGACCAACAATACTTATGACATTAAATTTGGCTAAGCATATGGTAAAAAAACAACAGATTTCATTACATAAAAAATACGCCATACACCATTTTTTGTAAAAAAACAACTTTTATTTCATAGTATGTCAAAATCAGTAATACCAAAATATAATATAACCTTATCTGAGAGGAAAAGGGTATAAATTGACATAAGTTCACCACAAAAATCTCAAGGTGAAACATTCGGACTTAAAGCAACCCTATGTTATAAAAAAAAAATATGAAAAATAAGACAAGTAAAAAAGCTAATATTTTCCTTCTATGTTAAAATATGATTTTTCTCTTCTAATTATAATCTATTAGCAGTATCGATATTAAATGAATTATTTTTCATAATGTTAAAGAAATAGTGTTTTGTGTAAACATTTTAAATACAAATGTAACTAGCTGAGGTTCACATATCCTTGGTTACCAAATTCAGAAAAATAATAAACATTTTTTATAAGTGTGTGTTTCACAAAAATCAATGGACATTTTCATTACATTGGGTTAACAAGAGTTTCACAAAAATGGCAAATCTGTGTGATAACTTCATCAAGACTCTTCTTGAAGCTTGTGACTATTCGTAAAATGTCACTGTTTTTGGATAAAAAGGTGTCTCTGAGACCATTCTCATCATTTCGACGATACATTATTTTCAGATGTTTTTTACAGCGGTAGATCTCATCAAAATTCCTCAGTGGAACAGGCCCAAGTTTACACAAGGAACAGTATTTTAAATTATCCAACAGAACACCAAACTCGATCACCCGCGTCCCGCTCTCCACCCATCTCGACTGACTATTTTTCCAAGTTTTGGGTGTGAATGAATGTTATTTCACAGCAAGGAGCAGGTATCTCCTTTACGCAGATATGTTTTTATATACGAATAATTATGTTCAATAATACTAATAATCCTTGGACGTTTATTTATAACTATTTTAACTTAAGTGTAATGAAATACACCAAAAATATCGCGAAAATGTCATGATTAAATGTAAACAGAAATTCCCAACAATGACGTCATTTGAGGGTATTCCCCATGTCAGAGTACCTTGTTTTTCTTCAAACTACATTTTTACTTTCATCTTTAAAGACAAATAAGCATTTATTTCACGTTTTGTTGAAAATAACTCAACGTTCGAAAAGTAATGTTTATTTTGCGAAAATAATTTCTGTTTCGGATCAGATCGATTAGATTTACGGTTCGTGGCGAATGGGCCGAAGTTAACCGATATTTCGCAAGTATTTTTTTTTTCCGAAGTCATTGGGATCTTTCTACCTTAATGACGATTATTGTTTACCCCGACACCATAGCGCCACTCCATCCGAATAGAGTATATAGTAAAAACTTTTCAGAAAACCCCAATATTTGTGTCAGATAATGAAATCTCCAAGCAAACAAAAGCATTTAAAAACAACAGAATTTGTACACAAAAATTACCTTTCGACTATAAGTTCGGACAGTGTCGGTTCGTCATAAACCGGTTCTGGTGAAGGTGCTTTTGGTTGGGTGTTTTCTGTTGTTGTTTCATGCCTTTCGGTAGATTCCGGTTCCTCTGCTTGAGGTGTTTCACTTGGGCCCAAATTTGCCAATGCATCGTCTAGTTTCTTGGCACTCTTTTTATCGCCTTTTTTGGCTTTTCCGTCGCCTTTAGTTGCCATGATGTAAAATATGAAACCACTATAAACAACAACTATACCGGGGTAAATAATTAGAAAATAATTTTACCTTTCCAATATATTTAAAAATTAAATACATATTGAAATCTATATATATTTATGGTACAGTTATTGTTATATATAATATATATAAAGATTATAGAGAATATAAAATCATGTATTTGTTCTTCAGATTTTGGACTGGTAACCAGAGCAAGAATTACTGTTCCATTGCTTACAGACATCTGACTCTAGCAGACGTCTCGCCGATTACAAAAATAAAACAAATGCCGAGTTAAGAACAATTCAAATCATTATTTATTTATTGTCGGAAGTAGTAAACATGAATGAATGAATAAGTGGATGGATGAATTAATGAATGAACGAACAAACGAACGAATGGATGGAAAACATTACTGGTTAACGACCTATTTTCGCCCGGAAATGGAGTTTTTTCCGTCGTACACGCGTCTTACTAAACAGTTTGTAATAAAACTTGGCACAAGCAATGTGAGTCACCTTAGACAATAAACAGTAACTTTTTTTTCAAAATCCATTCACACATATCGAATTATATCACGTGCGAAAAATCCCTGTAATTGAACTAATAATTATTAACAACTGTACCAATTATTGGCCCACCTTCCTTAAAAAAAAGAGTTATTTAGAAAAGCGAAGTTTAAAATCTTTTTCGTAATATTATTTCATTTTAGTAAAGTTTTTGTGAGATAATTTCATGTTCAAATGTGCACGCAATCACTTTATACATGACAAACACCTGAACATGTCACAACACTGTACAATTTTCTCGATACTCAACAAAATATATTGTTTAACAAACTGCTTATTTTTCTATAGGCTTATACTCTATTATAAACCACATTATTTTTGTTTACAGTTTACTTCTAAAACATAGGCTATCCTATATCCGTAAGCCACACTTACAAAATATAAATAGCAACAAATGAGGCCCGAATAGGGGTACTGAAGGATCATTTTATTTTTACATTGTTAATAATTCAAATATATTTAGTTACAACTGGAAGGGACCGTTTACACATCTAGAGTCATTCAAGGTTCACTTACAAAACAATCGTCTGATAGTAAAATGACTTACGAATAAATAGACCCCTTCAGCGCCTCAAACAAATGAGTGCGTGTGTGATGACGTCATCCCCCGCGTGCTCCGACAAGGCCATTAGTGCATTGTTTGTTTACATGGCTATTATAATACGGAATACTTACGGATTCCTGCAATAATCGGCTTACGTTTTACAAAACAACAAGGCAATCGACTCCAGTATGGTTAAGAGTATTTGTTTGTTGTTTTAACTGGTTTTCAGTAGTGGGCGAATAATTGGTACGGGCGAAAAATGGTCGCTAACCAGTATAATGACCACAGAAATTACTAATTATAAATGACTTCCATAAAATCATACAAACTATCATTATTTAATTAAATACCATACAAGTATGTAATCAGTGGACAGTTTAATTTTATTCAAGTCGGATAATTCAAAGATGCTGAACTGATAAAACTGACACGGACGATAAAAAAAGTATCATCACTAATGCTTATTTCCTTATTTAGTGGTAGGCTATATAGTGCCCATATTAGTTATTTTCTTATAATGGTAATAACAGAAAAATAGGTGCCCATATTAGTTATTTTCTTATGATGGTAATAACAGAAAAATAGCGCTTGTAAGCATCTAATCTGGCAAGTTCTTGGCCTCCGGTACGTTCGTGGATGAAATTATGTCGTAATTTTCTCTTGAATGACGAAACGTCGCGTGGCCAAATTATATGCAAGTGTGAGCCGGATTACAGTCTGACAGCACAAATATGCGTAAAACATCGACAGAAAAATATACCATGTTAGTTAGGTTTATTGCACTTATTTGTGTTTTAAATTTATTTATTGTTAAAAAAATCTACCCCTCGTGTTGTTAATAAACATTTTATTAGTATTAGTTTCATTAAAAACCAACACAAATCTCAGAAAACAAACAAGGGCCTTAACACATTGTCGAAAGTATATCAAAACACGAAACTCAGTGGAAGGGCCTCTGCGTATGACGTCATAAAAAGTTGGCCACGAACTTACAAGAAGTTGAAAACCATCAAGGTCTATGTTGGGTTATGTTTATTTTCAAGCAAGATTACGGATTTCAAAATAAATATTGGCAATTCTGACATATAAAATAGTTAGTTTACATTCAGAACGATTTAATGCGATTTGTTTATATTGAAACAATTGGGGTTTTATGTGCATGCGCAAAGTCGAATGCTTAACACCCACAAACTTGCAGGTGCAGACACTATAATCTCTAATATAAAAAAATATACTAGATACAAGAAACTAAAATGTTAAGATATGTTAAAAAGGGTTTCTCTGCTGCTGGTGCAGTTGGAGTTTCTTTATATGTAATATATTGATCACACACAAAAACATAATTATTAATTTGTATTAAATTACTGACGTAAATAAAGATTATAGCTTTTTGTCTTTAAATTGAACCATCGCCAAGACATTGATTGCATTTCTCGGTATGTCTATTTTTACGCGGACATGGCCAATGCTTGCATATCGGGTTGAGAGGATGGTGGCTTAGGAATGGAGAGTCTCTGAAGTTCCGAGTCTATCTAAGAACATAATTGTACTCACGCAGAATTGTTAGATGTCCAGGCGCCACCCCTACAGCTCCAGGGCCTTATGTCTATGGGCATATATAAAACGGTCAAAATATGGATCAGACACATGCATTTTCCTTTTTTAAACGTTCTCACTTTCCTTACTTCGCTTCAATTTTTGGGCTACAACTATGCACCTATCAATGTTTTCCCCAAGGGGGGGAGGGGGACGGGCATATACGGGACTTCTTTAGACTGAAAGCGATTCCCGACAGGCGGGAAATTGACAGACCGAATTATTCCGGGTACAGGGGTTACAGACTTTGGTCGGATTTTAGACCCCACTAATACAGACCCCCGGGCCATTTGATAGACATATAGCATCTCCCACTGATGGGATTTAGACAAATATGCTTGACTCTAGGGTAAGGAATTAGACCCCCAAAAATAAAATTCCCCTGGGTCAGCCAGCCGCTATCCCCCCCCCCCCCCCCCCCACACACACACACACACTGGGGGAAAATATTGATAGGTGCAATATAGCTGTCGCATCAAGTGCAAAGAGTGCTAAAGTTCAAAAAGACTTTGCGCTGTTTTTTTATGTGGAAAGATGAAGAAAACAGGTAAGCATATATGTTTGTACTTATATCATTATAGGTTAATACACGGCTATGATGCGCCTTTAGGCCGTATCGGTGCACCTTCGTCCTAAAGCTCTCGGGCCAATAATTCCGAAGGTGCGCCGATACGACCGAACGGCGCACCATAACCGTGTTTTAATCTTTTTATTACATACCCTCAACGCAAGTAGATTAAGCAAGATTTTAATTAGTTACATCAATATATTAAACCAACATACTGTACTTATTACAGCAAATACGTTTACATACGTTCAGCACTTCCACCGGAATTTCAAACAGTTCTCTCTCTCTGCCACCTTTACTTTGAAGCCAATTTTTTACCCGATTAACGTCCGGTTTCGTATTTTCTTTTCGTATTTTCATTTTTCATGGAATCAACAAATTCGTGGAGAACAATTTTTAGCTCATTGTCTTGAATATGGCCGTCTAATTCCAACAAATAAGCTGCTAAAATGTTTAGGGTACGCTGCGCGGCAGCCATTTTGACGTTACTAATGTCGCCAAGCGCTGTTACCGACAGCGCGTGAAATCGATCGTGTGCCATGTCCCAGCCGGTTTCAGGCACAACAGGAAGTAGAAAAGCCATATCGGCACACCTTCTGTGTATGCCCGGATTTTTCAAATCCATATCGGAAAGAAACCAACGTAATTGTGTTACTATTTATAGTAAGGTATGTAATAATTATAGGTTATAACACGGCTTTCAGTGTCATGGGCCCGTATTGGCACACTTTCGGCAGTATTGGCCCGAGGGCCAATGCTTCAGAGGGTGTGCCAATACGGGCCCATGGCACATCACAGCCGTGTTGTAACCTTTTTATTACATTCCTTTCACGCAAAGATTTATTTTCAATAAACAAGAAATATATCCACTGCATAAGTTCATGCAATTTATCAACTTCTATTCAATGAATGTTTTATTTGTTTATTTCTATGTGAAAAGTGCGCCAAACATGACGTTACTTAATGTGACGTCATGATGACGTTATAAATGTGTTCTGTTTACATTCATACCTGATGAAGACTATTGAAGTCGAAACGCGTTGTGATTTGGAGTTTGTTCTTTTTTTCTTTAAATTAATATTTTACATCGAGATACTTTTTAACATGCGCTTGCAGCTGTCATTTTACTTTGCTAACTGCAATCGCCATTAACGACAGCACGAGAAATCGATCGTATGCCAAAATACCCGTCTTTGGCACACCGGAAGTAGAAAAACCCGTATTTGGCACACTAAATGTGTATGCCCGGCGCTTTGAATACCGCATCCGGTAAAAAACAACGTAAATTTGTTACTATTTATAGTAAGGGATGTAATAATTCATTTTAATAAAAAAAAAATAATTGTAGGTTGTCATAACTTACATTGCTTGCATGCTGAGATTTGTTGTGCAGTTTTACGTTTATTTCAATATGACTTGCAGTTTGCTTTTTTAAGTAGTCTTGTACTGCGTAGGACCATGAGTGAACTGATTGTGAAGCTAAATGGTCTGGGCCCAGTTGCTCAAAACTTTAACGGCCGGTTAAGCTAACGGCCTGTTAACTTTAGATGTAAATAAAACTCATATTACAAGAAACTCGCTTGTGAAGCATTTGATAATTATTTGAGCATATCAATTTATCTACAATAAATGCAAATTTTAAAATTTTAACATTTAATTCACATCAAAAACTTCATCCAAAAGTTAACGGCTGTTAGCTTAATTGTCCGTTAAAGTTTTGAGCAACTGGGCCCAGCTCATTATAGCAGTGCCAACATACATGAGCAATGAGGAGATTGTGTCATGCTCACAAATCTGCGGGCTGAGAATAGCTTCGTAGAAACGGCGAAGATAGTGATGTCATTGTGTCCACCAGGTGTCGCTTCTCGCAACTAACCTGTGTGATTTCGCGCTGTGCATGATGGGTAAGCACTATATTCATATGGCGCCAAGTGGAGCATGAGACGCTTCTCTTAAACATTAGAAATACGTCATACAGCCTTGTAGGACGTAACTTGGTGCAAGTAACGCAATATGTGCATCGTTTAATTCAATTTGAAAATATAATCCACCGCTGTTTTCAATAATAAAACAGTTTTTATCTCTATTTGCTCACTTGTACATAGTGTACGAAAGTGAAAGTATAAACTGCATGAAAACGCAAGTAAAACGCATTTTATTGCACGAACAGGTATAAACACAATGTTTAGAGTGTTTGAAGTTAATAATGATGATATAGTCATAATGGTAAAACATGGCCTTAATAAGAATATACGGAAATTGTCCTTGTTTGGAAATTATTTCATTCATCCGCGGACTATATCTCAGTGTATGTACCATTTAGCCAAATTGGTTATCAGATCCCAGTATAGAGGTTAGACAAAAGCAGTGACGTCACACTCTATGTATAGAATGTAGTGATGTAGCAAAACGAGTGAAAGGAGAGCTTTAAACGGAGTAAAAGAGTCTCTCCCGGCCAACCAGTAACGAAGCCGCAACGTCCGTTGCCATGGTTGCGTCGCTTCTAGACCAATGAAACAGACGACCGCCATTCGTACTAAAAGACAAACGCAGATGATAGGGGACGAGTTGGACTAATGTACGAAATTCTGCTGAAACAAGCGTTCCGGGACGAGAGTGAACCAATGCCAGAGAAAACCGCAGATTGCACACCCCTGACTTTGGTTCCCAAGCAATCTCATTAAAATCATCTCCGGTCTGACGCTGCTATACTATACGCTAACAGCGACAACTAATGGAGCGAACGTTAGGATTTGATTTTAATGAGATTGGTTCCCAAGATATGGATGAACGTGTCGAACTCAAATGCTAAATGTATGTAAAGTGCGAACCAAACAATAACCCGCTGTCTTTGTGGGGTGCGAACTCTCAAAAGTACACACAAATGCTGCTGCTAGGAAATACATAGTAGCTGTGGCATTGGAAAGAGTGGTCTTACCTGCAGGACTATCGTTGAACAAGCTCGGGAATCGTTTATCGAGTGAACTATTGGACAGATTTAAAAAAAACGAAAATCCAGTTTAGAAAATAACGAGTTGTATTGTTCACTCTGCTCGCTTCTATGTAATTTTCCAAGGCAGTCAATAAGCAGATCGGTCTGTATTTAGTTGTATGACATCATCATCATTAATATGTATTGATGTTTTATACCATGAAACGATGACGTTTATTTATTGAACAATGCTGCATTTTGCTCAAACATGATTTTGCAAATTGAAATGTACATAGTACATGTATATATTTGTGTCTGTTTTACTCATATTGAAGTGCATCTGTTCTACGCATAAATCGTAGCAACGTTATATATGTTATTATTCCCTGAAAACAGGCATTTTAGCCCAGCCAATATACAACATAGAGGTTAGAACTGAAATTAACGCCGTAATCAGAAATCCTGGGACCACACCTGACAACTACTATTTGTTTTGTTTTAATATATGCTTTGTTTCTTTTATGCTTAGTAACGATTGTTCTTTTGTATGCAACCACAAGAGATCGAATTTATTGTCAAGTGCCTGAATAGTTTTTAAAGAGGTACTCATCAATGAGTTCACAGAGGTAATCATCAATGAGTTCACAATAACAGTACCACAAGATCGTGTTTTCAGTATTAGTTAAATTGTTGACATACGTTTATTATGTAGTCATATGTCTTCGGACAATTGCACATGTAGAAAATATCATTCCCCCATCTGGTGGCGATTAGAAACTCAATATATGACGTTTATACAGCGTGGCTTTTGCGTACCCCAAAGTCAACGTTTCATAACAGTTTTTAGTTGTTTTGTTTGTTGAACGAGTGTGCGTGCGTGCGTGTGTGTGCGTGTATTTCTAAAAGAGGCTAATCGGGCAAACAGTGATACCATGTATTCCACAAGTGCATACTAGTAGCCTCGTTCGTGTGGGAATTGTGTCGAATTCTTAACTGAAGTCCAAGAATATGACAACTGTCAAATGTCGTAAGAAATTATGCATGCCGACTATAGTAGCTGCAACTATAGGATATCCGGTTAGAGCAGTGGTTGGCACGCTCGCTTTTCACCGCGGCGATTGGGTTTCAATTCCCGGTCCCGGCGCATGTGAGATTGGTTAATGTGGTCACTATACCGGACAGACTTAGTTTTCTCCGGGTACTCCGGTTCAATCCCCAGCCACAATACAGCACACCATCACACACACAAAATTACGATGTTTCAGTAAAAAAAAATAGCTGGAAACTACAGATTCGTCACAACGTTCGATGTGTCACAATAAAAGTAAAATGTATAGGCAAGTTTCATGATTATTAGGCTATAAATGTGACTTCTAGAGTGTTAACACTTTTTTCTTCAATTTGCCCTAGTGATCTAGTTTTTTACTCCACATGACCCAGTTTCGAACTCGTCCGATATATCATTGGGACAAGTGTTCTGAGCAAGTTTCATGTTGATTAAGCAAAAATTGTGGCTTCTAGAGTGTTAACAAGCTTGATAAAGTTTTCAATATTACAAAACAAGGAAAACTGTCACGCCCCCCCCCCCCCCCCGACGGCCATGTTTTACAACGGAGGGCAACCATTTTCGAACTCGGCCAATATATCATTGTGACAAATGTTCTGAGCAAGTTTCATGAAGATTGGGCAATAAATGTGGCCTCTAGAGTGTTAACAAGCTTTTTCCTTAATTTGACCTAGTGACCTAGTTTTGCACCCCACATGACCCAGTTTCGAACTCGGCCGAGACATTATTGGGACAAATGCTCTGAGCAAGTTTCACGAAGATCGGGCAATAAGTGTTGCCTCTAGAGTGCTAACAAGGTAAATGTTGACGACGAAACGACGCACGACGGACAAAAAACGATCACAAAAGCTCACCATGAGCACGTTGTGCTCTGGTGACCTAAAAACCAATGTTCTGAGCATGTTTCAAGAAGATTGGGCAAAACATGTGCCTTCAAGAGGGTTAAGAAGCAAAATCTTCAGTTTGATTTAGTGACCTAGTTTTGACCCCAAATGACCCAGTTTCGAACTCGACTGAGAAATCATTTGGACTAATGTTCTGGGCATGTTTTTTTTATGAAGATTGGGCAATAAATGTGGCCTCTTGTATGTTATCAAGATTTCAATAAAGCCATATAACGAAAACTGCCCCTGCCCCCTGGCTGCAATGTTTTTTAACGGAGGGCAACCATTTTCGAACTTGACCAAGATATCAAAAGAACAAATGTTCTAAGCAAGTTTCAAGAAGATTGGACAAAAAAATGTGACTTCTATAGTGTTAACAAGCTTTTTTTTCAATTTGACCTAGTGACCTAGTTTTTGATCCTACATGACCCATGCAGTTTCGAACTCGTCCGATATATCATTGGGAAAAATGTTTTGAGTAAGTTTCATGAAAATTGGGCATAAATGTCGCCTCTAGTGTGTTAACAAGGTAAATGTTGACGACAGACTATGGACAAAAGGCGATCACAAAAGCTCACCATAAGCACGTTGTGCTGAGGTGAAAAAAAACACTACGTTAGATATGTTGTAGCAAGCAGTGTTTATATTGTGTGAAGAGACAAAATAGTTAAGTGAACAATTGTTTGATAAATATATTGAACAGCTTGCAAGCCTCATTGGTTTGTGTTCTGTAATGCTTTTAGCTATCGATTGCATATCTGTTTGGGGTACCAGTCTAATTTGTGAAACTTACAAGTCATTATTGTTTTGCACCGGTCATTTGCTGCTGGGTTACAACTAACTATAGGCGCCTGGATGATACATATTGTTCTGATTATTTTTAAGATAAAGAAAAACTCGTTTTGTTAATTAATTAATTAGCTTATATCAAATTGCAGTTATAAATTTACTTATCTATATAGTTTTCGAGAGTAATTTAGTATTGTAAAACTGACATAAGTGAAATTAATTCATACAAGTAAAATATTAATACTTTATTGTTGATAATAAGCGTCCGCTGATCATGATGACGTGGGCGTCTGCTGAAGTTGTCTGCAATTTTCTGAGTTTGACAGTGGTGTCACTATGCGTTGTAATGAAAGTGCCACAGATTTGGGGAGCGTTCAAATCTGGAAACACCCATGGAATAAGCCTACCAAGTGTCTTATTGGAACAAACAGGGTAAATCCATTATTCTTAATGACACTGTTAACGGGGGTCGCTAGGGACTGTTAATATGCGCCGAACACAATTAAATTTTCTTCTGTTTATTCATGGCGATTCTCTGTTAAGGCAAACAAAGAATAATTTTACTATCATGTAGAAAATATATCAACAAATATTTTATAATTTCAACAAATATAATGAAATTGTACCTATTAAAATAACAAATACATACAAAAAGTATAGGCATTTTTAACAATAAATTTAGTTATAATTATGACTTTATAAATGTGACAATGTTTAGGTAGAATAAATACTATAGCGTAGAATAAATGCTTATGCTATCTATATAATAATAATAATAGATTCAAAATTTAAATTTACATACCAACTTTTAGTGTTCCCAGCTTGAATACCCGTTAAAATAAGACGTTATGATATGTTATGACTAATGACGTAACGTCGGTGATGCGTTAACGCGCCTTTAAAATTTATAACATTTTGGCGCCAAATGAAAAAACGTTTTTAAAAAAAGACGGCGGACTTCTTTAACAGACCCTATTACGGTGTATACCTATTACCGGGGTATTCCTATTTTCGTATTTTACCATGCCCAGAATAGTCATATCCGGTTGCGTTTTTAAACAATCGTTTGCGCCAACTGTTACCTAACAAAAAATGGAAACAATGTCCTAAACGTTCAAGCTATTTCTATTTTTGCCAAAATGATTGCGTTTTCAGGCATAAAATTTCTCCATTTTGATCAAGTACATGACAAAACACCACATCTCAAGCATTCCAAATTTATTTATGAAGTAATCCAATCCCATAATGCACTTACCTCATTTGCATAAAGCTGCTTATCCTACTGCACTAAACTTCGGACCATTCTCACAAATCAATTAAATTTCAATTACAAATGTCAACTTGACCATGGAAAGGTAGGAAGTCTGAAATGATTTTGTTTATTTTGTTTGTATTTGCAGCATATAGCAATTGGAATCAAATGAGAACCCCATCAGTTGAGTAAGTTGAGTATGTACAGTGTTGATTTGATTTCATGGGCTTATTTAGAATAAAACCGTCAGTTCAGTATCTGGTTTTCCAGAAACCACATTGAGGGACTGAACCTTCAACCCTTATATTCAACAAGTCATTTTTTCTCCATTAAAGGTCACAAATATAAATTCAAAGTTCCAGAAACTACATTGAGGGACAGAACCTTCAACCCATATATTCAACAAGTCATTTTTTTCTCCATTAAAGGGCACAAATATAAATTCAAAATAATACATCATAATATCATTTGTTTTCTGCAGTATTTTAAATGAGTCAGCATGCGGAAGTTTAGTGCAGTAAAACTGTGTGTGTGAATTTTATATATGCACCCGTAATAGGTAACAACATAAACAAATATGTAGGCCATGACATGGTTAGAAAACTAGGCCAAATAAACGAAATTTGATAGAATATACAAGTAAAAAGATTTATTTATTAAATAAAACATATTTTTTGTTTTCAGATAGGTAACATTTCTGAAAATTATAGGACCATACTATTCACAACTTAATTAAAATGTTAAGTACACTGGTAATAGGGTCAAGCAGCATAATACAAATGAATTTACACCCATCAGGTCATCTTGTGACTTTTGTATCCTTTCCACATGCATCATCGTCGGAACCCACATTCGCTCAAATACGCTATGCTTCTTGATCAGACTGTGGGAGATTAGGCTAGCAAAACTTCGTACTCATGAATGATTAATCTGACATCTCATTGGTTCCGTGTCAAAGACTTCACGGAATTTCAACCCTTGAAATGATGCATTATTCAAACAGTTACATGTAGGCAGTGTTTATCATATGTACCGTTATCCTGTCAATTGATAGTTGCTTTCAAGACTTCATTTGAAGAGCATTTAAATTTTACGTATAATTTCATTGGTTAGCAGGTGGCTCGTCAATATTCATGCAAACAAACTTTTGACAGCCAATTTTCCCACAGCATATAATGTAGTGATAACGGAATATGTACAGTGGGTTTCGACGTTGCACAGGCATTTGCTATGATAATTATCAAATGCCTGTGATTTATTCTAATCTATTGCACATGACATAGCCTATCTTGTTTGGCACTTAATTTTAAAAGAGCAGTATTTGACTTGTGCATCTATTTGTTGAAAAAAATTACAGTCAGCCCTCATTACAACAACACAATCCGTTCCCATTAATAATGGCCTTATAGTGAATTTCCTTTATAGCGAATTCCGGCAATATAAATTATTAATAAATTATATCCAGTTAACCGGTTGCTGATTTACTGTTTGTTGCCATCCCTAATACATGCTTTTCAAAGCTTTGTTTAAAATTTAATTTCACCACTGTGGTTATTAACTTGCCATAATTTTACAATGGTACCAGAGTAACCTACTTCCTACATAACATGCGTTTGTGTTCAGACCCTTATAACATAATATGTATGTTATTTGTTTCTATCAATATATGTGGCGCATCGTGGGAAAACCGGTCTTAATGCATGTGCATAAAGTGTCGTCCCGGATTAGCCTGTGCAGCCCGCACAGGCTAATCTAGGACGACACTTTCCGTTTTTATGGTATTTTCTGTTTCAATGAAGTCTCTTCTAAACATATATCCACTGTATGCGGAAAGTGCCGTCCTGGATTAGCCTGTGCGGACTGCACAGGCTAATCCGGGACGACACTTTACGCACATGCATTAAGTCCGGTTTTCCCATGACGCGCCTCAGTATTATATTTAAAAGGTACTCCATAATGCTGTCCTACAGTTTTGCCATGGAATATTCTGTAATGAACTACTTGGAGACAGGATTTCTTCTTGTTCAAAGTATGAATGGTTATGTACATCATATTGTGATGCTATATATCTGATTTTCGCGTTGGTCATTATCATGTAAACAGTCCATTATTTGCGGCAATTTATATTAAGTACTTTATGTGCCTTGAGTATCATTGAAAGCTACTGAAAGGTTTTGAGTGATTGTTTATGCTTCCAAGCTAACTACCCAGTAACATAAATGTACATTATGATTTGTTGAAATGTATAGTTTTCCATTGCACACTGCATCATATACAATGCTACATTAGCTACATGTATATGTATCAATTTGCTTATTATTTCAGATTGGTTTATGTTGGCTTTAATAGTGTACACCAGAAATCTGCTGTCACCTCAAGTGTTTCTACTCTTGGCAGTGTATCCTTTCTCGTTGAAATATGTGCATAGACATGACTTGCCTGGTAGTTAATAGGATCAGATTTGAAGTCGGCAATACACCACACTCGAAAAGGACAGCTATGAATGTTAATCAAATGACAAATACCAGCTGCATAAGCAGAATAATTTAATTCAAATGGAAAACAACATAACATGTAAACAATTGAAAAAAAAAGAAATGGTGATAAAAATGTATTATCTTAAAGCTGGGAATCAACAATTTAGAGCTGTTTCAAGTCGCGCTAGCTTAATATTTTACTAGATTAATCCTATCATGACTATGTGCACTATCAGTTCTGTATTATGGATTAACATTAATGAATAAATAATCAGACAGTTAAATATTGACACTGGAATGCTCTTTATTTCTTTAATTTGTAGTGTCCAAGTCTTGTATTCATATTCCATACTATATACTGATTTTAACTTTGGTTCACTTTAGTTACTGTAAACATATTTATTTTCGCTCGATTGTATCGAAAGCTTTAGGCTTATTGAGACACGTTCGAGTCCATTTCAAGGGTAGAACCAGTACTTTGGTGTCTTATGAGAAAGATCATTGGAACGCTCCCCGAGTAGGGGTCGAACTCCCGACCCCCAGATCACCAGGCGGACACCATATCCATTAGCCCACTGCATCCTTTGGTTCACTTTCAAATAGCTTACCATATTTATTTGCAAATTCTTTTTATTAAAAGACATAGTTATAGTTTATTTGTAGTAAATGTTATTCTTACTTTTTTTCTTACAAAATAATGCCCTTTATGTAGAAACATTACAACTTCCCCTTACCTGATACTCCATCATATGGCAAAGTTGATCAGGTTCCAGTAAACATGCAGTTTGATTATATTGTGTGTATGGATTTAAATTATGTACTGCAAACATATACTAGCTGTCTTGTCAGTCTATTTTGTTGGTTCTTTGCTTTTCTCTTAACAAGCTTTTGGTACTTCACTGACTAACTTGCGTTTACTGCTAATCATAAACCATTCTACCTACAGGTTTGTTTTCCTGATCTTCTGCTCAGATATATGCTGGTGTTTTCTTCAATAGGCTACAAAGTAGTACCTGACCTTGTTCTAAAATCAGCCATTGTAAGTTGCATTTCAATCTGCGTAAAACTCATTTATAACAAAAATTCGTCCCCATGACTACGAAAGTTCTCCATCTCAAACTGGGTCATAACCAAAAATATTAATCAATAAAATTCAAAGCCAATATGTAAAAACCAATTTCATTGGTCAGTCTATTAAATTAAGAATTAAGTTTTACAATTTTCATTGTCATGTAGCCTAATGATTATTTTCATATTTCAACCTAACATGAAATTTGCGCTATAGTCGTGAAGGATGTTTGAAAATAATGCATTGTCTATACCGGTGAGTAGTCAACTAGACTCTGTATATCTTTATGCAAAAGGTTTGGGTTTTTGAATCGTTAACAAAATAAAGACAAACTCAAAATCTGTTTTTATTATATTTCAGAGTTTGTGCACGCCGTTGGGAGTGTCCAGTAAGCTGACCCAGATAGTGGCCCTGTATAGAAGCAAGGATCCAGGCCGGCTGAATGCAGTCACATGGGGCATTGCTGGCTACGGGTGCTATGGTATGTGGGTATCAGGGTGCAAGGAGGGGTGGGGTTTGTGATTTCATGTTGAATTTCTCTCAGAGTATTTGGAAACTCAAAAGATGGTTGCTATGGAATGTGGACAGGGCTTATTTTCTTCTATAGTAGTCATCCACTCAGAAAAAATCGTTCAAATTATGCAGTATTCCCTTAAAACTGATCTTACCTCAGGATTGTTAGCTCGACTATTCGAAGAATAGGTGAGCTATCCTACTACCCTCGGTGTCGGCATCCGCATCTGAATTGGTTAGTTTTTATTCAAAAGTCTTGTAACTTTAAAACTATGTAAGTTATTCACCTGAAACTTGGAATTAACCTTTGTCATCAACTCTAGTATCAGGGGCAACATTCCTCATAACTCTGTTTTGTATTTTGACAGAGTTATGCCCCTTTCCCACTTAGATCTTCTGGTTAAAATTTATATTCAAAAGTTTTGAAACTTAAAAACTACATAAGTTATTCACATTAAACTTGGAACGAAATTTTGTTATTAACTCTAGTATCAGGGGCAACATTCTCTTTAACTCTTTTTGTATTTTGACAAAGTTATGCCCCTTTTTCACATAGATTTTCTGGTTAAAGTTTATATTCAAATCTTTTGTAACTTCAATACTACATAAGCTTTTCACTCGAAACTTGGAACCAACCTTTGTCATCAACTCTGGTATCAGGAACAACATTACCCATAACTCTGTTTTGTATTTTGACAGAGTTATACCCCTTTTTAGCTCACCTGAACACAAAGTGCTCATGGTGAGCTTTTGTGATCGCCCGTTGTCCGTCGTACGTGTGTGCGTGCGTGCGTCATCAACTTTTCATCTCACAAACAACATCTCCTCCTAAACCGCTTGGCAGATTTTCACCAAACTTCACAGGAATGATCCTTGGGTGGACCTCTTTCAAAGTTGTTCAAATCTTTCCGGTCCGCTGCATATGTAGGTCACCAGAGCTAAAAATAGATTTAAAAAGTGAAAACTTAAAAAATCTTCTCCTATGAAACCACAAGGATGAGGGCTTTCATATTTGATGTGTGACATCCTCTAGTGGTCCTCTACTAAGATTGTTCAAATGATGCCCCTGGGGTCAAAACTGGCCATGCCCCAGGGGTCACATGGTTTATATAGACTTATATAGCAAAATGACTAAAAATCTTCTCCTCTGAAACCGCAAGGCCTAGAGGTTTCATATTTGGTATGTAACATTGTATAGTGGTCCTCTACAAAGATTGTTCAAATGATGCCCCTGGGGTCAAAACTGGCCAAACCCCAGGGGTCACATGGTTTATATAGACTTAAATAGCAAAATGACTTTAAAAATCTTCTCTGAAAGCGCAAGGCCCAGAGGTTTCATATTTGGTATGTAGCATTGCATGTTGTCCTCTACAAAGAGTGTTGAAATGATGCGCCTGGGGTCAAAACTGGCCACAATCCGGAGGTCACATGGTTTATACAGACTTAAATAGCCAAATGACTTTAAAAATCTTCTCCTCTGAAACTGCAAGGCCTAGAGGTTTCATATTCGATTGGTAACATTGCATAATGGTCCTCTACAAAGATTGTTCAAATGATGCCCCTGGGGTCAAAATTGGCCACACCCCGGGGATGACATGGTTTATATAGACTTAAATAGCAAAATGACTTGTAAAATCTTCTCCTCTGAATCCGCAAGGCCCAAAGGTTTTATATTTGGTATATAACATTGTGTAGTGGTCCTCTACAAAGATTGTTCAAATTATGCTCCTGGGATCAAAACTGACTACACCCCGGGGGTCACATTGTTTATACTGTAGCACTATAATTTCAATAAGCCTCCAACACTGAAAAATCTACACAGCAGACGACATTCCAGCCAGGTGTATACAGTGTGCTATTTTTAGATCTTATCAAACCAGCTAGCCAGTTACACAGTGTTGTGAGGGTGCTTTAGAGAAGCGTTGGAGATGACCATTGAAATGCATAGAAAATGGTCAGCATGGTCAATCATGTTGTTGTGTAAGTAAATTAGCTGGATGTAATGTTTAGGCAATGTGTAAGAAATGTAGTCAATCAGTCTTAGTATATAAGACCGTCTTATATCATATATTTTCTCTTTAGACCTACTACATTGAATTTGTTTACAGGCGAAGTGTAAATTTCTAATTTAATAATGAAATGCCAAATATGAAATGATAGCATTAGATCTATAAGTAGTCTAACGTAGGTGGAACTGCACAATTTTTTGTAAGACAAAATGAATCAGCAATCGAGTCTGTGGCTGTGACACTGCAGTCTGTTTCACCAGCATGTACAGAAACATGTAGCATAGAGCCTAAAGTCTAGTCATCTACTTTAAACCTTTAATTTGTACAGTTTAATTAAATGTGTGCAGCACACAAAAAGCTACACACAGATCATGTCTCTCCAACAAAGTTCTTAATGCTTTGTTGGCAGCCTCCACCCAAGGACCTCTTCTTAGGGCTTTCATATTTGAAATGTGAGATCCTGTTGGTGTCCTCTACTTAGATTGTTCAAATGATACCCCTGGGGTCAAAACTGGCCACGCCCCAGGGGTCACATGGTTTAGTTAGACTTACATAGCAAAATGTATTTTAAAATCTTCTCCTCTGAAACCGCAAGGCCCAGAGGTTTCATATTTGGTATATAACATTGTATAGTGGTCCTTTACAAAGATTGTTCAATCGATGCCCCTGGGGTCAAAACTGTCCACACCCCAGGGCTCACATGGTTAATATAAATGTAAATAGCAAAATGACTTTAAAAAATTTCTCCTCTGAAACCACAAGGCCCAGAGGTTTCATATTTGGTTGGAAACATTGTATAAAGATTGTTCAAATGATGCCTCCGGGGTCAAAACTGGGCACACCCTAGGGGTCACCAGGTTTATATAGACTTAAATAGCAAAATGGCTTTAAAAATCTCCTCTGAAACTGCAAGGCCCAGAGGTTTCATATTTGGTATGTAACATTGTATAGTGATTCTTTACAAAGACTGCTCAAATGATGCCCCTGGGGTCAAAACTGGCCACACCCCAGGGCTCACATGGTTGATATGGACTTAAATAGCAAGATGACTTTAAAACTCTTCTCCTCTGAAACTGCAAGGCCTAGAGGTTTCATATGTGGTATGTGACATTTTATAGTGGTCCTCTGCAAAGATTGTTCAAATGATGTCCCATTGGTCAAAACTGGCCCTGCCCTGGGGGTCACATTGTTTATATAGACTTAAATAGCCAAATTACTTAAAAATCTCCTGAAACCGCAGTTTTTTTTTCGTATGTGATATGTAACATTGTATAGTGGTCCTCTACAAAGATTTTTCAAATTATGCCCCTGGGGTAAAAAGTGGCCATGACCCGGGGCATCACATGATTTATATAGACTTATATGGCAAGTGGGCCTTACAAATCTTCCTTGTTGAAACCGTAATTCCCAGAGGTTTTATATTTTGCGTGAAACATTGTGGAGTGGTCCTCTACAAAGATTGTTCAAATGATGTCCCTGGGGTAAAAATTGGCCACCCCCTGGGGTCACATGGTTTATATACATTTAAATAGCAAAATGACTTGAACAATCTCCTCTGAAACCGAATGGCCCAGTGTAATCATATTGGGTATGTAACATTGAAAAGTGGTCCACTACAAATATTGTTCAAATTATGCCCCTCGGGTACAAGGTGGCCATGCCCTGTGGGTCACATGGTTTATATAGACTAAAAAAATATCTGAAATTGCAAGGCCCAGATCTTTATACTCAGGTAAGGCGTTTAGTGCCATTTTTCCCTCTTGTTATTAGCCATTATGCCATAAACTCAGGTGGGCGACCTAGGGCCATCATGGCCCTCTTGTTCACATATATTTTGTGGTTAAAGTTTATATTAAAAAGTTGTGTAACTTCAAAACTACATAAGTTATTCACTTGAAACTTGGAACTAACCTTTGTCATCAACTATAGTATCAGGGGCACCATTACCCATAATAGTTTTGTATTTTGACAGAGTTATGCACACTTTTTACATAGATGTTGTGGATAAAGTTTTTGTCCAAAAATGTATAAACTATACAAGGCTTCACTTAAAAGTTTTGTATTATAACAAATTTATGCCCCTTCCACTATCCAAAATATGTACCAACTGAAATACTTCGAATAGTCAAGCGCGCTGTCCTCTGACAGCTTTTGTTTATTCCCCTAATCGGCCAGCTATGAAATTTTGTACCCCAAAATGCCTAAATAACGCTATTTTTCCCCAAAATAAGGGCAAAGGGCCCCATCCCCAAGGGGTGAAAAGAAACCCTGGTGGATATGGACTGCAAGTAGGGGTGGGGTTTCCATGTTGGAAGTCTCTCACAGTGCAGTAAAATATTACGTAGGTGTTTTTGCCTCACATGGCAAAACACTTGGCAAAAATCTATCAAATTTAAGTTTCCTCTGTATCTACAAACACATTGTAATTGTATGCCTTTTCAGTTCCATTAAGTCTGCAACAAAGCATTCTTTCCAGAATTATATAAAATATTAATTTAAATTACATGTTATATTTTAAGTTAATTGTGTTCACCAATAAGAATTACGCCTTAGTTGTGTTATAAGATATTTTTTGTTATACCATAATCCATTATTGTGTGATTTATATGCCAGCAATGGCCTATAATTGGAAATAAATATTATTCTATTCATTCTATTCTATTCTATTCCAAAATATTACAGTATGAGTTACATTATTTTTATTTTACGAGTTTTTATCATTGGTGAAAATGTGTGTAATATTAAGAAAATTGTCAACATAACCAATAGAAAAAGTGTGATATAATTATTATTTATTTCAGACTTTTACCCTGAAAGTCTTGAAAATGTACCATTATCATGATTACTAGTGTGACTGTATTTTCATTTTACCCTTTACAGTTCGAGTTCTTACAAACGTGGTGCTGACAGGAGATGTGTTTATTATTCTCAACTTCGCATGTGGTGCAGTGCTCAATACAACCATAGTGGCAATGATCCTGTACTACGCACGACAGATGAAATCCAAACTCTACTGAATGGAGTTGGAAGAATTGCCAATGTTGGGTGTTATTTACCTTAATGGTCATTATTTATATTCAGGTATTTGTTGGATATTATTGAATATATTTTTGTTATTTTAATTTTAAGGCAAGAGTTATTTATATTCATATTGCATATATATTTTTCAAAAAACAGTGATTGTAATCAAAATTCAACAATTTTGTATGTTTAGTTTTAATATATTTTATTTTTTTGGCAAAATAATTAAAGGTTAACATCTTCAGTAGATAAAATAACAATAAAATTGTTAAGTTTCTTTTTCTTTTGTCAATCTCTACTTATAGATATTTTAAATTTTCATTTTCTAATAAAGCAAATCAATTAAAAGTTGGTTATTAAACTGTGTGTGATACCAAGGCAAATTTTTATGTTTAAATCTCCTTTAATATAACATACTATATTAATGATATAATGGGACTATAAATAAGTGTTGTCTAATGGGAATTGATATCATGTTGCATGTTAGATAATATGGAAGAAACAAGATGATTTATACACTGCTTGTCTGAATTAAATATTACCGGTATGAAGAACGTGTACAGTGACTTTTGACGAAGGACGAATTCAGTTAAGTCATAATTAAACGAAGAATTCTTAAACTGACAATGAACTATTACACCTTGTTTTAATAATATGAAAGTATCAAATGTGTATGTTTTTACAATACTATGCAAGTGTACATTTAAGGTTGTTGACTTATTGTATGTAATTTTACAGCCAAATTTTATTTTTTTGCAGTGCCATATTCTAGGATTGTTGTAATTGATTTTAAATATGATAGGCAACTGTACACAATAAATGACATGTCTACGGGAAATTGATGGTCTGTATCAGTAATTGTATATTCTAACATGACACGCGCAGTTTTCAAAGCACAAACAATAAAATTCATCGTTAAACTACCGAAAAAATTAATCCGAAACTGTAAAATGTAGTTCGCATTGAAATGGCAGAAAATGTTAGAACCAAAAATAATTTTCACATTATCGTTGTTTATCGGCTAATAAACAACAATTTGTCGTTCTGATGCGGTATATTAAACCACGTGGGCTAACGCCCTCATGGTTTAATTCCTACACATCAGGACTCCAAATCATTGTTTATTAGCCGATATACAACTCTAAATATAAAATTATTTCCTAAATATACAATGAATGAAGTTTTTGTTTAATTGACTTCTTAACCAATTTAACAGAAAACCAATAAAATATTTGTCTCATATGTTTTGACATAATCCTTTGTTTACTGTAGTGTTTTAAAATAGGCAAATGTCTTGGATGTATAAACTGAAACTTTGATTGCAAGTTTATATTATTGCACGTTTACATAGTTTGCCATTTCTTCTGTTTTGTTCAACATGCAACTTTTAACACTATTAGTGTTCAGACAAGTGCTGTAATCATGTATGAGGCGTGTCGTGGGAAAACCGGACTTAATGCATGTGCGTAGTGTTGTCCCGGATTAGCCTGTGCAGTCGGCACATGCTAATCCAGGACGGCACTTTCCGCCTACAGTGGATTTATGTTTAGAAGAGACTTCCTGGAAACAGAAAATACAATAAAAGCGTAGTGTCGTCCTGGATTAGCCTGTGCAGACTGCACAGGCTAATCCGGGACGACACTTTACGCACATGCATTAAGTCCGGTTTTCCAACGACGCGCCTCATATATTTTATAAAGTTGTTATTTGGCTGAGCTTCCTTAACTACAGAAGCATTTATGGATGTTGTTTGTTATTGTTAATTTAATTTTAAGATACCGGTATATAATTATAACTATTCTTTTTAACACATTTGTTACTGTTGTAAATTTGCATGTCTACAAAGACCCACTGTTTTTAAAAACTTTCAGAGAAAGAAGCTTGAATAAATTCTAAAAAAGTAAAATTCCAGTCTCATTGGTTGAACGTCTTTCATAGAAACTGGAAGGATAAATGTGCAATTTACATCAGAAGAGGCTTGTAGAGTGAGTTATTTGGCCTATGCACAACAGAGCTTGGTTATCTATATGTGGCGTGGCGTGGGAAAACCGGGCTTCATGCATGTGTGTAAAGTGTCATCCCGGATTAGCCTGTGCAGTCTGCACAGGCTAATCAAGGACAACACTTGCCGCTTTTATGGTATTTTCTATTTCAAGGAAGTCTCTTCTGAAGATAAATCCACCGTAGGCGGAAAGTGTCATCCCGGATTAGCCTGTGCGG
This sequence comes from Congeria kusceri, assembly GCA_027627225.1. NCBI lineage: Eukaryota > Metazoa > Mollusca > Bivalvia > Myida > Dreissenidae > Congeria > Congeria kusceri. Next base: position 7,177,279 of record CM051032.1, on the reverse strand, counting down.
ACTGCACAGGCTAATCCGGGACGACACTTTACGCACATGCATTAAGCCCAGTTTTCCCACTACACGCCTCATATCATTTGCCAGCATGTACACATTCACTGCATAGTGTTTTGTAAGTTTGCACACAGTGTCAGAGAAAGTCCCATAACCATTACTGGCCATTCAAAAACGAGTGGCTTGCAACACAGGAGTTAATCAGACAAATAAACCTGTAATAGCACCTACAAACACCAGCTACCATATCATTGCTTAAAGCAATTCAGATTCCACTCAACGTTTGAGTGAGCAGAATCTTTATCCTGACTAGGGTTTTTCTCAATCGTTCATGATTTGTGATAAAAATTTTATGGACTTACAGCCATTTTTCTGGCTTTGTTTGAAATGTTAGACTCCTTTCATCACTGTTGTGTTCTTCAGTCTCAGCCCGTCTTAATGTTGTTTTTTTGGCATAATCATTTTATAGGATGCAAAGGCGTTGAATTGTTGACCTTTATTAAATTTGATCACACATCATCGATAAAACTTGTACAAGCAAAGTGAAACCTGTCAGACATGTCTGAGAAAATTTGTATTATTACACCTCACAAGACAATCTGTGTATTTTGTCCATAGACCATAAGTTATATCGCAGGGTAATATTTTTTCATAACACCTTCGCGCGGAGCTAAAAATAGGACTTCTATTGTATTATGAAAGGATAATGTCAAGCCTCGGCTTACGAAGCGTTTATTTCTCGAGTCTACATTAAAGGAATGGTGAAACAAAATCACCAAGCTTATCATTTCAAGGTGTTTTACGGACTGTTCATTTCATTAAAAATATACTTGCACAATGACATGGGGAAAAGACAACAAGAATAGCTGAACTAATATCATTTTATGTGAGAAGCTTATTAATTCTATTACAACTAAAAAAACTGTGTATAGAAAAAAAAAGAACTACAATTGCCATGTGTTATAAAAAATATGTCCATGATTTGTGACTTATTAAATACATGCAATGACATGCCTCTATTACGTTCTACATTATGTCAAACAAAAACTACAGGGCCCGTATTCACAAAGCTCCTTAGGGAAAACTTAAGTAAATTCCTTAAATTCATGAAATTCCTCAAGTCCCTGGCTGTTTCCTGTATTGGTCTTTTTACATTAAAATGTTACAAACTTGTAAATATTGCTTATATGTTTAGTATTGCAGCTGTACAGAAATCATTGGATTTCACAAAGAAAATTTGATCTGAAGTTTTCACTTAAGTACAACTTAAGTTAAGATTTCCCTTAGGAGCTTTGTGAATATCAGCCCTGGGTAATAAGTATTACATGCAGTGATTTCGAAAACTATTTACCTAATTTTTCTGGAGTTTAATACAGTTTGATGTTGTTTTTTTCATAATAGTAAGTCAAACAATGTCTACTGTTAATCATGTGAACACAAGGTAAATACTAAACAAATCATCAGATACTAGCAATTGTACCATAATTACTTATAAAGCAATCATTATTTCAGCAAATATTGAATACAACTAAATAATATAATAAAACCTACTTCAATAAAATTCATCTCAAATTAAACAGTAAATTACATGTTAATCAACATTAGCCCATTTTGAAAATTTGATTAATACATAAAAAGAAAAAAAAATTGGTTAAAAACATCATAAAATACTCAAAAACCATTATCAACCAATGCAGCTACAAAAATATTTCTAGCAAACTCACATAAAATATGAAGAAAAAAGTTTGACATGTTTTGATACGAAAGTTCTAGCTGTCATTTGAAGATTATCAGCAGTAATTACAGCCAAAGACATTTTTCTGCAATATTATTTGTTATACTTCAAATTTCTACACAAATTTATGACATACGGTATAAACTGTCTTTTAAATTCCTAAACTGTAAATTGAACAAGCCTGCAAATAAGGCCAAAACAAACAAAAATCTTTGTTACGGGCAACCTGACCCTACCTAGCAAAAACCCCCCGACCCAAAAGTTTTTAGAGACGATAGTTTTCCGTGAAATCTGAATGTCAGATTTTTATTTTTCAAGGGAGTTAATCGTGATTAACTAGATAATCTGTGTCGAACAGTTGCTTTATATTATTAACTGAGCATTCTGGATCTCTTTATGGATGAATAGTATTGCCAGTTATGCGTTTGTGATTCATTCGCTTTTATGGCTAGACTTTAAAAAAAAGAATAAAAAAATAAGCAATCCCTACCCCACCAAACTTTTTTGAGACCGTTGCCCAAAACACACAATTTTGTGGCGCGTCGTGAGAAAACCGGTCTTAATGCATGTGGGTAAAGTGTCGTCCCGGATTAGCCTGTGCAGTCTGCACAGGCTAATCCGGGACGGCACTCCGCTTTTATGGTATTTTCTGTTTCAAGGAAGTCTCTTCTAAACATAAATCCACTGTTGGCGGAAAGTGCCGTCCTGGATTAGCCTGTGCGGACTGCACAGGCTAATCCGGGACGACACTTTACGCACATGCATTAAGACCGGTTTTCTTACGACGCGCCACATTTATTTTTTTTGGCCTAAGCTAACCAAAGGAGTGAATGGTACAAAAATATTTATCACCTGATAAATAAATGACTGTGGTTTCATCAAGCATAATCCTAATGAAATAAAATAATTTTTTAATAAGACGTACATCAAAATCTTTCATTTCCAATCTTTAACAATGTGTTTATCATTGCATCTAAGTCATCACTGGTGATGACTTTAATATAACAATTTACAGTGTTACATGTTTACCCAATTTTAACAGACACTAGCCCTGGTTTACAGACGGATTCAATAAGAACGCACAATGATTGGCCAAGATGGCGCGCATGTGCAACTGAAATGAATCTGCCAATGGTACCCACACCAAAAAAACTGTGATTCAATTTTTTTTTATCGAAGATAGATATATAAAATTGGTTTTTATATGCCTTAAGTATATAGCATAACAAAATACACTGTTTAGTTGTAAATTATAGCTAAACGCAAGGAAGATGTCTTATAAAATGCAATTTTAAGAAGTATACATGCATTTCCCATGTCATTCTTTTATTGTATTTTCATAGGTTCCATTGTCAATTTCATTTCAGTTGTGTGAAATGCATTATTCTACGAGCAATGTCAAATTCACAAATTACATGTACAGCATCTCTGAAGCATTAATCCACTATTAGATCCAACTATTAGATCCACTATTAGATAGAACTTAACGGCTAAACAATGTTCGAGTCAGCTAAAGGGAAATAAAGTGTACAATTAGTTGCAACTAGTCACACAATACCAAATATACAGATAATTATAACTTAATACGTGAATTAAAAATCAAAAAGAATGATAAAGTATTTGACCAAACATCAAAAACACTCCGGGTGACTTAACCAAAATATTCGCGGCTTGGTACAAACTAGAACTCAGCGAGTCGAATGTGTCGCCTGACGGGGCATAACTCAAGTACGATAAGAGCAAATATGACGAAAACCAAAGTTAACCCTCCTTTTATGCCTCCTTACGCTTCCCTAAAGTTTCATAATGGTTGCACAAACACTTCTGAAGTTATTGTCTGCACAATCTAAAAGGGCAGCCACCGCCATCAAAGTAACCCATATATGTAGGTGAAATATTGTTTTTCTTTCTTAGGTCAAATTTCTGCCTGTCAAATATCCAAAAAGCATTAGCACTTTGGCCACTGTTTTATAAATACCTGTATATTAATGACAGTATATACATGTAAAACGTGCATATAAAATTAAAGCAGTTAATACGTAAAACATGATTCTAAAAGCCAAGTACCCACTTCACTTGCCCAACTTTGTTGTTCTAAGAATCAGAAGCCGGTTTCAATTTGGGATGCTTTTCTGCAGATACAATACCTATAATATGTATACTCCTTGAAAACAATACAAACACTGAAACACATTTCTACAACTTAGAAGTCAATGTATATATCACAGACTGTCCATCTCTGTACAAATACAAATTACTGTACACCAGTCAAAATATATATAAAACATTCCATATAACATAATAAAATAATTTAAAATATTTATATTCTAATAAACAACACATATTCTATCTGACACAGTATGAACATTGACAAGTATATGTTACATGATATACATCCATGGTTATTACCGTAAAACACCTTATATATATTATATGTACAACTATTTCAATGAACAAAAACATCGTCAATTAATGTATACAACTTTAGAAGCTGACGTTGCACAGCACATAAAGTCATGACTTTACAACAACATCTCTTGGTTATATCTTCTTCATAATAAAACAAATTTTAATAAAACTTGTATTTTCGTTTCAATTTGAACAGTAAAAAGTAACAACTAAGAAGTTATTATATAGAAAAGAATTGGTAAAATAAAATTATTAAATAAGAAAGACAAAGGACAATTTATCAACGAAAAAAAATCGAAATGTTGAAACACTCCTGAAAGTTCAGTGCATAGCATTTTAATCACATCACAGTCAAACAATAATTAAGAGGTTATGTTAATAATTCCATTCCATTTTATTTGCGACTTCTTTGGTTGGTTTTGTTGATGTTTATAAACGTTAAGTTTTTTAACTCTCTCCAGGAAACGCAAATGTCACTCAAGGTCAAACAGGGTCAAGGTCATCGGATCAGCGAAGCTTTAGTACTGCGGGTATGTGGAACCGACCTGAAATGATAACGGGAACCAATTGAGGGGGTGTGCATTAAATTATTATAACAGATTTTTCTTTTTCAAAGATACAAACTGTTGAGTAATACATTTATTTTGTTGTTTTACTGGTAGTAACATTTGTGTTGTTTTGTCTGCAATAAATTATGAAATTGGAATAAGTACCCAATTCAATAAACAATATATGTAGAAACTATTTAAACATCTGTACCCAATTCAACAAACATCATCGAAAACTATTTAAACATCTAAGTGACCTGTCTTTAAAATCAAAACATGACTTTAACAAAGTACAGACCAAAAATAAGACAGTATTACAGCACAGATGTCTCAATTTTTAGCCATCTGTTAGGAAAATATAAAACTAATAATTAAAATGCATATGTTAGGAACTAAACTTTGTTACATGTTAACCCTTATCCTGCCAAACACGACTACAGCTCGCGATAAGCTTTATCTCTAGCCAGTGCCGATCGCGACCTCAGGTCGTTTCTGGGAGTTTCCCCATTATGTTGCCTCGATTCTGATTTACTATTGAAATTTTACTACGATACTTACAGAATTTCATTCATAAATGCATGTCACGTGATTTATAACGTCATTTAGTCTAAATATATTAGCCAATAGTTGTTTATATGCCGAACAAAATCGAACACAAAGAATAGGAGAGTAAACAGTCAAAATGGCGAACCGGCGAATGAACCTCGATGATGTTCTCAATCAATTGTGGTCAGAAAGTGATAGTGAGAAAGAATTTATGCATGATATTGATGAAAACGATGTGTTAGAAGATGTTTTATTGAATGCAAGTGTTATTCGCGAAGTTAATTTAAAGCAATCAGTGCGTGACAAAGATTTTCCCAGTGACATTGAAAATGGCTGGTTGAATGTTGACACTCCACCTGTTGTGATGGAATTTGATAGCCATATAGGCTTGAATGCGGACGAAATTCCTGATGATATATCACCAATGAGTATGTTCAATGTGTTATTTGATGAAAGCATGTGGGAAATTATGGTGACACAAACAAATAACCTTTTATCTCAGTATATATGCATTTATATGACACTTGGTATATTCATTGTTTAAATTGTACAGAAATATAAATTGTAGAAATAATTATCTTCAACGATAAGAATATATAATTAGAAATGATAAAATATGCTACTTTTGTAGTAAGTATAATATTTTATTAGTATTTTGCAAAAATATTGTTCACGTGAAGACAAATATTACCATATATTTGTAAGTACTGTTTAAGATTTCAGGTTGTTATATCAATATTGGTAGATGCAATGTAAATAAAAATTATACCCATGTGTAGCTTATTTATTTATCTACAACTTTGCTTCTTGGTGCTATAAGATAAAATCTAAGGTTAATGCACAAAAGCTGTCAGATCAATGCCACTGATATTATCTTGTTTACACTAGCCATATGGTGAAAGTTTAGTGGCAGTGGAGTAGCTGATAAGCGATTAGGCTTATGGCAGGATAAGGGTTAAATTACCAAATATCTGTGTTGCAATACTATGGCATATTCCACAAGATAACAAATATGTTTTATTACTGCACTAAATGTTTGAGAAATATGATGTCAATTAAATTTGATGTTATCAAAAGAAAAGCATCAAGAACTTTTACAAAATAGTGAAGACACAACATTTTACTCACAGACACAAACAAACTGTACTATAAAAATAATTTAACAAGGTAAACAATTTATAAATATATAAATTACCTGTAATATATTTTGATATGTTGCTTTAATGTAAACATAAAATGCGACAACATATAACACAATATATGTACCCCTGCACTTAAAGTTATAAACTCAACCAAAATGATTTGCGGCATGTCATGGAAACCTGAGCTTAATGCTTCTCCATAAAGTGTCTTCCCGGATTAATCTGTGCAGTCCGCACAAGCTACTCCGGGAAGACAGTGGATTTATGTACAAGATACTTCTTTGAATCAGAACAGACCATAAAAGCGGAAAGTGTCGTCCTGGATTAGCCTGTGCGGACTGCAAAGGCTAATCTGGGACAACACTTCACGCACATCCATTACGCCCGAGTTTCCCACGACATGCCTCATTGATAATGGAGGATGAATGATATCTGAAAACGTTTAAATATTAATTACCTGCATCTCAAGCATGCTATTTAATTGTCAGTTAATCGAATACGGGCCAGGTAAGCTTATTTTTACAAAATGCTAAACAAAACCCAATACATTGAATATTATTTCTCAATATTGTTGTGAAATATTACATGATCTCTAGGTTCAACAGCCTAGCATACCTTTCAACGCTTAAGAATTTTCTTGTCACACATTATCAAAAAAGGCAGCCATATAGCTACACTTGACTGTGGGCACAATTGTGTTGTTTTTTATCACTGTTTTTCATTTAGGCAGTCGTCCAGTTATTGACAATACATTTTGACCTCAACAAAAATGGTTGGAACAAACACGGTAGTGGGCTTCCCAATAATTTTGAATTGCAACTGATGAATAGTACTGGTTGTAAACGGGATATTGAGAATATGAATATGAGAAATGTCTAAGTAGCTATGTAGGTTTTATTTACAATTGACCTTTTTTTCAAGTTTGGCACAGTCGAAGTCAGACATTGAGAAATTACAACAGGACACATTTAGCTCAAGGTCTGAGAAGGTTGAATGGTCCATGTGTTACAAACGTAGACAAGTTTCCAATGCATGCAGTTATAAAGTTCTAGTCATGCAGCCTATGTTCACCAGCACCAGAAGCAGAACCATGAAATCTCTGGCATCACAAATATATCATATTGTACCAATTAAAATATTTGAGTGTTAATTTTGGGGGGAAAAGGTTAATATTATGATATACAATATTTCTTAAATCTTGCTGCAGAAACAATAAAGTCAATCAGCAAGATAAGGAATCACCGAATATAGTTATTTTAATACTTTAAAACCTGTCTGTTCTCTTTAATTAATTAGACCCACCACACAAATCTAATGGTAAAAAAAAAAAGAATGAATTCCTTACATACCCCAGTAACTCATCCCTCTGTGAAATTCCGGTCTCGTATGCTAGACTGTGAACAGAATGAACAGGCATGGGTGAGATGAAGTGAGATCCATATAACAGGTATAGGATGTAACGGTAAATCAGTCGCTCAACACAAGGAATGATGATTCAATGGTCTCACAACATTTACACAACAGCGAACAAGATGGAAACACAAGCACACTTTGTATGTGCTTAGAATTTGCATATTCAAGTTTAAATGAAACAGAAGTTGAATATTATCTTGAGGCATTATTTGCAACATTACAATTTAGCAGTTCTAAATTATTCAGAATGAAAGGGGATATAAGGCGGCAGAGAGGCATGTTCATGCATACACAAAAAGATACAGCAGTACACTGGGGAAAAAACAACTACTGTGATTACTTTGAATTTTAGCACCTTTTCAATACCTTAAACATTCGTTTCATTAAACATTGTACTACTTTGCTGTGCATTATTTTGTATTTTAATACAATCAACCTTAGTTTCAACAACGACTTCGTGCAACTGAAGACTGGCATAGAAATAAATGAGTGGGATTCTTTTCCAAACTGAGAGGGTGGCAGTCCTCCTTTTATATGTTGGACAATCAATGACTCGTGAACATTCTGCTACGGTCCACAAAAGAACAAAAATGTTCAACGATTAATGGCAATGAAATCTGTTGCAATACATTCTTTATTTCAGTAATTTGTTGCAATGATGGTGTTTTGCTAATGGTATACATGCAAAACAAACAACATACAAAACAATGATACAAGTTTCATACAGTACACATTAAGGAAACTAGAACATAACTGCCACATAAAATATATATTTTTATGAAAGTTGTGTCACAAACTCACATATATAGTTTTGAAAGTGCAACAAGACACATATTTCAAATCAACAAGCAAAACAAACACCATGCTTTGTTAATGCTAGTTTCTAAATATAAACTTCTAAAAATAGTTGACAAGTACACACCATTTCCCAGCATGCAGTGCAAAAAATCCACCAATCAAAAACCATGTTACTGTTTGAAACAAATTGCACTCATAAAAAGCAGCTGATTTTAGTTTAGCAGCAACTGTTTATGTACAAGTTGGAAATTGCATTACACTGGCACTAATTGCAAAACAAAGTTTCTACTATTCTATCAAAATAAAAAATATCTAAATACGTTAATACATTTACTATGTTACGGTGCATTTAGTATGTACATTACCAATACCAATTTGGTGCAAATGAATTTTTCTGAGGAAATTTTTGACAGCTTTACAAAGACGTGTTACAACACTTAAAGAGGAAACTTACAAACAACACAATTAACTGAATGGAACAAGGTTTGAATTAATATAAAAAGCAAAAAAACTGGTGATATACGAAAACTACAGGCAGCAAAACTCAAGGGAAAGAATACATCACTGGTGACGTGACGCTTGGCAACGTGGGACTTACTGTTGAAAGGTAAGACTGATATTTGTTTGGCCACGTGCCCGTCGTATAATCGTTCCTATCATAGAGGGACGCGGATGTTTTGTAATCCATGCTGCTATAGCCTGTGCCCTGCCCATATTTGAGGTCTGTATGACTCAAACTGCAGCAAGAAATAAGTGTGGCACACTGGTTAGTCTCAAAACATGTCAACAAAGCAACTACTAGTTTTGTATCTTTTGTATTTTGCAGTTTTCGAAAGATAAATTGGCATAGCATGCATATTTTTTATTTTACCATAATTATCATTTTCATGCTCAGATATTTTTCTGTCACCCAAAAGTAAATATTTGCCCCACCCCCAAAAAACATTTAAAAATGAGTATGAGGAAATTGTATTTTTTGAAAGGTCTTAACAGTATGAATGAAAATACCCCTAATAAATAATTATACTTTTTAACATGAATAACTATTCTTCTGATATTAGTATCTTATTTATTACATACTCTGCACCATAGTCTTCACGCCCGCCCTTGCGCCCAACAACAACCACATTTACCACCGCATTCCAGTAGATACCACTAATCAACTATGTCAGTCTCTATAACAACTAATCTAAACCCTCGCCCAATCATGTCTAGAGATTCATGTACAACTTCAGTGCAAAATAAATGCAAATACTATATCTTATTACCATTTTAATAAAAGTGTACTTAATTCAAATAATTATACATTAAAATACTTTGTTCGATTAAAAAAATACATAAAAAGTTTGATACATCAAAAATACATTCTCTGTGAAAACTGCATACACGTATTGATAGATAAAAAAAACTTTCAAACATAAACATAATAATATATAATATACAAAATATAATTCTTGTATTTACTTTGCAAAACGTCTCGTTATATAATGGCCACACTGCATATCTGATTCATAAATACACGCGAAAAATACAACTCATGATAATATGCTTACAACACAAGTATAAGCAGCAACAATTCGTACAAACAACATGTACAAACCAACGGCAATGCCAGTGTTATAAAGTGAAACAATATAACAACCACAAACGGCGAAGTATACTTGCTAGGTATAGCGGAGTATTCCCACCGAAATTAGTGATCAATCTATCCATCCTAAACAAACATAACAGCAGTCAGTCGCAAACAATAAATATTTGATTGTGTATTATGTAACTTGACAGATACGCTCAAAACTACGACCTTTTTAAATAAAAAACTATGCAAAACAAGCAATATGTCATATTTTGAACATATAATAAACTGGGAAGGTTCAGTAAAAAAAATTATTTGGATTAGATAATGCATCTTCGAAAAACAAACATTAATCAAAAACTTTATATTTAACGTAACAATAGATTCAAAACAGCAAAATCAAAAGTAAATAAAGCAAAACCTGACCCTAGAAATAAATGTTTCAAGATGCTTCTGTAAGAAAATTTACAACAATAATCTGTTGATACCATGCTACAGCTATATGATAAATTGAAATGACATCGTCATTATTGATTACTCGTTGATTATTCATATGCAAAGATTTGTCAAGAAAATTATCAGTCAGATACCGCCATTCTTGTAAATGTAACATGCATGTTCTTTAAAGTAAAAAAAAGAGTAAAAAGCATGTTATTATATGCAAGTTTTATATCTCTTATATATTTTAAAATCAAAAAACTGTAAGGTTTCTTTCTGAGCAACTTTACAAAATTTGACTTAATTACAGTATTCCAACCTAATCGTCATTTTAAAAACACGCTATTAGTGAAATTAGAATAAGACATCAAACATAGAATAAACTGTTTAATTATAATACCAATCTTTTATATGCTGTAAACTGTTTGTAATTTAAAAGTTTGGCAAAGTAATGAGTACAGTAGACACCTATATTCGTAATTGCATAAGTAAAACTGATTTTATCGAAAAACCGTATACCTGAATGTGCGGGCCAAAAAGAAACGAGGCGTGTTGTGGGAAAACCGGGCTTAATGCATGTGCGTAAAGTGTCGTCCCGGATCAGCCTGTGCAGTTTGCACAGGCTTATCCAGGATGGCACTTTCCTCCTATAGTGGATTTATGTTTTGAAGAGAATTCATTGAAACAGAAAATACCATACAAGCAGACAGCACCGACTGATCCGGAACGACACTTTACGCACTTGCATTAAGCCCGGTTTTTCCACGACATGCCTCAAATGTTTGCAATGCAATAGGACTGTGTTCACGTGTGCATGGACACAGTTTTTAAAGACAGTAAAAACTAGCAGACAGTTTTAAGGAAAGAGCAATAGAAAAATGCTATTTATACCAACAGTATTGACCGAATATAACAAACATCCGTAAACAACATGAACTGCCCAGTTAGTGTGAAGAAATAGAAACATTACAGGTCCATTCTATGGTTGACGTCTTATTCTAACACCACATAATAGTGTTTTAAGCAAATCATCCATCCACAATCTGCAGTGTTTCCACGGCAACTATGAATGCCACCTTTCCTTAAATGGACTGCACAGCACACATACATCATACTTCATCAATTCCAAGTTAATTTGCTATATTCTTTCAAATGTATACGAGTATGGCCCATCTGCTATACAATAAAGTTGCAAATACTTACAAGCCATACACAGAAATACAATGTTAGCAGGATAAGTAAGTACCATTAGCAAAACACCAAGATAACAGAACATATTATCATCAATTAAACAAAGAGAAGTGAAAACTATAGCAGAATAAAGGACATCTTCCATATAAAGCCTCATCAAGCTGTTTCCCAAACATCAATTTTCTTCTTGTTTGTTTGTTTGTTTATTTGGATTTTTCGCCATATCAACAGTATTTCAGTCATATAACGGCGGTCAGTTAACCTACTCACACTTTTCCTGTGTAAGCTGGTTTACCAGTGCTGAGTGCACATGCTTATGCCAGTAACTGACAGTAACTGACAACTGCCCTACTTGAATCAGAGGTAGGGGGAGAATGACCGTAGAAATAATTTCATGACCAATCCCCACACAAGTTATGTGGCCAGGCTGGGTATCGAACCCGCGATGTGTAGTCCAGCGCTCTACCAACTGAGCTAGCCGGCCCGCTATTTTCTTCTCCAAAAGTATGAATATGTTCTGTACGCCACACATGATTTTCAGTAATTGAACTCGAGCGTCCATTATTAGTAAGCTTAGAGCTAACTGGACTATACAAACTCTAGTTTGTTAAAAAGATGCACTTCAATCCAAACCAGTTTATGTTATATATACAACTGATTTCAACTCATGAATGATAAGAGGCGTGATGTGGGAAAACCGGATTTAATGCATGTGCGTAAAGTGTCGTCCCAGATCAGCCTGTGCAGTCCGCACAGACTAATCCAGGACAGCACTTTCCGCATACAGTGGACTTATGTTTAGAAGATAATTCCTTGAAACAGAAAATACCTTATAAGCGGAAAGTGTTGTCCCGGATCAGCCTGTGCGGAATGCGCAGTCTGATCTGGGACAACACTTTACGCATATGCATTAAGCCCGGTTTTCCCACGACACACCTCATATGTTTATGTATGTACAGCATTTGTGACAAGAACATTTATTGGGGGCATTAAAGTATACTGAAAGAAATTACAATATTTCAATAAAAGATCAAACAAGAGCTGTTTGTAAAACAGTCATGTCCCCTCTAGGTTAACAGCAATTTATAAATTATCAATTTTGGTGAAGATAAGATGAAAACTGTTGGCCAATTTAGATAAATCAAGGGCCATAACTGTGCAGTTCCAGAGGCAATTTGGTTGATTATTCAACTTGGCTAAGATATGATAACCTAAAACATTTTCATCATGTTTGGTGAAGATCGGATGAAAACGGTTAAACTTTAAGAGCGGAAACAGCTAAAATAGGGCTAATTTCAGATAATTAAAGAGCCATAACTCCACAGTTACTAGGACGGTTTGGTTGATTATAAAACTTGACTGAGATATTATGACCACAAAGTTTGATGAAGATCGGATGAAAACTGTTGAACTAACAGAGCGGAAACAAAAATGGTCTACAGACAGACAGACTGATATAAGCAAACCAACAAACCCAGCCATCTTCGATGGGGGGCATAAAAAACAATGGATGCAGGTGTCAACCTGTCTAAGCTATGTCATAAAATAATTGTTTTGCTATAAGTTATGGATAGCTTACCACAGATAAATCAAAACGAATATAACTCAAAGAAACGTTTACATAAACAGGAAACAAAATGATTATCGTTCAAATCCAAAAACCACAAGGAAACAATAATGGTTTAATCATTTATAAAAAAATGCCTTAGTACAATATCTACCATATTTTTGTTACATATAGATGAAACCAATCAAGCAGGAACTCAAGTACAGTAGGGCTACATGCACTACTAGATTACACCAAACTCATCTAGACACCCATGGTTAACCAAAGTGATACTTTACCAAACTCATCTAGACACCCATGGTTAACCAAAGTGATACTTTACCAGTTCAAAATTACCCAAAGCCACGATGTGCATAACAACTTCTTGCAGTGAACTAATAATGGTATGAATTGTCAAGGATTGAAGATGAAAGGTACTGGAAATAATGTTTGATAATAGTATTGCATCTGTCTTCTTATTCTATGATATAACTACCTTCAGAGTTTGTGCTAACAAAAAGTTACAAGAAATAAGGCTTTAAATTGTCCAAATGCAGGGGTGTCATCATTAACCGATTGGCGATCAAATTTATCGTTTCAAATCATGAGAAAATCGTTTTTTTTTTCCAGGAACTTAAATATTACAATAAATAATATCACAAGGGGGCCCCCTAGACCCCTAGCCAAATCGCTTAGATAAAAATCACTTGTTTCATTTGATAATGACAACCCTGCAAATGGCACACCTTTAAAAGTAACAGGAATTAAATTTAAAATTGCACATTTCCAAAAAAAAACACAGAATGCTTTATACACTACGAGGCAACTGGAACCTACAGTCATGAGCAATAGGGCAATTTAAATTGTGAACTGGAATAATGAAAATGAAAATCATGCAATTTCAATTTCAGATTTGACCGTGTATCTGTCCTGAGAGTCCTCTTTATAAAGTCCTTGACCCTTTCTAAACGGGATTGTGTAGCCCTGTACGGTGGATTTATGTTTAGAAGAGACTTCCTTGAAACAGAAAATACCATAAAAGCGGAAAGGGCCGTTCTGGGTTAGACTGTGCTGACTGCACAGGCTACATTGGGACGACACTTAACGCACACGCATTAAGCCCATTTTTCCCACGACATGCCTCATATGTATTTTAATGCATTTCAATACATACAAATGCACTGTTGTGGTTGGAATTCTGGGGTCTCTATGGAAACAACAAAAGCTTGTGCACTATGTTGTATAGAAATCATTGTTTGTCATGATTATCTGGGAGATAGTTCTCTCTACTAGGTGACATGCATAGCCCTGTAACTTCAAACTTGAATGTACACCTGAACACAGCTATGCTGCCAATTGCAAGTTATTCTGTAGGCTTGAATTTGCTTCCCAATCTCAATGTTGAAGCTAAATGCTTATGACTAGGGATGGCAACGAATGCCAAAACCCTATTCGAATATTTGAATTTAATATTCGAATAATATTAGAATATTTGTTCGTTTTTTTTAATGTCCGAGTCTTTGTTTGTTTATCCAGGATGTATCATTTGTAATTCGTGCGAGCACAATTAAAAAAAAATAGGTAAACAAATTAATGTGTCGTTAAAAACCGTTCTTATCGATGTTGATGCTATGAATTTGATACAAATTTTTCCATCATCATTATCATTCTGATTCATTGATGTCATAATAAAACAACATAGAAAACAGTTCTTAGATTTTATTTCGAATCATTTACTTTGTCATACATTTATTAATAGTAAAACAGATCTATACACTTCAAACATCGCAAAACAGACACCCGATATACAAAGTAATCTGACAATTTAATAAACACGTTAATGAACGAGAATACAGTGAAATTAATCGGTCAAGACACAGAATATATACCTGTGCTGTTTTACTCATTTTTGTTTGTTATATTGAGCGAATAAATGCTTTAAAGTCGGCATGAAAAATGTTATTGTTAATGCACCGCTAATTAAAGGAATGAAATTAAATTAATACTAACACCGAAACACCGCATAATGCACCATACATTGTTCAAACATTTGTCTCCAATTAGCGTCAGTGTGAAAACATCGGTCCCCAATAAGCTTCAGTTTAGCACCCAAATAATGTTGCGTACAATCTGCGCAAATATCGGTCTCGTCTTAGGGCCCGTTTACGACTTGCTTGCTTAATCTGTTATCTCCCACTGCACATATGGGTATCAATGGTGCTAAATAACATGTCAACGTGTCAAATTAGGTAACTGTGAAAACATAATGATCGCGAATTAGAGAATTAAACTGGTTTATTATGGAGAATTATATATATATATTTTTTTTTTTTTGCCATTCGAATACTCATTTAATATTCAAATATTCGGTCAAGTATTTTAATATTCGAATATTCGATTATTCGTTGACATCCCTACTTATGACATATTTAATAACTTTCAATAATTAAAACAAACAAACATATCAAGATACAGGACTTGTGCTGTGACTGGGTTACCCATGCGATATTTACGCATAAAATTGAGAAAAATCGCAAAGAAATGTCCACCGATGTGATTTTATATCGTACCAAAAATTTTTGAGTATGAATCAAACAAAGCTGCCATACATGATGCTCGGTCTTGTTTGCAGTTTTGTCACTATGTAGAAGGATTTTATCCATAAAATTAATTCGGTAGTCTAAAAATCAATATTAACAGACGCTCATTACAACTTGAACGGGAAGCGCGAGCATCTACGTGGTGTATTTTTCTTGATTGAAACAGTTAGACGTTCACAAAATGTAATAGCTGTAAATCCCCCAAAAATTCAGAGGAAATCCCATAAATTAAAAAAACAAAAAAACAAGTATTTTTGTGGAGATCAGAAATAATCTCATATGGAAAAATCCTTTCATCCTTGTGCAAAGCAGTAGGATGCTGGCACGTCAAAAAGCACTGACAAGGCCTTAATTTACATACTTATTTTTTGTACTCCTGAATCATATATATAAATCAATGCAACTCGAATCAGATATCATAATTTGAAAGTATGTTCAAACTAAATACCCTTTCCATTTTCTTTCTGGATAGCAGGAAGTGAAGAGACACAATAAAGTATTTTATGCCTGGTTACATTGGATTTGACGACACCATGTGTCTGTGTCACAACTGCTCAGGCTCAATTATCAATGTTTTCATAAATGTTTGTTGAATGCCTAAAACGGGCCTCTCATATCATCATTTTGGGGGCCAAATGTAGGATCCACTCCCCTTGCTGAAATGTATACTCCCCCCCCCCCCTTTTTCAGTTAAATATCCCCCATACATGAGTTTAAGTACCGGTAGTAGTAAGTTTGGTTTTTGTTGGCTTTGATATTCAACAGCTGACAATAAAAATTTAGCATTTATTAATAATTACACTGAATGACAGTGAAAAACATCTACATTTAAAAGGCACATGTCCACTTGATTGTTTTATAAATCCCAACAAATGAAGAAACAATCCTCAAATTCTTACCACCACCACCCCCCCTGCGAGTCCTGTGCCCCAGTCCCCCAATCTTAAGCAGGTGCCCTGTTCTAAAATGAAATCACAACATTTTGGGTATAAACAAACAGACTGATGACCACAATTTAATTACCAGACATAACTCTCTGCAGCCTTTAAAGATTTCATATCTAGTATAAAATAGGATTTGAACTAAATTCAACAAAGATATACTATAACCAAGGTGACAATAATTTCTAAGCTTTCCAAGGCAGGTGAACATTGGTTACAGGTTACGAAGATTAAAATTAAATACTCAGATTATTACAGCAGAAGTATACAATATCTTGTCGGATGGGTGATGTAAACCAAAGCAAAAATTAGGTGCACACTGAACAAACGAGTTGGCACGGTAACAAGAGAGAATGTTCTATGCGTACCTAGGCGATACACCTTTGGTGTTCCTCAAACTATAATTGTGTGTATGCTTTCTACAAATGTAAGATGTGATAAAAATTTATCATACATCATATAGATATACCAGGGCTCTCAATTTACTGAACTTAAGGCCGAAATTGGGCCCCCTTTCCCTGCTTAAAAAGTACAGTAGAACCTGTCTAAACCGAATGGCGTCGGTTTTCAGAGGTGTTCGGTTTACCCAGATTTTTCATTAAATGCCATTTCCTTCAAAAATGTATTATCGATTTTAATTAGAGTGTACAATAAGAAAACAACATTCCAATTATCAATCAAAGAAATTCCTGTATTCAACGCACAACTTATTTACATCTGTTTAAATAAATTATTAATTATTGTTAACTGTTTTGATTAGTTTTTAAACATATTTATTTTAGCTCGATTGTACCTCTAGCCTTGGGCTTATAGAGATCTCTTCAATCGAAATATTACCAGAATTTATTAAAATTATGTATACATTAATTACACTGTTCTGAAACATATAACATTTTAAACTGTACGTAAATTTCAACACAAAACACGACCGACTAATCTGCTTTTCACAAGTTGGTTATTGTCGTATGCACTGAATGTCTGATCACTAACTGTGCCACTGTCCCGTTATCACCATGGCGATTATGCCTTTTGTGTGTAATTGTGTCACCATTTATCGGGTTCACGCCTCTGCGGTATCGCGAAGTGACACCTGGCAGGATACACCATTCGGTTTATTCAGGTTTTTTAAGGTAGCATGAGATCAAATTTGTGATAAAATCGTTCGGTATTCAATTTGGACAGGGTTCGGTTTATTCAGGTTTTTTGGTATATAAAATAAGAAAGGAAAAAATCGGGACCGAAACAGCCGCTCAGTTTTGACGAGGATTCGGTTTTCAGAGGGTTCGGTTTGGACCGGTTTCACTGTATGTATTTTCCCCCTATATTCACCTTTAAATTCCCCTTAGATGTAACTTATTTGAAAAAAAACTTGACCTAAAAATCAGACAAAAATTTACCAAGATAGAGCAATTTTTGTAAACAGTCCCAGCAATTTTTCATCAAACCAAGTTTGTGCATAATCTAATTTATTGTCACAAAACAAAAACCCCTAAAATCCAAAACGAAGGTAAAATTCCCCTTCGCCAGGGCCCCGGCCCCATTCCCCTATTGTGGAGTGAGAGCCCTGAATACTTTCAACTGCTTTATGTAAATCTATGTATTTAACAACGGCCTGATGCACTGTCTAACAAATTATTCAACAAAGTAAAATCTATTCATATATATTAAATAAATACGAAAATGTTTGGGCAAATGCACAAATGGTGATTCGGTTACTTTAACTGACGATAAAATGTTAATAAAGAGTATTTTCTAAAGCAATAACAATGGCCGTAATAGTGCAAACAATCTCAGTACACAATATTTACACATCATAATGAAAAACAGGTATTAAAACAAGTGAACATCAAAAGTAATAGTAGAAATAAGTCTCTTATTAAACAATCGAGTAGAATGGTTATTTGAAAAAAAAAGTTACGAAAAATACTCCCACTGCAATAGGAAAAAGCCACCATAAGATTTGGGGCGAGACTCACCTTTTTGCACTCGGAGACGAGCCGGAATGTCTAGTGCTGCGTTTAGTGGCCCCAGAATTTGAATGATGGTTGTTAGTTAGCGCGGAACTAACTTTACTGGCTTTCAGGGGGGACATAACGGGCCCATGCGCGCTTTTGGACGTGGACCTGAGAGGCTGGGTGGTAGAGCGTTTGTGACCTTTGTGCTCCTCCGACCTGAATGTGGCAAACACATGCAGGGTTGTAGGACCGGCGGCAAATGGGAGGCTTCTCACAATGTCACCAGGGCAGGGGTGTGAACATATCAAAATTATCCACCTGTCCACGGAGAAATTTATCATAAAACTCTACTTGTCTGCTAGCAAAAGTCACTTGCCAGAATTTTTTTTTTTTATTATGCTTGCTTTTCTCATGTAAGTTGTCATTTAATGATAAATAAATAATGTAAATTTTAATAAACTGTGGTTAACATATAATTATATTATTATGTGATAATATAATAATTTCCTCCCAACTTAAACATCATTTTCAGAAACTGATATTGAACTTGTCTGCCGACAACTTGACAGGAAAAGTTTACTTGTCCGGCAGTAAAAGGATTTCCACACCCCTAATCATGGCAAAATGGAACCAGTTACAGCTGGTAGCAACGGTTTCCATTTTGTAGATCTCGTATCGTACTACAGTGTTTTATACTGAGCATTTTGAAATAAAAACCATCTTTGTTTTCCCAAAAATTAAAAGGTAAAGATAATTTAAACTGGATCAACAATTTTAGTCTAATTTTAATTCAGATGCAAGAAAATTGTAAGCCATTTTCTTTTAATCGTAATATCACATTTTGTGAGAAGCCATATTCTTCCATAGGGACCTTTTTTACAGAATTATTTGTTTGAGCATATTTTCATTGAACATTTATATACATACATATCACAAATAATATAACAATCTGAACTGCAAATATAGATGTAGATTATGTTTTATAATAAGTGCCTCAAAAAAGTCCCTATCACCATGGCAATGGAGGTGGCTGACTGTCAGTTATGTCCCTCTGAAGTTTCTAATCATGACTGAGAGCAATATTGGCCTAAATCATCGGACAGTAGGGGGACAGAAGCCACTAGGTGGCAGGTTACAATGTGTCCAGGAAAAAAAACTTCCAACACTTGTATCTACAAAATTAGAATGTTGGTCATAAACAATATTATTTTCTGTTCTTGTTTGTTTAAATTTGCAACAGACCCTATAAAATAAGCATAGCACCATCATAAACCAAAACTCTTACAAAAAGCGCATGGTCAGAAAGTTATTTTATGAGTAAAGCTTAAGTCAACCGTTTTTGCAACAGACTTGTGTATAAGGCTGTCCCTGGGATGATTTAGGCCACAAGGCAAAGTGGGAAGCATGGTGGAAAGGAAATGCACAGAATGTTACTCTTGTTTATTTTCATTCAGCAACAAACTATTCAAGTACTGCAAAATATGTATGAATGAAATGATGCATTTTGACTTTAAAAGACACCAATATGAACAGATTAATAGCTAACAACTCTCAACAATTCCAAACCATTGCTGTGCATTTCTTTTGGAAAGGAAAATGACAATATTCACAAATGATATGATCAAATGACACGCATACATACAAAAATTAAATCTGGCTATCATTGGTCATATTGTCCATCTGACAATGTATTTTATATATATATATATATATATATATATATATGAGGCGCGTCATGGGAAAACCGGTCTTAATGCATGTGCATAAAGTGTTGTCCCGGATTAGCCTGTGCAAACCACACAGGCTAATCCAGGACGGCACTTTCCGCCTACAGTGGATATATGTTTAGAAAAGACTTCCTCGAAACAGAAAATACCATGAAAGCAGAAAGTGCCGTCCTGGATTAGCCTGTGCGAACTGCACAGGCTAATCCGGGACGACACTTTACGCACATGCATTAAGACCGGTGTTCTCACGATGCGCCACATATATATAAATCTGCATAACTGCTGGGCCCTTATTCACCAAACCGTTCTGTTCTAAAAACGCTGTTAATTTGGGTCTTACTTGGTACTGACTACCTTTAGTTATAGCCTTTTTTATTCAGAACGATTTGTTAATGACATTACCGACATTGGTCCAGCATTCAGCAAACACTCGAGGATTTTTCTTAAGTCTAAGTCTATTCTTGAGTCTTAAGTCTAAGAATGGGTTGGTGAATAAGGGACCAGGTGTGAATATGTAAGACATGTAGTCGTCAGCAGCATGACTTGTAATACCTACCGTATACGTGTAATACACTTTACCATTGAATTAAAGTAAAGTCGTAGATTAGAAATCACGAAATAGGTATGCACAGTATGCATTATGCTTGCCACACACGCAATTAAAAAACAAACACCAAGACGCACGTTGATCAATTCATCAAATCCTGATTATTAAACCCATCAACTCAAGGGACAGAACCCTTGCCCAAACCTACCCTAGAGCACTACTGGTGGCTGACCTAGAGTGCTTTCCCCTTAGCAACTTCAACTGGTTCAGTTTGTCTCCCTGGGTCTCAATTCTCGTTCCTCTCGTGACAGGGCCAGTGTAAATTCTCTGCAGTATGTAGAAAGACATTGAAATAATCCATAATATATTTAAGAAATAATTTTCTATGTTTATCAGCCAATAAACGATTTCTGAGGCATATGAATTAAATAATGGCCACTATGTTTCATATAGGCTCATCAACAAATCGTCGTTTAGTAGCTGATAAACAACGGGCATGCACAAATTAGTTCAATTCTAACTTAACCTGACAAGACACTTTGCAATTACAATGCAAACTATTGTTTACAGTTTCAGGACTATTTTTTTGGTTGTTTATTGGAGATTAAACAACAGTTAATCTTTGTTTATAGAAAGCTCTGCGGGTGTAATATCAGAAAGAATAATAAGTGAACATTTAAGCCTACATGTAAACAAGATACTGAGTTGGCATAAATACAAATGACCATTGGTATATAAAACTCACTTACTACTTTTGTACAAAAGTAAATACTAGTATAAACGACATGAAACAACCAGTGTTTTTTAGGGCCAATATGGGGCCGAAATTTGGCCACATTCCCCTGCTAGAAAGTGTATATTTTTCCCCTATATTTGCCTTAAAATTCCCTTCAGAATGTTAGCTTTATTTTGAAAACAATTTGACAAACATCAGACAAAAATTAACTAAGCTGAAGCATTTTCGTGAACAATCCCAGCAATTTTTCATCAAACCAAGTAAGTGCATAATCTAAGCTATCATTTGTGCATTTTCGTAAACAATCCCAGCAATTTTTCATCAAATCAAGTAAGTGCATAATCTAAGCTATCATTTGTAGCAAAATAATTGATTAATGTTTTATAACAAACTAGAAGATAAACATCTAATTATGCTTTCCAAAAAAAAAAAATTCCCTTTTGCCGTAAAATTCCCCATCTGAAGGGCCCCGCCACCTTTCCCCTTAAGGTGAAAAAAACACTGACAACATCTTACGTCGTCTTCGTTGCTCCAGGAGTTCCCGTACCCCGCGTCGAGGGCGTCCTGTATGCGCATGTCGTCCACCCCTGACAGCAGCTTGGACACGCTGTTGTGTCTCTCTCGCTTCTTATCGTTCTCCTGAAACAGGTACAAACATTCTAGGTATGTTGTGGGAAAACCGGGCTTAATGCATGTGCGCAAAGCTCCAGATAACTTTCTAGGGCAATTCTTATTTACTCCCTAATTTAAAACTGAATTCTGAAAAACGATTGCTCAAATCATTTTTTACAATTGAATATGATACATCAATACTAAGTTCTAAATCGGACACTTAACCACTATGATTGTTGCCATGACATGTGAAGATTTCATACTGATGTTCAGTGTGCAGATAACTCTATTTGCCCTACCTATGCAGGTATAGTTAATAAGTAACTCAATACATCAGAACTTATTAAACGGACGCCATGTTTTGAATGACCACAATAGCTAACCGTTGAGTACTCTTTGCTCAGGTCATCTAAAATGGTTCTCAATGATTGCTCATCATCTGCAGTGACAGCATAAGTTTATATTATTGTAATCTAAGACTTCAAACATTTAGAAAACTTCTTTTTTGCTGTTAAAAAGTGTATCCATGTTTCAAAAGTTTTGCTGACAGTACCACAATGCTTTATGGCAGCTTTTGATTCACCATATTTTTTATATTGGGTAGAACTCTGTTTTGATTACTTATTTCTCGTGGTTTTGATTAAAAAAAAGAAAGTACTAGCATAGTTTTCTTGCCACTAACTGGCTTTTGACGCCTTTCACGCTTCGATGAACTGGTGTTCCCCACCATTTTGATTTTGTTTACCAATTGCACAGAACGGTCCACATTATTTCGGCTTCGGACAAGATGGTCACACGGTCGTGGCCGAAATATAATTTATCAGCCTAATAAAACGTTCATTTTATTAAACTTTCTATCTTCCCATTGTATGATAAATGTATTAAAAGTATTATACTACTATGATATTAACATGCATAACAGTCAGCGAACATCGAACAAGTGACTATCAACTGTCTACACTATCACCCGTTTTGAATTTGGGCTCTCATTCCAAATAGAAAGTGCTTTAGTGACATCATGAATCACAGTGAATTTTGCTATACATCTTGTATTGAGCGCCTAGACGAATCAGTCCTCGTGAGTTTCCGACACTGCCGAAACTGGGTTACTTACATGTTATGCGCGTTCACGAATTTCGAATTTTTGTTTTTCAATACGTAACTTTACACACAGATTTTAAATCTAAATTGTTTTTTGTTGATTTAAATGCGTATTTACGCCTTTATGCACGTTATCTGGAGCTCTGCATGTGCGTTAAGTTTTGTCCCCGATTAGCTTGTTAAGTTCTGCACAGGCTAATCCTCGACGACACTTTCCACCTACAGTGGATTTATGTTTAGAAGAGACTACATCGAAACAGAAAATACCATAAAAGCGGAACATTTCGTCCTGGATTAGCCTGTGCGGACTGCTTTAAGCCCCTGTTTCTCACAACAATGTAAGTATTCATAATTGCTAGAGTAGTAGCAAACAAGAAATGCCATTTGAAATTCCATTTTTCTAACTGGTCAGTGGACGAAAATGTAGTTTTCGTAATACAGGTTGTTTTCCACATAAAATTTACTATGACTTATTGATAGATATAAATAACTGACTGCAAGCATAACTTATCTTTTTTATTCAACTGAGTTATGTTATCAGCAAATTAATGGTTATCTTCCTGCTGCTTTACCATACCATCCAGAAAACTTGCAAATACAGTTACTAAGTGCAAGAAAAAGCAGAACAGAAAACCTCAAGGCTCCAAGACACATTAACAATTTAAAATGAAAATGTTTCCATAAAAGGGGATAATGTCTAAACTAGTCAATCATGACGATGGCATTTACAATTTTGCAAGCATCAGCCTTACTGGCACCACAGACATCAGGTTTCATTCCCCGCAATTTCTTATGTAAATTTTATGGTAAACCTTCAGCTTCATGCTCAACTATTAGAACAAGTAGCCGCAAAATCAATTGTCCATATTGCCCATATTGTCCAGAACACGTATGGACAAGTTAAATAACGCCAGAGTTTACTATATAAATACTGCATGGACAAGTGGTACACAGCAATTGGCAACAAGAGCTGTCAGAGGACAGCGCGCTCGACTATTCTAAGTATTTAAGTTGATACATATTTTGGATAGTGGAAGGGGCATAAATTTGTTAAAATACAAAACTTTTAAGTGAAACCTTGTATAGTTTATACATTTTTGGAACACAAACTGTAGCCACAAAATCAATGTAAAAAGTGTGCATAACTCTGTCAAAATACAAAACAGAGTTATGGGTAATGTTGCACCTGATACTAGAGTTGATGACAAAGGTTAGTGCCAAGTTTCAAGTGAATAACTTATGTAGTTTTGAAGTTACAAAACTTTGAAAATAAACTTTAACCAGAAAATCTATGTGAAAAAGGGGCATAACTCTGTCAAAATACAAAACAGAGTTATGGGTAATGTTGCCCCTGATACTAGAGTTGATGACAAAGGTTAGCGCCAAGTTTCAGGTGAATAAATTATGTTGTTTTGAAGTTACCAAACTGTTGAATATAAACTTTAAACACAAAATCTAAGTGAAAAGGGGGCATAACTCTGTCAAAATGCCAAAAAAAAGTTATGGGTAATGTTGCTCCTGATACTAGAGTTTATGAAAAAGGTGAGTTCCAAGTTTCAAGTGAAAAGGTTATGTAGTATTGAAGTTACAAAACTTTTGAATATAAACTGTAACCAGAAAATCTAAGTGAAAAAGGGGCATAACTCTGTCAAAATACAAAAAGAGTTATGGGGAATGTTGCCCCTGATACTGGAGTTGATGACAAAGGTAAGTTCCAAGTTTCAAGTGAATAACTTATGTAGTTTTGAAGTTACAAAACTGTTGTATATAAACTTTAACCAGAAAATCTAAGTGAAAAAAGGGGCATAACATGTCAAAATGCAAAACAGAGTTATGGGGAATGTTGCCCCTGATATTGGAGTTGATGACAAAGGTATATTCCAAGTTTCAAGTGAATAACTTATGTAGTTTTGAAGTTACAAGACTTTTGAATAAAAACTTTAACCAAATTCAAATGCGGACGCCGACGCCGGAGGTAGTAGGATAGCTAACCTATTCTTCGAATAGTTGAGCTAAAAACAGACAAGTAAACTCTCAGTAATACAAGATTTTTCCACCACCAAATCTTACATAGCGTGAATACCCACCGGTTCTCCTACCTTGACTTTGGCCCTGTGGAGGTCGCCCTGCATCCACAGCCAGGCCTGCTTCTCCTCAAGGAAGTTCTGCTGCGGCCCGATGATGGAGCCCGGGCGACATATCCGGCACCACGCTATACTCTCCGCCGCCGTGAACTTGTAGTGCTTCATCATGTAACACGCGATCAATGTGCCTGTCCTACCTAGCCCGGCTGAAATAATTTATAGTTAATATGAGCATAATCATTTTAAACAAAGTTCATTTGCAAACATTTGAAGATTATAGAGACTGAAAGCAACAGTCTTCATGTGTAAAAAGTAGAAATTATAAAAGATCTCTGCACAAAACTCCATCTACAACATGCAACAAAAAGTCTCAAAACATTTTACAATGTATTCCCCAAGAACTTTTCATTTAATTGTACACATTAATTTCGAAGTCTAATGCCCAACATCCTACAAGTCAAGGCCCACCCTGACTAAAACTCTTGAAGCTAATTGTTTCTTATTACATTGAAATTCTACTCATTTTGGGTATGTTAAAAGATCTTAAGAAGAAAATGTTTTAACCAACAGAATTTTCTTCCACCAAATGTTCACAACTTGTAGACATGGACTAATCTGGGAAATAGATGTTAGCCCTACATGTAAATGCTTAATATTTAAAAAAGAACTTAATCATACAACAAGATTACCTTTACAGTGCACTGCAATGCCTCCCTCAGCATTTTCCGAAAGCTCCAGAAACTGCCGCACAATACTGTCGCTTGGAACGCTACCGTCGATGAAGAAGAGATCAAAATGGTCAAAACCGGCGTCCGTGAAGCGTCGCGCATCGTAGATCTTTTTGTTCAGCCGCACTATGCTCGTCACATTGTGTTTGCGGAAATATGGGAAGTAGGCCTCTGGGGCATGCAGAGGGTAACCTAGGTCATGGAGGAAAAATAATCATGTGAATTATGGGTACTTTATATAAATTTCAACAAGGCATATGCTTTAAACAGATTATTCTCACTTAAAAACTAATATAAGTCTGTACATGTAAAGTAAGTGTATTTATTATAATTTACTTTTTTATTATAGTTATATAATTATTATCAGTATTACTGTATTCATTATACCACTTATGATATACTGCTTGTTACCAAATAAATAATTGTCAGATAGTTCAATCATTTAAATTCATTGTATTAATAATAAGGCAAGAAACTGATATTCATAACTCACAATAATAACATAATAACTGATCTAACTTTTAAGAACCTTGTATATGTATATTTAATGTAACTACACTTGCATAGATATTGTAAACATTGCCAGGAAATAAGTTCAACACTTTACTAATAACAAACACACAATGTAAGAAAGATGTCAAAATAATGTTAAATATTCCTTTACTAATCACTTTTGCCAAAACATATAAGCTACAAGTAACACAATTCAATCATTTATGATTAATAAAAGTACAGAATATCTCAAAAGGTTATTGATCATAATAATCATAATGAAGAATACAATGTACCATCCATTACTCAAATGTTAGAGGTCAATATAAAAATTTAGGACATAAAGTCTCGGGAGTGCATAGCAATGGTAGCAACTACATAATGAAGCATCTATCACACACAAACAGGAAAGTGAATTATACCACATTATTTATTAAGTGATAATCTGCTGTACATACTAATGACACCTATCATTTGTTACCCTGATGGTTTGTAGGACATACGTGTTGCCTCATTAACAAATAATAATAATTAATACCATAAGATTGGTACAAGTGACTTTCACCCAAGGGACACTCTGTAGTTTGGTCATGGAAATTATCTTTACTTAACAACTTTTGGACAAAAATGATCAATCAATCTAGGTGTAAAATTGTTAATGCATCAGTTCTTACAATTTAGACTACTCCCAGGAATTCTGAACTTTGTATTTACTTTTTCAGCCCAGGTCATGTCTGAAAATGACTGAAAATCCACTTAAAGCAGTACAAGAGAGTTGAAATACAGTGTTCACCCCCTGTACGTCAGTAAAAAAATTTGCAGATGATAAATCAAATTTCAGAGAAAAAATATCGTCTGCAATAGACAGGTAGGTACATATTTTGAATTTTTCGGCGATTTTAGTCAGTATTTATACAAAGTTATTGTACACATGTATAAAGTAAAGTCCAACGCCATTATGTATTAAGTGTATTGCCAAAAATCTACGTTTTTCTAGGAAAAAATATATAAATTTTCTGGGGGAAATAAAAAATATTCAAAAAATGTACGTATTTATTTAATTTTTGGTGAACTAAACCGTTAGAGTAATTACATAATCTATCTAGAAGGGCATTCAAACGTTTATTAGTTGATACCGTAGTGGTTTCTGGGTTAAACTGGATAAAGCTCAAACTGCGCGATAAAATGATTATTTTTTGCTAAGGAGGTTTGTTTTGTGCTATTTTTCATTACATGTTTTCATTACATATTGATATTTTTATTATATGTAATAGAAGAAAAATATAGTTTATTCAAAAATTGTCTATCAAATAAAAAACAAATGAGGCCAACATGGCCCATGATTGTCATGAATAACAATTACACAAATAGGAACAAATAATATTATCATGCTTAAAGAAAGAGAAATACATAATATATATCTGCGCGCACTATATAAAAGTATTATGTACTGTATACTCGTGCTTTACAAAAACTATTTGTATCTAAGTAATACACACAAGTAATCTGTACTGTATTATCATGCTTTACAAACATGATGTGGGTCATGTGGGGTCAAAAACTGGGTCAAATTGAAGAAAAAGCTTGTCAACACTTTAGAAATCTTCATGAAACTTGGTCAGAACATTTGTCTTAATGATATCTTAGTAATACATAAAAGTGATTTGTAATGTATTCTCATGCTTTACACAAATAATTTTTATCGTAGTTATACATAACAGTGATCTGTAATGTATTCTCATGGTTTACAAAAATAATTTATATTTAAGTAATACGTGAAAGTTGTCGGTACTGTATTCTCATGCTTTGCAAAAATTATATCTAAGTTAAACATTAAAGTAATATCCACAGTATTCATAAAAGTGATCTGTATTGCATGTAACTTAATAAAATAGCATTAATCATCATGTACTGACAGTATTTGTCATTTCAAAAGCTCTACATGCATAAACAGCTAGTAACTTGGGATTCTATGAGGAAAATAACTCGGTAACGTTTAACATGCTAGGGTGACGTCTATAATACACTGATATATGTATTGTATTTTTGTCTTGTTTGTTAGTAGATGTTACATTCAAAAGTGATATTTATCTTCGAGAACAGGGCAAACACTATATAACTAATATCGGTATTATTCCACCTTCCCTTCTCGATGTTAACCCATTTTTAAGGTAAAATTGAAGTTCAAAACAGAAGATATTTCTATAAAATAATGCCCTTCGATAGCCATTTATGCGTCCTTCTACACCTTCGACAAAAGTGTCAGTAATTCGTTGCTTAAACACAGAAAGAAACCACTGAGATTACCAACACCTTGTGCCAAGCAGACATGATAGAATCCCAATGAACTAGAATACATTTCACTTGACTTGCCCAGTTGGTTTTTAGGGGATTACTTTCAATAATTTTCTATATCATTTTAATGAATTTATGTTCTGGATCACAGATTACCTTAAACCAGTCCTTTATCATGTTCATTTTACTCATAGTTAAAAAGTTAAGTATCCCTGTCTCCGATAATATAAAGTCATTATGTGTGCTGATTTTGACACCTATTTGTCCTTCACCATTTAATAACATATTTTAAATTAAAATAAGCAATTTTATTGTTGTTTTATTGACATTACAAAGGCATTTTATTACATTGTAAGGGATATCTTTGGTATAGAATATACAGACTCTGTATTCGAGGACGAAGTTTTACAGTTATAAAAGCAATGTTTACTCATGTGTACACAAAAGTAAGACATCATAATGATATCGGAACTGCATTGGAGAGTCATTTAGGTCTAAGACAAGGCGAGTGTTTTGTTCCCGATTGTTTTTTCTTTGTATGTCAATGACATGGAGGATATATTGTACTCAAAGCTGCAAGTGGTACTGATACAGGCATGCTAAATGCTTCCAACTCATGTATGCGGACATTGAAGGGCAAATACGTCATCTGTTGTTCCCATTTTCGTTCGACATTCAGCTTGTGCTTCCAGCCAAACATGGTAATTTTCAGCCCAGTTTGATTGCCTATTTTCAATCAAATTTGTAAACAATTTACCTTTGACACTTAACATCTCTCTAAAATTATTTGGGTCATTTAAATCTCCTTTCTTATGTAAAGGTACAATAAGACATTCGGTCCATTTATCTGGAAAATATCCAAGACATAATATTGTGTTAAACAATTTAAGCAAATACAGAGGAAGTTCATCTCTGCCATTTATTATGAATTCATTTAAGATCTGTTCTGGTCCCGCACTTTTTCCAGTTTTTATATTGGCAGTCCCTTTGAAAATTTCTTCAGCAGTAAAGTATTACGTTAACAATGTTTACCTTCATAAAATTGCTGCACTATGCTTTAAGTGAACTTTTGTGGTCAACAATGTTAAAATCTCGCTCAAAATGGTTTAAATGCATACATTTTATTGCATCTACATAAAGCACTCTTGTACAAGATTGGTTATTATCCATTCAGTTTTAAAAAATAGTTTGCACTTTATCACCTAAAAGTTAGGGCTTTATCAATTTTACATTATATTGTCCCACGAAAATAACAATATAACGCGTGTTTGGTGCATTTAAACAACGCATGAAGCAGATATACAAAGAAGAATGGCTGATGCGTTAGGTAGTACATTTATAATTGCAAAAACATGAATTGATCAGTACTTTTTTACATAAAATATTGCCAACTTTGCTGATTTTTCTACATTCTCTACCAAATTCCTACTAATTTGGCCAAATAATTGCCATTAGGAATCGATTGTAACATCGCATTGTACGTATAAAATATCACTGTATCTTGTGCGATATTTTAAATGTTGAAACTTACCCTGAAGATATGAGTTTTTGTAAATAAATTATGGTAATAAGTAAGTTGTCCGACATGTTTTCTCTGAAATTTGATTTATCATCTGCAAATTGGTTTACCGACGTACACTACCCACTGACACCCTGGCTTATTAATGTGTTTTAAACCACTGATCAAAGTTTACAGTTTCAAATTACGTGCTAACATCGAGACAATGTAAAATGAATTGGTCGTTATTGCTAAAACGCCATGGTACATGTGTACTATATAATGAGAAGATTAGTATAATTATTGGACTTATTTACAAATCTCATGTCAAGTGCAATAATTGGAATCATAACAGACAGTGTTTAGTTATGGCAACATCCAACAATGCATAGGTTACCTTTTAAAACTGTTCTATGGTCAAATTGCTCATTTTATGAAAATAAAGCACATTGAGGTCATTTTCTAGCAATTTCAGAAGAAAAAGATTTAAGCCACTTTAGAGTTTTCCTAACAGCATTCACATATGCTGTCAATATGACTAATTGAAATATTACTTAAAAAGAGTATTAGTATGCGGCAAAATATTTAAAATAGTATATAAAATTAATATTATTACTACCGGTAATACAACAGTATTGTGCCATCAATACACCACTATTATACTTTAACTCAACAATAGCTCAAAGCCAGTTTTTTTTAAATTTAATTTCTTCACAAGACACACGCAGTAAATAATACCTACTTATCCACATTATTATTAAACCATTTTAATAATACATTAGTAGCATTTAGGCCAAAATTAAAATTAACTTTGTTTGCCATTGCCTACCTACCCGACGAAAACGTCCCTACTCAAAAGTTATTTTAACGGGCCATATCAAAGCGCAATTCTAATTATATGTTTTATCAAACTTGTGAAAACAACAAAGGGCAGTTTGTCAGCATTCATTGTCCAATTGAAGATGATCGCTAGCAAGCTCTCGTTATATCATCAGACACTTGATTTCATTATTAAAAGCAAATGTCTGTGTTATATGCTATATTTTGACGCTACATGATCATTAAAAAATAAATAATAATAATGCCTACCTACCTACCCGTTCCCAGCAACCTTGGGTAGGCAATGGCAAACAAACAATTTTTTAAGGTTGGCTTTGGTGTAAGAAAAGAAATGAAAACTAACATTTTGATTTTGAAACGGTTTAAACCAGTAACAATTCAAAATGGTAGCAAACATTAAGGGTTGTTCTTTCATTCAGGTGAAATGCTTAATGTGCATTATGAAAAAAAAAAGCCTCTGCCAATGAAAATGAATTACTAATGAATTGAATAATAACTCTGGCGAAATTAAACATTTAACCATGAAGGTAAAAACAATCTTACAATTTTAGAACAAAATTTATAAGATAGAAGATTGTGATGAGAAAGCTGCAGTTGAAAAGTGTTATAACTGAATGCTGCAAACTGAACTGCAATTCAAAGAACTCGTCCTTACGGCTGTAGACTGCCATTACATTACCTACCATTTTCAATCTTGCTGCGTGGGTGTGGTCCACTAAATGCTAGAAACTTGTCAGGTATGATCCAGTTTAGATCACCATTTTCTACCCGCTGTTAAAAAAATAGGAGAGAAAAGGGAAAATTACTTATAATGTTAGTAAAGAGAAGGTTACAATACACAGGGTGATGTTAATGGTGAAGTCTGGCTAACTATGTGATCTTGGATACCGAAACACAGGGCGCACTGCTGAAATGGTTCTTCATACAAATGCATTCAATTTTATTATTTGAACTTCAATTAAATTATGCTGATTCTGTTGTTTTTTTTCAAGGGTTTCGAAACATTTGTAGCCATAGTATTTTTCTTTAGCCAATACTTGAAATGTGTTAAATTATGCTTAAGGTTTTAGCCACAGTATTGTTCATTATCCAAATATTGAAATGTGTAGCAATGGCATATCTGGATAATGGCAAAGTGAGCCCTGCAACATGTAACACTTGCACAAGACAAACATACAAACACACAACATTCTTCATGTGGCCAAAAAAAACCAGGGCTCGCTCTGCCATTTGCCAATTTAGCCTATGGCTACAAACTAGCAAATTTGGCTAAACAAAAATCTCTTTGGCTACAACTTTTTCTTCATAAAACCCAATAAAATAGCCAAATTGAGAAGAAATGTGATGTTGTACAGTAAATCTGGCTAATAAAATTTTGAGCCAGAGGAAGTCCTGAAAATAAATTGTGTACTTTGGGCAACGATCTCAGAAAGACTTAGGTAAGGTCGGGATTGAGTTGTTGTTGTTGTTTTTTTAACTTCTCTTTTTTAAAGACACGTTCCAGTTACAAACATTGAAAATTATCTAAAATCTGACCAATACGGATTTCACTGAAAAAAATCGTCGCTAAAAACTTTAGGGTTGGGTTTTTTCGCTAGGCAGGGTAGGGTTGGCTTGCCTGAAACACAGAAATTTTTTTTGGCCTGTCCTCTCAGAAGGCATGCTGTAATAGACACAAAGACACGATGTGCCAGGGAACAGTTTTTCAAAGCCACCCCATCCCAATAAATCATGGTATGACGTTTCGGTAACAAGATCACAGAGGCACAAGCCAAGTTATTGCCTTATATCCACCAAGATGTCCCATATGTAACAGTGACAATATGACTGGCTGATGAACTGAATGCACACAATCACAGGCTCGCTTTCTATTCTTTTTTATATTAATCAGCGTATGGAAAGAATTTCCCTATGCTTACCACTTCGCCCATATATAATTAATCAACCACTAATCATACCCTTTTATTCAGCGTATTCATATAAATATGCTGTAAAATATGACTGAATAAAGCTACTAAGTGTTTAGTGCATACTTCATCAAGCATTCATTGCCCAGTAACTGTCGACTGTGCCACTACTCTCATTGCCCAGTAACTGTGGACTGTGCCACTACTCTCATTGCCCAGTAACTGTGGACTGTGCCACTACTCTCATTGCCCAGTAACTGTGGACTGTGCCACTACTCTCATTGCCCAGTAACTGTCGACTGTGCCACTACTCGGACTACAAGAACTACAACAATGAACTACATGCTAGATCTGCTGTTTACCACAACTTCTAAACATGGTAACTTCAAATGTAACAGTTTGGTTTTATGTACAGTAACAGATTCTGTACTACCAAACAAGTACAAACGAATGAAAGAAGCAAGAAAACGTAGGTTTTGTACTTTTATATCTAACTGCAAAAAATAATGCAACCTGAGTTACAGTTGGAATTACCAATACACAGCTACTGTGTAAGCGAACATTCGTTGACATCACAACTTGACCCATACAGTTCGCAAAAGATAAAAATAAATTCTCAAATAACAAAGCGTTTCAATAGCAAAACTGTCTAAGGTCAAGCCATGAAAACAACCTCGTACACAGTAGCTGTTGGAACGTATTACTGTTTAGTAACATAGGGAGGGATACATCAGTAGAAACAGGGCCCCTATTCACCAACCCGATCGTTGACTTAAGATATAAGAATAATATTCTTGAAACAAACTCTCCTAAGAATGGTGTTAATCCAATCTCATTAAAATCGAATCCTAAAATTGTTAGGATCTGAAGACATCGTATAACAGGTCACGTTCAAATGACCTTCCTAACAATAAAACATCAGCCTGCTGCGCCCAATGAATGAAATTGCCTTTTGCACAGCAATGTTTGGCCACGGTTTTCGAAAAGTTATGCATTTCCAGCTGATCCTCAGGAATAAATCATTTAGAGTTAATTTTCCCGGGAATAACAATTGATATAGTGTTACCTTAGGCGAGTAAACATTCGAAGTTCACGTTAATTTGGTGCATAATATTTGTGGTTTATATATGAAGTTATACCGCAAGATTTTGAAGGCAACAGTTTGACTGGCTCCTAAAAAGGTCATCTAAACGTGACTTCTAATGTGAAGTCACCAGATCCAGTCAACAGATAATATAGTAGCGTCAGACTTGAGATGATTTTAATGAGATTGGATGTTAATCTGGATCTTTCTTGGTCTTCACCTACAGGGACAGTATTCACAAAGCATCTTAAGTAATTTCTCAAATATATTCACTTACGTGAAAATTGTGGATGTATTGTCTTTTGTTACAAATGAACAAATGTGTATGTTGTTGATGTTCCTCAAATTACATTAAAAAACTGATGTCATTTTAACATATAAATAAGTACTGAAATATTTCTATAAGGAATGAAACAGTTAAGGAAGTTTGCAGCTTTAAGGATAAGGATACAATTTAACTTAAGATGCTTTGTGAATACCACCCCAGTATCAAATAACAGCATTCTGTATTTCGAGCGATTTGTCAATGACATAAACAGCATGGGTACCCATCATATCTGTGAACAGCTAAGTATTTATTCTTCAGTCTATGAATGGTTGGTGAATACGGGCTCAGATCTAGAAGTGATTATGTGGGGCCAAAAACCCGAGGAATGCAACAGGGCTAGGTCTACAACAAGCAGTTCCAACAGGGGCCAACAGTTTTTACCATTTTCAATCTTGGTTTTGGGGTGAGGTCCACAAAATGCTAAGAATTTGTTTGGCACTATCCAGTTGAAATCGCCATTTTCTACTTTCTGCAAAGGTGAAATGTGACATGATGACAACAGTGAGCACAGATGACAGATAACTCATTCTGCGTACAACGACTGCCAACGGCTAAAATGAGAACTGCTACTGCAATCAAAATGCCAGCTATAAGTTGATTTCCATCTATTTATTCTGTCAGAGTTGTTTTATAAACACAATCCTTATACGGGTGTGATTTTATAACCAATGCATGGTAGGAAACCACTTTTACCCCTTTACAAATTCACTAAGGCCATACCAATTTGATACTATGTTTAGCTTACTTGGGCTGGTAGGTTTTGGGATGCCTGAACGAAAAAAACAACAATTTTGACAATGTGGACAACTGAGTTGGAAAGCAAATACAAATTTGAAAAAAAAGAAGACTTTTAACTGTTTTTACTAATATTTGCAAAAACAGTTTGCAACTAGTCAATTTAAACAGTTAAAATACTGTGTTAAAGTAGGTTCCCATTAAGAAGATGATATATAACAGTTTTGCAGGTAAATATTTGCTTTAGCTTGTACCACTGCCATGAATAAGTTGTTAAAGAAAAATGTTTTTGTTATCGACTCATTGTTTTTTCCTGCCTGGTTGGTAGGTTTCGAAAAATCATGGGGACGCTAAACATAGAATCAAATGTGTATGGCCTAAACATAACACTTCCTAACAGAACCAGCAAATTTAAGCATAATTTGTAAATATAAAGATGTGCATTAATCAGCTGCAAGCAGGGAGAGTTATGCCCCTGATATAATTAAGTTTGATTGTTTCACATACATTGTCATTATGGAGACTCTTTTGTCCATTTATCGCGGATATAACCACTACTTTTTGTTCAAAGATGATCATATTGATTAAACTTAATTTTCTGAATGCAAGGCAGGCAATATATCAATTGAACACTGCATCCTAATTGAAACTGTAAATTCTTAAAACAATAATTAGCGATGTTTTTTTAAAAAAGGTACCAGTTTTAGAACCACAAAATACTTGTAACAGCTATCTTTTACAAATCTTTATACATGAAAGGTCATGTTAAAATGTTAAAGTATTAAAATGTTCGCAAACATTGACAAATGGCCAAAACATAAACAAGTATGAATGAATAAATTTGTAGAGAAAACAAGCAGTAAACCAGCAATGCTGACAATTACACTAAAGCCTCCTTCAACTGATTGCAAAATGAATGACATTAATGGCAGTTATCTTGATTGACTGCCTAACTGCAAAACAAAATGAGATGTGAAGTGGGAAAACTGGGCTTAATGCATGTGCATAAAGTGTTGTTGTCACAGGACGACACTTTCCGCTTTTATGGTATTTTCTGTTTCAATTAAGTCTTAACATAAATCCACTGTAGGCGGAAAGTGCAGTCCGCACAGGATGATCCGGGATGACACTTTACGCACACACATTAATCCCAGTTTTCCCACGACACCCCTCATATGTGCAATGTACAAGCTTGAGTAGAAAAGTTGAAATCCTGGGGTAATAATGTTAATCTATTTTTACATATTGTACTTGTCTATAAGCATTATGTTCAGCTGAGTGGATTGAAGTAGACTTAATAATAACATTTGTAGAGTATGCAAATTTGAACGAAATGAACTAAAACGAAAATTTAGAATAAATGTTATGAAAAATCAGTTGCAAGATAAATAATGCAAATAAAGAAACTCACTAATAGCAGGTAAGAAACAAGACAAAACCATTACTACCACAGCCAAGAAAGCCTTCTATATCAGCCATGGACATGCACAATAGGTCCATCATAATGTGATCACACATGGCATGAATTAATTATGTGCTGCAATCCATTTCCACATGACAGAAGTCAGGGCAAGGTTAACCCTGGAACATCATAACGGTCAGTGTACATGAAGACACTGCAGAGAAAACAGCCAACATGTAATACCACATGTAGCAGCGTTTTCTAGATACCTGTTGCAATGGTAAGTTTGCAAGGAAGTCAAGTATTCTTGGGTAAAATACTGAGCATACTCATTATGTTACAAAAACAATAAAGGTATAAGGCATAGACTAGAATTACAAATGGTTCAACCAACATATAGAAACATAGCATCATAGAATTTTTCAGTTAAATTACAAACATAAGCACTACAATATATTAGCATGACTAATTGAAATAAACAATTCATTAGCTTCCTTTTTCAAAGATAAAATCTTAAATTCTATATTTACCTTTTAACACAAAAGCACTTCTACAAAACTTGTAGAACGATACATTTGTTAACATTGAAAACACTCGTCATATGTCTTTTACATGCCAAATTGCACAATGTGGATTCAGAAATTGTTCATGAGCAAACACTTTTTGTGCTGTTTGTTTACATATAAATGGTACAGGTATATGACCCGCAGCATGCATTAGTTGTTACAGTAAATGTTGTCTGTTTAGAGTCTCATTTCCAATTACAAAGAAATGAAGACTGTCTCAGGACAGCGCGCTCTTCTATTCACCCCGCTTTTATAGTATATCTATTCTGTCAGTGATCTTACATAATGACCATGAAAACATATGTGAAATTTCAACTGAATATATGTAGTAGTTACAGAGATATGTATTTGCACACAAACTTTAACCTGAATATTTCTTAATACAAAAAGGGGCATAATTCTGCTGGTCACAGTTACAGGCATTAATCAGTGACCTTATATAATGACCCTGAAGACATGTGTGAAGTTTCAATGGAATATCTGTAGTAGTTATATAGTATGGAGTTATTGCATACAGACTTTAACCTGAATTTTTAAGTAAAAAAGGGGGCATTATTCTGCTAAATTGCAGGTCAGAGTTATGGGACTTGGTCAGTGACCTTAAATAATGACCCCAAAAACGTATGTGAAGTTTCAATCGAATATCTACAGAGATGTACTTGTTGCAGGCAAACCTTAACATGAATTTTCTCTTGCTCACAAACCTAAACCTGATTTTTCTAAGTACAAAAAGGGGCATAATACTGCTGGTAACATTTATGGGTCTTGGCCAGTGACCTTATATAATGACCCTGAAGGCATGTGTGAAGTTTGAACTGAATATCTGTAGTAGCATTACGACGCCGACGAACGGGTGAGCAGTATAGCTCAAACTATTCGGTGAATAGTCTAGCAAATAAATCCTGTGAAAAAATATGAACAATTCACAAGCACTTATTTTTATTGAAATTTTTTAATACTAGTAAAATAAGTCATGCATAAAAGTTTCCCATTAAATATCACTTTAAAATACATCAATACAAATGTGAAAATACCTGTATTAGAAATGCTTTTCTCAATTTCACTGGTTAATTTCATTTGTTAACCAGCTGATATCGTGTATTATGCAACTACTGATGTAAACGGAATGTGTAAGCCTACCTCATAGTGTTCATACTCGTCAACATCAAATGTTTCAAAGTTGAAAAACCCATTTGCTAATGCCTGAAAAAGGAAAGTTTATTTAATCACTTACAGCAGAGTCATAAATAAGTGGTTCTGGTACAAAATATAACGTTAAATGTGACGGATATAGTAACGTCTGTTGTAGCACTGCA
This sequence comes from Congeria kusceri, assembly GCA_027627225.1. Taxonomy (NCBI): domain Eukaryota; kingdom Metazoa; phylum Mollusca; class Bivalvia; order Myida; family Dreissenidae; genus Congeria; species Congeria kusceri. Next base: position 7,138,452 of record CM051032.1, on the reverse strand, counting down.
GGCAAAATTAATATATTTGGCTAATTAAATAGGAAAACAGTAGAAGATTTTTTATAAAACATGCAAACTACTTGACTTAGTAATCAAGTAATCAAGAAATAATGTTCAATGGAACGGAGCAAAGTGTACAACACGCTTCTTATGTTATTTTTACATTTCTATTTCTGTGGAAGTATTCTATTGAAGAAACCAATCAAACTTACTTTATTTAGGCCATGTAAACAGTCTAACAGTGTGAGGTTATATGTGCAAGCACCAAAAGACGCATCCCTGAAAAACAAAACAAACAGCATGTAGTTTTCATACAAAGTAGCTACTTCAATAACATTAATGCAATACTTATATAACTAACATTATGTAACACATGCAAATTATCAAGGCTTTTTCCAGATATAAAATAAAAAGAGCAGATTTTGTAAATGACTACATACAATCCAGATGAAATTTCCCTTTTATAGACTATTATAAAATTGAAATAATTTATAATGGGACAACTTCCCATTAAGGTCTAAGCGCCTTTGATTCAATACCAATCCTATAGCATTTACAACCAGCATGAAGTATATATAACTTATTTTATTGGGCTTGAGCCCAATCGATTTTTGTTGTTGTTGGTTTTACCCGTCTGAGACCGACTAGGTTTGAAAAAGACTGATATAAATGCCAAATAATCGGTCCAACCAGTTTTCTTAAATTCTCCCTGTACACTCCAAAAATCGTGATAATCCACTGATTCTAATACACACATATGGGCCCCAATGTCCTGAACGTGCCACCTCACAACGTGGCCCATCTTCACCAACCTATTCTTAGACTTACGACTAAGAATAATAAATGATCTTGAAACGGTTATGTTCTAAGGTGCTGTTAATTTGCAGGGCTTTTTTTGGCCAATTTTATAGCCGTTATTGGGTCATATTCCCAATGGCAAAAAGTTCTTTTTTTCCCAAATCCAGTCTCAAAATTCCCAATTGATGGTTTGACTTTCAGATGTTTGGAAATAAGAGGTGTTCAGTGTAGAAATAAAGACTGTTGAAGTTGTAATATCTGATCTACTGATTTATTTTTGTTCAGAACATTTTATTTTATGTAGTTTATCTATAATTATTCAAATTTTATTAATCACACAATGATATTTTTTCCCAGTTTTTGGGGAATTGACGCTAAAATTCCCAATTTCATGGGTATAGGTCATATTCCCAAAAACGGTTAAAAAAGCCCTGAATATAATCTTCCTTGGTATTCACCCACTCTAATTACAGCACTCTTTACTTAGAACGATTTGTAAATGACAATAGCAACGTTAGTACCCATCAGGTTTGTCATTATTAACCGATTGCCGATCAAATTCATCGTTTAAAATCATGAGAAAATCATGTTGTTTTTTCAGGAACCTTTAAATTGTGATCGGTAAAAATCGCTTGTTTCTTTGATAATGACAACCCTGACCCATCATATCAGCAAATTCAGGTAGTTTTTCTTTAGTCTGAGTCTGTTCTTTATTCTTAAATCTCAGAACGCAGTGGTGAATATGGGTCCAAATTAACTTTCCATAAAAATATGATCGTCGTTGAGCCCCACTGGGTAAATGTCTACAACTTGTATACCTGAACGGCAGGAATGGAGGGTTTGAACCAGCAACCAACGGTCTGTATGCCTCTTCTGGAGTTTTCTTTAAATAAATAATCTGAAAGACACAACGACGACGCATTTAGTTAACAGTAAAACATAAGGTTTTAAATAATATCTTGAAGCAGCAAGTAGTTTTTGCTTAACCAAAAGGTCAAAATGTTTCACAGTCTAGCACAAAAATTGTAAAAATTTACTTAAAACGTATTTAAATGTGTTCTCTCAGCTTCAAATTAGCTGAAACACTGTGACAGCCCATGATGCAGACAGTGCTGGTAAAACCAGTAACTAACATCCTGGACAATAATCAGCACCCAGACCTACAGGATTGGATCCATGCAACATCAAGGTGCACAAGTCCCCATACCTTGGCCCCCCCGTATTGGTGGGCATACATCCCTATACAACACGGAGTTAAATGCGCACACGTACCTACACAATGCTGGTTTAAGAAAATTGGCGACGTTTTAAACATGGGAAATATGCAGGATGCGATTTGCGAGAATAAAAGAAGCCAACAACGAAAAAACAATAACAATAACAAGAATTTTACATTAGTTCAATGTCTCTTCTGCTACCAACATTGTCAGTCTTTCATCTTCAATTTAATAGCCGCATTTAACGCTTCAACTTGCTGTCAGTCAACATATCAACTACATCAGAACACTAAACAAGCATCAGCAATGGCCAGCCAACTTAACTTAGCAAACAAATACCCAGACATGGAATCAACAACTTTTATCCCATCATCACGCCTGCATTGTCGAAATAACACCCCATGGGGAAAAACTCCACCTAGTTAAATACAGCAAACACGCGCATTATAATGACCTCATTTTGTTTATTTTTGTGACGTCATTTGAATGTTATTCAGTTATTTTATTTCGTTTATTTTCAAAATAAAGATATATAATGATGGGATAAATAGAATAACAGGTTAGTGTTGAATGCAGATACGTTTATTTGCTCGGCACGAAAACCTACGGTTTTCTAAGCCTCGGTAAATAAACTTATCTGTATTCAACACTAACCTAGTATTGTCTACGTGAATTAGCTTTTAGAGTTTCTCCAATTGTTCAACTACCGTAAAATCTCTATGTTTTCGGACACTTAAAAATAATTAAATTTTTCGTGTCCGAACATTTTGATACATAAAAATATTCCCAAATGACAGGTGTCCAAAAATTTATAGACACTATGACAATATTGCAATTACGTTTGGATTTGTCCGGGGCATAACGTTTTTTGCCGAATATAAATGGATAGTATTAATTAATGATTGCGCGTGCTTGTTAAATACCACGCCGTATAGTATTATTAATTTTTATCGATGTTTGCAATGAATTTTAAATCATTTCATATGAATGATATTGTTTGACAGAAAATTACGCCAAGAATGCGTTTTTGTCGACCGAGTTCAAAGATTATCATCTCGTATATTATTTACCGGTAATTAATGCAATAAAAGTTGCAAATTATTATTTTGTAGTTTGTTCTTGAACCAAAAATCTTAAACGATTGTCTTTTACACCTTCAAACATTCGTGCAACTTGTGATAGGGTGCGATGAAACTGGAGCCTGTTTGTCACACTTATCGTGTTGAGTAGGGGCATAGTACCGTAGATACATAAATTGTTAATTGGCACTAATTGGCATAACAATAGATTTCAAATGCAACCGGTATCAAATTATCATAATTGGCACTAATTGACATCATATCCTTATTCAGTTCCAATACAGTAATACGACATAAAAACAACAACTGTGAATAAATTAAGCAAAATTTGTTCGTAAATAATTAAGACTGGTTCTTTAATACGATAATTTCAACAGCATATTTACTATACGATATCACTACCGGTATACACAATCGGCTAAACCCATTATTTATGGCATATGGCTCTTTACCCAATAACGATAATGTAACAATCCACCGCAACCACACATTCATATGCCAGGTTTTATGACCTTCATCCGGTTGTAAAAACACATGTGCGATGTGTCACCCGATGAACGCAAACAGGTTAGAATTCTGCTAAAATACCACTGTCATATAAAATGTCCGAAATTTTAGATTCATTAATTATGGGTTAAAATCAGGATGTCCGAAAATATATAGTGACAAAAAATAATTATTTTGGCTAAAAACGAGGATGTCCGAAAATATAGAGCTATTATGGTGATCCATACCCATGGTATACTTTCTGTGACAGAATGTATGAAGGAATCCTGACAACACACCCACAGATTATTGATCTGAACATGTACAGTAGGTAACAAAGGATTAAGTACACATGTCCAGAAAGTACATTAACGCTGACACCATGCCAAATACCTACCGCAGGAGTGACCTATGTACACAGTGTTTACATTCTACTTTGTTATAAAACATTAATAAATTGTTTTGCTACAAATGATAACTTAGATTATGTACTAACTTGTTTTGATGAAAAATTGCTTGGATTGTTTACCAAAATTCCTGTACCTTAGTCAATTTTTGTCCGATTTTGGTCTTTTTTTTTCTTCAAAATAAAGCTTACATTCTGAGGGGAATTTTAAAGTATATATAGGGGATAAGTTTATACTTCTTAAGCAGGGGGATGGGGCCCCAAATTGGCCCTAAAAAAAACACTGGTACATGTACATGTATGTACAGGTAAACACCTAATTTGTCTTGACTTGCCTCAATTGCACTACATAATCAACAGTACATGTACATAATAGCTGGATGAAAATGGTTTAAACTGATTTGCAATATGGGCCAACAGGCTTACGAAGTACATGTAATCTCATGTCAATGTTTACATCTATCAAACAGCACTTGAATGAAAATCAATCAAATATTGATCAGCCCAAATAAAATTCTAGTGTGACAGAAGTGAATGTCATACCATGATCGCATTTATAAATATCAATAATTATGTGTCTTCTAAGTCTTCAATATGACAACGAAATCATCCCAAACTGAAACTTTAAAGAAGGAAGGTAAATTTCCTTAAGAAAATAAAGATAAAATGTACATGTATTTGTAAACATTTTAAGAAACAAACGATAAAGATAATATTTGTCTCTAGTTATTTTTTTCCATTTTATTTAAAAAACATATCATTAACAGTAAAAGTTTTTTTCTAAAAGATTTCCTAAAAGCCATCTTTACACAACTGAAGATTTTCTAAATTGCCCTTGTTACGATGTAAAACTGCCACACATACTGATATGTACTTGCCGAATTATGAAAACCTGTTCCATCAATGAATTTCAATTTAGAGGTTAAAATATCCGGGTGTCAGTGACTGTGACAGAGTTTTGAACTTTTAATGAACCAACATTGAAACTACATTTTTCTCAAATTTCCACAATATATGGAATGGGTCAGGTCCAAAAAAAAAAAATTTTGTGTTTCAGACAACGGACTCACAAAAGTTAGTTAGGGTCGGGATTTATTTTTTTAAAGTTTTTTATAAACACACATTTCGGTAAAAAAACATTGATTATTATCTAAAATCTGACGAATATGGAATTCACTGAAAACAATAGTCGCTTAATTTTAGGGTCGGGAGGTTTTTGCTAGGTAGGGTTAGGTTTAATTTTTTGTTTGGCCTCATGCAAAACAAACATATGAGGCTTGTCGTGGGAAAACCGGGTTTAATGCTTGTGCGTCAAGTGTTGTCCTGGATCAGCCTGTGCAGTCCGCACAGGCTAATCCAGGATGGCACTTTCCGCCTACAGTAGATTTATGTTTAGAAGAGATTTTCTTGAAACAGAAAATACCATAAAAGCGGAAGGTGTCGTCCTAGATCGGCCTGTGCAGTCCGCACGACATTTTACGCACCTGCATTAAGCCCTGTTTTCCCACGACACGCCTCATGTTTAGCAATAAGTTTTGCCGATCGTGTCAGAGACAAGAAGACATGGAGTGTACTGTGTGAAATATAGCGGAGTGATTGGTCTGCATTACTCTGCATTCGCTACCAGTTGTTACAGTACATAGGGTCACACTGCGTGATTTCATGGCGCTTTATCTGTTACAGCTCGGCAAAAACGTACAGAGTAATTCACATCGAACATTATGACTCCACGACAGCAAATAAAACATTTCTTTCTCCTTAGCTGAACTGTATCACAACATATTTCATAAACATAAGACGCGTGTCGTGGGAAACCCGGGCTTAATGCATGTTCGTAGTGGTGTTTGATCAGCCCGTGCAGTCCGCAGAAGTCTCTAGAAGTTTCTTCTAAACATAAATCCATTGTAGGCAGACAGTGTCGTCCCGTATTAGCCTGTGCGGACTGCACAGGCTGATCCAGGATGACACTTTACGTACATGCATTAAGCCCGGTTTTCGTTAGAATCTTTTCCACCAAATAAGAATTTCATGACATTCACTGTATACTTACTGCATAACTGGCTATAAGGAAGGCGGCATTGGCTCTTTTTCTTGCATCGAAGCTTGTGTAATGCACTATCCTCTTCTTGGCGAGAGAAAATGACTGGAAATAAACAGGGCAACATTATTAAGTGATAACACAATAACATGGATAAATAGGCAGAAACTGGGCTTTCAGATATTTCTTCATTAACAATACTAGTTTGAATGAGCTATAACAGTATACATGCTATTGTGTCACCTGGAGAACAAAGAATATCGCATTTGTTGGCACTTTTCCTGTGTTTGAAATTCAGCTTTTTTTTAATCTGGCAGGGGTGGCATATATATTGCCTTACTTGCCCGTTTTTTAAAATGCTATTTGCAACTTGTCTGTAAAGCAATTATATAGTACATTCTGGCAGTTTTTTTCTTGTCCGTTCATGATCTGGGATGACCCGGATCATACGGACAATTATTGTTTTCGCCACCCCTGTCTGGGGAACAAACATTTATCAAACAACATAGTAGAAATTAAATCAAGGGTGAATAGACTCTTTTGATTTACTGCTACACAACTATAATATTAAATTTTGGTATCCATGAGTTGGGAACAAGTACATAGTCTTATATGGGTTTCAAATTGGCTAACAGACACACCATCTCATTAAAATCAACTCCTAACATTGTTAGAATCTGAAGACATCGTATAACAGGTCACGTTCAAATGACCTTCCGAACAATGAAATATCAGCCCTGCTGCGCCCAATGAAATTGCCTTTTGCACAGCAATGTTTGGCCACGGTTTTTGAAAAGTGATGCATTTCCAGCTGATCCTCGTGAATAAATCATTTACAGTTAATTTTCACACGGATAACAATGGATATTGTGGTACCTTAGAAGAGTAAACATCCAAAGTTCACGTTAATTTCGTGCATAGTATTTGTGGCTTATATATGAAGTTATACCACAAGATTTTGAAGGCAACAGGTTGATCGGCTCCTGAAAAGGTCATCTGAATGTGACCCCTAATGCGAAGTCATCAGATCATAATATAGTAGCGTCAGACTGGAGATGATTTTAATGAGATTGACAAACACCAAGCCCTTCATGAAAATGTAAAATGTCTCCAGTAACAAACTACCGGTAATTGACAGATCAAGAAGCAATCATGAAAGATCAATACCCGATCAGGAAATACTGTGAGCTTTAACAGCCGGCAGCCAATTGTATAAACATTTCTTACCGCGGTAAACAATGATACCGCAGTAACCTGAACCCTACCATAGGTAAAACGGTTTGTATAAACAATTTCCTAAAATTAACCATGCACTTACCGCGGTATATTTTTACCTACCTAACTTACCTTGGTTAGAGTATTTTAACATGGCGGACATTCATCTATGAATATAGATCAACGCATGTATATAGCCATTCTTTAAACATAAATTCAAGAATAAAGTTATCAAAATTTGCTTCTTCAATTCTCCGATGTACACTTCATGATTTCTACACGTCTACTGACCCAGAATAGATTCGATGACATCACACATTTTTTACAAATTGTACACATCATCGTGAAGGGTTGATGAGTCTGAATCGGAATCATATTAGAGGCACCAAACGGGGTATTTCAATAAGAATGCCAATCTTTGAAATGATGGTAGTAAAAGAGTGCTGAATAGATTTAATTTAATTAGCATGAAATACATGCATATGTTTTAGTGTGAAATACTTGCATATTTTCAGGAGTTGTTTTCTGTACTCTGTTTATGTTTTTAATATGAAATGCAAGTTAATCCTTATTTTGTTTTTGTTATTCTGAAGAGGACACACATTTAACAAGCAATGTTTTTATAATAATCTAAATGGGCCCAAAGTCAGATAAAGGTTAAAAGTATTTAAGTATAATTCATGTAAAAGGCTACATACAGATTATAGGAGATATACAAAATTAATTTAAAGATTTACATTGTATTTATCTCGAAATAGCTGAAGAAGCAGATCTACAAAACTGTTAATAATAAGTTTAAATGTGTTGAAATATTGATGTGCTGAGTATCCTCATTTCAGTATAGTGCTTGTGTGTTTTTTCACAATGTACATTTTTTTATACATATTTTTGCAAATATATCATTGTTTAACTTATGACTGTGTGAAGGCTTTTAATCAGATATCATGACTGTATTTCTTTCCTTCAATTTCATTCATTTCAGACATTTTGATTTCTTACTCCGATCGTTTGGAAATATTAGGAATTCTGGGTAAAACAACCCAGGTAAAAATCGCTCAATTACCGTGGTTAAGATACCGCAGGTAAAAAGCTTTATACGAGTGAAAATCTACCGCGGTATCTTAACCAAGATGTTGACCGCGGTAAGTGATTTACCTAGGTATATTATAACCAGTGTTTATACAATTGGCTGCAGAAAGTAAATGATTTGACACTATGCCAAGTGATTTTAACAAATTTCTGCTATATACATACTGTACACTGGAGTGATATTATGGTTACACCTGTGTTACATAACCATTTATGTCACCATATATAAACACATTTAATTATCACACTTACTGATTGGTGTTGCAAAGCTTTTAACCAGACGAATTTTTTTAAATCACACTGCTTTTAATCGAAATTACTATTTCATTTGAATTACAGAGCAGATCTTTACCACAGCAAACAAAACTGCTGAGGCCGGACACTTTTTAAAACAAACACGAGTCGATATTTGAATTTATAAAACATTGCACCAAAAGTAAATAAACAATTTATGATCCTATCATTGAACCCTATCAGGGTATTAGGAATAAGAATCTTTGAATTTTCACACTCTACTATGGACACTAAAAATAAAATATCAGTGTTTTTTTTACCTTGGGGGAAAAGGTGGCGGGGCCCTTCACATGGGGAATTTTATGGCAAAAGGGATTTTTTTTTAGAAAAGCATTATTAGTAAATTTACATGTTTATATTCTACTTTGTTATAAAACATCAATTAATCAATTGGTTTGCTATTAATAACTTCTTTAACTTGGTTTGATGAAAAATTGCTGGGATATTTTACAAACATTCCTCTATCTTAGTCAATTTTTTGTCCGATTTGGTCTTCGTTTATTCCAAATAAAGCTTACATTCTAAGGGGAATTTTGAGGTAAATATAGCTAAAAAATATATATTTTAAGCAGGGGAATGGGGCCGAATTTCGGCCCCAAATTGGCCATTAAAAAACAACACTGAATACTGTTATCTGTATATACATGTATGCACCAGTGTTACCGTGTTAGTGTCCTATGCTCTTACAAAGTAACATCGTCTCGTGAATGTAAAAACTCATGTAACTGACATTTCATAAATTTAACAGGAGAAGCAAAAAACTGTTTTATTACATTGATAACATATTTTTTAGTATACCAAATGTCTGTGTAGGGTTATAGTGATAAATGAAAATCACATCAAAACTAAATATTTAAATATCTTTTTTTTTTAAATATAAATAATTTAAAAAAATAGGCAGTTACCTGAATTAAAACGCTAGAATAGTTAATGTAAAATTCACGTAAGTGCTCTTAATGTGTTTGGTGACTTAAGATTTCAATTCTTATGTCATGTAAGTGCTCTTACTGTAAAACAGGTTATTAGTTGTTTTTTTATGCAAAAAATCATGTAAGTGCACTTAATGCGTTTTGTGACTTAAGATTTCAATTCTTATGCCAGTATAAGTTTTCACTTATGTTATTTGAGGAAAATTCTCAAAAACATCATTTTATCCCAAAAAGTAGTCTAAATATTTTAATAGTTGATGTATTTCACCAAAATAAACTCAAATATGAAAAAAAGTCAAATTGTACAAAAATGTCAGTTGCATGACTATTATACATGTTCATCTTGTTTCCAAAAAAAGGTTAAACGATACACGTTTTTGCAAATCATAATATATTTACCTGAATGTAATCAGCTTATAAAGTTTTACTGCAGTTTTTATACAATTTCTGCACTCTTGATCTTACGATTCCATTTGTCAGAATATTAATCTATCAATTAATTAACTGTTTCAACATATTGGGTATTTCAGTATACAGTAAAAGCATAACATTAACTGTTTTCGTGTTCTTACAGTTTCTATTATAAAGAGGACTAGCATTTTAATTTATTGTTATTACGTGTCTGGCATTGTTTTAATAGATTTTAGCAAAGAAATGTTGTTGTTTTTTTAAACAGTACATCATATGAGGCGCGTCGTGGGAAAACCGGTCTTAATGCATGTGCGTACAGTGTCGTCCCGGATTAGCCTGTGCAGTCCGCACAGGCTAATCCAGGACAACACTTTCCGCTTTTATGGTATTTTCTGTTTCAAGGAAGTCTCTTGTAAACATAAATCCACTGTAGGCGGAAATTATTTCAATAATACAGTTGTCGAAAATTGAATTTAGCACAAGCCTGTAAGCCCTGGACAGTAAATTTTGAACTGGGCTGTGTGTGTATTTCGAAGTTTACAAGGTCCTTCTGCGCCTGAGGTTGCATTATGTGAGGACCCAGAGTGTGTCCCAGCCTCCTACCCAATTAACTTACTAGAGACTCACGAAAGTTGGGATGAATTTTTTTACTGAAAGCTATTTTAGTTTTGCTGTGGTCTTGTGCTGTGGGGGGAAACCAGAGTACCCGGAGGAAACCCCACTTGTCCGGTATGGTGACCACCAACCAAACTCACATGCGCTGAGTGGGAAGCGACCTAGGTGAGAAGCGAGTATACCAACCACTGCCCTAGCCGGACAGCCATTTTTGAACTGGCTTGCTCTGCTTCTCAGTTTTATATATGCGGCCTCGCAACATTTCCTTGCTCTCAAGCAATAACACAAGTTTTCGGGCTTGCTTAGCCGAACTGCTACTTTAGATGACTGATAATATATTACATTTTAGATAATATTTGACCAGGCTCCATGACAACGAACATTCTTAATCGTAATTTTAGTCTTTAAGACTTAATCTTAAATATTGGCCAATGAAAACTAAAGCCCATTATGTTACAAGCATTTTCATGGGTAGATATTAAAGTTGAGCCTAAGTTTGAGATTGAGAACTTTCTTAGTCATATGGCCAGCATATCCACAAGGCTCCTTAGTGAAAACTTAAGTAATTTCCTTAAAATCATAATATTCCTTAAGTCTTTGGCCAGTTCATTTACAGTTTATTTTGTTTTCAATACTGTTATTCTTCTAAGGAATCAAAAGATGCTTCTTAATTTGCCAAATTTTAAATACAAACATTGGTTTTCACAAGGAAAATTGTTTTTGAATTTTTCACTTCAGGAGCACTTAAGATTTTCCTTAGGAGCTTTGTGGATATGACCTTAGGAGTTGGGACCAGAAAGGAACTGAGTGCAGAACCTTGTTATTTTACCCTGAATCTTTACCTAGACTGATACTAAGGTTCAGACATGTGTATCCGGTATTAGCTCTAGTATAATACCTGCCCATTGTCACACAAGGCACTTAAAGATATCTATCTCCCCATTGCACAATATATGTACATGTACAGTGTGGTATACTGTATACACAATCCACAGACAAATAGTTGACCTACACTGACTATACCAATACCCAGCATGTAAAATACCTGCCTATTTAAAGTATAATACATTGTACATGTGTGTACATTACCACATAGCTGTTATGTGCATACATAACCAGTTTAAGAATTCAATGCTGCCCATCACTTAATGTGCATTACACTGCTTTATTTAATTTCTTTCAAGAAGTATTCATAAACCGTTTAAGGTCAATTTTAACTTTGTTAGTTGTACCCAAATGAACATTTGTAATCAATGTGATATGCAATGAATGTTTTATGTTCAAATAAGGGTAAATCTGTTCAAAATTTACTAGATTTAATAATTTTTCTGCAAACAAAAAATATATTTATCATAATTAAAGTGCAACATATGTAAATAATCTTAAAATTTAAGAATTTGCTTCAGTTAACTGTTTCTGTTCAGGCCGTTTGTGGAGACGAGCCTTAGTTTCCCCATTCTTTTTCTATAATTCAGCGCAGTTATAGCTCTAACAAATGGTATATTCACAATTATTGTCACTCTCAATCTTCTACTTCAATAATTTAAATTATAAACAAATATCAGCCTCCTGATTAGCATCTAATAGTAAATGATAGGTGATTTTACCCCATTCTGACAGTTATTAACGCCCAGAGGATTGATTACCTGTTAGAGCAGTACAGGTATTTACAGGTGTACCAATTTGCTAACTACAAACTATGCCTCAAGGATGTTGGCCAAGAACATGCAAGACTGTGATAGCATTTATCTCTGTCACTATAACGAGGTGAAGGTCATGTCAACAAAATGATAAACAATATTGCAACTATTACAGATAAAAGGTAAAGTAATAAGACATATTTTGTAGAAAAATGTTGATAGTGGGCAGGGATTTTTGCTCTTACATATTAAACTTTGGACGAAAAATTCTTAACAAACTAATCATAGTATATGTATATTACAGGTAGCAGTCATCCTTTAGATTAATCAAGTCACATGACTAAAGGAAGGTGCTGATGTTCATTTATGCCTTCTACCGTGAACCAGGCCTTTTTTTCACCTCTTGGCGATGGGGCCCTTTTCCCTCATTTGGGAGGAAAAATAGCGTGATTATTGTCATTTTGGGGGAAAATTTTCATAGCAGGGGAATGAAAAATCTTTGGGGTAAGATCAGTTTTAGGGGAAAACCGCTTGATTTGAAAGAATTTTTATGAGGGGATGACGCCTTATAACGGTCCCTACTATGGAAGGAAAAAAGCCTTGTGTGAACAAATGCAACCTGACCAGCAAACAGGAATGCAATCTACTTTTTAAATCGTGTCATCTTGCAAACTGATAAGCTGTAGCATCAAATTTTAGAAACAGAAAGTATCAAGGATTTTGTGTACGACTTAAATGCCAATTTAATTCTGGAAATTCACCTATATGAGTTGTTTAATAAACAGTCATTCCAAATGGTCATTTACCTATTTACTCTCGCACACATACCAGTGACCAGTACTTAACTTACCAGTTTTTTTCATAGGACTAAAGGTGGGGACAAGATCCATTCATTTGTTTCATCAGATTTTACATTGTTCAATCAAATTATGATTAGGACTTAATACATGTACATATTGTTTCACAACGAAATTATGTAAATATTGTTTAAAAATGTAACAACAACGAAATTATGTAAATATTGTTTAAAAATGTAACAAAATGTCAATGTCACATTTACCGCCCATATAATCATTAAATAAACAGGTCAAATGCTAAGATAATGTAACTGTTGCCCTCTGACTCTCATATAAACTTCCTTCCTAACTTATATTTTTTAATGTTTTTGCAGTTTATGCGTAAAACAATGAATAATTAATTTGATATGCAACAATTTTCCTTAAAATTGAACTAAATGCAATCAGAATACACGGAAATGTAAACATACATACCTTTAACTTTTTATTCAATTTACAGCAGTAACGATACAGCATTGATAAATTCAATGGACCAAAGTCTGCATAGAAGCTGTAACACAAAATAGAAGGTTCACAATTTGACTACTGAAAATACTAACCTAAGTTTCACTTTAACAAGTAGGATTTTATTACAATTTCTCAAGTTTTACCTGTTGAATATTATAGGCTCCTATATTACATGTTTGGGAAGTGCATGGAATAAAGAACTACCCAATTAAATCAAAACTCCATATTTAAGAGTAAACATCTACATTTATCGTTTACAAGGATTAACTAACAAAAGCCGCTACTTACTTTTCATAGACTAGTTCTTCATCAATGCAGAAATAATGTGAATGAGCTGAAGACCTCGGTCTTGTTCTTAATGTGGCAAAGTACAAGCGATCTGAAAAAATATACAACCACATGTACCAATTCTAAGAAACTATGGTGAAAAACAACCAATCTGAAAACAATTTTCTTTTGCAAGTCTAACCAAATACAACTGATCTGGAAAAATAAACAATGTTTAACCAAATACAACTGATCTGGAAAAGTAAACAATAACACAATATCTGACATCTGTTCCGAAGGCTAAAAAGCAAGGTTATCATTTATTTACTAACTTGTGAAGAGAATGTATAGCTCAACCAGTGTTTTTTTAGGGCCAATTTGGGGCCGAAATTCTGCCCCATTAACCCTGCTAAAAAAGTATATATTTTTCCCCTATATTTGCCTTAAAATTCCCTTCAGAATGTAAGCTTTATTTTGAAAAAAATTTGACCAAAATCGGACAAAAATGACTTAGAGGCATTTTCGTACACAATCCCAGCAATTTTGCATCAAACCAAGCAAGTGCATAATCTAAGTTATCATTTGTAGCAAAGCAATTGATTAATGTTTTACAACAAAGTAGGATATAAACATGTAATAATGCTTTTGTAACAAAAATAATTCCCCTTTTGCCTTAAAATTTCGCCAACTTTCCCCCAAAGGTGAAAAAACACTGTCAACAATTGTCATTACGATAACATCTTCATTTCTGATTCATTAGCAACTAAAACCTACACAATGTGTTGGTTTTGCACTAAACTCACACTGCAACTGAAAATAACCTAAAATTCTGATTTGTTTAAGTTGTTGACAAGAGTATTAATATGGGAACAAATTTATTTAAAGATTAAGTAATATTTTTTACCAGTTGTATTCTGTACAAACTACCAGGGTTTAAAACTGCCAGTAAAGAAACATTCTACTCCCTTAAATGATGCTGAGATCAAGTTTCATGCATTTCAGATTTTGTATGAAAGCATTTGAGTTAGGGCACTACAATGTGTCCATTACGTTTAGGAATGCATTTGCCTTGTTGTCAATAAAAAGTCATTGATAATGCACCTATTAATATTTTACCCCAGGGGTGGGGGGGTAAGCGGCAGGCATATACGGGACTTTAGACCGAAAGCATTTACCGACAGACGGAAAATTGACATGCTGAATGATTCCGGGTCCCTGGAAATGGACCTTGTTCGCATTTTAGATCCAGGTAATATTGGCCCCCCGGGCCATTTGATACACCAATTAAGCATCCCCATAGGATGGGGAATTACTTAGATCCCCCAAAATACAATAAGTCAAATTCCCCTGGGTTCCCCCCCCCCCCCTGGGGGAATATATTGATAGGTGCATAACAAAGTGTATGGTAAGCTCTTCTTGTGTAATTTTATACTCAGTACAGCTCAAGTGAAACAAATGCGGCATGCCGTGGGAAATCTGGGCTTAATGCATGAGTTCTCAACGGCTGATCCAAGACGACACTTTCCACTTTTATGGTATTTTCTGTTTCAAGGAAGTCTCTTCTAAACATAAATCTAAGAGGGTTTGAATTTTACGAAAAAAGCCACTTGCAAAAAATTGCGAGTGGCTTTTTAGCGTTCTCGCAAAATAAGAAATTAACTCGCAAAATATTATAACTTATAATATCAACATGATTATTTACATTCAATGTGGATTGTTGTGTTTCGAGCTAAAGATAATTTGAATCTATGTGTGAGTATTTGAAATTTACTTTTAGTTAATATTTATTTTATGAATGTAAATTTAGTGAACTATTACAACAAAAATGGAGACAAAATGGGAATATAAAATCTACGGACATTTACAAAACTACTCCAAATTTTTCTCAGTTTGCTTAAAAAATTGTTTGCACATTATACACAGTGAACCTTTTTCTACTGCTCTCATGGGTCCAATAGTCGGACCCGTTCCCAATGCCGAATATGCATTTTTTTCCCAAATATAACCCCAAAAGTCTCCTTTTTTTCGGAAACTACGAGTACTACTGGCCAGCAATATGGGACATTTCACTCTTCAGGCCTTTGTATACTGCTCTCACGGGTCCGATCGTCGGACCCGTTCCCAATGCCAAATATGCAATATTTTTCCCAATTCTAACCCCCAAATTCCCAATTGTAAAAAATCTGAAAAAAAAATATTCACAAATGGAAGTGAAAATACGATTTTTCAATACTTTACAGCAGATTTTGTCACATTGGACTTTACATTTGGATATCCTCTAATTTTATCGTTGACATTGAATACAAGGGGAGAACACTCTAAATAAATTGGGCAATACACAAAAACCGATTTGTTTGTCCACTATTATGATGAAATATAACACGAATTATGGGCAAATATTTTGTAATTTACACAAGTGGATGTGTCAGTTGAAGGAAGGATTTAAATAAAAGGAGGTAAAGATTTCATTTCAAGTTATCACATATTTTCGCGACCTATTTAGTGTAGGTATTACACTATGTTTATTAACACATCCAGGGCTTTCCTTAGACTTTGAATATCAAGAGTCAATGACTCTTGGGGTCAAATTTTCAAGAGTCAAAATCAAATTCGCCACGAGTCAGATATAAACCTTCAAGACTCGATGCTTTGTGGTAGTTTCCATTCGTTTTCCTTCTTTTTATTATTATTTGTATTAATTTATTATTTTTCTTTTATAATTTATTAATATTATTCTTATTTATTTAGTATAATTTTTTTATTAACTTTTTTTTATTTATTTAATTTTATTTTCTTCTTATTATTATTGTTCTATTATTATTATTATTAGATCCATTATTATTATTATTATATCCATTATAATTATTATTAGATCTATTATTATTATTATTAGATCTATTATTATTATTGATTATTATTATTATTATAATTATTAAGACGATTTAAGCATATTCTTTATATACTAAAAAACCACAGATTTTTTTTTATAGAAATCGCATACTATGTACTATGTACAACAATAAAACGTAGGCTTTGCTTCCCCTTAAAAACATATGCGTAGTTACGGTCCGCAAATATTGTTTTACTCTTAAAAAGTATATTAATACACTGCAATAAAGTAATTTTTCATATTCTAAAGATCGCAAAGTTTTTGCCCTACGAAAGTTTTATACAAAAAGAAAAGATTTCAAAGTTCTTGCACTACAAAGTTTTTATTCCCAGATGACATGTATATATTTGGTAAAGCACATAGGCGATACACGCACGTTTCCATGTATGGAACGTGACGTCGTTTGTGTCAGCATAACTTTCGCGCGCTTTTCTAGAAAACAAAGGATTTACATGAAATACACAGACTATTAAAATATGTGTTTATGACACTCAGCACTAAAATTGGATGGTGGATATTTTGGATATAAGAAATGTTACGTAAGGTCAGAATTTTCGATGAAATCGGATTCCAAATTTTGGAAGTAATTAAAAACAATGCCTTTATATTTAGGAACTAAACTGAATGTGGATACTATCAACAACCGAAGCGGTGAGTAAATTGTGTGTTAAACGTTAAATGGTCGGGAATAAACATACTTTAACAGACTCATGTACATTAACTACAGTGTGGAAACATGTATATTACGCCGATAGGTCACGTCATTGGTAGCGTATATAACTATGCATTTTAATTGGTCAATATAGATTATTCTGAGCAATGGGCAGAGCTACACGATAACTTGACCGCTGATGGACAGCGTCTTTTTAAAGATTGACTCCACCTCCAACCAATAATCGCCGAGTGTTTTATCAACACTGACATCGCTGTTAGACTGATTGAGATATTCAGCCAGCCGAGTTATACTGTATGACAGAAGTCCGGGCCAAAAGTGACGCATGAAGTAATTACCTCCCAAGTCAAACAAGTGTATTTTGAAATTTCCACACGTCAAAACCCGCGAGCTCGGGTCAAAGGAAAGCCCTGACATCATTAAAATGAAGTCATGTAGACTGTAGATCCCACAATTTTATTTTGGTGGAGTTGGTCAGATTTGGTGATGAATTTTTAGAAATAGACACAAACTTAAAGGAAATAAGACATGCATAGGATTACAAACTCAGGTTGCATAGCTTGGTTAGGTATTTATCACAATTTAGAGTTAAATTAAAAAAATTAGTGCTGGTAATCTCTTATTTATTGGTTTAAAACTGTAAATTATCATTATACTTACGGTTAAGCGATAATTCTTGACCAATTTTGAAAATTTTGTGTCGTGAACTTCCCAATTTAACCAAGGTACTTTTTCCCAAAAAGGTCAGAACAAGGCCTGCTCTAAATATTTGAAGAAAAACATTGAATGAGTCAGGTATGTCCATAATGTCACAGGACATTTTTAGGATTCCCGGACATAATCCCTCCTGCTCAGTTTTGCATACCCCGACATAATCCGTCTCGATTATTTTACACCCCCCACAAAATACCCCACTGATAACAGATTCTTAATGTGTTTTAATTAAATTATGTAAGTGAATTATCAATGCAACAATTACCATTCTAAATGCTAAATATTTCATAAATATTTATATTACAACCTTTCATTTTTGCAAACAATTTAAATATTGTAAATATTAATGGGGAGGGATTAAGTCCGGGTTGTAAAATCAACTGGAGGGACTTTGTCCGGGTACGTACAATAAGCGGGAGGGATTATGTCCCGGACGGATTTTGTCCGCATACCTATTTTTAAAGCACAGTAAATCAAAACTTTGTCATACTGTTAAAGTCCCTCTTTGTTTTTATTATAACATAATTCTATGTTTAATTCAGCAGATAATTGTGAGAACAATTTTAATTATCACAGTATCCACTTGTTTTCATTCACGGTTGAAACATAATTTAAATAACGGAATTTTGCATTTAATAATTTGAACATATGCTTTGAAATGCGTCCCCTTGAACGTAATAAACCCTTCAGGCTTGATATTGATGCAAATTATGATACAATAATACAAGTTATTAATATTGTGGGCTAAATGTATTACCCTGTGAAATGTAAAAGTGACTGTGTGAAACGTGTTTTGGAGCGGAATGTCCCAGTTTTATAACTTATGGTAATTGAAAATGGCATGGCGTATGCGAGTTAAATATTTGTTGTTGTTTTTTAACCTGTTCTGAAGTATTGATCCGTGTTTTTATGTTAAATTCTGTATATTAATGAATTAATTTTGATTTAGTAAAATAATATAATTAAATGTCGATTAAAACCACGGTCATCAGAGTGCAATTCAATTGTCAATTTGTTTGCCGTGCTAACAAAATCTGCGCAATCTTCCAGACAAAACAACTTCACCCTCTTACCTTTAATGAATTCAGATGCGCTACCGATAATATCGTGTTCCTCTGCCATCTTTTATTGTTGTGTATTTTCCTCGCAAACAAATAGGTCGTTTCTACACAAATATTTGGAAACGAAATTGGGCAAGGGAAGCCGATATTTGCCGGTTAAAAACTCTTCTATTGCGAGAGCTGGTTTACTAACAACACGTTAAAATCAACACAAACGTAAAAACTCAATTATCCATGGCGTATTTTATTTTCCATTTTATGTATGTTATGATATAAAATGAATTTGTGTTAACGATCATCTAGCATATTTGTATACGGCGGCCATGTTTGAAAATACTTTGATCACGTGACGTCAAATGAACCAATGGTTATTGCACCAACAAAAGTCGTCATGACGATTCAAATTTTGACCAATGGGCGTACGGTTCACATAAATCAAGCAATAACATGTCACTAATTGGAAGGGGAGGCAATTCATTTCCAATTAAAAGTGATAAGAACAGAACAGTTATCCTACATTCATGACAATGTAATGTTTTTACCTTACCTTCATCAATCATCATCATGATCGTTCAATATAGCCATAGACCAGAGGAATATATACGCACAGCAAATCGAAATGAATGAGTAAACCTTTTTTTTAATTTAACATAATATCTTTTCGGGGAAAATGCGCATACTGTTTAGTGTTAATGAATACAATTCTGGGTTCAAACGCTTTCCATTTACATAAATTGTTATATAATAGATATTGTGATAGAATATCTTACTTATCTTGTGTGTACTTAAACGAAATCTAAATACATTTTTCTAACTTTGATTTTAATTCCGGACACTAATAATTAAGGGACTGTCTGGTATCTCTTACCCTTAAGAACGGCATTAACAAATCATCATTAGTAAAAAAAACAGAGCAGCGGCGTAATCAGACATAAAGCAGCGGGATACTCAGACTTAGTGCAGCATGATTATTCCAACTCAGAATAGTATGAAATGCAGACAAAGAGCAGAGGCATATTTAGACTGAGTAGCGGGTTATTTAGACATATAGTAATGTGATAGAAACGTGATATTCTGTCATAGAGCGGCGGGTATTTACGTAGAGCAGCTAGTTATTTGGACACAGCGCAGCGTGAAACGTAGTTCTGTGTGATATTTAGACATGCAGCAGCGGTATATTAGACATGGAGCGGCGGTTATTTAGGTAGAGCAGGTTAGTCAAACATAACGCAGCGTACGTGATTATTAATACGTCGATCAGAGGAATATTTAGACGTAGCGAAGCGGAATATGAAGATCAGGAACAGCGGAATATAAAGACGTAGCGCAGCGGGGTATTAAGACATAGAAAAGGGGGATGATAGACATAACGCAGCGGGGTATTCAGACATAGAGCAGCATAATATTCAGACGCAGATCAGCGGGATATTCAGACGCGGAGCTGCGTTATCAAACATAAGGGGAAAAGTGATATTAAGACACAGACTATCGGGATATTTAGATAAGTGTGATTATTAAAACATAGAGCAGCGTGATATTTAGACGTAGAGCAGCGGGACGTTCAGACGTAGCTCGAGCAGCGTGATAATCAGACGCTGAGCAGCCGGAAATACAGACGTCGAGAAGCGTTTATTCAATGACTTAGCAGCGTGATTTGCATACGTAGAGCAGCGGGATATTCAGACCTAGAGCTGCGTTATGTTCAGACATAGTGCAGCGGGAAATTCCGACATAGAGCTGTGGGAAATTCAGACATAGAGAAGCGGCGTGTTCAGACATAAAGCAGCGGAATATTAAGACGTAGAGCAGCGGGATATTCAGACGCGTATAGCAGCCGGACATTAGGAGGCAGAGCAGCGTGATATTCAGACAAAGAGCATCCGAACAATTAGTCGCAATTCAGCGGGATATTCATACATAGCGGGATATTCAGACGTAGAGCAGCGGGATATGTAGACATAGAGAAGCGGCGTATTCAGACATAAAGAGAGGGATATTCAAACATAGAGCAGCGGGATATTTTGACTGTTTTATGCTTGTTGCACTATTGTGTATATGACTTTTTTATTAACTCATAATGGTGAACTCAAATGAGTATTCACTAATATGAAAAAAAAGCAACATGTGTTACCACTACGAAGTTTAGTTATACAGTGCGGCATCTGAACAGGGTACTAGGTTAACATTGGTGGTAGCTATAGTCTGTTTAATGATACAAACAACAGTCGAGCAGCGGGCTGTCTAGACGCAGAGCAGCGTGATTATTCAAACACAGAGCTGCAGGATATCTAGCCGTGGAGCAGTTGTATATTTAGACGTAGATCAGCGGCGGGTATTTAGACGTAGAGCAGCGGGATATTCAGACGTAGAGCAGCGGGATATTCAGACGTAGAGCAGCGGAGATTGCAGGCATAGAGCAAAAGAATAATATGACGCACATCAATTGTATATTCAGACGTGGACAAGAGGCGTATTGGACATAGAGAAGCGGCGTATTTAGCCGTAGAGATGCGGGCTATTCTGTAGGGGGCAGCGTGGTATTCAGACGTTGCTACTTTGTTTCATTATAATTAGTATGGGACTAACCGGTATAATCACCTCGTCTATGCATAAAAACCATTCGTGGGTTAAGCATCAGCTTTGGTTATTGAGCAATACAGTTATCAGTGGTATTATTTGTAGGGTAAACCGAACAATTCCAGAAAAGACAATACATTTTATTAGTGCCACAATCTACATTCGCCAGCTTGTGGGGGTCAGAATATTTTACCAGGGTGCATGAGCGACTGTTTCGATTGCCAAGCAACCACCAAGTGCCGATTGGAATCGTTTTGGCAAGCAATATGTAACATTTATGTCATCAAGACACTGATAGCGGGCCAATTTATGATATGTTATTATATAATGGTCGGTTTACGTTCGATTCCCGTTTATTACAACCAGTACCCGAAAATAGCAAAAATATCATAAAAGGTAACACGTACACTTTTTTCAAATTTGCTGCACTACGGTTACATACCCATCAGCAATGAATATTATGTTAACGGCCAAATGTTACGGTGGAAATAAAGTATTCATTTTAAATTGATACACGTGTTTGACATAGAACAGTGTGGTTTTCTGGCGAAAAGTTCTGTTCTTCTTAATACTTGTTTCTTATCATGTCATTGCAGTTTAGTCGGAATAGTAACTGACAATACAATAATATTGCTGTGCAGTATTTGTTTATTTTATAACCCAATAAGCAATAACAAAATCGCATACATGTTGAAATATTCTGTTTATTATTTAATAATTAAACATACATAAATATTGAAATTTTATCTAAAAACTCACATAGCACAACATAAATCAAACAGAATTTAAATAACACGTAAATTCTACTTCATTTGAAATCATCCACAAAAAAACTTCACAAATCGCATTCCGTAATACACGACACAGACAATTGACTACAGATATATTCCCTTGTTTGAGCCGGAAGTATATTTTCGTGGCCCTAAACTCGAGTCTGTCACAACTTCGCGTGTGTCTGTCTGCCCGCCGAGACCACGTGACTGACCAGAGAGACCACGTGATCGGCACACCCCCAGTGAAGCGTTACCCCACCGCCTCCGTGTCCGTAGTTGTGAATCACAGGCTGAGGAAAAGAAAATCTTGGATTACTTTTTATTTTTCTACATAACACAACCACCGTATGTTGAAATGGACCTGTTTGCAGCTTGACGAATTGACAATTTCTCAACTTTGTGTCACCGATTCCAAAAATAAAAGAACAGTGTATACAAGGGAGCAAAATAACACTGCGGACCTAGAAATATGCTGTAAAAACCGTTTTTAGTTTATGAGTAATCATCGGTTGAAATTGATAAACTTATAAAGCGTTTGTAACGCTGAACGATGGAATAATTTGGCGTGTTTCTGTAGTTTTCGCTGAAATTGTTGACAATACGTGGAACACTTAACTAATGTAAATAATGCAGAGTGAAATACAGAAGTCGGAATGGCCGAGTGATTAAAGCGATAGTCTTTTAATCCGGAGGTCCCGGGTTCGAACCCCGGCGGGAGCTTTTTTTTTTCTTTTTTTTTCCTAAATACTTTTCTTGTTATTATACTTGAGTTTTCTTTAGTTCCGATACTTAAATCTGTCAGGTTAAGACATTAAATGGCATACTTCAAAAATGCGAAAATCTGTGAACAAGTCCCTGTAAGAAATAATATTTTGTTATCATTGTTTGTTGCCGAATAACCGACGGTAAGGAGAACAGATGAGTAGGGATTAAACAGCAGTCCAGAAATATGTTAATAAAATTAAACTTTGCAGTAATCGTTTCTAATGGACATCTTACCGATCAAAATACAAAAAAAAAACGCATCGGCAAAATAAAAACGTTCTGGTAACTTTTTATCTTTAGTTAGATGTATGCGATAGCTGGTGATTCCTCTGGAGTAAATCAGCATGTACATTAGTGTATATTCCGCTCGTACCAAGCGTTTTCGAACATATACATTATAAACTGTCTTTCGTAAATAATAAACAGTTTTCAGTCAAATAAACGTCATTAACGTTTAATAGAACTAATTTTAATTTAAGAGGTTTTGAAATATATTCTATGGACAGCGGCTTTAAATCACGAGTGCAAAGGATATACTTATTATTTTGGATTATTCGACAACACATTATCATAGAAAAATATTTTTTCGATTCTAACACGACCTTAGTTTGTATTTTGTAATGCTCATGAATAGAACTATATTTTATCAACACTCCGCTTGTCTTTCCGCGAACTTTCACACGCGCGTTTAAGTGACGTCAATAAATAATTAAATCAATAAAATGTTAATCAATTCAATATGACGTCATGTTGATTGATAGACATTCAGTGAATTACGTCATCTTCAACGTCAAAGAATCAAACGAAGAATAGTTAACATATAACAATTGATGACAACTACATTATTATTTGCTTGTTGAATACATGTAAAACAATTTAGGTATTCTTCAATTGACAAATTACCTACGATAATAGGTAAATGTTCGCCTGGTTTTGAAACCAGACCCCGAAGATGTGTGACATTCACTTTAGCCCATCGTTCTTTGTATTATTTATGTCGTACTAATAATATTTAATTATTATTTTCACTTTTTTTATCACAATTAAAGTTGCATAACGTATCTTAAGTCAGTTTTCTGGACAAAATAATACAAAACGTAGATTTTTTACTGCCATGAAGTCTTATTCCGACTTGTTTTTGTAGTACAGTGTTCAATGTACATGCACACCCATGGGACAGGCAAAAATTGGCACTATTCAAGATAGCGACTTCATTTTGCATCCAATCTTCGCCAATCGTGCATAATTTGTCTATTACCATGAGATTACAGTTGAAGTCGAATGTAAGCCAGATTGGACCAGAAACACCGGAGTTATTGACCTTTGTTTGTAAAAAATATATGCAACAATGGACATTATTCAGGATAGAGACTTCATTTTTCATCCAATCTTCACCAATCGTGCACAGTTTGTCTATGACCATAAGATTAAAAGTGAAGTCGAATGTAAGCAAAATCGGACCGGAAACACCAGATTTATTGTTTGTAGTTTGTGAAAAAAATATACTAAAATGGACATTATTCAGGATCGAGACTTCAATTTTCATCCAATCTTCACCAATTGTGCACAGTTTGTATATGAACGTAAGACTACATGTGAAGTCGAATATAAGTCGAAATACAACTGTAACACATAGAAGGTTGAAAGTCGCTGATTTAGTAGATACGGTAATTGTCCTCATAGTAAATAGGCACATAACATGTGCAGATAACTTTATAACAAAATGTGACTCAAGGGACGAGCTAATACTTTCTAAAAAGCAATTAAACCAGTTTACGTGGAATGAACGAGTTGTATGGTAACTTCCCGTTATAGGTTTGAAGAAAAAAATGTCTTGTATTTTTCCACAGTGTACTGACCACGTGTTTCCCGCCCAGCAGCACATGCTCGAGTTCCAGACGTACCGAGGTGCGGCTAGGCCTCAACCCCACGTGATGACTCTGCACTTCCGCCGCCTAACAAAGAAACGGCCAAAGTAAAATACAAAGAAAGAAAGAAATATATTCATGTGTATGTTTGGGTACATACAATGTTGTGCTGTATGTCCATACGAGTAACTATCTGGTACGTTTCGACTACTTTAGCCCAGTAAACGTATAAATGACTTGATTTAATTGGAGTTTAGCAAACTGTATTGTATTCAGCATTGCTACATAATTGTTAGACAACCATGCATGATTTGCATCACGTGTGTAATCTCAATTCTGTGGTGCATAAGTATATTGTCATGGCAACGCTAACCACATTATACCCGCTACCCCCATGGTCACACCCCTTACATGTAGGTACATTCAAGCAGGGCAGGTACTTAGTGCACTACCCGCTACCACCACCTCTCACAAGTATGTACCTTCAAGCAGGGCAGGTACTTGGTGCACATGTCCCAGATGAGGTCCCGGTCCTCGGGTCGTACCCAGTCCCCGACCTGGCCCGTACCTTGGCAACACTACCGGCTACCACCACCCCTCACATGTATGTACCTTCAAGCAGGGCAGGTACTTGGTGCACATGTCCCAGATGCGGTCCCGGTCCTCGGGTCGTACCCAGTCCCCGACCTGGCCCGTACCTTGGCAACACTACCGGCTACCACCACCCCTCACAAGTATGTACCTTCAAGCAGGGCAGGTACTTGGTGCACATGTCCCAGATGAGGTCCCGGTCCTCGGGTCGTACCCGGGTGTTCCAGTCCCCGAACTGTCCCGTACCATGGCAACACTACCCGCTACCACCACCCTCACAAGTACGTACCTTCAAGCAGGGCAGGTACTTGGTGCACATGTCCAAGATGAGGTCCCGGTCCTCGGGTCGTACCCGGGTGTCCCAGTCCCCGACTTGGCCCGTACCGCCCATTACCACGTAGCTCATGCTGCAGACAATAAGTCGGCGTGATACAAATATATAGTCTAAATAAAAATAACAAATACTATCAAACAGTTAACTAATATACGTTTCTTTCAAGCATATTTACTTGATTTGTACACTTGATAAGAATATTCTCTAACATCTGATAAGCAAAGACAGTATTTTGTCAGTGTAGTAGAAAACATGCAGTGTCATAGAGGTGACTTTAACTATTTATTGTCGATAAGGCCAACCCGACCCTACCTAGCGAAACTCTCCGACCCTTAAGTTTTAGCAACGATCGTTTTCCTTGAAATACGTATTCGTCAGATTTTATATAATTTTCAATGTTTTTGACCGAAATGTGTCTTTTAAAAAAAGTAAAAACAAGAGGGCCATGATGGCCCAAAGCGCTCACCCGAGAACTGGTACAGATGAAGACCATACTGTTGTGACAGGTTTGAAAATTAAGGTATATGAACAATAGGCAAAGAATGATAGTATCAATTTGATATAAAACATCGGTTAGTGCAATGGTGTAACTAACGTACGAGTTGGGTAGTGGATGTGCGGTGTTTTTGCTCATGGTTCTCAAATATTTTCCATTAAGTCAGTGACAATCCTGGAAAATGCAGACACAGTAGATTTTGATGTCTTTTTCGCATACAGTTTTAGAGAACTAGTTGCAATGCGATACTTGCGATGGCTGTGCTATAAGGTAACGTTTTGCTTTTTCTTTGATAATTTTCTAATGATGATAAATGATGTTAATGCAGGCTCTGAAGACATCAATGTTACATGTACAAATAACTGCATGCAAGGTTTGCAACTGTTGGAAATCAAATTTTATCAATCAATTTTATAGTCATACACAAACTGTGTAAGTTTGGTCAACATTGAATAAAAATCGTGAGTGCAGGCCAATCACTGATGACTTGTTGATGTTTTTTTTCCAAATACAAGGGGCAATAACTCCGATGTTTCTGGCCTGATCATGCTTATATTCGACTTCACATGTAGTCTTACGTTCATATACAAACTGTGCACAATTGGTGAAGATTGGATGAAAATTGAAGTCTCGATCCTGAATAATATCCATTTTAGTATATTTTTTTCACAAACTACAAACAATAAATCTGGTGTTTCCGGTCCGATTTTGCTTACATTCGACTTCACTTTTAATCTTATGGTCATAGACAAACTGTGCAAGATTGGTGAAGATTGGATGAAAAATGAAGTCTCTATCCTGAATAATGTCCATTGTTGCATATATTTTTCACAAACAAAGGTCAATAACTCCGGTGTTTCTGGTCCAATCTTGCTTACATTCGACTTCAACTGTAATCTCATGGTAATAGACAAACTGTGCACGATTGGCGAAGATTGGATGCAAAATGAAGTCTCTATCTTGAATAGTGCCAATTTTTGTACATTTTATTAAATAAACAAATGGCAATAACTCGGGTGTTTAAAAACGATGATGGCGGATCTGGTCCATTTTTGGCATCTGGTGAAATCTGATGGTCATACACAAACTTTGAAAGTTTGGTTAAGATTGGATGGAAAATAAAGTCTTTATGTTGGAAAAAGGCATTTTTGCACATTTTTTTGAATGAAAAAGGGGCAATGACTCTAGTGCTACTGGTGTGATCTGACCCAATAACAATCCATCCGAGATTTTATGGTCATACACAAACTGTGCAAGTTTGGTTAAGATTGGATAAAAAGTGAAGTCTCCAGCGTGAATACGAACCCAATTGTTGACGACACACGGACGACAGAAGACGGAGGACGGACGACGCAGGAAAGGTCCCCCTATACCAATAGCTCAGGTGAGCTAAAAACTCAATGCCGGCCCTACCTATCTTTTTTTGAGACAGTTGCCCGAAACACACAATTTGTTTATTTGTTGTTTTTTTGGGCCTTACCGTTATAGGAAATAACTTTTTTCGCGCGCTCACATGCTGCTAGGTTGTTGAACCAATACAGATCACCAAATGCACACGCAAAAGAATGTTCACGTATGAAAATGTTCTATTATCATAAGCGCGATATTCATCGCGTAGGTACGCTATAACCATCGCAAGCGTACGCGATATCCATCACAAGCGTACGCGATAAATACCGTAAACCTTTACGCGATAGTTATCAATTATAAAGTTACTTTGCATGCAGCCTCTATGCTACCTTACTTAAATGAAATATTTTCCGATACAAATAAATAATGCTATTGTAATACATTTGACGCGTGTGGTAGAAAACCCGGGCTTAATGCATGGGCGTAAAGTGTCGTCCCAGATTAGCCTGTGCAGTCCTCACAGGCTAATCCTGGACGACACTTTCCGCTTTTATGGTATTTTCTGTTTCCCACCACACGCCTCAAATTTAAAAAATAAACTATAAATACTAACGACGGCAAAACGTATGCCAGATGATCTTTACCAATGCAGATCACAAAATGCCTTAGCCAGGACGCCATGGCCTGTGAATAAAAAAAGAAGGTTGATCGTAAATATGAGGCGTGTCATGGAACAATTGGGCTTCATGCATGTGCGTAAGTGGATTTATGTTTAGAAGAGACTTCCTTGAAACAGACAATACCACACAAGCGGAAACTGTCGTCCTGGATTAGCCTGTGCGGATTCCAGGTCGACACTTTACGCACAAAGCCCGGGTTTCCCATGACACGCCTCATTGAAATTATTATATATTATGTAGTGGCTTCTCGTACCCTGGCAGTACATAGCCCTCCGTCCCATCTGCGTGTACGAATGAGAAATGCGTTTTCATCCATGGGGCCAACACCTGCAAATTGTGAACCGGAATTAAACCGTGCAAGTTACAGTGTTGGCAACCATCTCAAAAAGATGTACACTGTTGACATATTTTTTTTTATGCGGCTTGTTAACACACGATATATACAGTGGCCCCAATGTCGTAAAGGGGAATTACCACGTATGTTTTGTATAGAAGTTGTAACTTTACGAAATATGCATTCCTTTCCCTCCTCCCTGATAAGCTCCAAAAGAAGTTGTCAGACGGCATATGCCTCGTTCTCAAACCGATATCCTCTTGCAATCCAAACTCCTAGACGCAAACTGCTAAACAGACCCACTTTAACTTAGGCCTAAACAAAAATGTCTGTGTTTCGGGCAACCCCACCCTACCTAGCGAAACCCCCCAATCCCCCGACCCTTCGTCAGATTTTAGATAATTTTCAATGTTTTTTTTTACCGAAATGTTATCTTTAAAAAAAGAGTAAAAAAACAAAACAACTTAATCCCGACCCTTGCTAACTTTTTTGACACCGTTTCCCAAAACACACAATTTATTTGTTATGGCCTCAGCAAACATGACATCACTGCGTCGATTTGCTTACCCTTATGACCTGACCTCGCACCGCCTGCACCTTGGTGTCGCCGACCAGCTCACGGGCACCTGTTCCGGTACAGTTGATGATGACGTCATATGTGTCAGGCGACATCTGAAATCACGTGACATCAATTTAAAACACATGTGATAACCGAAGAGTTAAAAGTTTTGTACCGGCATGTACAGTACAGTTTCAGGTCTGAGTGAGCAGCCAAATTGAATATAGTGAACATATTGATAATAAACGTATTTTCATTTACTATTTTCGGAACTATATTTCGCCACTTTACCGTCGCGTATGTGTAGAAAAAACAATTATTTGCTAGTGAACCGTCTTCGTTTAGAACTAGAGTGTCTGTGACTTAACCGCTATATATAGAGTGAGTAGCGGTAATTAAGTACCTCGCTAAAACTGCGCAAACGTCGCTGTAGAACACGGCCGCCGCGCTCCTGAAACCTGAAATTCAGACGTACAGACGTCTAGATACGTCAAACAGCACAGCGCATGCAATCACCATGTTAACTTGCTTTTAATGTTAAACAACCAAACACACCATTTTCGTCACGTACAGCAACATTCATTATGATGAAACGGATAATTCATTCCTAATAATGTACGTTTCATAATTTATCCAAGCAGACAAGCACATAGGACGATTAAAAACTTTAATTCTAGTGGAACCCATTACTATGAAAATTCCTAAACTCATACTTTATCGTACTTAAACATTAAGCCAATACAAATTAAACCATAATTTTAAGTTTCGACTAAGTTTGATTAAAAACTTTCGTCACGTTAGTCACGGGGTCAGGACTTTTAGCAAGTCCGATAAAAATGACCTGTATACAAGGCGCACGATTTAAGACAGAGTTAGCACTGGGGGCTGACGCGTGTAAACTCAAGAAAACAAGGCAGTCCAAAGGACAGCTATATCCCCCGCCGTGACCCTTCATTAGATTTTAAAGGTGACTTTGAAGTATCAAAGGCATAGGAGATATGGAGCTGACACGAACTGGAGGCTCGAATATTTGACCTTCAAGTGTGACCTTGACCTTGAGCCGGCGTGACTGACTCATGCCTTCTGCTCATCGTCTCAATGACCAAAACATTTTAGTCAAGTTTCATGAAAATCCTTCAAAGGGTATAGGAGATATGGAGCGGACACGAAATGGAGGCTCGAATATTTGACCTTCAAGTGTGACCTTGACCTTGAGCCGGCGTGACTGACTCATGCCTTCTGCATATCGTCTCAATGACCTAAACATTTGAGCCAAGTTTCATGAAAATCCTTCAAAGGGTATAGGTGATATGGAGCGGACACGAACATGTTACGGACAGACGGACGGACAGACGGAAGGACAGACGGAGGGACGGACGGACGGACGAAGGGCATTTCTATAACCCCCCCAATACCCACCTCCCGCTTCGCGGCGGGGGATTAATAAATCAGTTTACTATATAATACCATAATATAATGTCGTAACTATATCATACCACCTTGTCGTCAGCCACTGCAGGTAGAGTGCGGGCTCCAACATCACGGTCGTAAAGAAGATTCCTTTCCTGAAATAAAAAAGAGTTGGTCTTGTGCCATATTACACTTGGGTTTACCCGCGATTAAATGTCGGACGGTTAATCGACGGATCGTTGTTGGGTTAATAACAATGCATATTTCTTCTCAGTCGATCTCCTACAACAGCTTTTAGAGAATACATTTTACAAAACATATTAGATAAATCATTTCCTAACTTTCTGCATGGCTAAACGCACTGACATCAAATCTTGTACATTGGTCTATTTGAGTGGGAATAAGAAGATTGACAGCGCGATCTTGCTCAGTTTTACTGCAGTTGAACGTACGTCCTTACTTCCGAACGGAGACTATCCATTTGTTTTAGAAAGCACATACATTAATCTCTTTTGTCGAGTATTATCGTCGAGAGCAACATGCATTGAATGTTGTTTGAAATAACTAGCATCGACAACATTCCTTACGTCATTGGGTGGTAAGGTTTAAGATCGTCTGCAGTCATCTCCCGGAAGTTCAAAACTACATCTTTCCAAAACGGTACCTGAAATGGAGGTGTGCGTCGAAAACACGAATTACCGGTAAAGTTCTACATAAAGAAGCTAAAAGTTGCGTTACGTTCCACCATATCGACTGAATGTTGTTCTTCGCGAATACTGTTTGATGATAAATAAAGCATGATTAAATGCGTACATATTAATGCTTACTCATGAGTTTATTTTTCATAATAAGGCATGCACAGCCTAGTGGGGTATAACAAATGAATACATAATGTACAGCCACCAAAACATGGAGTGATTGTATAACATGCATCACCCAATGCTGATGTCAATACCGGTTCATCGTCCTCCGTCATCCGGTAACCGGAAACCATGGTCGCCCCGGTGGCTCGCGCATGCTCACTCTCGGCTAGTCCTCTCATATGCTCGAATGTCTTGCTGCTCCATACCCTAAACAGGCATAAACGCATTTTGCTACGAACCCATGTCTCTCGTATGAACTTCAGTGGTCTGAGAAAAGTCCTTAAATTAGTGTTATGTTGTATTTCAAGAATTATAATTTTAGCATACTGTCACACAATTGCTTTGAATTATAATACACCTTACGGGCGTTTATTTCGTTCAGAGAAGTCAAGCGCCCGTGCTGTGGTTTTCACTATTATAATACGTTTCAGCAAGTCTTTTATATTCAGCGCTGGATTGTCAATCCGGGGATCGTGAGTTTGAACCCCGGCCCGGCCACATAACTTGTGTGGGGATTGGTCATGAAATTAGTTTTACGGCCATTCCCACCTACCTCTGATTCATGTAGGGCAGTTTTCAGTTACTGGCATAAGTATGTGCACTTAGTACTGGTAAACCGCTTAGATCGGCTAAGCTTGCCCAAGAAAAGTGTGAGTAGGTTAACTGACCGCCGTGATATGACTGAAATACTGTTAAAAACGGCGACATCTCCCCCCCCCCCCCCCAAAAAAAAAATGCCAGCGCAACTTCAAATGACGTTGAAACACGCACGGGTGAATTACAAACCATATCAAAAACTCCAATTCTATCCCGTTTTACTTGAGGTATATGCCATGTACTGTACATGTATATGTAAATACGGTTTAACCAAAGTTGTGGACTGAGCTCAAAATAAGATACCATTAATCAATTCACATGTATTGTACAATTTCAAATTAGAATACAATTATTTTTATTTCAGCCTATGCTAATACGAAGAACACTTAGTTCATGTGTTTCTCTTTATACATGATCGTTTTATAGTGTAGGTCTATATCGATACATATATGTACAATAGTGTACTCCACATATGTGACTTCTGTAACAGAGCTTATAGATGTACATTGTACAAGTATACTATTTATATGTATAACGTAGTATTTTCCACAGATGTCACTTCTGTTACATAGCTATTAGAAAAAGATCTAGAGCGAAACAGCAGGGTGCTGAACCCTGCTCCTTTTTGGTTCCCCCCTGCTGCCCCTCTGGGATGGTCAACAGAGAAATGTTGAATATCATTTAAATTTAATATATATTTGTAAATATTTAATGACAAATGAACATATCATAGATTACAACCTTAATTAAAAGCATTTAAATGATAAAAATTCTGGACTTACTAAATTATTTAAAAAAATTCAAAGATTTGGCCCAGTTTTCCCCTGCTCCTTTTCAGCAGCACCCTGTAACTGAAAGGGACTATGTCATCGAAAAGGGCCTCAAGGGGGCAATCTCTTAAGAATAATTTGAAATTTAGGTATTAATACTGGCGTATAATAACAGTTAAAACATGGTATATATAAAGGGAAAAGAGTGTACTCATTCTGAGATAAAACTCAATTTATAATATGGGTTTTGTTTGTTTGGCCTTTTTCATGTTTACATTTTGACGTCAGAATTGTGAGCATTTTGTATAACCATAGTTTACACATGACTCCTTACCAAGCATGATAGCGCAGTTGGTTAAAGCGTTGTCTACTGTCATGTCTTCATATGGCTTCTAATTCGTGAGTTCGATACCCGCTAGGGGTTTTATTTTTTTCAGACTTGTTTGCAAATTTGTTTGTATCAAATATCTTATTGTGTATTATATTATTTGTTATTTATTTAATGCACATTTCTTAGTAAAGCGCATTTCCATCAAATAGTATAATTTATAGTGCAATCCGAAGACAATTTTTCGTTGACATAGTCTATTCAACAAATCCTAGTCTGGATCTTTTCCCATAGCTATACATGTATACAGTGAAGATCTACTATACTGAAACGTACCTGTAACATTTGACATAATTCCCTACCTGATATCACATTCCGGCGTCTCTCCCAGGAGATGGGGCTCCCAGAAGCCACCAGATATGTTAGTCGTGGTGTTTGGCGAGAACTGGTCCGCAATAACAGTCACCTCAGCGTCCGGGAATCGCTCCAGCACGCGCAGTGCAGACGACAGCCCAATGACGCCTGCTCCAATTATGGCGATTTTAACCATGATCGAAGTAAAAGTAAAAATTCAGAACTACAAAACGTGAAGACAGTTTGATATTGTCTTGTCAGTGTCTTACTACTATAAACTGGCTCAAATGGAAGATATTGATAAGAAGTCCACGTCTCACAGTAATTTCACACACATGTATATAACCAGCTATATCTTGATATTGGTACGGAGATAGACATACCCGGTTACAGTTCACTTTGCCAGAGTATGCTCTTGATATTAAAATGCTGCTTCAGATTCATGAATAAAGATTAAAACTTTGTAAAGAAATGTAAATAAATGTAACTTTGAAACTTGCATATATATTGTATGTTTGCATTAAAGACACGTTTAACTTGCGACATATTATGTAGACTTCATGATAAGGACTGTAAAAAAGCTGCATAATATATCAAATTGTTATTTGGACTTATTTTGCATAGCATATCAACTTTGTTTTATAAAAAGATTTTTGCATTTTTACTTTATTTTTGAAAATTTTTAAGCTACATAATAGATTTGCTGCCACGACCAATTGATCGACATTATAACGGCTATAAAAAAAGAAGTGTATTAAGTGATTAATTACTGTAAGTGTATTTTAACCGTTTTGCAATGTTTACATCTTCAAAATATTTTTCCAGGGGAAACTACTCTGTTTAACCATATTGCAAAAAGTTACGTGAGACAAAAATCAAAGTAAAATGCCCACGGACAGCGATAAACGGAACCAAGAATTACAGGAACGAATAGAAACATTCATAGGAGATCTGAAGCAGGGGTGGGGTTTCACTGTTGAATTGATATTTCTCATGTCATCATTGTCAGTGTTGTATGTAGCCTAAAGGTTAGAAAACACTAAATCAATACTGGAAGTAAAATGTGATAGCATAATTATTTTAGATGTATAACAAGGCTCAAACCTACACAGTAAAACCTAAACTCAGCATTGAATAATATTTACTAATAAAAACATGGCATTTCTTGTCTAATTGCTGACTTATATTGATCATTTTCTCAAGAATTTGACAATTTATCAACAGTCACTAAAAAACCTGCCCAAAAAAGCTTTTACATACACTACTGAACCAAATAGGCAGCATCATTAGATAGATGGATAATTTTTACATCTAGTTAGCATATTTATGACAAACTTAGGTCTAAAACGCATATAACTTACAGTTTCCTTACTAAAATGTGGAGGAAATCAGTCACATAGAAGACATTCGTCAAATGAGAATCTCGCGGGATGTCACAGTCATGTGACTTTTGTATCTATTTTTAGTAACAGAACATGTGCTGTGACTGTTGTCAAACACAGCCTGAAATGAAACTGACATTTCATGGAGTTGTACTTCACTGGTGATTGTTTTGTGAACACACTACAATTTTAATACCTGGTAAAATAATATTAATACGATATGTTTGCTGATCAGACATGAGTAATTGTACAGATATAATGCATTATGGAATACAAAAACCATGTTTACAATTTGAGCACGCGAAAAGGTAAAGGTCGATCCGAAAATATCGAAATGAAAATCTCGTAGTCACGCAGTCACGTGATAAAACAACAATGGCGGCGTAATTGTACACTGTATGCTAATCAGAGGTTTTTTCAGGTATTATTCAATGCATTTGACAATTTCGATTCTCAAAACACGCCACAAGGCAAAAGTTTATATCGACTTGCTTGTATATGTAATGATTTCCTCCAGTAATTGCAAATTTATGGATTTATAGCATGACATAAATATGTTACGACTCTGGTTGATTTTCGATACTGGGTTGGCTTCAGCGAACAGGTCTAGTCAGTACTATATAAACTGTTCGCTGAAGTTTCTTTAGCTAATTAAGTTCATGTGTTTGGAGTTTGAACGATAACAGTAGCATACTTTCCTATAGTAGAATTATACACAACTCAATGCAATAGCATACTTTCTAATACCTGGTTAGAGAATATTTTTACCAAAATTATTGGAATCCCCTCTTTTTCAGAACTATCCAAGGCTCCTTCAATGTTGCATACAAGACTGTGTCATTGCTGGTCAGGATACTCTCACAGACAAAATGGTCCAATGCAAAGTATGTATCATGTACATGTAACTAGTAGTACTTGTCTTTTAAAATTAAACCCAGTGAATATTTTCCCCAAGTATATTGTGCCACGTGTAAATGTGTTTGTTAGGTAGGTTGGAACAGTTTATCCAACATACACATTAAAAAAATAATAGTAAAATAATTCACCTAAATTTCAGGACCTATATTCATACCCTTATCAGTCAGCAAATATTAAGATGCAACAATTTTTTGTGAAGTTCTTCAAAACAACAACATTGTACATGTGTACCAGTTATCCGAAATGCCTTGTATGTAAAACTGTTGTGTAATCTTCAGGGAGTTGATGGCCATTGTTCGTGCAGAGGGGAAGAAGTTAATGGCCTCTCAGCCGTCAGAGTCCGCCATC
Source organism: Congeria kusceri (assembly GCA_027627225.1). Taxonomy (NCBI): domain Eukaryota; kingdom Metazoa; phylum Mollusca; class Bivalvia; order Myida; family Dreissenidae; genus Congeria; species Congeria kusceri. The sequence goes on along the minus strand of CM051032.1, from coordinate 7,102,038 downwards.
GGAAACATGGTTAGGAGAGTGCTGAAAATCATCAGAGAGGAATATGCCAGGTATGTTGAGAGGAATATGCCAGGTGTGTGTAGAGAGGAGTATGCCAGGTATGTAGGGATTTTTCTAGAGTAGAATAGCGGGGCGGCCCGCCCTGCCCCTTTTGTCCCGCCCTTCTGTCCGTAACCCCGCCCTCCTGTGCCCTAATCTATCAAAACTACAAACTAATCAGCAAATAGTTAATGGTAATGGCCAGTGTCAATCAGATTCGTGTGTATTTGCCAATAAGACCCTTTGTCTGGTAACGTGATAATCGCTGATAGCTCCCATGGTGTGAATGACACCTTCAGCACCACATTCTTATCACACCATTTTGATTCATTTGTTTCAAAATATACTACTAAAGCTACTTCAAATTAGCCAATAAAGGTTTTAATTGAATTCTTTATGTATAGTCTGCGAAACTGTTAAATTAAATGAAGGTGCTAACAACAAAATCATGTCATTTTGAAAACAAAGAATTCAGTTAATAATGTATATTATTTAGCTAAAAATTGTCACAGAGCAAATAAAAGTTCAATACAAACACTTTTTCCTAGTTTGATAATGTTCAGAATGTTTATAAAACAATAATAATTAAGTTAAAGTAAAGGACGATTTTTTTGCAACTGGCTACATTTTCGGACGATCAATTTCGGACGCTTGATTTCTATGGTTCTTACCAGTGACTTTTTATGCCCCCCTTCGAAGAAGTGGGGGTATATTGCTTTGCACCTGTCCGTCGGTCGGTCGGTCAGATGGTCGGTCGGTCTGACCATAGACCATTTAGTTTCCGCACGATATCTAGAGAACGCTTTGACATACGATCATTTAAGTTGGTATGCAGGTTATTTGGGAGGAAAGGAAGACCCCTATTGATTTTGAAGTCAACAAGTCAAAGGTCAAGGTCACAGGGGCTTGTAACATGAAATTCGTTTCCGCATGATATCTAGAGAACGCTTTGACCTACGATCATTTAAGTTGGTATGCTGGTTACTTGGGAGGAAAGGAAGACGCCTATCAATTTTGAGGTCAAAGGTCAAGGTGACAGAGGCTTGTAACATGAAAACTGTTTTCTCTGTAGACCATTTCGTTTCCGAATGATACGTAGAATACGCTTTAACCTACGATCATCCAAGTTGGTATGCTGGTTACTCGAGAGGAAAGGAAGATGCCTATCAATTTTGAGGTCAACAGGTCAACGGTCAAGGTCACAGGAGCTTGTAACATGAAAACTGTTTTGTCCGCAGACCATTTTGTTTCTGCAGGATATCTAGAGATGTTTTGGCCTATTTGATGTTTAAATCAAACAGAAAACAGGTGTCCTTATATAATAGACTGTAAAAATAAATCCATAATTATACTTTATCTTTCTTTCAGCTTTATATTTACTTTCTAAAGCATCAACTTTAATTTCCTCCCCATGTGTTAATGTGCGCATACAATATTAAAAAAATCTCTAAACAATTGCACATATTGGCAAATTGGCTGCAAGTCGGGGTCATACATGTTTTACAAACAGCTCTTGTTATCCAATATTTTGCTTGTAACAACTTTTTTAACATGGTTGGTTAAAATTGGGTTTATATTTGAGACTATTTGAATTACTGCACTATTCATGAAATATTTATAAATAAAAATATTGTATTTCCAATGCAAAAATATCATTTTTATTTTTTATTTTTACTATTCTTGTATCTTTTAAACACTATCAAATACATAATTTAATTGATACAATGCAATGCCATTTGTGTAGTATTAATCTCTGGTACATTATATTTTTATACTATAGATAAACTAAATTTATCATGTGTTTTATCTTATAATTTTACAATGTTGTCATAAAAATAAGAATAAGAAGAACAACTACAACAACAACAACAACAAAAGCGCAAACGTTATGCGCGCGCTCATCAAAGTGCCCTTCTGAACAAAAATGGTTCTAGACAAATCCCTAGGTATGTGTAAAGATGTATATGCCAGGTATGTGTAGAGGGGAATATACCAGGTATGTATTGAGAGGAATATGCCAGGTATGAGTAGACTGGAATATGCCAGGTATTTGTAGAAAAGAATATGCCAGGTATGTGTAGGGAGGAATATGTCAGGTATGTATAAAGAGGAATATGCCCAGTATGTGTAGAGAGGAATATGCCAGTTGTATAAAGAGGAATATGCCAGGTATGTGTAGAGAGGAATATGCCAGGTATTTGTAGAAAGGAATATGCCAGGTATGTGTAGGGAGGAATATGTCAGGTATGTATAAAGAGGAATATGCCCAGTATGTGTAGAGAGGAATATGCCAGTTGTATAAAGAGGAATATGCCAGGTATGTGTAGAGAGGAGTATGCCAGGTATGTGTAGAAAGGAATATGCGAGGTATGTGTAGAGAGGAATATGTCAGGTATTTGTAGAAAGGAATATGCCAGGTATGTGTAGGGAGGAATATGTTGGGTATGTATAGAAAGGAATATGCCAGGAATGTGAAGAGAGGAATATGCCAGTTGTATAAAGAGGAATATGCCAGGTATGAATAGAGAGAAACGTGTCAGTTGTATAAAGAGGAATATGTCAGGTATGTATGGAGAGGAATATGTCAGTTGTATAAAGAGGAATATACCAGGTTTATGTAAAGAGGAGTATGCCAGTTGTATAAAGAGGAATATGTCAGGTATGTATAGAGAGGAATATGCCAGGTATGCATAGATAGGACTATGCCAGGTATTGGTTGGGACAAATATGCCAGGTATGAATAGAGATAAATATGTCAAGTATATAAAGAGAGGAATAAGTCAGGTATATGTTGAGAGGAATATGTCCAGTATTTGTATAAAGAAATATGCCAGGTGTGTGTATAGAGGAATATGCCAGGTATGTGTAGAGAGGAATATGCCAGCTATTTGTACAAAGGGATATGCCAGGTATGTAAAGAGAGGAATAAGTTGTGTATGTGTAGATAGGAATATGCCAGGTATGTGTAGGGAGGAATATGCCAGGTATGTGTAGAGAGGAGTGTGTCAGGTATGTGTAGAGAGGAATATTCTAGGTATTTGTAGAGAAGAATATGTCGGGTATTGCTAGAGAGGAATTCACCAGTTGTATAGAGAAGATTATGTCAGGTATGTATAGAGAGGATCATGTCAGGTATGTATAGAGAGAAATATGCTAGGTATTTGTAGAGAGAAATATGCCAGGTATTGGTAGCAAGAAATGTGATTATGATTAGATTATAACCTATTATACCTGTATGCACAATGAAAACCAAATCTTATTTCAGTGGCTTGAAAGGGAAATCAGAAGAAGGTGATCCACAAGAATCTCTACGCAATGTAAGTGCTTGAAATACCTATGTCTTATCCTTGATTGTACTTAATGTGGTAACTTGTCCCCAAGCTTGTGCAGACAAGTGACAATTTATGGAAATTAAAGTATTTTTTGTACAGGTGTAAATAACAATTTTGTTACAAATTGACACAGTAAGCCAACATGAGATTTTGCCGCCCCTGCTTTGACCCTTGCTAAAATAAAAGTTTTTGTTTTCTTCATAGAAACTTCTCACGTCTGAAGGCAATATAGATGACTTCACAAGAAGCGTGAAAGACTTGAAAGCTACTGTAATTGAAGCCATGACGGAACTCAAAACAGAAATAGAAACCAGGTTTGATTTCACCTCCTCAAGTACTTAACTGTTCATACTAATATGTTACTGGTATGGAACTGGTGTATTGTATCTGGAATAGAAATCTTTTAAACCTTAGTCTGTAGGTTAAATTTGTTAAATATTGCAGCCAAACATGCTAAATGATGTGCTATAAGAAGACCATAAACAGCAGTTTAACTTCCTCTGACTTCACAGTGTAAAAATGAAGTAGCCAATGCTTATTTCTGCAAATTTTGATTTAAGAAGACATTATTACATGCATTGGAATAAATTCAACAAAACAGAATGAACTCCATATTTAATGTATTTCGATGCACACAACGGCAATAATCACACAACGCGATATGCAACAATAACATACTGTCAGCAAATGTAATCAGTTTGGCATGAATAGGTCGCCTATAAAGTGATTAATTATTTCTGATCTCTTAAGGATTTCTTCGAAATCAATTAACTGTGTGTTTCGTTTACCTGAGCTCGAATCGTCGATCGGCCCAACATATTCCTCCTCTGTCTCTGTCTCCTTTGTTCGCCTCCTTTTCACACCTCTCCCCCTGCCTGGCATAACTAAATTGTGTGAGGTCCTTCTTGGTCAATGGCCGGCGATAAAAGAACGTTCTCGGCACTCGCGTGGTCTGCGGTCACATGGTATTTATTGTTATCTGATGTGTTCCGCATATGTTAGCAACCGTATTGTTTATAGGTAACGAGGAAGTATTTCCAAGAAACGCGGATCCGGACGATTTATTCGCCGTAATAAATGAAATTATTATCATTAGAAAATAATTTGTATTATTATGAAAACCAAAGAAATTTAACTCCCTCTGACTAAACAATGTAAATATGAAGTAGTCAATGCACATTTCTGAAAATTGTGGTTTAAAAAGACAATATTATGAAAACAAAAGTATGTGTTACCTCTTGTCTCATATTTGCATGCCTGTAAATAAATGTATTGAAATTCAGAATGAACTCTGCACATATTTCAGTGTAGATAACATAGCCTCCCAAGCCCTGGAACACATTCATTCAAATGAAGTCATCATGACTGCGGGCAATTCCAAGACTGTGGAAGCGTTTTTAAAGGTATCTGACCTTGAAGCTTTGGTGTGTGACTATTTCTAGAAAATGTCATGTCTGCTACAGTGTGATAACAAGAGAACAAACAATCTTAATATGAGGCGTGTCGTGGGAAAACCTGGCTTAATGCATGTGCTTAAAGTGTCGTCCCAGATTAGCCTGTGCAGTCCGCAAAGGCTAATTCAGGACGGTACTTTTCGCATTTATGGTATTTTCTGATTCAAGGAAGTCTCTTCTAAACATAAATGCACTGTAGGCAGAAAGTGCCATCCTGGATTAGCCTGTGTGGACTGCACAGGCTAATCCGGGACGACACTTTACGCACATGCATTAAGCCAGGTTTTCCCACGACACGCCTCATATGTAAGTACCCTCAAAGTTCTTGCAGCAAACAAAAGGCAACTGAATTTGTATTCACCAGTGCAAGAAATATAGTATAGCTTTAGCTTTAGTATGAAGACAAAACATGCAACATACCCCTGTGAACTGCACTTCAGGTGCTGTATATGTTCATGATCAGACTATGAAAACTACCGATGTATTATGTACCAGGGGTATGTTGTCTTTTTTGCTTAAAAGTTTACGAAAACTGTTTTTGTTTCAATGCATGTTTGTCATTTTAAGTTTTAATCTATTTAAATTTACCTCGTTTGTGAGGATTGGAGGCTGGAGTAACTTTCCTGGATAGTACCAGCATTGTGAACATAAACATACCTAGTACAAGGCACTGCAGCAGTGCCTGGTTGAGCACTGGGTCTCCTCCTATTCCTCCAGTATATTCTTTACAGCACTGTGACATATTTCATTTCATTTCAGAATGCAGCCAAATCTAAAAGAAAGTTTCAAGTCATTGTTGTTGAATGTGCACCATTCTATCATGTAAGTTGTACTGCTTGTTCATCTGCATCTGGTTTATAGATCCGTAGTATTGAAACTTTTGTTGTAACCTTTCTGATTTGTAAAGGCCCTCTTCTTACATATAATTGTATATGATGTTCACACTTGTAATAGGCTGGTTGCCGCCTATTAAACATTATTTTCATTATTTTCCAGTTTGAAGGGTTTCAGTGTTGTAAAAATTAAGTAGTTTATAAAAAACAACACATTCACACATTTTTAGCTCACCTGAGCATGAAGTGCTCGGTGAACTATTGGTATAGATGGCCTCTCCGGCGTTGTCCCTCGTCCGTTTGCTGTCATCAATTTGGACCAGTATCGCGATAAAGACTACATTTTTTATTCAATCTTGACCTAACTTTCACAGTTTGTGTATGACCATAAAATCTTGGATGGGATTGTTATTGGGTCAGATCACACCAGTAACACCAGTTATTGCCCCTTTTTCATGCAAAAAAGTGCAAACATGCCCTTATCCAACGTATAGACTTTATTTTCCATCCAATCTTAACCAAGCTTTCACAGTTTGTGTATGACCATCCGATCTCAGCAGACGCCAAAAATGGGCCAGATCCAGATCGTGTTTCAAACACCAGAGTTATTGCCCTTTGTTGATTAAAAAAATATACAAAAATGGACATTATTCAAGATAGAGACTTCATTTTTCATCCAATCTTCACCAATCTTGCACAGTTTGTCTATTATCATGAGATTTTTTTTGAAGCTGAATATAAGCAAGATCAGACCAGAAACACCACAGTTATTGCCCTTTGTTTGTGAAAAAAATATGCAAAAATGGACATTATTCAGGATAAAGACTTCATTTTTTTATCCAATCTTCATCAATCTTGCACAGTTTGTCTATGACCATAAGATTAAAACTGAAGTCGGATATAAGCAAGATCGAACCAGAAACACCAGAGTTCTTGCCCTTTGTTTGTGAAAAAAATATGCACAAATGGACATTATTCAGGATAGAGACTTCATTTTTTCGTCCAATCTTCACCAATCGTGTACAGTTTGTCTATGAACTTAAGACTACAGGTGAAGTCGAATATAAGCATTATCGGGCTAGAAAAACCAGAGTTATTGCCCCTTGTGTTTGGAAAAAAACATCAACAAGTTATCATTGATTGGCTCGCACACACAATTTTTGATTTAATGTTGACCAAACTTGCACAGTTTGCGCATGACCATAAAAATTGATAAAAATTGATTTGATTTCCAACAGTTGCAAGACTTGCATGCAGTTATTTGTACATGCAACATTGATGTCTTCAGAGCCTGCATTAGCATCATCTATTATCATTGGACAAAAAATTATCAAAGAAAAAGGAAAACTTGACCTTACAGCACAGCCATCGCAATTATCGTATTGCAACTAGTTCTCCAAAACTGTTTGCGAAAAAGACATCAAAATCTACTGTTTCTGCATTTTCCAGAATTGTCAATGACTAAATAAAAAAGGTTCAGGTAAGAATATCGAGAAAAATGATTTGAGAACCATTAGCAAAAAAAGGCTGGAAGGCTGAGGAAAGGCTACGACAAGGTTATTTCATCATTCTGTTATATCTTGTTTTCATTTAGGGTGCTTGTTTTCTTTAGCTTATCATCAAATGCCATAGCAACTAACATAGCAACTAACGTAATTTATTGACAATGATCTTGCAAGCTGCCCTGTGATTGCAGGGCCAGGAGTTGGCTGTGAGTCTGGCCAAGGCAGGCATTGAGACGACGGTGATCAACGACTCTGCAGTGTTCGCCATCATGTCCAGAGTGAACAAGGTCATTATGGGAACACACACGGTCATGGCTAATGGAGGGTAGGTTAGAACTCATAGTAGCTTAAAGGGTAGGTTAGAGTTCACACTGTCATAGAGGGAAGGTTATAATTAACATTATGAAGGGTAGGTTAGAAATCATACTGTCATGGCTATAAATGGTGGGTAGGTTAGAATTCACACTGTCATAGAGGGTAGGTTAGAACTCACACAGCCATAGAGAGCTGGTGAAAACTTACACTGTCATAAAACTACTACTTGTACTACTACACTACAACTACTGCTGCTGATTATTCTACTACTGCAGCTGCAACTGCTACTACTACTACTACTACTACTGCTGCTTCTGCTGCTGCTGCTTCTACTACTGCTACCATTACTACTACTACTACTATTACTACTACTACTACTACTACTACTACTACTACTACTACTACTACTACTACTACTACTACTACTACTACCACTGCTATTACTACTGCCCCTGCTGATGTTGTTGCTACTACTGCTACCACCAACACTACAACTGCAACTGCTGTTAAAATTACTGTCACTACGAATTCTACATCATCTTAGTCAGCCCCCCCCCCTCAACAAAGCCTGGTCTGTGTCCGGCCCTGAAGAGGGTAGGTTAGAACTATAACTGCCATAGAGAGGGTAGGTTAGAACTCACACTCTCTAAGAGGGTAGGTTAGAACTCACACTCTTATAGAGGGTAGGTTAGAACTCACACTGTTATAGAGGGTCGGTTACAACTCACACTCTCTAAGAGGGTAGGTTAGAACTCACACTCTTATACAGGGTAGGTTAGAACTCACACTCTTATAGAGGGTAGGTTAGAACTCACACTCTTATAGGTGGTAGGTTAGAACTCACACTGTCATAGGGGGTCGGTTAGAACTCACACTGTCAAAGAGGGTAGGTTAGAACTCACTCTGTCATAGAGGGTAGGTTAGAACTCACACTCTCATAGAGGGTTGGTTAGAACTCACACTGTCATAGAGGGTAGGTTAGAACTCAAACTCTTATAGAGGGTAGGTTAGAACTCACACTTCATAGAGGGTAGGGTAGAAATCACACTCTTATAGAGGGTAGGTTAGAACTTACATTCTCATAGAGGGTAGGTTATAACTCACACTCTTATAGGGGGTCGGTTAGAACTCACACTCTTATAGAGGGTCGGTTAGAACTCACACTGTCATAGAGGGTAGGTTAGAACTCACACTGTCATAGAGGGTAGGTTAGAACTCACACTCAAATAGAGGGTAGGTTAGAACTCACACTGTCATAGAGAGGGTAGGTTAGAACTCACACTGTTATAGAGGGTAGGTAAGAGCTCATACTCTTATAGAGGCTGGGTTAGACCTCACACTGTCATTGAGGGTCGGTTAGAACTCACACTCTTATAGAGGGTAGGTTAGAACTCACATTGTCATAGAGCGTAGGTTAGAACTCACACTCTTATAGAGGGTCGGTTAGAACTCACACTCTCATAGAGGGTCGGTTAGAACTCGCACTGTGATAGAGGGTAGGTAAGAACTCACACTGTCATAGAGGGTAGGTTAGAACTCATACTCTGATAGAGGGTGGGTTAGAACTCACACTGTCATAGAGGGTAGGTTAGAACTCACACTCTTATAGAGGGTAGGTTAGAACTCACACTCTTACAGGGGGTAGGTTAGAACTCACACTCTTATAGGGAGTAGGTTAGAACTTACACTCTTATATGGGGTAGGTTAGAACTCACTATCCTCTAGAGGGTGGGTTAGAACTCACAGATTGTAGGATGATTGTCAAATTGTCATGGATAATGGCATGTAAGTAAGAACTAACAGTATCTTAGAGGGTAGGCTTAAACCTACACTGTGATGGTTAATGCAGCGTACAAGTATTTTAGTAATCATTGTTTCATTGATAGGTGTTTAATTTTGATGAGCAATTTTCTGTTGTTTTTTTTCAGATTGAAGGCCATAAGTGGAAGTCATGCTGTTGCACTAGCAGCTAAACACTACTCCGTACCTGTAAGCACTGTCAGTTGTCTAATCATGATTGAAAAGCTCAATGGATGAAGCTCAATGAATGTTGGGTTTAGGCCACCCAATAATTTATTTTTTTTAATACATGTTTTATTGGTGTTTCAAAAAGCTAAATTTAGTGTTTGACATTTCTGTTATCCACAATCTCCACTTATGACAAAAACATATTTAAAAACAAATTCTAACTAAACTAGGTCATGTTGATCAAGATTTAATTTTTAGATTTTATAATTTCTAATGTAACAAACCTGTTATCAAGCCTCACACTTACACAAGTTATCAATCTCAAACTTCTTCTCCACTTAAAATATTGTCCAATGAGAAAGCCTGTTACATTTATCTTTTAAAATATTGTCCAATGAGAATGCCTGTTACATTTTATCTTTTAAAATATTGCCTAATGAGAATGCCTGTTTCATTTTATCTTTTAAAATATTGTCCAATGAGAATGCCTGTTACATTTTATCTTTTAATGTATTGTCTTATGAGAATGCCTGTTACATTTTAGCTTCGATTTTCATTGGTTAAATGTTTAAGACTAACACTAATATTGACCGTAGGAATATTTGTAGTCAGGGGACCAGGGCTGACCCACCTATTAGTATTTTAGTTTGCTCCCAGTATGCCCTCAGTGATGTATTGTTTGCCTGTCGGAGCAGTGGTCTAGTGGTAGAACGCTGGCTTTGGGATCGTGAGGTCCCTGGTTCAAATTCCACCCAGACCACTGGACACTGGAGATTCTCTGAGCAAAAAAAAGTATCCCACGATTGCTCCTCTCCACCAAGGTGTATAATGGGTACCTCTGAGGGAAATAAGCCAACGTGCCATGGCTGCATTCTGCGCCGAGACGACTTTTGACCCAGTGATCAGGGGGTAAATGTGAAAGTCAGCTGAAGATGTACATGTATATGGTAGCAGACTGTAAACCGAACCTTTACCTGTATCTTTTATTGTTTGCCTGTGTCTCTGTTGCAGATTGTCGTGTGTGCAGCTGCGTTCAAGTTGTCCCCAGAGTTCCTGTGCTCCATTGATCAGGTGAGATATAGCAAGAATGTTGGCTATCCATCAAGTAACCTACATGGCAATGAACATGAACGTTTTGGTGATAACATGGCAGGGATATTTTTCCTTCATTGGCTGGATAAAAGGACCCATTCCCCATCATATAACACCTGTATTTTCCAGTTGGAATGTATGAAATTCCCAAATATTGTAATGTCAGATACTAAGTTTAACCAATATGAACATAGTTTAAATAAATAACTAAATCGTCATCAAAGTATTTTTCCCATGCGAGAATTCATGTCACAAAAAATCCCCATCTGATGGGTACAGGACATACCATTATTTCCCAAAACAGAAAAAAAATCACTGCATTACAATATTATTTAATTGAATATTCTTTTACATGTATAAAAAAATACTGGTTAATGATTACTAATATAATTATAAACTAAGAATATATGTGAGTGTTATTTATTTCTATGTTGAAATCGTTTCATTTTAAACATGCTGAAAAATGTTATTTCACTGCTTTTGTATGAATATTGCAAAAACAATTGTTCAATACGAGTAACATTGGTAGTCATACCACTAAGACATACCGGGTAATTGAAACATTTAAACATTGGAGGCGTGTCGTGGGAAAACCGGGCTTAACGCATGTGTGTAAAATGTTGTCCAGGATCAGCCTGTGCAGACTGCTAATCCAGGACGGCACTTTCCGCCTACAGTGGATTTTTGTTTAGAAGAGACTTCCTTGCAACAGAAAATACCATAGAAAGTGTCATCCCGGATGAGACTGCACAGGCTGATCCGGGACGATTTTTTACGCACTTGCATTAAGCCTGGTTTTCCCACGACATGCCTCATTGGTGAAAGTTTTCCGTATTAATACGGAATTCCGTATTTTCGGGCATCTGAGGGGTCATTTTTGTGAATCGTGTAAATCCAACGAGATTTTCAGGGGGTGGGGGGTAATTGGGTCAAGGCATATTTTCCCAGCTAAGCCGAATGAGAAAATACGATTACGGACCCGATAAATTGGTTTCCCACTGTGCTGTATTGTCAGATTTTTCAGAATTTTAGACTTTCACCTGTGCTTAAAATGGTTGACAGTCATAATTGTGTGTGCAATTTGTTCTCATTGATGTATATTTGTATGATAATGCACCTTTGACTTTATATGTTTCAGTTTTGATAGGATGCATTTATTATTTTGTTGATCATCTAATTTCGTCTATCTGGTTGACGTTTCCAGGATGCCTTTAACAAGTTTGAAAGCCCAGAAGACGTGATGCGGTTCTCAGAGGGGAAGATCCTCTCTAAAGTGCAGATCTACAACCCTGTGTTTGACTATGTGCCTCCAGAACTGGTCACCTTGTACATATTTAACATGTATGTTCAGACACCTTATTGCTTTTATATATGACATGTTTTCCCTATAAAAATCTACAATAGACTTATTTTCAGTCTATTGTTTGAGTGCTTTTCCCTATTTAGAAATATTAAATAGATTTATTTCAAGTATATTGTTTTGAGATACTTCAGTATACACCATATAATTAAATATTTTAGCCGGGCCGGCTAGCTCAGTTGGTAGAGCGCTGGACTACAAACCCGAGGATCGCAGGTTTGATTCCCATCCTGGCCACATAACTTGTGTGAGGATTGGTCATGAAATTATTTATACGGCCATTCTCCCCCCACTTCTGATTCAAGTAGGGCAGTTGTCAGTTACTGGCATAAGTACGTGCACTTAGTACTGGTAAACCAGCTTACCCAGGAAAAGTGTGAGTTAACTGACCGCTGTTATATGACTGAAATACTGTTGAATGCGGCGAAAAATCCAAACAAACAAACAAACAAATTAAATATTTTGTTTTAATGTATAAGTTGTGTTTTAAACTGCATTAAGTTTAGTAATTAATGTCAGGTAATAATTTGTTACGGAGTATTTGGGAATATTTTTTAAAATAATTATGCATCAATCTGAGCGTATTATGTGTGTTATATGTTTTGCAACAGCCTTTTGATATTGTATGGGCATGGGCTATCCTTGTATGATGTAAATGATCCTGAATCGACAATTTACCCAGCTGAGCTATGTAAGTTGTTGTTTTGAGAATTTGACATTAGCATGTTTGGTGATAAATGAAAACATTAATGAGTACTGAGTGGTAATTTTCCAGGAAAACCATTATACCCCTTATTCTTTAGATACCGTTCTATCTTAGATACCGTTTTTTCATAAAATGGTCTAGAATAATAGCGTGTTCAGTAACCTGACAATCCGCTTTTTATGCAGACATCATCCTAAGGCAATAAAGCCATAAATCATGTTAAACAAGCAAAAATTTCAGTCCTTTAATGGGCTACTTCCATGGAAAATGTTCATGTGCTGCTCTTGTGTTTAATAGCAGTGCTTGTACACATTTTCCATTGATTTTCACTCGATATTTCGAACTAAAACTGAAATGTCTGAAATTTCTAAAACGGAATTTCACTCATATTGAGATTAAAATAGATTGCTCTATAAGTTTGTAAAGAAAAATAGCGGGTGCCTTAGATGACATCATACCCAAACCAAGACAAGAAACAATATCGAAAGATGCTTGTTTTTTTCTGGGAGATCGCTATGGTTGACCAGTTCTGAGTTTTGTCATTTGTTTATAAAGTTATTTTTTACAGATTTTGTGTTTTCAAAATTAAAGATAGATATTTTGTTCATATTAAATATGTTATAAAAACAAGTCTGGTCCAATCTATTTTAAGTACGATTTCATAGACACTGTATTATGTGAATTTAGAATGAGACATCAGACTTAGAATGGACATAATTTTTTGTTATTTTTTCACATAAAACGGAGTATTTCATGTGTTTATGTATGTTTGTTATATTATGTCAATACTTTTGGTATAATTAGCATTTTTCCATGACTTGTTCATTTAAACTGACTGTGTCTTTTCTTATTTTCACTGTATTTATAAACTGTGTTAATGCACGCATGGACACAGTTTATTTTTGTGTGTGAAAAGGTAAAGATCTAGAGCAAAATAGCAGGGTGCTGCACACTACTCCTATTTGGTTCCCCTCTGCTGCCCCTCTGGGCTGGTCAACACAGCTATGTTGAATGTCTTCTAAAATTTAATATATTTTTGCAAATGTTCAATGACAAATGAATAGACTATGCTAAAAAACATTATTAGAAAGGTTAAACTCATAACACCCCTGGATTTAGCAAATTATTACAAAATGTCAACAGGCTGGTCCGGCTTTCCACCCTGCTCCTTTTTAGCAGCACCCTGTACCGTTTGTGATTCTAGATCTTTCCCTAGATATCTTAACGAACAGAGCATAAATATTACTTAGTTCGAGCTTAATTCTTGCAAGCTTTTTGAACTTTGTCATTACCAGGTGTACTAGTATATATAAGCATGGGTGATAGTTGTTATACTGATTTTTGGAAGATAAATGCTTCCAGAATTACCCCTCTACAAAGCAGTTGTTATTTCATCATGTATCTGTATATTTCCAGTGGAGGAACAGCTCCCTCCTATGTGTACAGACTGTTGAGCGAGTTTTACCATCCGGACGACCACGTCTTGTAGCACGCCCGGGACATTGACTTGTGATCATGTGCTGTTACAGAATCATGTTAAATTAAACTCATGTTGTTAATCTGTGCCATGTCTTGGTATATTAATATCTGCGCTCTTTCTTGTGAACAGACGCTTCCACAAATGTCAATCATATTCAAATTAATGTGCAATAGTATCCAATCATCGCACATGGTTAGTGGTTTAACTATTTCATACATAAGAGCTTGTGCATAATGTTTGTGATATTTAAAAGAGCACATTGGTAATGTTTGTGATATTCAATGAATGGAAATTAATCCTTTAACAATAGCTGGGGAGGAGTTTAAACTATTCGTGGCAAAACCCGGATCGGTCGATTACAAGACGAGGTTTCATATAAATGGATCGTATAATTTTTAATGACCAGTCAACAAAGCTAGAATTCCAACTTTACCTGATGTATCAATAGAACAGATTATCCATACACTTTCAGAAATACTGTTTTACTGTTAACCAGCATATACAGAACATTTCTGCTGAGAAGTTTGAGCCTTGATGTGTTAAACTTGTAAGCTGTTGAACTGTTTTGGATGTAATGCAGTGTTATCAAGAGGTATTAAGTGGCTAAAGATTGAAAATATGGTTTTACTTGTGAGGCCATACAAATTTGATTCAATGTTTAGCGTTCTTGGGATGGTAGGTTTTCGGATGCCTGAACGAAAAAAGGGCATTATTGACAATGTGAAAAATTTAGTTGGAAAGCGTATGAAATATGCCTGTAATTACACACTTTGTGTGATTTCTTAATTTTACGATCTCAGTCAATGAATAACATTGTAAATATAAGTCATGATGCTAAGTTCAAATTATATTTGAGTTTTGAATGAATATTGTTGGTGGGCATCTTACATTTTGGGTATGTGTATCGCTTGAAATAAGTTGATGATATGACACAATTCTGATTTGGAATCTTGCATTTCTAAGTAACTTACCTACAGCTTTTTCTAAAACACTTTGAATTGGTATGTTTTGTCTTATTACTATTTTGAATTACCCTTTTTAGAACATGCTTTCAAATTTGTATATATTCAATTTAAAATATGATACAACATGTTTTTATGATCATGAAGATGTTATGATCGACATGTATTCTTTGGTGTAAATGTCAGGGTTTGTCAATACCTATATTGTAAGATATGACTTCACACTGAACTTGAACAGAATGACTTCTATATGTTTTTACCAATATTTGTAAAAAAAGTGTGCAACTAGTTAATTTACTGTTAAAATGTTCTCTCTTAAAGTATGTCCCCAACATGAAGATGATTTATAATAGTTTGCAAGTAAACATTTGCTTTAGCTTGTACCACGGCCACGAATAAGTTATAAAAAAAAGTTTTTTTTATTGACTCTTTGCTTTTTCCTGCCTGGGAGGTAGGTTTTGAAAAATCATGGGGTCACTAAACATTGAATCAAATTTGTATGGCCTGAACAAGAAAAAAACATGATACAATATTTAGCAATGGCACTGAATACCAAAAATGATATTCGAATATTCGATTGATGAAGTATTCAAATATTTGATCATCTGAAAACTGGTAAACTGATGGAAATGTACGACTAAAATGACTTAATTGTGTGCTTTATAGCCACCCCGAGCGCACGATGAGAAAAATGCGGCAAACACATGGACTTTATTCTACATATTAGAACTATGTAGAACTATGTTGCCATTTTTCAATTTCATTAAATGGGAAAGACTTCTAATTATTTATGAAGCACGTGCAAATCTTTGCTGACAACTTCGTTTCTACGACATAACTAGGACGGTGACACGTTGTTTCAGAGCACATGTGCACATGCACGCAATAACACCAATTGGCACCTCGAACATCTCCTACTTCCCATATAAGTGAACTTGTGAACTGTTAAGTGACCGTGGTCGATATAATGGGACTAGCAATAACAACGAACTGTCATCTACATAACAATAAGGTGATAATGTAGATTTTGATACATATCCTGTGTACTTTTGAAGCTAAGGTGACACGAAAACGCAATATCTTTAGGGACTGACATTGACAAATACTGTTTTTGATATGCTTATTAAAATTAAATTAATAAACAGGTAAGTATTCGAATACATAAATATTATTCGAATAGTTTTCATTGTTCGAATATTCGTTGCCATCCGTAATAATATTTATACTCAAAATAATATTTATGACATGTTGCATGCCCTTCATGATTATTGCCCTTTGACTAAAAATATCTATTTAGCTGCTGGACAGGCATGCTTAATAAATTTTGTTGTTCAAAACATGTAAAAGGCATTTTCCTGGGTCAATTTTCACAAAACATTTTTTAATTAGTTTATATAAGTAATTTTTCAAATATGTTCACTTAAGCATCGTTTTGTTACATCGTATATCTATTTGTTTAAGAAGTAACGCATCTGTGTTATTTTGATATTTCTGAAAATACATTTTAATAGTGTTGTCATTTCAAAATGTTATGGTAGTGCAGCATTTTTTCTGGAATTTGGAATTATACAGTAAAAGAAGTTTCCCGATTTTAGGATAACATTTAACTTTGTGACTGGGCCTCTGGTCAGTGTTCTATATATACTAGCAAGAAGGAAATGGTTATCATGTGGCGGATCCGTGGTCTAGTGGTAACACACTGGCTTCACAACCCAGGGGTCGCAGGTTCGAGCCCTCGCTACACACTAACCTACTAGCTGGTCTTTCCCATGAGACGTTAAACCGAGGTGCAGTGTACTAGGTGCTTCACACTGGGCACTAAAACCCCCAGGGTTGCCTCTGGAACGGGGCATCTCCTGTATCTTGGACTATTCCCCGTTACCCAACTAGCAAGTCTTCTGGGGGCGATGGCCATATGGGAGAGAATCCTGGTGCACTTGATAAAATTATAATGCACACACATGGTTATCATAAGCCATTGATCATTAAACATAGTTCTTGCAGTAAAACAAGACACTGTATTGAATACTTCCAACTACAGGGAAAATATCCAAAATAAACACATTGTTTTATTTATTATTATTTTTGTAGTCAATAGTATAAAACTGTGAAACAAATGTACATCTATGGTAGGAATGGAATGTCTACGAGTTAATGGACAGAAGAGGAAAGAAAAAGCAGTTATAAAATAGCACTAACATGTACTTGTACAAATGGGATCCATATTAAACATGATTATCTTGTTAAATTAAGATCAAGACATTTCTCCATTCCAAAGTTATATTAATTAACTAAATAATAGTTATAAATGATGGTCTTTCATGATAAAGATATGTGTCAACAAATGATTTTTACTGCTTGTATTAAAACTTACATCATGGTGTTTTATTAGCATTTATTAGAACATTATCAAAACCATTATTGTTGTCTTTACCTCTTTGTAATCATTTAAAAAATATGGAAATTTATTGGTAACATATTTTTCCATAAAAATAGTAACCTGTTGCATTGTCGAAAAAATAAAATAGAAATCCAAGCAAAAATATCATTTCCTTAGTAACTGTTTTAAGAATTTTGTTGTTGTAAATGGATGAGGTTGAATTGAAACCCTTTCGCTGCTGAGCGTAACCGATCGGTATTCTGTTTGCTACATGGTATGATCTGTATTGCTCAAACAACGGCGCGATGACACATTGATGTGATATGATACATTCTAACATGATACTCGCTAATTGTTTTATAGACAAAGAACAAAAAGAAGTCCGGATTCTGAGCAGAGCATATTAAAAAGTAGTATTAAAATTGCAAAAATGTATGTCAAATCATGTTCGAATCGAAACAAAAGTGTGATGCTGTGTTGACATGATATTGCAGCGAAACATAATAGTTCATTTGTAATGTAAATTAAAAATTCATGTTGATTGAAAACGAAGTACTAGAACAAATCATGGAGAGAAGACGTTGAGGAGGAAAAACAACTTGTAGCCAATAGCATATCAGTTTCATTACTTCAGCAACTGGAGGGTTATGTACACCCACTATGGAAAACACGGAAATAAGGGAAAAAGTGTGAAAAAAATTATCTGCAGGGAAAAATATGAGAATTCGAAAATTTAGCAGAAATCTGGGAAAAATCAAACCAAAATTTTTAGAACAAACCCAATATTGAAAAGTGAAATCTAGAATTTATGAATAATTTGACAATAAAGCAATACAATTATCAAATTTGTTTAGAATAAGAGTAAATCACTTTTTCACACTAATTTTGCCCGTAATTTGACAAATGTCAGGGAAAATCAAATACCGGTCAGGGGAAATATCAGGGAAACATCGGAGAATTTTACTTAGGAATTTTAGTGGCCACCGTGATGTATGGATCTGGAATGGGAGTATGTTGATATATGGGGGTGATGGTGAGTATGAATACCAATTGATTGATGCAGTCTGAACACATTTTTATTATTTCCAAATGCAGAAAAATGGCTGCTATAACTAGGCAACATGCTGAACATTTTCACACGCACTGAGCAATCAGTCGTGTTTAGAAACTACGCTTGTTTTATTCAAATTAAAAATACAAAACAACAACTCAATTCACGCATTTCTAGAAACACTTGCATTAACTATAACACTAACCTATCAAATAATTTGTCTATATAACTATAAAATAATATTTTCACGCAAAACATCGAACATAAATATGAAACTTTAATTATATATAATAATAGTGTATAATATAGTAGGTGTAAATACTTTTCAAAAACATTCAACAAACATACATTCACACTTGTTTACAATTTAGCACAATTTGTACTTGCATAAATTTTACTTAAATAAGTAATAAATAAGGTATAAACTATTCACATGAAACTACAAAAAAGGTGAAGAAAAAAAGAGAGTAAAGAAGAAATGCATAGGAAATCCTAGTAATTCGAAACATTGATTTGTACCTGTACAGCTTAGTATTGGTATTTACTAGTTTCCGATTAGTTTTAAAATACCACGTCATATCGACACAGTGAAGTTGTTACTGATGCAATTAAATTAGTAAAATGCAATCTTAGATATTGTAATAAGAGTTCTATACTGATATTTGATACTGACACTTGTCAATAAGTATATTTTATTCGATTTATTAGTACTACACAAATGCTCTAATTTGATATCAATTACAAATGAATAAACGATAAAAGTATAGCAATGAAGTGTGCACAGAAAAAATTAAATATGCATAATGCAGGAAATCACTGGAAAAATAATCACAATTTATGAGTTAAAAACAACTTGCAAATACACACTAACAAATAGTTGCCAAATCATATACTTAACAAGTCAACTGTACTTCTTTAACATTCAGTGTAGCAACAGAATAAATAAAATTAACTGCCTTATATCTTCATGTATTTCTTTCATTTTATTCTAAAAGGATTTAAATAAATTAAACATGGTTAACAGCAAAAATAGCTTCTAAATAATAATGAGTAAAAATAAAACACAAATTTTGAAATAAGTTAACAGAATGTCAGAGCAACAATTAAAGATTCTGTTTCAATTAAAACGCAGGTATAAAGAAGTTTTATTAAAGATAGTCTACTTGAAAAGAAAACATCTAGAAAAACATAGGAATTCAAACCACTCTACTAGATAGAAAACATCACCCTCAGAATTCTATAGAAAACCGACATGTACACAACAATCACTGGCAGTCAAAACTGGTTGCAAGTACTCTGTCTTCAAGAAATATTCTATCTTAACCCCACCCTAACTCTCTCTTAACCCCACCCTAACTCTGTTATCAAGAAAACATAGAATACTGAATGGAAATCAAACACTGGGCATTGACATGAGCACATTTATATTTACTTATTATTTAATTATTTAAATATTAGTTTTATTTATGTTGTATTAAATTGAACAATAACATTAGTTACCCAACTGGCATTTTTATGCGAAGTTATATTTTAGTTGCATGGGATTAAAACAACACATTTCAAGACAAGTACAGTAAACATTAAACAAAATCTTAACAAAAAGTAGTATGGCAGTGACAGATGAAACAAAAAAGATGGTTATTTGTTAAACTCATTTTTATGCCAGAATGCCTAATGACCACCTTACAAAATGATCTTTTGTATGTTTTTTAATATGTAAAAACTTCTTACTTGCATAGTACGCTCATAATACTTCTGCATCGAAAGGTACTTAGTTAAAATTTGTGTTCACCAATAAATAAATTAATAATATATACAAACATTTATTAACAATTAAATAATTAAATAATTTTCAAATGGTTGGATCATTTTTACATAACATACATCTAAACATAGAATAAATATTTTTGTTCAATGGTTATACATTTTTGCTTAATAAATAATTATATATTTTTATAAATATTTTTACTTACAACAGATACATGTAAATATATAAATATGTATAATTAATCATAAAAAATGAAAATACTTTGTATAACAATATACCAAATGACGACACTATAGAAAATAAATAACTGCAATACAAAGGATGGATTGGACGGAAAATTCAAAAAACAAAAGATTGTTAACTTTATACAGGTGAGCAAATGAAACAATTTAGTTTTTTTTATAAACACTTCATTTATATATATGGATTTATTAATATCAAAATTAAATTTCATTAACCAAAAATATATGACACAATTATCAAAATATACATAAATATATAATATAAGAAATGATAAAGGCCTGTGTCTATGTTAGTTTATCAAATCTATGTTAACAAAATTGATTAAATGTTTGCATATAAAAATATACAAAATAAAACTTCAGAGGTTAGCCTTAGTTGTATTGCTTTAAACTTTAGCCACATTTTATAACCTGAACAATTTCGATTTCTATCAATCTAAAGTCATATTTTATTACTGAAGAACAAAAATAATGTTAATTCAATATCTGAAATGTAAATATTTGTTTTAATAAATAACACACCAGCAAATACATTTTTTATGATAATTAGTTTTTCTTTTACCTAAATAATGCACAATAATTTTAGTTCTATTAAAAAAATGTCATAGCTGAATATGTACACAGTTCTTTGGGGGGTAACATGGAACAAAAAGAAGTTTATCAAAAGTTGAAACTACAAAAAGTTCCTAAAAGCATAACACCACAAGTTACAAAAAATCTTTCTATAAGTAATTCCAAAAACAAATTAGAGTTAACAAAAGCGGGTGTCAAAAGCACAAAGCTATATTTAGAACACAACAACACATTTAGTGTGCACAACACACATTTACATCTTTATGGTGAATTAACTGAATAAACTACAAAAATATTTGACATTAAAATCTCAAAAATCTGAACACAATTTTATTAATATGCAAATTTAGGAACTTGTTTGATAAAAAAAAATATGTTGATAAGTGACAACAGCACACAAAAATGAAATGCACACATTTTGAACACTTTGTTATCTTCATTTATAATGAACTGAAAATTTGGTGATTTGGTGATGCATGAAAGCACCTTTTGAAAGAACAAAAGCTGTCAGAGAACAGCGTGCTCGACTATTTAAAATATTTCAGTTGGTACATATTTTGGATAGTGAAAGGGGCATAAATTTGTTAAAATACAATATTTTTAAGTGAAGCCTTGTATAGTTTATAAATTTTTGGAACAAAAACTTTAACCACAAAGTCTATGTAAAAAGTGGGCTAACTCTGTCAAAATTCTAAACAGAGTTATGGGTAATGTTGTCCCTGATACTAGAGTTGATGACAAAGGTTAGTTCCAAGTTTCAAGTGAATAACTTATGTAATTCTGAAGTAACAAACTTTTGAATATTAACTTTAACCAGAAAATCTATGTGAAAAAGGGGCATAACTCTGTCAAAATACAAAACATAGTTATGGGTAATGTTGCCCCTGATACTAGAGTTGATGACAAAGGTAAGTTCCAAGTTTCAAGTTAATACCTTATGTAGTTTTGAAGTTACCAAACTTTTGAATATAAACTTTAAACAGAAAATCTAAGTGAAAAGGGGGCATAACTCTGACAAAATACAAAATAGAGTTATGGGTAATGTTGCCCCTGGTACTAGAGCTGATGATAAAGGTTAGTTCCAAGTTTCAAGTGAATAACTTATGTAGTTTTGAAGTTACAAAACTTTTGAATATAAACTTTAAACAGAAATTCTATGTAAAAAAGGGACATAAATCTATCAAAATACAAAATAGAGTTATGGGGAATGTTCACCCTGATACTGAAGTTGATGACAAAGGTATATTCCAAGTTTCAAGTGAATAGCTTTTGTAGTATTGAAGTTACAAAACTTTTGAATATAAACTTTAAACAGAAAATCTATGTGAAAAAGGGGCATAACTCTGTCAAATACAAAATAGAGTTATGGGGAATGTTCACCCTGATACTGGAGTTGATTACAAAGGTATATTCCAAGTTTCAAGTGAATAGCTTTTGTAGTATTGAAGTTACAAAACTTTTGAACATAAACTTTAAACAAAAAAAATCTATGTGAAAAAGGGGCATAATCTGTCAAAACACCAATCAGAGTTATGGAGAATGTTGCCCCTGACACTGGAGTTGATGACAAAGGCTAGTTCCAAGTTTCAAGTGAATAACTAATGTAGTTTTGAAGTTACAAAACTTTTGAAAATAAACTCTAACCAGAAAATCTAAGTGAAAAAGGGGCATAAATCTGTCAAAATACCAATCAGAGTTATGGAGAATGTTGCCCCTGACACTGGAGTTGATGACAATGATTAGTTTCAAGTTTCAAGTGAATAACTTATGTAGTTTAAAAGTTACAAGACTTTTGAATAAGAACTTTAACCAAATTCAGACGTGGACGCGTACGCCGACGCCGGGGGTAGTAGGAAAGCTCACCTATTCTTCGAATAGTCGAGCTAAAACGACGATTTTTATCCTGTAAAATGTAGAATTTACTTCTGTTTGGGGCTTATGAAATAATGAGATACAAAATGGAATTTGGTACTAAAATACATTATGGGTAAACATTATTGCTTTGGAAATGCAAATTAGAGTTGTAGATTTCAAATAAATCGAAACAATGCCTGTTAGTTCAGGTAAAATGCAAAATACATTTATATAACACATGCCCTAAAATTATTTAAATGAATAAAACTTAAGTTGCAATTCTTAAAGATACAACTAATTTGAACTTTCTTAAAATCTATTGCAGCAAGCAAAAAAAAGCTTCTTACGAAACTCCATGAGCCAGCTCTAGTAAAGCTAGAGCTGACACCCATTTGTCTGTCGCCTCCTTTTTGAAGGGCCTGTGTCCCGGCTTACAGCTAGGCTTGACCGGGGAGCCGGTCGTCTGGACGGGTCTGTCAACTGACATTGCACAGGGGGTTGAGTTCGGTGATGATGACGTCACTGGGGACGGTTGGACGGAATTCGATGACTTAAACATGCTTGGCGCTGACTGAATGGGCGGAAATGACGCAGTTGATGGCACGGAGGAGGCTGCGGAGATGGACGAGGCGGCACTAACGGATGATGATGACGCGGCAGACGAGAGTGATGAAGCAGACGACAAATTCGTAAATGATCGCGGCGTGATGAGAGGCATCGGGACATCGCCGGGGTCCTCGCGAGGGGTCACTGCGATGTGCTGGACCTGCACGATGGGGGTTGCTGGCGGAAGTGTCGACGATTCGCGCTTAAACTTCTTCTCTGGCTGCGTTGGAGCAACCGCCATTTCCTCCCGCTGCATGCAGTGTCTGTAGGAAAGAAAAATACTTAATAATTTACGATGGGAAAAATCGGGCATATTGTCGACATAATTATCAACTTCATTAGTGGCAATGTTTAAAAAAACGCAAACGATTAATTCTGGTGGGAAATTGTGAGGAAATAGCATGCCCTTACCGAGTGAGCCATTCTGTGACGGACTGATTAGCAGACGCCTTAATGACGCCGAGGCGGTCCTTGAGCTGCTCCTGGGTGGACACGCGCCGCAGACTGGCGTACGGATGCTCCGTGCAGTGGCGATTCGCATGAGTGAAGCGGCTAGGGCAGCCTGAAACACGCACAGAACGTTTATACTCGGTCATAAGACGGAGCATTGCATTCGATGCCGTAAAATTTGCCGTTAATCTCAGATGGGTTTTTAATCTAAAAAGGGTGTAAATAAATCGAATATATCGCACAAACCTATTCATTTAATGGGAGCAGCTAACCTGCAAAACGCACATAACATAGACTTGATCATAAGACGGGAGCAAAATGTAACACGGCTAATAAACACGTCTACTAAGAGGAGTAATGGTAATTCCATATCGTGTACAACATGATCGCTTGTTTAAGTAACTGAGTTCGAGTACACGCTAAGTTTCGTATAATTAATACTTGAAGACGAACTTTACTAATGACTAAAACGTATGTTTACATGCGAACTTTTTCACCAATATCAATCATATTAAATTATTGAGTGATTTATCCAATGGTTGATTATGACCGGAACTACGCAAAAGAGCACATTGTCGTGAGTGAGATGCAATAGTTACAGTAATGAATGTAAATGAATCTTCTAATAAACCTGGGCGATCTCAAATTATAAATGGCAAAAGCTGGCAAAGTTTATATGAGGCGTGTCGTGGGAAACCCGGGCTTAGGGCCTAATGCATGTGCGTAAAGTAATGTCCCGCATTAGCCTGTGCAGTCCGCACAGACTAATCCAGGACGGCACTTTCTGCTTTTATGGTATTTTCTGTTTAAAGGTAGTCTCTTCTAAACATAAATCCACTGTAGTAGGAAAGTGCCGTCTTGGATTAGCCTGTGCGGACTGCACAGGTATGTTAATCTGGGACGTAGATTTACGCACGTGCATTAAGACCGGTTTTCCCACGACACGCATAATATATACTGTCATAACTAAGTAAAGGGGTACACGTATTTTAATTATCAAAACATTTCCGATTACAGGAATCCCGCAGGCATAAATGCAGCCGAACTGGATACCTTAATGCAGAACAGAACAGGACAGAACACTCGTATATATTATTAACATCACATTGCGCCCGTTTTAATAGCAATTTTATGCAACGGTGAACCCACGAGTAAACCCGCAGGCAATATAATACCCGGGCAATACACATGCTCAGTATTAAACTGCGTCATGTATAATATACAATGGGTGCATATATTCCTATACGAAAGATAATATCGCTTTGTACTCGATTGCTTAAACGAGATAAAAACTAATTCGGCGTTGCATTTAGAAGTCAACGGGATTACTTTCAACGGATATAACAATATTGAACGGGCAATGGTTTAAGCTAAATACCTAATATCCTATAAGATGCCGGAGATTTAAGTTGATAAAAAATTGCAAGACCGAGAATTTTAGTAGAATAATCATTACTGCGAGTTACCATCACTAAATTACTTTTTAAGAATATTTCTCTTTACAGTTATATAATTATGTAATGCTTCATTTATAAGGCTTTACTTAAGGTCGTCAAAATCTTCTGTTGACATTTAAAGTTTTAATATCGGTATAAATTGTTACATTGCCATATGGCTGTATATGTCTGACTTTCTTCACGTAACGGACGACTATTTCAATTAAGGAAGTAAAATGTTTAAATACCAGGTAAGGATGGTGTACTGCGTTTGCATCGGCAAATAAGACGCATATACTGGGATATCTATAGCAACCAGTGAACATTTACTGGACGACAGTATCATTTAATATTAAACAGTTATAAAGCCTCGTGTGTGATTCCTTATTGTTATCCTTTATGAATTCTCAAAATAAGGTGACGTGCTTAAGCCTTTATCTGGGATTTAAGACGCTACAACACAATAGTGCAGATACAGTGACGACAAAGTAAAACGTTTGAAAAAAAAACGAACACTGTCTTAATTATGTCTCATTCATGACAATCAAGTGTCCTACTTTGAAGTCTAAAGACACCATTCCTAACCAAACTATTATTAAGCAGAAGATATACAATTTCTAACCAGACGACAGGCTTCCTAACAAAATAACAGGATTCCTAACAGTCTTAAACACGTACACGTTCCCGAATCAGGCGACACTATTTCTAACCAGACGACACACGTCCTAAGAAAACGAAACGATTCCGAATTATGCGATAAAAATAACAAAACAAAAGGATAATAACCAGGCGACAAATTCTTCCTAAGCAGACGACAGGTCGCTAGGGGTCGCTTACCTTCCACAGAGCACGCGAACGGCTTCTCGCCCGTATGGAGCCGCTGGTGAGTCTTCAGCTGGCCGCTCTGGCAGAACGACTTGCCGCAGCCCGGGTAGTCGCACACGTACGGACGCTCGCCTGAGGGAGAGAATGCAAACATTGGTATAAAATGATACAATCATGACGTCAGCGCGCGCCTGGTGTGGCCACGTGTATTAGTTTCAGTGTTGGTTGACATTGTTACGATTGCCTTTCCATTTTGTATACATATATACGCACAACGAATGTATATAATATCAGTGTTAACATGACTCTTCTCAGTTTGCTACAATTTATGAAATAGACAAAATCCACGATTGACTGAGCCAACCCTAGTACATGAACGGTATGATAGGCTATATGCACGCATATGCCGGTATAATACAGTTCCGTCCGTGGGTCGAAGGACGTGTCTATATAGCGGTAGTCAGAACACTGGGGTTCAACGCAGCACGTATCCATGCACAGTTTCGATAAGGTACAGTACTTGTTTAAATATCTTAACTGATAGTTTAAGGTACATTATTTGTTTAAATATCTAAACTATCAGCCTCGTTAAATTGCTGGCTGCTAACTTCTCTAGCATATTCAGAGTGTGAAGAACTTAATAAACTATGTCAGCAATCAAACGAACCCCTGTTATGCTTCGCGCATCACGACAACGCATTAATTAACGATAGATACACATCCAATATCATAATGTCCACTAAATCATCGCATTAGTTTAAGTCCATAATTCTCCCCTTTCTGGTTATATACATACATTTTAATTATGTAATAACAAACTTTAACACACTGTAACATTATTTTCATTACATAATTACAATTACATCGTATAGCATATTGCCGCTTAATAATAATAATAATAATAATAATAATAATAATAATTACTGATTTTCCAATCACCAGCAACTGTTCCCCAACATTTAGCCAGTAAAACAGTTTAAAATACATTTTCTTATATAGCATTGGGCACAATAGTAACATGTATCATAGCTCCAACCCACAACATAGAGACGTCAAAATATTTTGAAAATAAACAATACACAAAATCAATCTCATTTCAGTGTATCGTGAACGGGTTTGGTTGTCGAGTTCTTGATCAATATAAGACCATGGATATATTCGATAAGCCTCTATTGCGTATTTACCGTCGCAAGCCCAGATACCGTACTTAAAATACCACCAGATATATTTAAATCGAATTTCGATTTAAGCAAACAAAGAGATTGCGCATGTCCACACGCGCTTTAAATAGTCACTCTCGGCTGGCGATTTAAAGCCTAGTAGTTGCCGTTAAATCTCTAAATTTATTTGAAATAATTTTCCTTAGGAACTGTTGCTAGGGACGCTTAAGTTGACCCATTTAAAGCGCTTAGTTCGATTTATCTATAGAATGAGTCAATATTGTAAAGATCAATTTAAATCCAGTCATTTATAACGTCGGACAAAAAGCGACGACCAAAATATAGATCGTGTAATATGATAACAACAGCTTTAATACAGACGGCCTTTTGTTCACCCCGGAACACAATAGATGTATTTTATTTGCAGAAAATATAAACAATACAGTCAAATTCAGTCGATTGATTTTTTAACACAAAGGGGTTGTTTGAGGAGTCAAAAACAAATAGACGACTAGATATTTCAAAAGGACCGACTGTAGTCATGATAACCGAGGTAAACATCTATTGTGTAAATAATACAGTGATAATACCCCGAGCAAAGTCCACTGAGTACATTAACCCTGAGTTATGATTCACGAATATTTAAATGATATCTTTCACAAATAAAGACAACGTAGAGTAGAGTTATAATCATGAACCACATATGTGAAAGTCAACAATGATTCTTGACCGACAATAACTGGACAGGATCGATATATTCCATCAGAAATGGTTGATATAAATTATTAATTAATCACAGAATTGGTTGATATAAATTATTAATTAATCACTAAGATATGCACGTTGTTCATTCCATTAATTAAAATTTTTTTTTTGAAAAAGTTGAATTGAAAATCATGGTCTATTATTTCAATTAACTTATACACACTAACTGCTATACATGTAATCCAGCGTAATGTTTCATAAATAACAAATCATATTAACAACAGTATTTTCAGTAGATCAAAACCAATAAAAAAAAAAATTGTCGGCACGTGCGCACGTGCATCCACAACGCTGTAGCAAGAGTACTTCCTAGTTCTATAGATCTACGAATGTACAACAAACGTTTTCGCAAACTTTACACTATCGTAAAAGGAGTAACATACCACAAGCATTTACTATTAGCCATCTTGAAAATTTACTCAAAAGTACTTTTACCCGTCTCGTATTACATTACCTTAATCGATTGGAATTATTTACAATAAGTTCGAATAATATTATTGTTATCAATTACTGACCTGTATGCGTCCGCATATGTGCCTGTAAAGATTTCTCTCTTGGAAACACTCGTGAACAAATCCGACATCGTATACTGTTTGCCGAAAGAGCACCTTCCAAAATTAACGATGATATTTTCTCGGCTCGAGGCCGGCCCCTCTTGCTTTGGTCGCGAAATACACCTGTATAGTCCCCTTCGATAGAATCCGCTTCTTGTGAACTTGTAGATGATGAACGTGGGCTAAAAGCAATCCGTGAGTGGCCATCGGCCCAACTCCAAGGGTACATCGTATAATACATGTGGCCTTCCTCGAAATTTTAAACTGTCTTTAATGAATACACGACAGCGTGATAATATTTACATTGGGAATTTACTCGTCAAGCCTATACATGTAAACGCCTCTATAATTAGAATGGGAAATCTTGAACAGGTGCGTGTTCTTAAAATAGCCTTCTACGCACTGGTGAAATTCAGATTGTCGTTAACATGATTGGAGTGAAAAATGCTATATGATATTTATTCTGATTAACTTCTGATACTGATTTTCATGTTTTTTGTTGGACCTTGCCATAAAACTCTGCATATATCAAGAAAAATCGTCGAAGGTCATGGGCAAATCCCGCCAGTTCCCCGTATTTGGACATGAAATCACTATTCGGATTGCTTCGGACTCGTTAGATCCGGGCAATAACATCCAGGCAAATCCGAATGAGAAGGTCACGTGCTCGGTTCCATATACCACAGCAAGGACTCCATATTGGTGAGACTAAAATATTGTAAGACCGTAATATCCATTGACATCCTCTAAGAAAGAGGAACAATGGACAGTGTATACGGCATAAACGTGAAAAACAAATTTGACCTTTTCTGTGATGAGGACGTTGATCCTCTAGAAATAATTGCTCAGGCAGAAAATGCCAAGAAAAATGAGCAGGACAAGAAGAAAAAGGATGACAAGGGAAAGAAAAATAAATCTGCGAAAAAGCAGGTTTTAACGACAGAAAACAAGAATAAACCCATAGAAGAAATTAAACCAGAAAAAGAAGGTATGCTATTTATGCAGTTCTGTATTTGCATGCTTATTGCGTATGTTTTAGTTGCGGAAATGTCCGACTTAAGTTGGCAGTCGGCACGTGTGTTTTGTCAACATGTTTCATGTTGGGTATTGACATCATGAACTCGCATGACTTCCACTTCCAGAATGAATGTTTGTCATATAATGTTTGGAATTTAGTTGACATACCTCACTGTGAGTCCACATTGCATTTTATTAGTAATTGTGATTGTGTTTAAATTTCTAAATTTTGACCAATTCTGCCAAGCTTGAACAGTAATGAACTTCATGAATTTGACGAGTAATTGGCAAACTAGTGTAGTGTAGTTAATGTTACTTGATTCTTAAAGTACACTACAATATCAACACTTGTATATAATCATTACTTGAATGCTTGCATTTTGCTTGAAATTATGTGTTTTATCTGGCTTCTTGTAAAAATAGATATATGGTTGTGATGGCATTTGCAATGGATGTGATAACGTGATGGAAGATGTAATACATAATTATAAGAAAATAGGATTTACATGTTTATGTTTGTTAATATGCCAAAAAAACTTGTCATAAAAAAATTCTAAATATTTGTTGGAAATCTTCCTTACAGCAAAATAAATGTATTACCATGTAACTTGTGCGTTTTCTATCTCTTATGACCCTTTTAAAACATTAAATGGAACATTTGAAGATGATCTCGAATTTACTTTCAGAAAAAGTAACTAGTGCGCCACGACAGAATGAAAGACCGAGGAGTGCTCGGCCTCCGAGGGAGGAAAACAAGCCGCCGAGAAGGCGTGACGAGAACTTAAATCCAGACAAGTACAGTTTTATTTTGAGTTTGCACTACATTGCTAGAATAATACTGACACTTTGATAATGTTTAGATTCGTTTGTTGTAGAAATGTGGCAAGTGGCATCAACGTCCTGATTAGATATACAATAAACATTTATTTGTGTGACATTGGAAAAAGTAAGAGTAAACAGAATTTTGTGTGTGCACCTATTTATTTCCTTAAATGGTAAAAAAAATGGAATCTTTAATTCACTTTACAGATATTTTCTACTTTGAGGGAGAAGTTTCATTTACAAATTGTATGGTTATGCTATCTTTAGTTAATAATAATGTGTACTGAACCAAACAAGAAACTTCCGTAAAGTATAACCAAAATTGTCACTGTTTCATAAGAGGTGTACAGACATAAATACATGTGGTTATTGTAAAATCATTTGCTTTACAAAATCGACAAGTTATTCCTATTAGATTCAAAAGACATACTTATACATTAAACAGAAGATTTAAATCAAATCTATTTAAAGGTTAAAATATTATCTACAGTCAAACTTCAGCAAAATGTTCTTGTTTAATTATACATATGTACTATATAATGTAGGGAGCGAAGTGAGCGACCTGCCACAACAGACAATTATCAGAGGTCTGAAAGAGTAGAAGGCAGTGGTTTTGGTCAGCGTGACAGTGGACCAAGGGACGGCGGGTTTGGCCGAGGGCGGGGTGGCAGAGTCAGAGGGACTCGCGGTGGAAGAGGACGTGGTGTTTTCGGAGGGAAGCGGGAATTTGAGCGACACAGTGGAAGTGACAAAACGTGAGTATTATGCATTTGTTCAAGTTTAATAAAAGGATAAATGTATTACTGACATATTTCTGTTGTTTAGTGATGAGAAGAATGTTCACTACTGGGGTATTAAGTTGCATTGATTGTGCGTTAACATGTGTACATGTTGCACTTGGTTTAAGAAGTTGTAAATAAAAACAAATGTTGAAACATCCCTATAGTCATGCATGTTTGATATAAAATTTAAATAGAGGCGAGATGTTTGTTATTCTAAGACATATATTTGATATTACTTGCTACAGCAGTGGTGTAAAGGCTACAGAAAAGCGTGAAGGAAGTGGCGCCCACAACTGGGGTACTGTGAAGGATGATATGGAGTGAGTGGTTAAATTGTTATAACCCATGCCCACGTATTTTATGGCCAATGTCTGGGCTTTTGTTTCTAATTGGAAATCGGCCTGTTTTAAACAGCACGATCTGAAATTACTTTTTTTTCAAAGCAACTAAAATACCTTAAGCTATATAGAATATCCGACTATGAAACTGTTTGCAGTTGCGTGTAATTACATTCTTCTTGACATATCTTGCACTTAATGGTACATCACAGCTAAAGGTTAATTTTTTAAGAGAGCACAATTTGACTGTAAAGGTTATTTTCTTCATTTTTTTTATTTACAACTAATTATAGTTGCTTGGACCTCTTCACAATTTTAGGACAAAAGCCCTGATTGTTGACGTAATCTTTTGTTCACATGGCTTACTGTGTTACGGAATAATACTGTTCAGTGATTTTAAATGATTTTTATAGTATGTTAGAAATAAGTGTGTTCAAGTGACAGAAGACGAGTGTACATTGTTATCAGTAGTCGATGCGTGGTTGGTTGTCGTGATGGTTGTTGGTTGTCGTGATGGAGAACTAAGATGCCTTTCTTTGTTCCAGCCTGCCACCAAAGGTGGATTATTGGAGGGATCCAAAGTAGGTTATCTCCATCATAGGAGCCCAATTTCTCCATGGAAACAGGGCTAATACAAATCTAAATTTCAATATTCTCCTTGACAAAATGTTTGCTAAAAAAACTTGTTCCAAACATCATTCTTTCAGCAAGTCCTTTGCAATCTGATGAAATCAGATTTTTGCTGGATATACAATGCCTACTTGGTAGTTTCTGGAGAGCATATACTCCTGTGATGTTTGCAACTCAGATATCCTGTGCTTGTCAACTTGCTGATTTGCATCCTTATATGTTATTATGTATCATTGTACATGTATATATGTGTTGTTTAAATAATTTAGTGGGTTATTGTCATAGTTTCTATTTTCAAGTGGAAATGTATTCCTCTGCATATGACTGCTGTAGATCTGCCTTTTTCCATTCAATAATAGTGTTTTTTTCACCTTTGGGGGAAAGGTGGCGGGGCCCTTCAGATAAGGAATTTTACAGCAAAAGGGGAATTTTTTTATATAGAAAAGCATTATCACATACTTATATTCTACTTTGTTATAAAAATTTATCAACTGTTTTGCTAGAAATGATAACTTAGATTATGCACTAGATTGGTTTGATGAAAGATGTTTGATGAAAGATTGCTGGGATTTTTTACGCAAATGCCTCTATCTTAGTCCATTTGTGTCCAATTTTGGTCACTTTTTTTTCAAAACAAAGCTTACATTCCAATGGGAATTTTAAGGCAAATATAGGGGGAAAATACATACTTTTTTAGCAGGGGAATCCCTAAAAAAAACACTGAATATCAACTTACAACAGAACGAGTTTGACAGTGATGTTATCCTTTGGTAGATCTGTTTAGATCATTTAAAAATCACGATAAATTTCTTCTTGAAGATTATAATGGCTTATTTCCCAAATCATGTATACTGATTTAAATGTTTGTATCTTTGGCTAGAGAAACTCGTAGTTATAACCAATTAGTCATAAACGATTTGCAGACTGCAACATAAGAACGCTTATAAACGTAAGAACAATATTTTGACATTCTGCTTTTAAATACGGGACATAATTTACACCTGTTGATCGGATAGATTGGGAGAGTGAGCACTAGCATGTTGTACATTTTCACATGTCTTTTCTTTGTAAGAGCTTGAAATTTCGGCTTTTGTTAATCTGTATAGGAACTGTTTGTGTTTTTTATATTTACCAATAGCGCTCATCTTTGCATTTAAATTTCTGGAAATTCCACAATATTGCAAAATTTAAACAAATCGGATTCGGCAATTTAGTGAAATTGTGTTTTTGTTTCATTGTGTTTTGAAATCCAGTTTATGTTTTGTGTATTAGAATTTTGTTAATATTTACTAAACATTGCTTGGTTGAAGTTGAACCTGAAATAAAGGTTAGATAATTGGTGATTTGATGGTGCATATTGAATTACATTTGTACATGGTAGTCACTTATTGGGTGATATTGTTGGTACACTTTGTCACTTAGTAATGTAAGAATGTGGCAGTCATTTGGCTGGTTATGGTGTGTGAGGCACATTCATTGTACTATTGACACTTTGTAAAGTGAAATGGGGATCAGTACCGTTAAACTTCATAATTATCATAATGACCTTGGGGAACGTTACATCTAACTACTACAAGATTGACATCTTTTAGCTCATGAATAAAGAAATCCTATGGTGTACAAATTGCAGCTTTTCTTCGTTATTTTATCTTGCAAGCATAGTACATGAATACACGTTAACAGGCTCATGTGAAACTGTCGCTACTTGTAATGACTAATGTATGTTGTGCAAGCATGGTCATGTCATATACTGTGCATTGATATTTTACTTCATACTGGTTACTTTTGAGTCAACATTGCGATGGTCACAAGTGTGGTTCATCAGATGTGGGCCAGCATAACAGAGAACTTCATTTTTAGCTCGACTATTTGAAGAATAGGTGAGCTATCCTACTACCCCCGGTGTTGGCGTCCGCGTCTGAATTGGTTACAGTTTTTATTCAAAAGTTTTGTAACTTAAAAACTACACAAGTTATTCACTTGAAACTTGGAATATACCTCTGTATACAACTCCAGTATCAGGTGCAACATTACCCATAACTCTGTTTTGTATTATGAGTTATGTCCCTTTTTCTTAATGATTTTTCTGGTTCAAGTTTATATTCAAAAGTTTTGTAACTTCAAACTACTTAAGCTTTTCACTTCAAACTAGGAAGTACCTTTGTCATCAACTCCAGTATCAGAGGCAAAATTCTCCATAACTATTTTTGTATTTTGACAGAGTTATGCCCCTTTTTCACAGATTTTCTGGTTAAAGTTTATATTCAGAAGTTTTGTAACTTCAATACTACATAAGCTTTTCACTTCAAACTTGGAACTTACCTTTGTCATCAACTCTAGTATCAGGAGCAACATTACCCATTACCCTTAATTCTATTTTGTATTTTGACAGAGTTATGCCCCCTTTTCACTTAGATTTTCTGTTTAAAGTTTATATTCAAAAGTTTGGTAACTTCAAAACTACGCAAGTTATTTACCTGAAACTTGGAACTAACCTTTGTCATCAACTCTAGTATCAGGTGCAACATTATCCATAACTCTGTTTTGTATTTTGACAGAGTTATGCCCCTTTTTTACATAGATTTGTGGTTAAAGTTTATATTCAAAAGTTTTGTAGCTTCAAAAGTACATAAGTTATTCACTTGAAACTTGGAACTAACCTTTGTCATCAACTTAAGTATCAGGGGCAACATTACACGTAACTCTGTTTTGTATTTTGACAGAGTTATGCACACTTTTTACATAGACTTTGTGGTGAATGTTTTTGTTCCAAAATTGTATAAACTATATAAGGCTTCACTTAAAAGTTTTGTATTTAAATTTTTTTATGCCCCTTCCACTATCCAAAATATGTACTAACTGAAATACTTCAAATAGTCGAGCGTGCTGTCTTCTGACAGCTCTTGTGTTTTCTTTATTAGTGTAGAGTACAAGTTTAGCATGCACTGTTTAGCTCTACTTGTTGTACCATTGTTATTTAAAATTACCTTGACCGTTTGCATTTTAATATGACATTGAAACATGGCAGGTATAAGTATTAAAAGTATTGGTTAATGCACACATGTTGTCCATGTATTTGTTCTTGCACAACCAGTAGGTCCATGTATGCATCTTATCTTGTGTACAGTAAATTAACATGCTGCTGCTATTTCACTGGTGAAATGTTACCTTTTCTCTTCAAGAATACAGTAACATTGGGTGCAGTGGGAAATCTCGTGTTATTTTGGAGAAATTTAGTTAATGGGTTGCTAAGCTTCATTTGTTGCTTATTAAATAAAGGGGAATATCAACGGTATTTCTTAGAAATATAAACTAAATACAAAGTAAATATTCAAGCTATATAAAGTAGTATCATGCTAGGTGAATTGCATGTTCGCTCAGTCTGTTCATAAAAAGAATGCAAATCACCACCATTGACCAGACATTTACAAGCCTGCACAAAATGTTACACATTTATGTGCTATGAATGGCAATTTGTGATCGTGAACATCACTTGCTGTCAATATGCCTCTAGCATAATAATGGAATGCTCATTGACAGAACAAGTGTCATTCTAAGATTAATATGAGTTGAACTGATTTTGCTGTGTATTGCCTTAATAAGCAAAACTTTTCTTCAGCACAAGTTTGGGTGTTTGCGGCACACTATACGACCCCCATTGTTTTGTTTAAGGGAGCAAATGAAGGAGACCCATCAAGAAGAACCCCAGGAATGGAACCCACAGGCTGAGGATACGGAAAACAAGGACCCCAAGTAAGCATCTGTTCTTAATTTGTTCATTATGCCCCCCTCCCCTCCTCCTCTTCCATCAAAATTGGTGTGGGTATTAGTTTGCACATATTTTCAGGTCTCTATGTCCGACAGTTTTAGTAAGATCTTCTCCAAATTGCTGAATACCGGTATGTTTCTGGCTGTAATATCACTGCCAAGTTCTTTAACCAGTCAAATTTCCCCAGGTCTGAGGAATAACAGAACTTTTAATTACTTTAGTTTACATTTGCCATAGTATCCTTACAATTTTGTATACAGATTGCTCTGGAATTAGTGGGGGCATGTGTGCTTTACCAAAAGCACTTCTTACTCTGTGTATTGTTCTGTAACCTAACGATACATATATCATTGTTTCATTTACGGTATGATGTATGACAAGTCACATGTAAAGCCCCCTGACTAGTTTATATTCATGGTACACCGTACTGTTCCAGTGAGAGCACTGAGTCTGCGCGGGCGGAAGAGGTCGAGGAGGAGGCAGAGAAGCAGATGACCCTGGAGGAGTGGAAGAAAATGGAGGAAGCCAAGCGCGTGAAATCTGAGTTCAAGTTGCGCAAGGCCAACGAGGGCGTGGACACGTCGCAGTGGAAGGGAGCGCAGATGTACAAGAAGACGACTGGGTCTGAAAGTGAGGAGGAGGAGGAGTCTGAGGAAGAAGAGGAGGATGTGAGTGATAAAATAAGTCCAGGACCCATATCCAAACGGCTCCTTAGTAAGAAGAGCTTTGTGGATATGGCCCCAGGGTCCACTTGCTCAAAACATTCACATGAGAAACTTTTCTTTTAACATTGTTCTGTCAATAAATAATGACGATTTATTCACTGTTAACTTAGGAAATCCTCAGATATTTGCTTTCCTTAAAAACTTTTGTCAGAATTTTAATGCCCGACCATTATTCTAAAATTGGTTGTTGACCATTTTGAGCAACTGGACCCAGGCATAATGTATCTTGTCCAACATAGAGATGTGGTCGTAAATTGATCTTTATTTGTCCTGTAACATTTTCGTGCCTTTTCTTTGCACTTTAATTGATAAATACATTGGTAGACATTGGTGAGAATTTCCTGTTAACACATAGTCTCATATGTAGTGTAATAATTAGATAATGACCAAACACTAATTCATGGTGTCTTGCATAATTATGATCACCTTGTAGTTTTCTGATAAAAATTATTTGAAGATTAAAATCCAGTAAGGTTCATTGTTGCCAACCAGCCGTCTCTAAATATTAACATCACCAAGATTTCAGTATCAATCTTAGTCATCATATTGCTTATTACAGGAGGAGGAGTTAAGGAAGAAGAGATTGATGAATGAGATCAAGATCACATTCAACGACTCTCCGAGACGAGGGCGGGGTGGCCGGAGACCCAGGGGTCCTCGTGGGGGCCGTACGGGGGGTCGCGGGGGTGACCGCCGGTCTGGCAACGCCGCACCCAAGTTTGATGATGAGAACGACTTCCCATCACTCATTAAATCTCCAGCCTAGGAGGTTAAAAGCCACCTTGAATTAGGCTAAAAATAACCCTTGAACTTGCGTGTTGGTATCTCCAATAAAATGCTTTTCAATCATGGTTTAATTTATGTTCACATATGCTGATTTACATTACATTCATTTCGGCTATGCACTGTTCATTCGTATTAGTTGAAAGATCCCGTCGCCAGTGGAGAATCAAGGCATCAATAGCAGTTGACAATGTCGTGAAGTGTGGTGAGGATCTAGAGTTGCAAACTTTGGAAATTTGCCTTTTATTAAAGGCACAATACTCGCTGAACCTCGCCACATTATTCTCTATCACAAATACTTTGTCTACAAGACTTGAATACGTGTGAAACTTCTAATGAATTAATTGGCAATAAGAGTTTGAGGTAACATTTATAGTGCTATAAAAAACAATTGTGCCCTTGGTCGTGTGGTGTCATTGCAAGCCCATATTTATACCTCTTTGAAGTGAGTGATGCGTGGTATACGAGGAGTGAAGGCATCATTGTTTGTGGTTCATTCTGTTTATTTAACCATCATTGTAAACCATGATGTGAGATATTAGCGCAAATAATTTTGTTATTTAATAATAAAAATAAAAAAGGTAAAGTGGAATTGTTTTATCCGAGTTGTCAAAGTCTTGAGTGATCAGCATTGTGCTTCTAAGGCCTTGGTAGTCATGGCAAAATCAATTGCCTGTTCTGCTGAGAGTATTGCAGAGCATGTATGGAAAATTTGCCAGCATTTTCTACATCATTACTGTAAGAACAAGTGGCAAACTATTTGTCAAAATTGACCAGGCAAGATAAGAAAACTGACCAGGCAAACTTAGTTGTTGCCACCCATGCACATGTGTTACCCATCTGACTGATTGGCAATAAAGGTATAGACTTAAGTTAAACTCTTGAATTGAAACACTAGGACTAAACTGACTCTTGAGTGTGTTTGCTTTTATTTTAGTAGGGAGTGTCGAGTTTGATACAAAGAAGTTAAAAATGTGCTGCATTATGTTTGTTTGATAATGCCTCATGAAAAAGATGCTGACATTCTCAAACACATTTTGGTAATCACACACACTTGGGTAGGCCTTTTGTATCCCTGGCTTGGAGAACCTGGGTGTGTTACGGTGTTAAAAAAATTAAAATAATATTTGTCTTGCAAACTCGTATAGTAATTATACAATACAGTTGTAAACCATAAAGCTATGGGCCACAATCCAAGTCTAATAGGTCTGCTTTCTGTAATCCTGCTTATTGTATTGCGCAAGTCGTAACCTGTTTTTGTCTCTTATCTAACATTAAGAGGTTGGTCATTGTATAACATGGGACTTCACAGATACGCATTTCATACTGCTGATGACCTGTAGGTTATTCACTTGTGGGCATAAAGATAACTATTGGAGTGCTCTATCGACCATGGGAGCGACTGTTCTAAAGAGTCGACATGTATTTATTTAATGCATGTCCACAATTTTGTGTGTAATTCTCACTGCATGAAGTAATTTCTTTATATGAAATAAAGCACCAAGTGGTAAAATGTCAACTTCTATGCACATTAATTATACCCCCCATCAAAGATGGCTTGATATATGTTTTGCAAATGTCAGTGAGTTGATATACCAAGCTGCTTCGGAAGTAGTGGGGGCTTATTTGTTTTACAAACATTCTTTGTTTATTGAGTATATGGAAGGGTACAAGCCTGAATGAATATCCTAATATATTTAAGAAATAATTTTAGATTTTGAGTTTTGTATCTGTCAATGATTTGTAGTTCTGATAAGCGTGAATTAAACCAGACAAGGGCGTCAGAAAAAAACATTTATTTACAGATAAACAACGATAAAGTGAAAATTATTTTAATTCTAAAATGTCCAGCCAACATATCCTGCAATTATATTTTACAGTTTCTTTAGTACTTTTTTGAGTTGTTTATTGGTGATTTAATAATGGAAATCTTGCGAGTGTCGTATTCGAGTGAAGAAATAATTTTCGATTTATACATGTAGTTGTTTTATCGGCTAATAAACAATGATTTAGACTTCTGATGCGTAGGAATTGAACTACAAGGGCGTTAACATAACTCATCAGAACGACAAATTGTTTATTAGCCTATTAATAACGATAATGCGAAAACGATTGAGAACGAGAATGCAAAAATTGTTTAGATTCTAACATGACCTGACCACATTTCCTGCAATTTCAATGCAAACTATATTTAACAGTTTCGGAACTATATTTTTAAGTCGTTTATTGGTGTTTATTGGTAGTTAACAATGGTGAACTTTGTTCTTTGTCACTAGCAAACTGCGTCTGTCGTTGGAATGCAAAGTTAAGAACCATAGTACCTGCACAGCATGATGAGAGATGCCAAAACTGACTGCAATCATTGCACACAGCAATAGATGCTCAGTGCATGGAAAAACTAGCCTAATTACAGTACATGGATACTATGTACTCAGTCACAGTACATGGATACTCTGTACCCAGTCACAGTACATGTATCCTCTGTACCCAGTCACAGAACATGGGTACTCTATATCCTGTCATGGAACATGGATACTCTGTACTCAGTCACAGAACATGGGTACTCAGTACACTGTCCAAGTGCATGGATACTCCTCACCCAGTCACAGTACACGGATAGTCTGTACCCAGTCACATACATGGATACTCTATACCCAGTTACAGTACATGGATACTCTATACCCAGTTACAGTACATGGATACTCTATACCCAGTCACAGTACATGGATACCCAGTCACATTACATGGATACTCTGTACCCAGTCACAGAACATGGATACTATGTACTCAGTCACAGTACATGAATACTCTGTACCCAGTCACATTACATGGATACTCTGTACCCAGTCACAGTACATGGATACTATGTACTCAGTCACAGTACATGGATGCTATGTACCCAGTCACATTACATGGATACTCTGTACCCAGTCACAGTACATGGATACTCTGTACCCAGTCACATTATATGGATACTCTGTACCCAGTCACAGTACATGGACACTTATGTACTCAGTCACAGTACATGGATACTCTGTACCCAGTCACAGTACATGGATACTCTGTACCCAGTCACATTACATGGATACTCTGTACCCAGTCACAGTACATGGATACTCTGTACCCAGTCACATTACATGGATACTCTGTACCCAGTCACATTACATGGATACTCTGTACCCAGTCACGGTACATGGATACTCTGTACCCAGCCACAGTACATGGATACTCTGTAATCAGTCACAGTACATGAAAACTCTGTACCCAGTGATAGTACATGGATACTTTGTAACCAGCCACAGTACATGGATACTCTGTACTCAGTCATAGTACAGGGATACTCTGTAATCAGTAACAATACATGCATACTCTGTACCTCGAATCTTCTTGCCCAGTACAAACGTTTTGAACAAAAGAGGAAAATGTTTAAACAACTGAGTTTACATTAAATTTGTAATGTCACCAGAATTATTGACCAATATTTCTTTTTAATAATGACCAGGCCCCATGACTACAAACATTTTTAAGCTCAATCTGAGTCTTAATCTTAACAATTTGGCCAATAAAAATCGAAGCTCCAGTGTAACGAGCATTCTTATTGGTCTAAATTATAAGTTGAGACTTACTTTGAGATCAATAAGTTTCATAGTCGTGGGACCAGTAATCAAAGTTTTAATGCTCAGTAGCATTTCTTTTTATAAAATCCTGCCTGCGTCAAATAAACAATTCTATCAAGTAATATTCGTTATAATTCACAAAAACTTTATATAAATTTATTTCGCAACAAGCAAATTACAAATACTAGTTGATATCTTTAAAATAAATAATAAATGTAAAAATACTAGTTGATATCTTTAAAATAATTAATGTTTTGCTGCAAGTCAGAAATTATCTAATGGTTGTCAATATTAAAACAAGCTCCATAACTATTATTTGAAACTGTTTTCCAAATTTGCCATAATTTAACAATATTCTTGAACTTAAGTATTGTTTATACATCCTGTAATGAAATTAAATCAATACAGTTCAATTTCTGTAGCAACGACAGCAACTGGTGTATCCCATTTCGGACCAGATTCAACATGAAGTGCATCAAAAGTGTCAGTTTCCATAGCGTCGATTTCACACTCCAGTTCCGAGTCACTGTCTTCTTGAACATCAGCATTTGTGGATTCTCTGCTCTCTTGTATACAGTTATTGTCAAGCTCTAGCGATGTATAGGTCAATTCGTGGTCAGGAAGACACCCAAAAGGGATTTTGGACCAGTTGATGACTTTCACAACTTTCTTCCATTTACTTTGCTCCTGAGAATCACACCGTCTCAATTCTTTTACCTCATGGATTTGAACATTATCACAGTCTGCTACTGGTAATTCTTCATCCCCATATTGCAATGCCTGGAGCTTGGAAAGTTGCGAAACCTGGTCTTTGTTCATTTTTAAACATTTACAAAGAACTTGTATGCAGGGTTCCAACAGTGGGAAGTCCATTAACAAACATTGATTTAACAATGTTCTGTATGGAATATCTGCAGTTATTTGCAAAATATCTACCTTCTTACTAGCTGATGCCTGACTTAAATACAAGATTGTGTAGAACCATTTGCTCAGAAATATGGATTGCCTTGAATTATTGTGACTCAATAAACACACAATATTCAGTAGAAAATCTGCTATTAGATTGCACCTCTGAAGAATTAGAACAATTGGTCTCCAGAATTCAATGACAATCTTTGGTAAACAGTTCTGATTAGATGTGGTTATTTCAAAAACATCTTCCTTTTCAACATTAATGCTAGACAGCTGCTCATCTGTAAAAACCATGTATCCATCTTCTAACAATACAGCAAAACAATTCACACCTAGTTCGGATATTATATCATCTATTTTTGATACCAGTGTCTTTGAAGTTGTTGACAAGTCATTTGTAAGATCTTGAAATTTTCTCTGCATGTACGTAACGAGAGCATCCCGCAAGCTTTCTGTAAGCTTCATTTTCTCTTCTTCGACTCCGAACGTTTCAATGGACTGGACTTCCCAGAACTGGCTTTTCAACCATTCAAGGCACCACTGGGCTGCAGCGCGAAGCTCCGTCAAAGACGGAAGGGTAGCGTGTGTTGACTCGTGTCGCAAGTCCACAATCCAATTTGGCACGCCAAGATAGGACGCTGCCAAATGCACTGGCAACGCATGTGCTTTTTGCTGATTTCTCTCTGTGAACAAATTAACAAAACGGATAACTGTCATGCTGTAGATTTCCCTCAACCTGTGGTCGTTCCCAGCTGGTTGACTGGCCGATGCAAATGCCATGTTAGCTTTAATGAAAGCTGAAGTACTTTCCACTGCTATAGGCAATCTACTGAGTGCACGTGATTCCCAGGCCGCTATTCTGTCAACAGCGTGTTGTTGTAGAGTAATGTTATCGCTGTATAGTTCTTTGTACACATTCCTTATCTCTTCTCTGTCTACCCAAGGAAATGTCACTAAAGGAAATGTCATTTTTGCCAAAACTTAAAACACGTGCATCCAGCCAAACAAGTGTCCAGAAAATAATTAACTTGTGAAAACAGCAATACAAGATGGCGGCGCCCGTGTAACAAAATGTTGAAAGACATTTTGAAGCGTTGGAAGCTCTACAAATATCGATTTGTACCATGGATTGCTGCAAATATTAATGAAAAGTATATATTGTTGTAATTTTTGTATATAGTTATTGTTACTTATGAATTAAAATACACAAACATTCAAACGGTGTCGAAAAAAATACATCCTCGAACAAATTGTCTTCTTCATCGGTAATCCTGGTCACTACTCCTATATATAAATGAGGTCGGTAGTGTGGATTCTGCCCATACAAAAAATAGCTCAGATTCCACCGATTACGTCTAATTATTTGGACTACTTTCACCTTTGAACATTTTGACATTTATACATTGCTAAACAGCTGATTTTTATTCAGAGTTGCATTTTACTTACTTAAAGTCATTGTTAATACATAATTATTCAGACATGTGCATTTTGTTTTTAACCGGTATCTGGTCAACTCGGACCGAATGCTAACTCCGTCTGGTCAAACTCGGCCCAGTATTCAAACCAGATGAAAGGGTTGTGTTTTTCACACTTTGTGTAAAAGTCGTTATGAACTTAACAAACGAGTTGGACTGGGCCGAATTTGTAAGTGGGCCTAATAAGATCAGGCCAAGTTTGTATTTGGACCGATTTGACCTGCATTCTTGTTTACATGCGGGTCAGGACAAGATATATGCCAAGTAGATTAAAATGTGATTTGTTGGAATGTTAAATACAGTGTCATTGTTGCAGCTTTTTTTGTCCATGTTTTCATTTATTCGAATTTAGGAGCAAGTTCACTAACTCAACTGCCATGACGACACGTGTGTACAAATTGTACAACATATACCATGATGTTATTTAACATACTAATTTATATGTCATTTCATTTTCAAGAACCAGAAAGCAATAAGATGTGAAAAGTGAAACACAGTAAAGTGAAACTGTACCTGTCACCAACGGTGTTAAAAGATAAATTATTGCACAATCAATTAGCCAAAGTGTTAAACATCTGCACTGTACATGTATTTTATATTACAAAGTCATTTTACATCATTGTCATTTGTTTTGGATGTCAACAAATATTTAACAGTGGTATACAAATGTTGCCTACTCAAATTTGACAATC
This sequence comes from Congeria kusceri, assembly GCA_027627225.1. Lineage (NCBI taxonomy): Eukaryota > Metazoa > Mollusca > Bivalvia > Myida > Dreissenidae > Congeria > Congeria kusceri. Next base: position 7,057,766 of record CM051032.1, on the reverse strand, counting down.
ACAAACAACTTGATCTCATTTAAATCTATTAATCAGGGCTTTCATTCCTGGCCTCTGATTTTGGAAGTTTTGCTCATAATATTTGGAAGTTTTGACAGTATTGCATGACATAAATATGTACATTACAATTTTCACAGCACATATCACTACTCTTAGTATTGCTATTATTGTACTTCAGTCATGTTTGTCAATTCATGTTATTGTTTTTCAGACCTAATGTAAACGTTGAATTATAATCAGGGCTTGCACATAGGTGAAAATGTTGGAAGACCTCACTTCCAGGTGTTGGGTATTGGAGGTTTTAAGCATTCTTTTTTATACTTACATGGCTGCAATTTTGGAAGTCCTGTGACAAAAACTGGAAGTAAAGTACTCCCAAACTTCCATTAATGTAAGGCCTAAATTAAAATTAAGTTTGCCCGTTACCGACCGACCCACAAAAAAGCTGCCGACTCAAAATATTTTATTGCAATATTTGCGGTAATTATTTTGTATTTAGTTCTTTTTTCTTGCTTAAATTTTTTTTTTTGCTCACAACTTTCATAGGCAATTGTGATCATTAAGGCGCTTGAACAAAAGAGTATAATGCGTTTGAGTGTGAAAACAAGCGCCTAGTGACCGGATACTAGTAAAGATGGTGTGTTTCACGTTTTGTCTTGGACACACCGGTCGACGTATGACGTCATCATCTGTGTATAGAATTATGTTTTGTTTCAAGGTTAGATACCAGTAAATAGTGGGGTGGTCCCCTTGAAAGTTGTCTGCCTATGAAATAGTTCGTTTTTTCTTGTGTCAAAAGAAAGAGACATTTGGCCTAACGGACACTGGTTTAAATGGTTATTTCCTGAAAACGACATGTCTTTTGTGCATTTTGATGTATCATGACAACAAATTACTTGAAATTTGAATATTTAGCAGTTAATGTATAGTCAGCATGTGCTTTTGTTGAAATTGCGAGTGTTTCTTACAGGTGAGATGAAATTTCGTAGAAGTAGCATAACATATCTTTTTATGCCCCCGAAGGAGGGCATATAGTAGTCGCACCGTCCGTCTGTGGGTGGGTGGGTGGTTGCGTTTTTGGGGTTTTCCGTCCGTCCAGACTTTGTTTCCGCTCTGTAACTTTTTAATGCCTGAATGGATTTTAATATAACTTTAGATTATTATTCCACATGACCAGACGATGTGTCGCGTGCAATTCCCATACTCGTCTGTCAAAGGTCAAGGTCACAATTTAAGGTCAAAGGTCATGAATTTTTGTTTCCGCTCCATAACTTCTAAATGCCTGGATGGACTTCAATATTACTTCAGATTATTATTCCCCATGACCAGACGATGCGTCGCGTACAACTCCCACGCTCGTCGGTTAAAGGTCGAGGTCACAATTTAAGGTCAAAGGTCATGATTTTTTTTTTCCGCTCTGTAACTTCTTAACGCTGGAAGGATTTTAATATAAATCCAGATTATTATTCCCCATGGCCAGACAATGTGTCGCGTACAACTCCCATGATGGTTGGTCAAAGGTCAAGGTCACAATTCAAGGTCAAAGGTCAATTTTTTTTTTTTTCATTTCATAACTTCCAGACGTCTGGATGAATTTAAATGTTACTTCAGATTATTATTCTCTATGACCAGACAATGTGTACAACTCATTGACATTGTTTTGCCTTCCTCTGACAAGCATATGCTTCGGGGGCATATGTCACATCCTGTGACAAGCCTGGTTTATTTTAAATTTTGAAAGCAGAGAGAACCATCTTTCGAAAGAGAGACTCGCAATATCTGAATCAAAGAAAAGTGGTGAACGATGCCAGGAGATTTTGCTATTTTGCAATGGGACCATATGGAGATTTGATTTACCTGTTTCTAACATTCAGCGTGTTTGTTGAAATCAATAAATAAATGCAAAATTTATAAAGTTGAAACAAGTAAAACTTGGGATGCTGTATTGCATGATCTATTGTGCATGGTAGACGAGAACAAGAAAATTACCGACAAAGTTTCGATTTCAGTTAGCAAATCAACAAGTGTCTGTGCAGAAACGTTTCACACTGATAGTAAAAAATAGTGTATGTCAATACTGGCTTTGTTAAGAAATAAGTCTATCAGCAGCCAAAATTTTACATATGATACTAGTAACTGTGCTTTGTTAAACTGCAATTTACAAAACGACAGCTTATATTTGACAGGACAGAGGCATCCGAATTTGCAATATTTCTGATTTTCTTATTTGAGACATTTTCAGCAAATTATTTTTAATTTTCAATTAATTGATTTGACATTTTTCTTGTCAAATAGTATGTATTTATTCTGTATTAATATGATTGGGACTGTCTAGTCAGTTCAGCCATTGATAATAATACAGATGTTTTCTTGTCAGACAGTATGTATCTATGCGGTATTAATTCAAATTTGTGTCTAGTCAGTTCAGACATTGGTATTCAATAGAATACATGTACTTCACAATTTGTTTTTAAAGCATTGCATATTCTATTTTATGTCATGTCCCTTATTAAAGCCAGTTTTACCATGTATAATTTTGGTTGTATCAATAAAGATGAAGAAAGTAATTGTGATTTTCAAACAAAGATGATGTATTGCTATTTAAATGACGACATTCATGTATGACTAAGATTAAATTCTCGGAATAAAATAAAATATTTTTCTTACCTACCGACCCACCTCTAAAATTTCGGGTCGGTCAAGGGCAAACAATTTTTTTTTAAATTTAGGCCTAAGCCCTGTATTAATTTGAATTTTGGGCTGATATGGTCTCAGGCCCATCAATGGCGTAAGCTGTCAATGACTGGGTCTGTCATGGAATTGACCCAAGACTAACGTTTTTATTTTAGTTTTGTCATTACCAAGAAGTGTAGATTTCTTTAAAGTGTCAATATTTTTATTTCAGTTCTCCAAGGCTTGTCTCAACTGTGCTAGAGGATAAGATCATACCAGACAATGCTGTTGAACAAACACTCCTGGGACTATTCATCAAATTTGAAAGCTCAAATGATTTAAGTTTAGTTGATCAGCATAGGAAGAATGGAGACATTTTACTGAAGGAGATTGGTTTCAGTATTGGTAGACAAACCAGTACACTGACTGATGGTGGGAGGGGAGTTTTTGTCACACATGGACATGTTCCTGAGCGTACTCTGGTAGCCATATACCCTGGTGAGTACTAGTTGCAATTCTATTTTATTTCCTCTTTGTGGGGGACCAACAATTTTGCTGAATTTAAATAGCCTACCATTCTAAAATGGTAAACATAAATATACCAGTTTCTAAGAAATCTTTCAGTTGTAGTAGAAATTATTAAATGCTTATATAATTATAAACTTTTAAAGACTTTTAAAGACTGTCATATTCTTTGAAATAATATATTATACACAATTATACACAATATTTAAATTTTATGTCACTAAATGTGGTAATTTAATTGGTATTGTGATGGTGAAATTACTTTTTTCAGGCCTGGTGTATCAGCCATGGGAACCAGTGTTCTGGGTTAGCCTGGCAAACCCTTTCCTGTTCAGATGTGCTGATGGCGTACACATTGATGGCAAGGATACAGGGTTGTCCAGATTTATGTATAAGTAAGATTTCTTCATGTTATATATTTAAGCAGAGAGAGAGTAATTTCTGATTGTATTGACATTGAGCCAGGATTTCCTGTAATAACATTTGTATAATAAATTATAATAAACCAGTAACATTTGTATAATAAATTATAATAAACCAGTAACATTTGTATAATAAATTATAATAAACCAGTAACATTTCAGAGAATAACTCATCAGGAGCATTATTGTGTTTTTTACATCATGGCTTGCCAAATGTTTATGTGATAATGTTATTGTTACCATTAAATGTGTGTTAGAATGTTATTTGTGCCATTAAATGTTTGTTAGAACATTATTTTTACCATTATATTAGTGTTAGAATATTATTTTTATCATAAAATGTTTGTTAGAATGTTATTTTTACCATTAAATGTGTGTTAGAATATTATTTTTACCATTAAATGTGTGTTAGAATGTTACTTTTACCATTAAATGTGTGTTAGAATATTATTTTTACCATTAAATGTGCGTTAGAATGTTATTTTTACCATTAAATGTGTGTTAGAATATTATTTTTACCATTAAATGTGTGTTAGAATGTTATTTTTACCAATATTAAAATGTGTATTAGAATGTTATTTTTATCACCTTGAACAAACGTTTTCAATACCAGGTATGTCATATTTTATAATCGTTCTGTGTTTTCTGTTGGTATTTGTTGTCTGCAGATCATGTGCAGGTCGGGACAGTGTGTGCGGTCAGTTGATGTGCGACACATCTTGGCTCACTGAACAACCAGTCAACCCTCTGGCAATTGGTCAATACATCAACAACCAGTCACATGGTAGGTAAAGCTTTCTTCCATACAGATAAGTCTGGGACACAGCTAGGGTTAATCCTTAAACATCTGAGTGGAAATTTGCTTTTTTGTGGAAATTTTGTGTATGCCTTGATATCTTCACTATTACACTGCTAGATTTTTATCTGATAACATTTTTCTTATTAATAAATAATTCTAATTTTCAGAGGAAACGTCTGCTAGTTTTTATCATCGCCTAACAATCACACTAATTGTCACAATTTGCCGACGACACTTCGATACTCCTGGATGGCTCTGCAGCATCTCTCAATGAAACTTTAGATGTATTGTCACACTTCACACACTACTCAGGGTTAAAAGTTAATTTCGACAAAACGAAAGTAGTCTGGATAGGTAAAAATAAGTTTAGCTCCGAAAGTATTAAAACAAGATGGAAATTAAATTGGAACCAACAAACATTTGACATGCTTGGCTTAACATTCCACATTGACCTTAAAAAAATGGTAGAACTAAATTATGCTGACAAAATAGTTAAAATAAAAGCCTTATTAAAAAACTGGACCAGAAGGATTTTAACACCGATAGGAAGAATTCAAGTAATTAAAACTTTAGCATTGCCGGTGTTAAATCATCTCTTTCTTTCCTTGCCTAATCCACCACAAAATTTGTTAACAGAGATCAATGAATTATTTTTTAATTTTGTGTGGAATGGTAAACCACGAATTAGCAAAACTATTTTAATAAAGGAATATACTGAAGGAGGTTTAAAGATGATTGATTTGTTTTCCTTTGTTAGCTCTCTGAAGTGCTCATGGATCCGTAGAATTGTCACTGGGAATGGAAAATGGATAAATATTGTTAATTTAATGATTGATCTTCAAAAATTATACAACTGTGGCAGTCACTATCCTGAAAACTTAATTAACAAGATACAAAATGAATTTTGGAAAGATACATTGAAATCATTTGCTGAACTTTGTAGAAAAGAACCACTTAAAAATCAGCTTTTGCTACAAAATCCAATATTCTATAACCCAGACATAACAATTGGTAACAAAAGTGTATTTTTTAAATCATGGTTTGAAAAGGGCGTTCATTTTGTTGGGGACTTGATGCACAATGCTGAACTTTTAACCTTTTATAGTTATGATGATTTCTGCAAAGTATATAACTTCCATCCAAACTACTTATTTTTCCTAGGAATTATTAACGCAGTTACAAGATACATGAAGCTTAGAAGCTCTTATGATACTTACTTTATGAAGCTGTTTATTCCCACTAGCCTAAGGTCCATCTTAGAAAACGCAAAAGGTACAAAACCTATGTATGATATAATTAGCAAAAATGAGTCTTCGCCAGTGTGTATAGATAAATGGTCGAACATTTTTAATTCTATTGAAACAAAAGAATGGCGACATATTTTTGATATGCCTTTTCGTATTACACAGGATACCAATTTACAGTGGTTTCAATATAGAATTGTACATAGAATCATAGGTACAAACTCCTTCTTATTTAAAATTGGTTATGCCACTTCAGCCAACTGTACCTTCAGTCAAACTGAATGTGAAACTATTCAACATATATTTTGGGAATGTAAGCATGTCAATCAGTTAATAACAGAATTTTTTTCTGGATGTAATCATTTTTCGAACTTTCTTAATATGCCTTCCTTTATACTGGGATATGCAAATACAAATGGACCCTTAAACTTAACATTTGTTTTGATCAAAATGTTTATTTATAATTGTAAAATGAACCAAACTAGACCCACTCTTAAAGCAGCAAAATCGTACCTGTCCTTGCATTGCCATGTACTAAATGAAATTAACTATTTTAATGATTTGCGTAAAAGTAAAGAATGGGAACTATTGTTACCCCTTTTCCAGTAGTTGTGATATGGGACCTTAGAAATTTTGTATTGTCAACTTTTTATTAATAAATATTGTTTATATTGTAATGTAAAAGCTATTGATGGTAAAATGTATAAAATGTGTTATAATATGCATATATTTCTTGTAAACTCTGTACGGTGTGGAGTGGGATGCCCTCGACCCTCACACACCTATTGACGAGGAAAATAAAATATATTTTGAACGGAAAAAAAAAAAAAAAAAAAAATCACACTACTATTGTGAAAAAAAATAATTGTTTGTGGTATGTCCATTGTAATTGATTGTGTTGTTTGTGGTATGTCCATTGTAATTGATTGTGTTGTTTGTGGTATGTCCATTGTAATTGATTGTGTTGTTTGTGGTATGTCCATTTGTTTGGGGTATGTCCATTGTAATTGATTGTGTTGTTTGTGGTATGTCCATTGTAATTGATTGTGTTGTTTGTGGTATGTCCATTGTAATTGATTGTGTTGTTGCATACTATCTATTTAACACAGCATATGAAGAAATAAAACTTGTCAGTATAAGATTTGTTTTATTTATTTAGGTTTGAATCGGGAGAGTTTTGCTTTACTTAAACTTATGCCATTACCAAACTAGGGATAGGTTATCCTGAGTTTTCATTTATATTGACAAACACAATAGTGCTCTCCCTTATGCAGATTTCACTACTAAACTGACCAGCAAAGTTGAAAGAAAGTCTTAGAATTAATTTATTATCCCTTCATTTTTTAGTCTGTATTGTTTATATTTTGAATTAATTTGAAGGACTTATTGATAGAAATGATAATTATTTTGCCAATTTATTTGTATTTTTTATGGATCATAAATACGGTTGCAAACTCTTAATAACAATTTAAGTTAACGAAAGAAGTCATTAATATAACAGCATGATAAATATTTACTAAATATTGTTTTATATAAGTTGTGAATTAAACCAAGATGAAAGTTGAGAGACAGGTATAACTGGTATAAATAGTCGATATTAACTGGTAATTATTAAAGAAGAATCACAAGCTATTATACATGATGTCCTAATTCTGTATGCACCTATTTAGAGTGCCCAGCCAATGTGGCTTATCAGGAGTTTGATGTTCCCCTCAGCTTCCCGTCCAGTCTCAGGAAGTATCTGCCCAACACAGAGGCCCAGCTGCAGACCCAGGGGGAGGCTGGGTCCTCAGAACTGCACAGGTATGCCCTCACCTTAGTGTGTGTGTGTGTGTTTCGAAGTCTATGAGGTTCTTCTGCAGGGAGCTGGGGTGTGTCCCTGCACCCCTACTTGCCATAATTAACTTACAATGCTCTGTAACTTACTGGTTTAGTATATAAGTTTTACCCTAATTTTTTAAATATGCCTTTGACTTAATATCAAAGTTGATTTCAGCTTATGTCAAATGTTCAAGCCTTATACATTTATAAAAACAAGTGGTCATCATATTACCATCGAACCTGTTTCAAAAATATTGTTTCATAAACATTTTTTTGATTAATATTTAACAGGTTGCTAAGACTGGTCGTGTTGGTGTCACTGAGAGAGATGGTACAAGGGGAGGAGCTGTTCTCTACGTACTACACCATTGTACAGAAACCATAGCAGGTTGGTATTGCCAGTGTCACTGAGAGAGATAGTACAGAGGGAGGAGTTGTTCACGATTGTACAGAAAGCAAAGGAGGTTGGTAATTCTAGGTCCCTGAGAGACATAGTACAGGGGGAGGAAATGTTTTCTACCTACTACACCATTGGACGGAAACAAAAGGAGGTTGGTATTACCAGTGTCACTGAGAGACATAGTACAGGGGGAGGAATTGTTTTCTATCTACTACACCATTGTACAGAAACCATAGCAGGTTGGTATAATTGGTTTCACTGAGGGAGATAGTTTAGAATGAGGCCTTGCTCTATATAAGCTATATTCCTGTATATTCTTTTCTGTATTATTAGTGTTATTGAAAAGGTTGATGGGAAAGAATAGGTCACTACACTGTACAGCAACTGTACAATTGTCACTAAAGGTTGATGTCATTAAAGGAGACAGTTTATGAGTCATTCCTCTATAAACTATATTTTGTACTGATTATGACCCGTAGTAATGTTCCCGAGACAGTTCATGAGAAATATTTGTTTTCTTTATTGTATAAAAACCGTGGAAGGTTGGTCTTATTGGTATTACTTAGAGACTCCATCTTCCTTTAGTGACCCTCTATTTAATTCTTGCCGTTTATTTTTATTTGTTTAAAACATGGTCAGCAGGGAAGGGCCATTTTACATGCATGACTTTAGTCAACACTTTGGCAATCATCTTGTCTGAAATTAATGGCCAAATTCAGAAATCTTTCACAATTTTTTTAGCTCACCTGAGCACAACGTGCTCATGGTGAGCTTTTGTGATCGCCTTTTGTCCGTCGTGCATCGTGCGTCAACATTTCATGTAATCGACATCTCCTCCTAAACCGCTTGGCAGATTTTCACGAAACTTCATAGGAATGATCCTTGGGTGACCCTCTTTCAAAGTTGTTAAAATCGTTTCGGTCCGCTGCATATGTAGGTCACCAGAGGTAAAAATATATTTAAAAACTGAAAACTTTAATAATCTCTGAAACCACAATGCTTGGAGATGTCATATTTGATATCCGACATCCTCTAGTGGTCCTCTAAAAGATTGTTCAAATTATGCCCCTGGGATCAAAACTGGGCACGCCCCAGGGGTCACACGGTTTATATAGACTTGTATAGCAAAATGACTTTAAAAATCTTCTTTTCTGAGACCGCAAGGCCCAGAGGTTTCATATTTGGTATGTAACATTGTTTAGTGGTCCTCTACAAAGATTGTTCAAATGATGCCCCTGGGGTCAAAACTGGCCACACCCCAGGGATCACATGGTTTATATAGACTTGAAGAGCAAAATGACTTTCAACATCTTCTCCTCTGAAACCGCAAGGCCCAGAGGTTTCATATTTGGTATGTAACATTGTATAGTAGTGCTCTACAAAGATTGTTCAAGTGATGCCCCTGGGGTCAAAACTGGCCACACCCTGTGGCTCACATGGTTTATATAGACTTAAATAGCAAAATGACTTTAAAAATCTTCTCCTTTGAAACCGCAAGGCCTAGAGGTTTCATATTTGGTATGTAACATGGTATAGTGGTCCTCTACAAAGATTGTTCAAATGATGCCCCTGGGGTCAAAACTGGCCACACCCCAGGTCACATGGTTTATATAGACTTGAATGGCAAAATGACTTTAAAAATCTTCTCCTCTGAAACCGCAAGGCCCAGGGGTTTCATATTTGGTATGTAAAATTATATAGTGGTCCTTTACAAAGATTGTTCACATGATGCCCCTGGGGTCAAAACTGGCCACAACCCAGGGCTCACATGGTTTATATAGACTTGAATGACAAAATGACTTTAAAAATCTTCTCTGAAACTGCAAGACCCAGAGGTCTCATATTTGGTATGTAACATTGTATAGTGGTCCTCTACAAAGATTGTTCAAATGATACCCCTGGGGTCAAAACTGGCCACACCCCGTGGCTCACATGGTTTATATAGACTTAAATAGCAAAATGACTTTAAAAATCTTCTTCTCTGAAATTGCAAGGCCTAGAGGTTTCATATATGGTATGTGACATTGTATAGTGGTCCTCTACAAAGATTACCCCTGGGGTAAAAACTGGCCACATCCCGGGGGTCACAAGGGTGTTATAGACTTGAATAGCAAAATGACTTTTAAATTTTCTCTGAAACCGCAAGGCCCAGAGGTTTCGTATTTGGTATGTAACATTGTATAGTGGTGCTCTACAAAGATTGTTCAAGTGATGCCCCTGGGGTCAAAACTGGCCACACTCCGGGGCTCACATGGTTTATATAGACTTAAATAGCAAAATGACTTTAAAAATTTTCTCCTCTGAAAGTTCAAGGCCTAGAGGTTTTATATTTGGTATGTATCATTGTGTAGTGGTCCTCTATAGAAGTTATTGAAATGATGCCCCTGGGGTCAAAGCTGGGCACACCCCGGGGCTCACATGGTTTATATAGACGTAAATGGCAAAATGATTTGAAAATTCTTTTCTGAAACCACAAGGCCCAGAGGTTTCATATTTGGTTAAAACATTATATCGAGACCTCGATTGGGATTGCATAGGGGTGGGTGGGGTCAAGGTCAAGGTCATTGTTACTAAAAATAGAAAAACTGTTTCTGCTCAATAACTTTAGAACGCATTGAGATATTTGAATGAAACTTAATACATAGAAACCGTATATTGACACCTCGCATGGGATTGCATATGGGGTGGGAGGGGTCAAGGTCATGGTCACTGTTACTAAAAATAGAAAAACGGTTTCCGCTCAATATATTGAGAACGCATTGAGATATTTTAATGAAACTTAATACATAAATACATTATTTTGAGACCTCAATTGGGATTGCATATGAGGTGGGTGGGGTCAAGGTCAATGTCACCGTTATTTAATATAGAAAAATGGTTTCTGCTAAATATTTTGAGAACAGATTGAGCTATTTTAATGAAACTTAATACATAAGTACCTTATATCAACACATTGCTTGGGATTGCATATAGGGTGGGTGGGGTCAAGGTCACTTTACTGAAAATAGAAAAACAGTGTCTGCTCAATAACTTGATAAGGAAAGTATTGCAATATTTTAATGAAACTTATTACACATATCTTATATCGAGACCTCACTTGGGTTTTCTTATTGGGTCGGTGGGGTCAAGGTCACTGTTATTAAAAGTAGAAAAATGGTTTAAGCTCAATAACTTAAGAACGCATTGAGATATTTTAATGAAACTTCATACATAGATACCTTATATCGAGACCTTGCTTAACGTATGTGGTGGGTGGGGTCAAGGTCACTGTTACTAAAAATAGAAAACAGTTTTCGCTAAATAACTTGAAAACCTATTGAAATATTTTAATGAAACTTCATACAAAGATATCAGGTGAGCGACCTAATGCCGTAGTGGCCCTCTTGTTTATACATTTTCATGAGATGGAATTCCACCAAATTCACCAACTTTTCATCATTCTCTTGCTTCACCAATCATTACACTCATTTATCATCAACAATAAAAACACCATGGACTGCCTAAATTGTTAATGACTTTGTTATTGATATTCCACTACTTATTTAAAATCGGCTTTAAAAGACTTCATTCGATTAACATGATAACCGGTATACTTTTGAACCGAATTGTCTGTTAAGTTGATGTTTCAGTTAACAGTTATAACTATGGGCAATAAAGCATTCAGTGATAGTTTTAGTTAAAGAAATAAAACATAAAGTTCACGTATCTAAATTAATCAGATTGTTTATCGACGAATGATGTGTGTTTTACTCCCATATTGGGCGGTTTTGTATGTTCGTTGACTCGAACTAGAGGTTTTAAGGACGATAATTTTAAGAAACCACAAGAACAATGTGTAACTCGGATAAATAAAGGAGTGCCGAATGTTTGAATAAGGCTTACTGTCATAACCTACTACAATATCTCGGCGCTTAGTTGGCTTAGATTTTATGGAGAGTTCTGTTGTCGAGGGAAACATTGTGGGCACGAATTCTGGACTCGTTGTTCCAGATTGTGCTAAAACTAGATTTTTGACATATCGGTGATCTAATGACGTGGATAATTAAACATTATTATTGAAAATGATTTGACGACATTCATTACCAGTAAGTTTTGACATTTAGAACTTTTTCGCTTATTCTAAAATCGTCCATGTTTCACCTTCTGAACTAAAATGAATTGATTTATATTGTAAATAAATTAGGGAGGACTTCGCAAACATCGGCATTGGTAAAAGCTCTTCAGTTCACTATGTATTCGGTAGAAATAAGCTTACGCGTGCATGAATTATACAGGTATTCGTATCTTGGTGTCGGAAATTCGAATCCCACAATTTGAATTATGACGACAGTAGCCCTGTAATTATATATCGAATAAAATTAATTGATATATGTCTCCAATTACATCTTCGTATCTTGATAACCAGTTTGAATTCCGTATCTGGGAACAAAGCAATTTTATTTGTAGAACATTGGTACCGGTATTGTGTATCTGGCAAGGCATTAATGGCTATAACTTGCTAGTCGTATATTATTTCTAACAAAGCATGATAATAACCCATGGAATTAAGGGTTTGTTCTTGTCCTTCTAAAGTTGAGGCTTATACTATGATCGTTATGACGTAATATTCCCCAGGTTAGTTGTCTCTTACATCGCACATTATTTAAAAACACTATCTGTATACCTTGATTTTTTTCAGTTTTACCACAAGTATTGTTTTGCTCCATCCATGTACGTTTGCTTGACCGAAGATCTAATATCAGTTAAACATGACATAAACACCCCGTATACGTGCGCAACTAGTCGTTTTACTACACGCAATACATTATTATAACTAGTTATACTAGGCTGAAAAAATTCATGATTTGTTTCTCAGGCACTTTTTCCAAAAATCAGGAGGGAGGGCAAATTTGTTTTAAAATATTTTTTATGCCCCCGGCATCTTGATGCAGGAGGCATATAGTGATCGTCCTGTCCGTCGTTCCGTCCGTCCTTCCGTCCGTGACAAGGTTAAGTAGATTTTACCGTTTCGTCTAGCACCAACACCGCTTACTACAACACTGATACATACACAGTTGTACCTTATGACTATTCCCTATCAACCCATATCACCCAACCTCTCCTTGACCTTGACCTAATTTGGACTTAATAATAATTCAAAAGTGCCATTTCTTGGTTAACTAGATTTTACCGTTTCGTCTAGCACCAGCACCGCTTACTACAACACATAGATATTTACACAGTTGTTACTTATGACCGTTCCCAATCCACCTATATCACCCAACCTCACTTTGACCTTGACCTTCTTGGCGTTGATCTAATTTGGACTTATAATAATTCAAAAGTGCCATTTCAAGGTTAACTAGATTTTACCGTTTCGTCTAGCACCAACACCGCTTACTACAACACATAGATATTTACACAGTTGTTACTTATTACCGTTCCGAATCCACCCATAGCACCCAACCTCACTTTGACCTTGACCTTGACCTAATTTGCACTTAGAATAATTTAAATGAGCTGTTTCCTGTCTAGCACAAACACCGCTTGCTACAACACTTGGATACTTACACAGTTGTTGCTTATGACCATCCCAAATCCACCCATATCACCCAACTTTACTTTGACCTTGACCTTGAACTAATTTGGACTTACACTAATTCAAAAGTGTCTTTTTTGGTTAACTAGATTTTACCGTTTCTTCTAGCACCAACACTGCTTACTACAACACTTGGATATTTACACATATTTTACTTATGACCTTTCCCAATCCACCCATATCTCACAACCTCACGTTGACCTTGACCTTGACCTAATTTGGACTAAAAAATGGGCTACCCAGCACTAACCAGGGGCATGTGTGCTTATCAAACACAAAATCTTGTTTCCTACTCTTTTCTATTGGCACTTTGTAAATGTAATTGTATTACACAAGCAAAAGCATCTACGAAACAAAAGTTTAAATCAACAAATAGACGATATTTATAGAGGTTCCCAATAGAATATGACATTTTTTTTCAAAATTTACACAGTATTTCACAATTTATGTATATCCAATTTATTTAATCGAATCAGACGGGAAGAAAATTACTGGAAATACCGAAATCTCTACCGGGTTACTCTTGTTCCGCTATGTTAAAATACGGATTCGTTTAATTTTAAGCCGCTGTCCATAGGATCTAATTCAATACATCGTAATTTTAGTAATAGTTCTTATGAACGTTTATGGTGTTTATTCGTCCGAAATCTGTTTCTTATTTCGAAAGGCATTGTTCAAACGCACTTGGTACGACCGAAATTACTCCAGAGTCATCAGTTATCGCATACAGAAAATAGACGATAGCCAGTTACCTAAATGTTAATAATTCACTGATTTCAGTGCATAGTTTTTGTATTTTTGTTCGGTAACATGCCCATTAGAAACACTTTCTTCAAAGTTTTATTTATATTAACATATTTCTGGACTGCTCCTTTCAAACCCGGGCGCGATCGTAAAAAAATATTTAATATTTTTGGGGGGCATTAAATCAAATTCGTGTCGGGCCATAAAATACGTTGCAGCGCTGCCTGAGAAACAAATCAACTTTTTTTTGCGCTATTTTTAGCTTCACTGTCCAAAAGCCATGGCGGTTCGTCCGTCGAGCGTGCGTGAACGTTTTTGTTTCAAACAACATCTCCGATGAAACCACTGGAACACTTTGATGGAATTTCACACACATGTTCATTGAGTGGTTCTAAGCTAAAGTTGCTCAAGTGTTTAAGTCCAAAGCACAATGCTGACACTCATCACTTCATCCAGAGGAGCATTGTATGCCCTCTTAGTTATACACTACAACCGCCGGTCAAAGTTTCATTCCTGTTGAAGAATTTCCACAATAGGCATTAATATGGTCTTGCTTCCTTTGTCATGAAAAGACCAGCTTACTACGTATCAATGAAGTACTTGTGCATTTCATGCATATCTATAGCGACCGGGCTGGTGCGTATATCCAACGTGATTGATGGGCTGTCATATTTGAACTGGGGTAGAGTTAGACCCCGTTTACTTTGGTCGCTACTTAGTTGACATGGCAAGCAGCGAGAGGTTTATCATTAAGTTGAGAGTGGATAAGCCCAGGTTTCTGACCTGCACTAGGATATCGACGAGTGAGAGTAACATTTCCTTACTTTTCATTGCCCTTATTGTTTTCTTACTTTTTAGTTTCATTAACACTGAAGACAGTTGATGGATTTAACTTACGTGATGTTAATTTTATGTACCGGTATGTATTATTGTTAATTCCCGAAAACCTATTTGTAAATACGCTGGTTCTTGCTGTGCGAGTCATTGCAATGGGTTTCTTATCTAACACATAACATAATTACTAAGTCTTTACTTTTTTAGCTCACCTGAGCACGAAGTAACACCAGAGTTATTGCCCCTTTTTCATGCAAAAAATTGCAAAAGTGCCCTTTTCCAACGAATAGACTTTATTTTCTATCCAATCTTAACCAAACTTTCACATCTCAGCAGATGTCAAAAATGGGCCAGATCGTGTGTCAAACACCAGAGTTACTGCCCTTTGTTTATTAAAAACAATATACAAAAATGGACATTATTCAGGATAGAGAGAGACATTTTTCATCCAATCTTCACCAATCTTGCACAGTTTGTCTATTACCATGAGATTACAGTTGAAGTCGAATATAAGGAAGATCGGACCAGAAACACCAGAGTTATTGCCCTTTGTTTGTGAAAAAAAAAATGCAAAAATGGACAAAATACAGGATAGAGACTTCATTTTTCATCCAATCTTCACCAATCGTGTACAGTTTGTCTATATCGGGCCAGAAACACCAGAGTTATTGCCCCTTGTGTTTGGAAAAAAACATCAACAAGTTATCAGTGATTGGCTTGCACATACGATTTGTGATTCAAATTTTGACCAAACTTACACAGTTTGCGCATGACCATAAAAATTGATTGATAAAATTTGATTTCCAACAGTTGCAAGACTTGCATGCAGTTATTTGTACATGCAACTTTGATGTCTTCAGAGCCTGCATTTACATCATTTATCATCATTGGAAAGAAAATTATGAAAGAAAAAGCATAACTTTACCGTATAGCACAGCCATCGCAATTATCGCATTGCAACTAGTTTTCCTTAACTGTTTGCGAAAAATACATCAAAATCTACTGTTTGCGCATTTTCCAGAATTGCCAATGACTTAATGAAGAAGGGTCAGGTAAGAATATCGAGAAAAATGATTTGAGAACCATTAGCGAAAAAAACGCACGTCCACTACCCAACTCATACTTTAGTAAGCCCATTGCACTTACCGATGTTTTAAATCAAAATTGATCCTACCCCCACTGTGTATTGTTCAGATGCCTTAATTTTCAAACCTGTCACAACAGTATGGTCTTCATCTGTACCAGTTCTCAGGTGAGCGCTTTGGGCCATCATGGCCCTCTTGTTTAACCACTGCGTTAGAACATAAACACCAGTTTATTGTTGATGTGTTGCAGGTTCAAGCACTTAATAACTTGTGTGTGCTTAAGTTACAACACGTCTTTAAATACGTTTGCATTAGGGTTTTGACTAGCTGATCTTTAGATTCCCTCGACGCATACAACTTGATACAAGATAATTCTAGGAGCCATAATAGTAAAGCATTACCAATGTATTTTTATTCAAGAATTAATACAAGTGTAACTTGTTCGCGAGTGTTTGAGCAACTTGGTTAATCAAATATCGACGACAAACGCGCAGTTTTTAATAAATGTAGACTAGATACCGTGCATGCAAGGTGGGGATCTATTCGTTGTTCAATGAAGTAGGCAAACAAGAAATACCATGCCATTTTGTTCGATTTATTTTTTGGCCAGTATACATACTATACTAACAGCAAAATATCATTAACATTTATGATTGGTTTATGTTTATTGAGACATGTACCTTGTGTATTAAAAAGAATCGGTCTCTTTGCAATGGTTTTAGTTGTGTTTCCGTTTTGATAATATTGCTCTGTTGACTTGCCTTATCATAAGCAGACTGCTTCAGCTTTTACAACTGCAAAACCATTTGATTTACTATGACATTTGAACAATTTAAATGCATCGCGCAGATGCGACTGTGTGACATCTAATTGGTTTAATTGATGGTATGTTTGATCAAATTCAGAACCTTTGTGCTTCAAAAGAGGACATTTTCATAAATCATGTCATCGTCTTTGTTTGTGTGTAACCGTGTTTGAATACATTGTATCGTGCCGCGCACTTCTCTGTATTCAAGAAAAAAACGTTGAATTGTCGTGCATTGAGCTAAATTTAAACCACTGTCAAACATTTTACTTTTGAATAATTTCATTACGAAGCATTGATATTTAATCCGAAATAATGCTCGAAGCAAAAGTGACAGAATGAAGTCAGTCATTCGTTCAGCAGAATATATTATCCGATTCAAAAATTCATAAATTGTTAGTGAACAAAAATCAATCGATAATCATTATCCGTTTTCTCGCCGATGATGTTTCTGAACCGATATCGATCTCTCATTCATAAATCCACGCCACAGTTATAATTTGCGCATATAGATGACAACGGCTAATACGGAAGGTGCCTTTCATTTGCAATAAAAGACGTTCGAAAGAGTTTTTTTGGGAGGATAGTGAAAAGTGACAGAGGTTGAAAGGGACTTGGATACGGGCATGTTATGAGTTGCCACACGCAATAAACAGTGTTTTATAATATACGAGTTTAACGTCGGAAAGGTATTTTTCTCATTGAATTTCTTATGTGCATAACGTTGATGAAATTTACATTGAATGGAATTAAAATATGGTTTTGTCAGTGATTCTCATAGTTTTAAATTTCGTTTGTGTGTGAAAATATTACCAAGAAGGTACACCTAATCGGAGCGGAAATGCATGTTCTAACTAAACTATTCTTTTCATATTTTGTTATGTCAGTTGCTTTTCTGATAATGTTGGATGGTTATGTATACAGCGTATTTATTTTTGTCTATTCCGTTGTCATATATGCGTATCTCGGTCATATTGATAGTTCAAAGTAGTTCGTGTATTTCTTCTCTTTGGTATTCGCTTCAGACAATGGTAACCGGTATGAAAATTTAAATTAAATACACAAAACAAATTTATGGAGCCAATTTAGGCCTTCTTAATGATCGTATTGCCGTTGTATTTGATTGATGTTTGACTCTTCTAACTATATTCAGCGAAAGGGAATTTCGTCATGTAATTTGCTCGTTATTCCACCTGGTCACCAAGCGCAATGATCTGTCAGACAATAATGGCTTTAATACATCATTCATTACGCCGTTTGGCGTGTCGGTGAATCGTATTTGAGATATCTTTTATCCATTATTGTTTTAAGTAATACTTTACTTTGACATTCACATGAAAGAGTTTAAGTTTAAATCTGTTATGATTGTACTGTCGCATTTATCTACTTCACCGTGGCTTTTTTGTTCGTTTGAAAGGGAATTCGACTTTCATTTCAATTATCTTACGTCGGCCAACAACTGCATTTTGTTTTTATATAATATGAAAAGAAAACCCAGAACAAATGTTGAAATGTTATTAATTGTGGTCTGTTTCGTTTTGTTTGCTAGTATTAATCCACATCATCGTGAAATACTCTGCGTTAACTGTCATTCAATTATTGTTGATAAGAACCTTTTCCGACTTGTCGATGCAATATTATTCAACAGTTTATCGTTACATTGAACAAGATACAAACTCAGATTGCTCTTGAAAAAATATTAACAAGTTTGTGTTTATACTTTGCCGATGTTTAATGCCGACTGGTTCAGGCATTGATCAGATGTTGGTAATTGTGAATGTCACAGCGTACAATAAAATAATCGTTTTCACACCAGATTTTTCAGGTTCTTAAAAGCTTTGAATACTGAATTATTATTAAAATTATTAAATTAAGTTCGGGCTTTAAATATTTATTGAATGTCATGTCATTTACTGATATTAAGATACGTGAAAGGCGTACAATCGTCGACGTAAGTCTGTAATCCGCATGCTTTAAAGTGTCAGATGCGCCTTGCTTAAGTTTAGAATACTGTTTTTGAGAATCCGAATGTAATTGCATCCATGTATCATGATTTTTTCTATGCCCGTCTAATTCACACACAGCGGGTTGATTAATCGTTTATATTCGCCACTAAACTTTTGCAGTTTGCATTTAGAATAGTTCTTTGTGAGTATACAATGCCTGAAGTATTGTTTATGCTTAAAATACAGTTCTTATGACATTTTCCACCATGTAAAGACAAGATTTTGGGTAAAAGTTTGCGGCTAGCGTTTTTTTTGGTTATTTTGGTGTGTTACATAAAACACAATAGTGCCTATGTTACATTTATTGAACGAGGGTCGAATTGTGTAATCGATTACTTCATAATTTAAATGGAACTATCATTTAGGAATAAATTAATAACGTGTATTGTATCTTTATGAACGAAATTCCAGCGTGGTAATTAAGTATCTGTTTACAACAGCACAATAGCTTGAAAGGATGTGCCCAAGATGAAATGGCGGTATGTACTGGTATTTTGGTTATAAGAATTTTGGAAATGGAATATTGTTTGAAGTTGTCTTAGATACCGTTTACTACTATCACGTTTTGGGCTTATTTCAGATTGAGGCATGGCTAAAGTCCAGACTTTAACTGCAGAGAATCTTGCGGATCACCATAGCGACCACACCGGAAGTAAGCAACCGTCCCTGTTCCCAAAGGAGAGCAGCGAAGGGCCCATGACCACCAACCCCAGTATGCGGCGGATGTCGCGCCTCGAGGGCCGCCCGAGTGTCCAGTATAACCGTCAGATGTCGATGGTGTCGCGATCTAGTGTAACTGGAAGTTCCTTTGGGCATAAGAACATCGGTCTATATCCGGTGAAGCTGTGGAACACATACAAACTGCAACCGGATTCCAGTGAAGTGTTCAAACCCGAAACTGTGCGTGACGTCATGCAGGAAGTGCTAGATGACTGCCTGGACGGCGAGAAGTACAATCCCACGCAGTGCCGGAACCTCTCGCAGATGCTAACGGATCTCATTAAGTCTCGCGTGAAGGACATGGGATTTCAGCGCTACAAGTACATAGTGACGGTGACCATTGGTCAGGACTGTAACCAGGGTGTCCGAGTGGTCAGCCGGTGTCTGTGGAATAAAGACACGGACAATTACGCCGAGGCTAGTTATAACAAGAACGGGCTGTATGCGGTAGCGGCAGTGTACGCCTGCTATTTTGAATAGCACAGTGTTTAGTATTGTGGAGCCTCAAAGAATTTACATTTTACAGTTTACGTGTGAATGTTATTTATTTTACTAAATATGGTCTTTAATAATTATACACCTATTTATTTTGATTTTTGCGCTCAAGTACACTGACACAATTTTATGTGTATTAATCTTTGGGTTTGTTACAACGATTAAATGTATGTTTTTCTATTTTTAATGTATGTGTTTTGCTTTCTTTCCGTCCTGTATTTATTGAAATCTAATCATTATTCTGTGATAGGGATATTATTGTTTAAGTTTAAATAAGTTGCTTTAGGCTATCTGTATAGCACACTACTTAATTGTAACATGTGAAGAGCCTTAAGTACTTGATCAAGTTGTCACATAATCTAATTGCCAGTTATTATATCGAATATAACACACTAAATACTATTCGCAATCCGTTTATTTCAAAACATATTTATTAACAATAATTTAATAACACAAGTTAAATCTGTTAGAAGAAAAGCTAATTTTGTGCGTTTTAGTTACGATATCACCAGACTAGCACTTAATGACATACATATCACAGTGTACACATTCCTTAGGTTCAGGTGAGCATCTGAAATTCTACTACCGGCATATGGATACCGAGTGAAAAGCAGTGTCTCTCCATTTATAAAAGTACAACGGAAAGGTATTCAACGGCGCGGGTCTGCTCATTTTAATTTGTTGATGTAAAATGATACAGAAATATGTTTATGTCATTTTATGTTAAGATTTATTGTTCTACGGTACCCATGCTCCAACATGAATGTATTGGGTGTGTTCAGTGGGCGAACGTGGTCAGGCAAAACCGTTATATGCAAAACATCAATCAAGAAAGCGCTTCATATAAGAACACAAAGTGCTGCCAGTCGTACGGTGGGGTTCTTGAAGAGAATATACGGCGATGAGTAAGATGGTTGGCAGCGATAACTGCTTACCACGTCCAATTTGACTGTTGTACATTGTTCAGTGGCGATTGTGACGCGAGTTTCTGTAAGACGGCGGTCGGGATAATATGGTTTTGCTTTCACACGAAGTTCGTACATATTTAGATGCATTCAGAAACGCCGATGTTTGCTTTTTCGATTTCCGATGGAAGGAGGATTTAAATGTATTTTCAGTGTATAATGTATTTCAGAAACAAATTGAGCTACAACATAAATACTCATATTATACTAGTATATTAATGATAGTGCTATTTTAATAATACACGTATACAGCTTCAACTACCAGTATTATTCTAATTTCGAACAAGAAACAAACTTTTACTTTCTCTTTTAAATATATAATAAAACAACTTATCCAGGACATAACATGTATTAAGAAGAAACCTCTCATTTATGCTACGCCAAGAGCCCGTCTGTCACGGGTCGGTGAAAATATGTGGTTGTTTTTTCCATTTAGACCCAAAATATAAATATAATGACCTAAAACTATGTTTAAATAGTTACTGAAATATTTTTGTTGATAACGACAATCTGTGATTCTTAATTCTCACAGCGATAAGAAAAATACTCGTATGATCACCATCAAATCACCTGGGAAATCGTGAATACTAGTAAGAGAACTGCACATGTTGCATCTATTGATACTGTTCTAATGATGATAGATTAGTATTAGCGGATGTCCGGACGAACAGCGTCGAAAGTGAAGAGAAAATTATGAAATTGCTCTACAAGTGACAGATACTCGTTTGATCAATATGCAGTTGCATTTGTTTTAAGAGACTCCACTTAGAAATAATTTACAGTTGTGCACTTACATCTGCACTGCGAAACACGCTTATCTGTTCTGTTCAGGATATGTGAATGTAGTAAATCGCACAATATTTCTCATTTAAACTGATAAATTACCATGGAATTAAAATTTACTAGTAATAGAAATACGTGTTGCAGTCTAATTTTAATATTTGGTTACTTCCGAGAATCTTAAATCATCGATAGTTAATTGTAAAAATGTTTATTATTCAATGGCAAAGCGTGTATTGGGACATAAGGGAAGGTTTACTCATGATTTGAAGGTGCATTGAAACTTTTAACAACTCGTTCCGCATATGCATGAGAACATGTTTATAGAAAGTTACACATAAGTACATGATATTAGCACTTACATAAGTTCTAACAATGACCTCAATGTTCGCACCATTCGTACAAATGAAATTATGTCTATTGAACTTTCTGAATTTCAACCAGTTAAAGATTCGCATCCCACTGCGTCAGTAGTACATGTATTTTCTTCGAAAGTTAATCACGAACACGTGTTACCCAGGCAAAAATGGCCGACAGTAGGTAGCTATGCAATAATATATCTTATAAAAATATTTGAAATCTATCTTTAATTACATCTTCTTATCGTGATTAGCTGCTTGAATTCCATATTTGACTGGGGGTTTTAATAAGCAGATTCTGAGAACAAACCAATTTGATAAGCAGGCATAAGTAACCGGGTAGTATAATTGGCAATGCATTGCTACCTCTAGTCGTATATTATGTCTTTGAAGTTTCAAAACAGAATCATAAACCCGTGGAATTTAGTGCTTTTCTCTACCATCTAGAATTAAGGCTGACTTTAAATTTCCCAGACTAAGTCCCTCTTAGATCGTGCATTATCCAAAAATTTACTTTAGACGTCGATTGTTTATGTCCGCTTTACTACAATTATTGTGTTGGCTTACCCATATGTTTTTCTTGACCCAAATCTCAAAAATCAGCTCCACATGCCGGTAAAGTGTGTTACCAAACAGTGCAGTTATTCTATCGATACGCATCTATTTGTGTTTACTAAAAGTAATTCACTTATAATAACTTGTTATACTATAATAATTATCATCATGAGAAAACAATAATCAAACAAATCATGTTAAGCTCCACTGGCCAAGGGCCAGCGAGAGTATGCCATGGCGGTTAGTCCGTCGTGCGTGTGTGCGTGCGTCCGTGCGTTCGTGCGTAAACCTTTCTTCAAACAGCATATCCCCTGTGAAACCGTTTTACAACCTTGTTCAAACATCACGTAAATGTTCTTTCGGTGGTTTTCGGCCAAAGTTGCTTAAATGGCCTAATGAGACCTAGTCCACTGCACAAGATGGCGGACAGAGCTAATGAGATCTAGTCCACTGCACAAGATGGCGGACAGAGCTAATGAGACCTAGTCCACTGCACAAGATGGCGGACAGAGCTAATGGGACCTAGTCCACTGCACAAGATGGCGGACAGAGCTAATGAGACCTAGTCCACTGCACAAGATGGCGGACAGAGCTAATGAGACCTAGTCCACTGCACAAGATGGCGGACAGAGCTAATGAGACCTAGTCCACTGCACAAGATGGCGGACAGAGCTAATGAGACCTAGTCCACTGCACAAGATGGCGGACAGAGCTAATGAGACCTAGTCCACTGCACAAGATGGCGGACAGAGCTAATGAGACCTAGTCCACTGCACAAGATGGCGGACAGAGCTAATCACTATCCTTTCCATTCTGACAGTCCTAACCTTTCCATTCTGACAGTCCTAACCTTTCCATTCTGACAGTCCTAACCTTTCCATTCTGACAGTCCTAACCTCTGACAGTCCTAACCTTTCCATTCTGACAGTCCTAACCTTTTCCAGTGGAGCGTTGCATTCTCCTCGGCCTCTTATAACAAACATCATCACAAACGCCGTTCGAAGCGTTTAATTATTTTTTAAAAGTATTTTTAAGAGTTGTTTATCATTGGCTAAAGAGTCGATAAGCCCAGGTTACAGACTCAACAGGGTGTAGATTGCGGGGAGTGTAATGTTGTTGTTTTTTTACGTTTGTTAAAGCCAGTAGGGGGCGAAGATCATATGAATTCGTGTATATATGGAATTGTTTGTATTATTAAAAATCGTGCGCGTCAGCTCAAAAGCTTTCGTAGAACATGGTTGTATTTTAAATGGGTACAAATAGCGTCACTATTGAAATAACGTTTCATCCCAAGTGGCCCTTTTAAGTGTTTTCGTCTTCGTATTTCTTATTTGTATCATAAGGTGTCTTTAATACGTTTGCATTACGTTCTTTCACTAGCTGCTCTTGATATATACAATTAGATATTATAAGTCCATTAGCAATAATTGAAATGCATTACCTCAATATTTATATACACGTATTAACAAAAATGTAACTTGAAATTGTTTGCGAGTGTTTTGAGCAACTTGGTTATTCAAATATTGACGACAAACACTTGCAATAGTTGTAGATACCTTGCATGCACGGTGGAGATCTATTTGTTGTTCAATGCAGTATGCAAACAAGAAATACCATGTCATTTTGTTTGATTTCTTTTTCGGCGAGTATACTTACTATACTAACAGCAAAATATCATTAACATTTAGTGTTTATGATTGGTTTATGTTTATTGAGACATGTACCTTGTGTATTACAAGAATCGGTCTCTTTGCAATGGTTTTAGTTGTGTTAACATTTTGATAATATTGGTCTGTTTACTTAAGTTGCCTGATCATAAGCAGACTGCTTCAGCTTTTACAACTGCAAAACCATTTGATTTACTATGACATTTGAACAATTTAAATGCATCGCGCAGATGCGACTGTGTGACATCTAATTGGTTTAATTGATGGTATGTTCGATCAAATTCAGAACCTTTGTGCTTTAAAAGAGGACGTTTTCATAAATCATGTCATCGTATTTGTTTGTGTATAACCGCGTTTGATTACATTGTACCGTGCGCGCACTTCTCTGTATACAATCAAAAAATTTGAATTGTCGTGCATTGAGCTGAATTTAAGTCACTGTCAAACATTGTACTTTTGAATAATTTTATTACGATGCATTGATATTAAATCCGAAATAATGCTCGAGGCAAAAGTGACAGAATGATGTCAGTCCGTTCCGCAGACTATATTATCCGATTTAATAATTCATCAATTGTAAGTGAAAAAAAAATCAATCGATCATCAATATCCGTTTTCTCGCCGATGATGTCACTGAACCGATATCGATCTCTCATTCATAACTCAACGCCACAGGTATAATTTGTGCATATAGATGACAGCGGCTAATACGGAAGGTGCCTTTCATTTGCAATAAAAGACGTTCGAAAGAGTTGCTTTGGGTGATTAGTGAAAAGTGAAAGAGGTTGAAGGGGACTTGGATACGGGCATATTATTAGTTGCCGCAGGGAATAAAATTTATGATATACGAGTTTAACGTCGGAAAGGTATTTTTCTCAAGGAATTCCTTATGTGCATAATGTTTATGAAATTAACATTGAATGGAATTTAAATATAGTTTTGTCGGTGGTTCACGTAGTTTTAAATTTCGTTTGTGTGTGAAAATATTACCAAGAAGGTACACCATGTCAGAGCGGATTTTCATTTTCTAACTATTTTTTCATATTTTGTTATGTCAGTTGCTTTTCTGATAATGTTGGAATGGTTATGTATACAGCGTATTTTTATGTTTCTATTCCGTTGTCATATATGCGTATCTCGGTCATATTTATAGTTCAAGGTAGTTCGTGTATTACTTCTCTAGGGTATTCGTGTATTACTTCTCTAGGGTATTCGTGTATTACTTCTCTAGGGTATTCGTGTATTACTTTTCTTTGGTATTCGCTTCAGACAATGGTAACCGGTATGAAAATATATATTTCGATAATAAAATAAACAACACAAATTCATGAAGCCAATTTAGGCTTATCCTATATGAACCTGTTGCCGTTCTATTTGATTGATGTTTGACTCTTATACTTCTTTTCAGCGAAAGGGAATTTGTGCTTGTAATTTGTTTGTCACCTGGTCACCAAACGCATGATAATCCGACAGAAAATAATGGCATTAATACATCATTCATTACGCCTTTTGGCGTGTCGGTGAATAGTATTTGGGATATCTTTTATCCATTATTATTTTAAGTAATATTTACGTTGACATTCACAAGTAGCAGTTTAACTCACGATTTAATAAGTCTGTTATTATTGTAACGTCGCATATATCTTGTTCACCATGGCTTTCGTTGTTCGCCTGAAAGGGAATTCGACTTTATTCCAATTATCTCACGTCTGCTAACAACTGTATTTTGTATTTACATCAAATGAAAAGAAAACGGAGCAAAAATTGGATTAATTGTGGTCTGTTTCGTTTTGTTTGCTATTATTAATCAACCGATGCCAAATCATCGTGAAATACTCTTCGTTATCTGTCATTTAATTATGGTCGATAAGAGCCTTTTCTGACTTGTCAAAGCAATATTATTCAACAGTTTATCGTTAAAATGAGCCATATACAAACTCAGATTGCTCTAGAAAAAATATTTACAAGTTTGTGTTTATACTTGGCCGATGATTGTCAAATATTTGTTTAATGCCGACTGGTGCAGACATTGATCAGATAAGGGTAATGTAAAGTTTACTAACGTACCATATAGTCACTCTCACACAAGATTTTTCAAGTTTTCACAAATACTGCAAAGCTAAAATCGAAATTTTAAAATTTACTTTAGTCTTCAAATTATATTTATATGATGGTACGACATGATATACAGATACGTGTGTACCTGTTAAAATGTATTAAAAATCCTCTCCTTATTAAACAGATTTATTTAATGTCATGTCATTTACTGATATAAAGATCCTTTGTACCTATTAAATCATCTACAAATCGTGTACCTATTGAAATAAAATCTTCATCACGTGTTCTTATTAAAAAGCATCTAAAATTGTACAGTGTACTGCGTCGAGGAAGTTACGCCATGTATTAACGCTCAAACGCCGAACCGGATCCTTGTTCGTAAATTTCTAACGCGAATTTTTACATAAAAATAAATGCTTTATTTTGCGATAGTTTAAGGTCAGTAATATTAAGTTCCTTAGGATCACCTCAACGTAATTGCGCGCAAGTAATAAATTCAGGACCGGTATCATATACTCCCAACAAAATTGTTTAACCTCACCTGCCATTTAGTGTAGTAATAAATTCAAGGCCAATATTCATTAATTTTTTTGAAAATCGGCATCCCTGCCAGTGCCCATACCGTACTTGTTTTGTGTTTATAAACATGATGAATGTACATAGCCTCTTGTCTGACCAGCGTTTTCAATTTGTATATCGTCATACAGCCGAATGTATTGAGTGTTTCAGCGCATGCGCCCATGCGCATACACTAACATATCATGACATCTCTGACATACGTCGTTTTGTTAGGCTCTGGCTCTGTTCTGTCATACATCACGCCCTAATATCAATTGTATGTACATGATATTTCTTTCTGATCGTGAAAAAGACTTTCACAATCGTTTGCGTTAAGTCTATAATCCGCATGCTTTAAAGTGTCAGATGCGTCTTGCTCTATATTTGAATACCGATTTTGAGGATCCGAATGTAATTGCATCTATATATCATGTTTTGTTTCTATACCCGTCTAATTCACACAGAGCGGTTTGATTGATCGTTTAGATTCACAAGTATAATCGTATAGTTTGCATTTGGAATCGTCTTTTGTAACTACAATTCCTTCAGTAATTTTGTTTGCTTAAAATGCAGTTCTGATGACATTTTCCACCATGTAAAGACACGATTTTGGAAAAGTATTTGCGGCTAGCGTTTTTTTTTCATGTTAGCGGATGTTAATAAGGGTTTCTCTCCTGGTGATGTCTCTAGAGTTTCATAATTCTTTTATTATTGTGTAGCATTTTTATGGCGTAACATTAAATACACTAGTCCTTATGTTTTATTTATTGAATGAGGTTCAAAATAGTGTAATCGATTATTTAATATTTTAAATGGAACTATTAATTAGGAATGAATTAATGACGTAGATAATACCTATATGAACGAAATTCCAGCTTGGTAATTAATTATCTATTCACAACAGCAGAAGATCTTTAGAGGATGTTTCCACGATGAAATGGCGGTGTATAGTGGCAGTTTTGTTAAAATAATTTTGGAAATGGAATATTGTTTGAAGTTTTTTATATGCAGTTTACTTCCATCACGTTTTGGTCTTATTTCAGATTGAGGCATGGCTAAAGTTCAGACTTTAACTGCGGAGAATCTTGCGGATCACCATAGCGACCACACCGGAAGTAAGCGGCCGACCCTGTTCCCAAAGGAGAGCAGCGAGGGACCCATCACTACCAACCCCAGTATGCGGCGGATGTCGCGCCTCGAGGGCCGCCCGAGTGTCCAGTATAACCGTCGGATGTCGATGGTGTCGCGATCTAGTGTAACCGGAAGTTCCTTTGGGCATAAGAACATCGGACTGTATCCCGTGAAGCTGCAGAACACATACAAACTGCAGCCGGACCCCAGTGAAGTGTTCAAACCCGGAACTGTGCGTGACGTCATGCAGGAAGTGCTAGATGACTGCCTGGACGGCGAGAAGTACAACCCCACGCAGTGCCGGAACCTCTCGCAGATGCTGACGGATCTCATTAAGTCTCGCGTGAAGGACATGGGATTTCAGCGCTACAAGTACATAGTGACGGTGACCATTGGTCAGGACTGTAACCAGGGTGTCCGAGTGGTCAGCCGGTGTCTGTGGAACAAGGACACGGACAATTACGCCGAGGCTAGTTATATCAAAAACGGGCTGTATGCGGTAGCGGCAGTGTACGCCTGCTATTTTGACTAGCGCAGTGTTTAGTGTTGTGTAGCCTCAAAGTGCATTGTGATTTACAGTTTACAGTTTACATGTGTATGCTATTTATTTTCACTAAACACGGTTTTTAATAATTATGCACTTATTATACGCCCGTTTGAAAAACGGCCTTATTATGGGAACGCCCGAGCGGGCGGGTGTTCGGGCGGGCGGGCAGCGGGAGATCTTTGTCAAGAGCATATCTTTATCCAGCCTGGATGGATTTTCAAATAACTTGGCAGAAGTGATAAACATGATGAGACGGAGTAAAGCGCGTAAGAACCAGGCCCATATATCCAAGGTCAAGGTCTCAATTTATGGTCAAAGGTCAAATAGAAGAAATCAGTCCTAAACACTTTGTCCGGAGCATTTATTTGTCCAGCATGGATGGATTTTTAAATAACTTAAAGAAGTGACAAGCATAGTGAGACGGAGTGTCGCGCACAAGAAACAGGTCCCTAGGTCCAAGGTCAAGGTCACAATTCAAGGTCAAAATTCAAATTTAAGAAATCAATCCTTAATATTTTGTCCGGAGCATATCTTTGTCCAGCATGTATGGATTTCCAAATAACCTAGCAGAAGTGACAAGCATGGTGAGTCGGAGTGTTGCGCGCAAGAACCATGTCTGTAGATCCAAGGTCAAGGTCGCAATTGAAGCTCAAGTCAAATTTAAGAAATCAATCGTGAGCACTTTGTCCGGAGCATATCTATGTCGAGCATGGATAGATTTTTAAATAACTTGGCAGAAGTGACAAGCATGGTCAGACAGTGTGTCGCGCGAAAAAAAACAGGTCAAGGTCTCATTTTATGGTCAAAGGTCAAATA
This sequence comes from Congeria kusceri, assembly GCA_027627225.1. Lineage (NCBI taxonomy): Eukaryota > Metazoa > Mollusca > Bivalvia > Myida > Dreissenidae > Congeria > Congeria kusceri. The sequence continues at coordinate 7,028,179 of CM051032.1, read as the reverse complement.
GAAGAAATCAATCCTAAACACTTTTTCCGGAGCATATCTTTGTCCAGCATGGATGGATTTTCAAATAACTTAATAGACGTGACAAGCATAGTGAGACGGAGTGTCGCGCACAAGAAACAGGGACCTAGGTCCAAGGTCAAGGTCACAATTCAAGGTCAAAGTTCAAATTTAAGAAATCAATCCTTAATATTTTGTCCGGAGCATATCTTTGTCCAGCATGAATGGATTTCCAAATAACCTAGCAGAAGTGACAATCATGGTGAGTCGGAGAGTTGCGCGCAAGAACCATGTCTGTAGATCAAAGATCAAGATCACAATTGAAGCTCAAAAGTCAAATTTAAGAAATCAATCCTTAACACTTTTTCCGGAGCATATCTATGTCGAGCATGGATAGATTTTCAAATAACTTGGCAGAAGTGACAAGCATGGTGAGTTGTAGTGTCGCGCGCAAAACCAGGTCCATAGGTCCAAGGTCACGGTCACAATTCAAGATAAAACGTCAAATTTAAGAAATCAATCCTAAACACTTTGTCCGGAGCATATCTTTGTCCAGCCTGGATGGATTTTCAAATAACTTGGCAGAAGTGACAATCATGGTGAGACGGAGTATTGTGCGCAAGAATCAGGTACCTAGGTCCAACGTCAAGGTCACAATTCAAGGTCAAGTGTCAAATATTGAAATCAATCTTTAACACATAATCCACAGTATATCTTCGTCCAGCATGGATTTTCAAATAACCTGGCAGAAGTGACAAGCATGGTCAGGTGTAGTGTCGCGCGCAAGAACCAGGTCCCTAGGTCCTAGGTCAAGGTCACAATTCAAGGTCAAAGTCTTAGTTGCAGCGTCAACTTTTCGTTTCCGCTCTCTAACTCGAAAACGAATTGAGCTATTGTAATAAATAATCATACATAGATACCTCACTGCAAGACTTCGCTTTGAATTGCACATGGGGTGTGTGGGTTCAAGGTCAAGGTCACTGTTACTAAAAATAAAACAATTTGTCTGCTCAATAACTTGAGACTACATTGAGATATTTTAATGAAACTTTATCCATAAATACCTTATATCGAGACCTGGCTTGTGATTGCATATGAGTTGGGTGGGGTCAAGGTCAAGGTCGCTGTTACTAAATATAGAAAAACGGTTTCCGCTCAATAACTTGAGAACGCATTGATATATTTTAATGAAACTTAATACATTGATTCCGTATATTGAGACCTCACTTAGGATTGCATATGGTGTTGGTGGGGTCAAGGTCAAGGTCACTGTTATTAAAAATAGAAAAACAGTTTCTGCTCAATAACTTGAGCATGCATTGAGATATTTTAATGAAACTTAATACATACCGGTAGATACTTTTTATTGAGACCTCGCTTGGGATTGCATATGGGGTAGGTGGGGTCAAGGTCAAGGTCACTGTTATTAAAAATAGAAAAATCGTTTCCCCTCAAAAACTTGAGAACGAATTGAGATATTTTAATGAAACTTCATACATAGATACCTTATATCAAGACCTCGCGTGGGATTGCGTATAGGGTCGATGGGGCCAAGGTCTTTGTTAATAAAAATGAAAAAGAACGGTTTCCGCTCAATAACTTGATAAAACATTGAGATATTTTAATGAAACTTCATTCATAGATATCTTATATCTAGACCTCACTTGGGATTGCATAAGGGGTGGATGGGGTCCAGGTCGCCATTACTAAAAATAGACAAACAAGTTTCTGCTCAATAGCTTGAGAAGACATTGAGATATTTTAATGAAAATTTATATGTAAATACCTTATATCTACACCTCACTTGGGATTGCATATGGGGATGGTGGGGTCAAGGTCACAATTTTATTGTATTTTTGTGTGTGTGCTGACTTAAATGCATTTAATTCGAAAACATTTCGGGAATTTCTACGTTTCTTGTTCATTTTGGCAACTTGATTATAGATTTAAGAATATATATATATATGGAATAGTTTTGATACCTCAACTCACCACTTAGATAGAGGCTTTGGAGTCCGAGATTAATTAGATGCACGAATACCATGACTTATTTGTTTTTGAACTGTTTCTTTTTAGTCATTAAATCTTAACCCCAAAAAAGCTTCTTTGACTGTCGTGTCTTTGTGACAATGGCACTCTTGTTTCTTTTTTTTTTAATATTGCGCAAAATTAAAACACCATTTTAAGTGTATTTTACTATTTATCTTCGGGTTTGTTACAACGATTACATGTGTGTTATACTCGTTATATATACGTGTACTGTTATTGTTCCGACCTGTACTGACCGAAATCTCATCTCTCTGAAAGGTATAATGGTGATAGCGATATGATTGTTTAAAAGTTAACAATCTTTACAATTTTCAGTTTGACAGTGGAATATTCAGATAGTCAAAAGCAACATCTGTTAACTGGTGCCGGAATCTAAAAGCCAGTAAATATTAGTATACTACATGTAACAATATAGTTCTCTTAGACACGATAAGCGTCGACGAGACAGCTTTCACAACAGTAACTATATGTACAAGAATCTATGTTTGCTTGCAAACGATTATATATTATTGATGAATGGCTTCCACAGGAATGCCAAGGACGAAATACGAAAAGCATGGTTTGTGCGGTGTTGGTATGATCATGACCAGTTTGAGACTTACAGAGACTTGTTCATGGATTTGATATTTAAAAATGAACAGAATTAAAAGCAAAAATGCATCGGCCGGCGCTTGAATATACGACCTCCGGATCAAAAGTCGGCCATGCTAATCACTCGGCCAGCCATTCTTACGGCAATTCTAAGCACTCGGTCAGCCATAGCTACGGCAATGCTAACCACTCGGCCGGCCATACCTACGGCAATGCTAACCACTCGGCCAGCCATACCTACGGCGATGCTAACCGATCGGCCAGTCATACCTACGGCAATTCTAACCACTAGGCCAGCCATACCTACGGCAATGCTAACCACTCGGCCAGCCATACCTACGGCAATGCTAACCACTCGGCCAGCCATACCTACGGCAATGCTAACCACTCGGCCAGCCATGCATACGGCAATGCTAACCACTCGGCCAGCCATGCCTACGGCAATGCTAACCACTCGGCCAGCCATCCCTACGGCAAAGCTAACCACTCGTCCAGCCATACCTACGGCAAAGCTAACCACTCGGCCAGCCATACCTACGGCAATGCTAACCACTCGGCCAGCCATACCTACGGCAATGCTAACCACTCGGCCAGTCAAACCTACGGCAATGCTAAGGACTCGGCCAGCCATACCTACGGCAATGCTAACCACTCGGCAAGCCATGCCTACGGCAATGCTAACCACTCGGCCAGCCAGGCCTACGGCAATGCTAACCACTCGGCCAGCCATGCCTACGGCAATTCTAAGGACTCGGCCAGCCATACCTACGGCAATGCTAACCACTCGGCCAGCCATACCTACGGCAATGCTATCCATTCGGCCAGTCATACCTACGGCAATGCTAACCACTCGGCCAGCCATACCTACGACAATGCCAGCCACTCGGCCAGCCATACCTACGGCAATTCTAAGGACTCGGCCAGCCATACCTACGGCAATGCCAACCACTCGGCCAGCCATACATACGGCAATGCCAACCACTCGGCCAGCCATACCTACGGCAATGCCAACCACTCGGCCAGCCATACCTACGGCAATGCTAACCATTCGGCCAGCCATGCCTACACGCATTGACGTGTATGTTTAACACTATGCAAGTGACACACGTGTTTTACCAAATACCGATAAAAAGCGTTTAATACCAACGCTTAATTTTCCGTTTTAATTTCATTTCATGTTTATCCACAACAGCACACCTTTTCCCAATATATTTCTACGACAGGTGTGTTATTTTGCTTCTGAATATATAATGTACTTTTAGTGTTTTTATTCTGTTACAACTTTTGTGAAAATGGTATGTTTGCCAATCTGTAAATAGATCCCTTAATGCTTTACATCTCACAGTGTACACCTTACTTAGGTCCAGGTGAAGAGCTGAAATTATACTAATAAGTCTTCAGGTATATAGAAACAGAGTGAAAAGCAGTGTTCCTTCCTCCTTAACAGCACAAACGGAATCTGTATACAATGGTGCGGGTCCCCTCATTGCAATTTGTTCAAAATAATATACAAATATGTTCAGACCATTTTCTTCTTAAGATACAATGTCCCAAGGTACCTTTGCTCAAACGTGAATGTAATGGCTGTGTACAGTGGGCGTTAGTGGCCAAGCAAATCATCTGTATATGCAAAATAAGCGATCGACTAAGCGTTTCTTAGTTGCGAACGACACAATGTGCCGCCCATCGTTTGTGGGGTACTTGAAGAGAACAAGGCGATGAGCAAGATTATTGGGCATAGAATTACTGCTGATTACATACAGGTTTACTGTCGTATTTTGTTCATGGCGATATGAACGGACATTTCTGTATGACTGTCGTCAAAGACAGCTGAATCATGGGTTTTAGGTTTAGTTCAGGATATGTGAAGGCAGTTAAAAGCACACTATTTCTCTGAATGCCGTACTTTGTTTAGCTTGTGATATGGACTGACGTTTCTGTATGATTGTCTTAGAAGACGGTCCGATGAATATGGTTTTAATTTGTACACGTATTTGGCAAAGTTTCAAGTGCATTCTTAAACGCAGTTGTTTTTCGATTTCCGTTTAAAGGACGGATTAAATGTATTTGAACTATTTTATAAGATATTTCAGAAATACATTTAGCTACGAACAAATTTATAGTATATTATATTATATTAGTATATTAATTATAATGTCAGTTTAAAAATTCTTCAAATAGCATGTCCTAACACTATGTTTAAATAGTTAAAACAATATTGATAACGTCAATATGTGTTTCCTGAAATTGTCAGGTAACATAAAAATAGATTGAATTAACACCACAAAACCGTCTTCGAAACTCGGTGGTTCGTCTTCTTGAAAGGTCTTCATGAAACAATCTGGAGAGAAGAACAGAACTGCATAAGTTGCGTCTATTGAGACTCATCTTAATGAGAATTGATTACTATTTGCGGATGTCAGAAAAAAAGGATCGAAAGTGACAGGTTTACAATGGATATATTTGCAGCTGCAGTTGTTTTAAGAGACTCGACTTGTACAGAATTTACAGTTGTGCATTTACATGTACAATGTAGGACACGCTTATCTGTTCAGTTCAGGATATGTGAATGAAGTTAATCGCACAATATTACTCTGTTAGAATGATAAATGACTTGAAATTTAACACAAGTCATGATGCGCTCAAATTTCAGGGATTTTATTATTTTCGAGAATCTCTGTAATCGATAATTTTGTTGTTATTAAATAGAAAAGCTTTTATACAGACAAGGGAAGGTTAAATCATGACTGGAACATACATTCAAAATAAAACTAGTTCATATGGTATATTTGTTTCCTCATACGCGAAGTTCTTACACTTGACCTCAATGTTTGCAACATAGACTTGGAAATAAGCCTGTGTAGCTTTCTAAATTACACCCAGTAAATGAATCCTATCCCATTGCATCATGGGTATTTTCTTCCAACCCAGGTAACAAAGAGAATAAAATGTGTTTCTATATCGGCCATATTTATTTACCCATGTCATACATCGCAAATGAATAAGCTGAAATTGATAAATGCATTCAAGTTCATGTCAGCTTTATATCTTCAGACGTTTTTGCATGCTATTGACTATATTTTTTTTTCTTATATAGATCAATGTCGACTCGTTTAGCCAAGTCAATATTTGTTTGCGCTTTTCATAGTCGGTGTTGTGGGAACACTGTTGTACCAACAGAACTTATGTCCCAATCAATATTAAAAAAAACAACATTTTGACAATGGGTGAATAGAACTAATAATTCCTTTCACTTCAGAACTTACTGTATTGCATGCGTGGCTATACGGTCTTACCTGCTCCAATGTTCCAACTATTCCGGTGAAGGGCTAACCTTTAACATGAAATGACGTCGACGTTTCTTTTAAAAGCCTGAAATTTGAACTTTGTCTATAAGCATCAAATAAAAATCATCAAGACTATGACCAGGAAGGTTAACATGTTCAGAAACATTTGTAAATGATTCAGGATAATGTTTCATATATCAAACTTATGACTGTTCATTCTTTGACTACATTTTGTTTTGTTTGGCCAACATATTGTTTCTGACACTTCTTACAAGTAATAAGATTAATCACTGCTGTGGAAGAACAATATAATCCATTCTTAAATTTAAAGTCCTTACAAAAAGTAGTACTTGAAGATATGTCATTTTCTTTGATTCTACAACAATGAGAACATCTTGGTCTATTACAGTTAGAAACCTGACCGCTAGTGACAACATTTGTTAATTTCGAATCAACAAGTACATCGTGTAAATCAGAAGGATGTGTAAATGCAATGACTGGTTTTAATTCGGAAAGATATTTCACATATTAATTTTATTAATGTATTAACAATCCCTAGTATTGATTAATTATCTTTCCAATATTAGGTAAAGATGGGTTATAAACGTATAAGTGCTGGCCATGCAACGAGTACCCGAAAATACCCGCATTCTCGGTTCCATAAAAATTAACTCTAGTTTGGTTCCTCATTAGAAAATTCGGGTCGGGTATTAAAATAATAGTGTAATTGAACCTTTTAATCACCGTCATATTTCTTAAAATTCTTCCTAATCTAAAATTATTTTCAACAAATAAATAAAACCAAGACCCAATAGGCATAAGTGTTTCTATTTCACAGGTTTTTACAAATAAAAGCAAATATTCTGCTGGCGCTCTTGGATATCGGCGTGCATCGCTGAACGAACCCCACTAAACAGCGGTATGGAAAGACGTCTTAAACCAAGGAGTTTCAAACCGTCCAGTTGAGAAAATAGGTGTGGCAGAGTGCATTGGCTTTTTACGGAACTGACTATTTACCCAGAGCATCGTTATTTATATGACGAAACCTAAGGAAATGTTAAATGTATCGTTAATGAAAAAAGTGATCCAATTTTACAGCGAGCGAAACTGTTGACGATTGGGAGTGTGGTTATTTAGTATTCATCCTTTTTTCCCTGCGCATGATCTTTTCCCCGTCGATTACACACCTCAAATGACGAATCAATACCTTTATAACGCATTTATATGGGTGCACAAGACGCTAGTGCACTATTTCCCGCTGAAATATTACCGTAATACCTCTGCAAAAAGCTATGCAAATAAATTACTGAACAAATCTGTATTTATCGAAACAAGAATACTTTTTATTGAAAACACAGATTTTATCAAGGTTTATTTCTTAGAACTTAAATATCCTGTAATACAAATAATCTGTACACATGTATCTTTTCCCTTCAGTTTTAACTTGATAATTGTGTTGGTTTCCTTATCATTCAACTGAAGTCATGAATAGGCAAAAATGAGATTTTGAGGTAAATTATGTCCTCTAGAGCTGGAGGAATTGCGCCCTATTCGGTCCAGAATTCACCTTAAGAAGTAACTATGTTTATGACAAAAGTCCAGTGAAAAATAAATATTAAGGAAACATGTTCAGTTCAAACTTCAAAGTTCCTTTCTAGCAGTATTACAGAACTAATGTCCGATTACAATATATTTGTAGCTCGTAATAATCCTGCAGCAAATTAGCTAGATTCTGATAAACCGTAGTTTAGATGTTAGCAGAATACAATGGCGATTAATAACAAGGATATCAGTAAAACTGGTGGATGCTCCCCAATACGCTTTGTCAAGCAATATAAATGCAATGAGAAAGGCAGAGGTATTAAAATGACTAAAATTCTCTGGGCAGGACCAAATCCGACACCAAAACTGTGTGTGAACATGTCACAAACGAGAATAATTTCATTTATCGTCTAATCTTCAGGGTAAAAACAATGTTTGCTGATCGGAACAGCCCTCTGGAGGTGCAAAGTTGATGTGTACTTTTAGTTATATCAATACCGGACCCGACCCGCAAATACCCGACCCGAAGAAAGAGACCCGACCCGACCAGACCCGACCCGACCAAAATTTGCAACCCGTTGCATCCCTAATAAGTACAAACAAATGGAACATTGTCTTTTGATGAAGATTGAGAACTTTGCTGAAAAGCGTCTTCAACACTAAGTGAAAATGTTTCTGAAATAGCCTCATTCAAAGTTCTTATAAGATAGTATCGCTCTGTGAAATATGTTTTGAGCTTTTCACAATCCCGCTGGAAGTGGTTTTTTCTGCAGACGTATTTTTTTAGCGGTATTACGCCTGGCTGTTTGGGTTTTCCAGCTTACGTGTTCGAGAGTGACATGATGAATATTCAGTCAACTGGTGTCTTCTTTCTCATAGCATTTGTTTTTGGAATAAATATTATATGTAAATTTAATATTTTCATAGACATTGTTTACATTTTCAATAAAAGTCAATATAGTTCTTCTTTACTTTGTTCCCATATAAAGAAAATGTCATCCAAGAACCGTAACCACAGTCAAGGTTTTTAGCTCGACTTTTCGAAAAAAATGGCAAGCCATTCTACTCACCCCGGCGTCGGCATCGGCGTTGTCGTCGGCGTCCGGTCTAGGTTTTGCGGTAAGCTAGTTTCTCAGGAATGGCTTGAAGGATTTCATTCAAAAGTAAAACACTTAATCCCTATATAAGAACGAACCCATATGCCAATTTTGATAACTCTAGTTGTCAAAATTATGGTCCTTCTTACACTTAGAAATTTCCCGCGGGTGGAGTGGCGGTGGCAAATTAAAGATAGCCTATAGTAATACTTTACTTGGGATTGCATTCTTTGTGGGATGGGTGGGGTCTAGGTCAAGGCCACTGTTACTAAAAATAGAGAAAAAAACAATTCAATTACTCGAGAACAAATTGAAATAATAATAATAATGAAATAATAACTTAATTTATAGATACCGTATATTTAGACATCGCATGAAATAGCATATGGGGTGGGTGGGTCAAGTTTAATGTCACTGTTCTGAAAATTAGACAAATGCTTTCCACTCAGTAACTCGAGGAAGACATTAACTTTGTTTAATTGGCCCCTATTATACATGCAGTTTGTGTTAGAAAAAAATGCCCGTAACTCTGACAAGCACAAGAAAAGTCGAGCGCGCTGTCCTCCGACAGCTCTTGTTTTAAACAATTCTTTAAAAAGTCCATTTTAAACTGACCCATAAACATCGAGACATTTGTCATTATCATATTCGGACATATCCACAGAGACCGGGTTTGTGAGTATATGCAATCTGATCGATGGGGTGCCGTGTTTGAACTGCAGTTGAGGTAGAACCCACGTCTTTTTGGTCGCTGCTTAGTTGACATGGCGAACAGCGAGTGGATTATCATATGGTGGAGAGTGGATAAGCCCAGGTGACGGACTCTCAGTACAGGACGTTGATTAATGGTGGAGAGTGGATAAGCCCAGGTGACGGACTCTCAGTACAGGACGTGGATTAATGAGTGTGTACATTAAATGTGTCACTAACACTAATGCGAACACAGCTTAAGAGTTGAACTTCCGTATAACTTTTTATCATGTTTTGTAATAAGATTGTAAACAATTATGAAGATTACCTGTTCTTATTTGTGATATTTTTATGAAACCGACGCATTTATTTTTATTAATTCATGTACACTTTGTTTTTATGTAGTTATGTACGTATGCTGCTAAAAGTTGTGCGCCAACGGTTTCTTACGTAAAACAATGTGAACATGTTTTCTCTTAAAATGGCATACAAATAACGTAATTCATGTATTACGGGTAACATTGACGTGTGAATTTCTTTATAAACGAGCCACACATACCGTAATTGTTGAATTAATATTTGCTTTGAAAAATGGGACATAAACAACGTTATACATTGTAATTGAATTTACATTGACGTTCATCCCAATCAGCACCAAGTCTTGACTTCTTTAGGTTGTGAGGTATGGGGCTTTTCAAAATCACAAGCATTAGAAAGAATACATGTTAAATTCTGAAAAATATAACTAGGTGTAATACAATGTACCAGCAATATTGCCATCTACTCTGAACTTGGCAGATATTCCCTTTACATAAATAGATATGCTAGGATACTTAAATATTTATTCAGAAATAGATATGCTAGGATACTTAAATATTTATTCAAAATATGCTGCTCTGAAATTATCATTATTAAAACCATTGTTAACATGTCACTGCTTGATGTTGAAAACGGAAAACAAAACTGGTTTGCCAATGTAAATCAACTTCTCGAAAGCCATGTCTTTTTAGAGGTTTTGTTAAACATGCATAATATAAATGTTAACGCTTTTATTTATGTGTTTAAACAACGTTTGACTGTCAATGGAGAGCAACGTTAGAAAGGAATAGTGTTTTGACACTATATAGATATGGAAAAGATAATTCGTATATCTGCTCATGATCTAAGGTTTCATAGAGGCAGATATATGGAGGTCAACATGTTTAGCGCAACCAAAGGTTATATCAAATATGTAATAATTCGGATATTGAGGATGAATTTCATTTTATTTTTGTCTGCGCTCCTTATCAAAATCTAAGAAACAAACACATGAAGAGGTATTATAGAAACCGACCTAGTATATGTTCAAATTTATACAGTCTCTTTCAACCAACAACAAAAAAGATCTAATTCTATGAAGTAAATTCATCTGTGAGGCAATTAAAAACGATTTTCTATTACAAATGGCAATTAATTCCATTTTTCTTACATTATTTTATTGTTATTTTAACTAACATGTTTGCAACGTAAATCGATATAAATACACTCACGTGTACATAGATGATATTATTATTATTATTATTATTATTATTATTATGTAAATGAGTAGAATACGGTATTCACTTCTTCTAAATTATTATTACCAAGGTTTTATTTCGCATTTTTCATCTTTCATTTGTACATCAGGCATTCTACATTATTCATAGGTATATATATTTATTCAATGTTCGGAAACATCGATAAGCATCTTCCGAAATGGCTCTTCGAATTTGTTTCTTACTTGTTATACATGTATTTTTATACTATATATGGTATATATACGTGTGCATCTTTTTTAGTCGTTACGTCCATCTATATTTAAATAATATTAATTGAAAACTTGCAAAACCTCTCGTTCTATACTTAAACTATGTACATTTTTTGTTTATGTCACGATAAACATGTGCTGTTTATGTGAAAATGAAACTTCTGTTATGTTCTGTTTAACCACATAAACATGGAGTTAGTGCTTCAAGACTTACTACAGCTAGTGGAAAACAACTAAATTGTTGGTGTGTTGAACGGCAAGTTTTCACATGTTTGAGTTAAGGTCAAGACGCGCCTTTATATACGTTCACATTATGGACTTTCATTAGCTGATATTAAGATTCCAACGACGCATACAACTTGATATAAGAAAATTATACTAGCCATAATTGAAATGCATTTCCTCAATATTTATAAACAAAAGTGTAACTTGAAATAGTTCGTGAGTGTTTGAGCAACTTGGTTATTCAAATATCGACGACAAATACTCTGTTTCCAATATAGATGTAGACACCTGGCATGCATTTCAATGTCCATTTGTTGTTAAATGAAGTATGCAAACAAGAAATACCGGGTCATTTTGTTGATTTCTTTTGGGATAGTGTATATTGACTAAACTAATAGCAAAATCCCACTAGCATTTAGGGTTTGTGATTGATTTATGTTTATTGAGTCGTGTATTGGGCCCTTTGCAAGAATCGATCTTTTTGCAATGGATGTAGTTGGTGTTTCCATTTTGATATTTTCTAGTTTCCTGTTTGATTATATGCTTGGATCATAAGAAAGCTTCACCTGCAAAACCCGCTGAATTACATTTACGTTTGAACAATTTGAACGCACCGCGCCGACTTGACTGTGTGATAGATAACGGGTGTAATTGATTGTATGTGTGATTTAAATTCCGCTGCCTTCGTGCATTAAAGAGGGCATTTTCATAAATCACGCGATCATCTTTGTGTGTGCGTAATCAATGGTTGAAAACACTGAACTACCCCGTTCTCTTCTATGTAAACGTACAACAAATACATTGAATTGTCGTGCATTAAACTGAATAATACAAAAATTTGCTTTGGAATAATTTCATTACAATGCATTAATATCAAATCCGAAATAATGTTCATAGCAATAGTGGCATAATAAAGTCAGTCCTTTCAGCAGACTATATAATCTAATTCAATACATCATAAATTAAACGTGAAAAAATCATTCTTAAATCAAGATCCGTTTTCTCGCCGTTGATGTATCTGAACCAATCTCGATCTCTCATTCATAACTCCACGCTACAGCTATAATTTACGCATATAGATGACAGCGGCTGATACGGAAGGTGTCTTTCGTTTGCAATAAAAGACGTTCGAAAGAGTTTGTTCGCGGCTGAGCGGGGAGGGTAGTGAAATGTGACAGAGGTTGAAAGGGACTTGGATACGGGGATGTTGTGAGTTGCCGCAGGGAATAAACAGTGTTTTGTGATACACGAATTCGACGACGCAAAGGTACTTTTCTGTCGGAATTTATATGAAATTTATATTAATTGAAATTTAAATACTTTTATCAATGTGATTCTCATGGTTTTAAACTGCATTACGAATGTGTGAAAAATATTACCAAGACGATAAATAATGGCCTACCAGAAATGAATCATATTGTAATATTTTCTCATGATTTGTGTGTGATTTCAGTGGTGAGAATTCAAGTTTGAATTATCTGAGAATGTCGTTGCAGTTTTAGCTTTACCGTGTAATCCTCATGTTTCCTGTCATGTTATTTTCGCGTTACTTTAATTTGTAATTGGTGAATTCTCTTCAGAATAATACAATATGGGAAGAAAACGTTCGAGATTCCGGTAGTTGAATACATTTATCGTTAGAATGAGCAATATACAAACTCAGATAGCTCTTGAAAAATATTTACGAGTTTGTGTTTATACTCGGCCGATGATTGTGAAATATTTGTTTATTGTCGACTGTATCAGATATTGATCAGATCAAGGTAATGTAAAGGTAAAAGCATACAATAATAGTCAATATCATACCAGATTTATCAAGCTTTCACAAATACTAAAATCGAAATTATTAAATTAAGTTTTGGCTTTAAAGTATATTTATTTGATGGTACGACAGGATATAAAGATACGTATGTACCTAATAAAAAACTTAGTATCTAAACACGTGTACCTGTTAAACAGATTTATTGAGGTCATGTCATTAACTGATAAAGATACGTTTGTACCTATTAAAAAGCAGGTATAATTGTTCCTTGACAAGCGAAGGTCGGCAAAACTGCTTCGAAGAGGATACGCCATCTATTAACGTTCAAACGCTTGACCGGATCCTTGGTCATAAATGTCTTTAACTGAAAAATACATGTTTTATAAGTAATAGTTTACGGCCAGTATTCATTATGTTCCTATGGAACACCTTAACTTTATGTTGCACGCAAGTAATAAGTTTAGGGTCCTTATTTTTAATCCCCAACCAAATGTGTAACTTCAGTTGATATTTAGTGTAGTTACAATTTCAAGGCCGATATTCATTAATTTTTCTTTGATCGAAACCCCTGCCATTGGTAATGTCATCCTTGCTTTTCTGCAATAGTATTCACATTTATTATATGCTTTTCAGTGAAATATCGAATTTTATTTTTGAAATAAAACCTTATATTTTCATTGTTTGAACAGTGAAAATATAAGATTTTATTTTTTCACTGCAGTGAAAAAATAACATAAAACGCACTATTGTTCTTTCAATAGCATCAATCTACCAGTATAGGGTTACCTACCGTGGCAAATGTGTATATATGTACAGTATTTACATACATTTGTTTACAGAAAACACATGATAAAATTCAAAAAAAATATAATTTAGCGACAACGACGCACAAATTATGGCACTTACATAACATAGCTTACAAAAACAATGTGCTTATTTAATTTTAAAATTTCGGTGATTACGAGATTAATTAAAAACAAAACCATTATTACACAGTATGCGTATTCCGGGAAGATTTAATTTCAATTGTTGGAGTCAACGAAAATTCAATATTGGTGCAGAATAATGCAATTTACGTTTATGTATATTGTTCTACACAGCAAAATAATTAGGCAAAACCGATGCGAGATATTTCTAGACTACGCACATACAGTGCTTAAATTACTGGGCTCAGATAGTCATACTGATAAAAGTCCGAAACCTGGTAGCTTCAACTTTAAACACATATAACGTTACTGATGACGTAAAACTGTACATTACATCGTTTTGATTGCCATAATGAGCAATGAACAGGTCATTTATGGAAAAAAAAAACACACATTCGACTCGCCATTTTGTTTACACCGTTTACAACGTTTAAGCAAATACTTAATTTTTTTATCATCCGCATATCTGTATTACGCACGTGCGTATTGTGCGTATAGGGCGTAACGCCGTTGTACACTAACAAATCATGACATCTTAGACATAGGCCACTACGTCTTTTTGTCAGAATTTGTTCTTTCATAAATCAGGCCTGAATGTTAATGCATGTACTTGATAGTTCGTTCTGATCATAAAAAATAGTTGTACAATCGTTTGCGTTAAGTCTATAATCCGCATGCTTTAAAGTGTCAGATGTGCCTTGCTCTAAATTTTAATACTGTTTTTGAGGATCCGAATGTAATAACATCCATATATCATGATTTTTCTATACCCGTCTTATTCACACACAGCGGTTTGATTGATCGTTTAGATTCACCATTATAATTGTATAGTTTGCATTTGGAATCGTCTTTTATGAGTCTACAATTCCTGAAGTAATTTTGTTTGCTTAAAATGCAGTTCTGATGACATTTTCCACCATGTAATGACATGATTTTGGGTAAATGTTTGCGGCTTGCGTTTTTTAGCGCATGTTAATAAGAGGGTTATCGCCTGGTGATGTCTCTGTATTCATTATTCTTATGTTATTGTGTAACATAAAATACACTAGTCCTTATGTTACATTTATTGAATGAGGGTCAAAATAGTGTAATCGATTATTTAATATTTTAAAAGGAACTATTAATTAGGAATGAATTAATGACGCAGATAATACCTATATGAACGAAATTCCAGCTTGGTAATTAATTATCTGTTCACAACAGCACAAAAGCTTTAGAGGATGTGTCCACGATGAATGGCGTAGTATACTGGTATTTTTGTTATATTTTGGAAATGGAATATTGTTTGAAGTTGTCTTAGATACCGTTTACTACTATCACGTTTTGGTCTTATTTCAGATTGAGGCATGGCTAAAGTTCAGACTTTAACTGCGGAGAATCTTGCGGATCACCATAGCGACCACACCGGAAGTAAGCGGCCGTCCCTGTTCCCTAAGGAGAGCAGCGAAGGGCCCAGCACCACCGACCCCAGAATGCGGCGCATGTCGCGCCTCGAGGGCCGCCCAAGCGTCCAGTATAACCGTCGGATGTCGATGGTGTCGCGATCTAGTGTAACCGGAAGTTCCTTTGGACATAAGAACATCGGACTGTATCCCGTGAAGCTGCAGAACACGTACAAACTGCAGCCGGACCCCAGTGAAGTGTTCAAACCAGGAACCGTGCGTGACGTCATGCAAGAAGTGCTAGATGACTGCCTGGACGGCGAGAAGTACAATGCCACGCAGTGCCGGAACCTCTCGCAGATGCTGACGGATCTCATCAAGTCTCGCGTGAAGGACATGGGATTTCAGCGCTACAAGTACATAGTGACGGTGACCATTGGTCAGGACTGTAACCAGGGTGTGCGAGTGGTCAGCCGGTGTCTGTGGAACAAGGACACGGACAATTACGCCGAGGCTAGTTACAACAAGAACGGGCTGTGCGCGGTAGCGGCAGTGTACGCCTGCTATTTCGATTAGCACAGTGTTTAGTGTTGTGTAGCCTCAAAGTGCTTTGTGATTTACAATTTACAGTTAACATGTGTATGTAATTTATATTCACTAAACACTGTCTTTAATAACTATATACTATTTTATTTATGTGCATAGTTTCAAGACAGTTTTAAGTGTATTTAGGCCTAACAAAATAGTCCCGTTCCTGGGCTCCCTACCTACCCTCTACTTGTTCTGCCTACCCTACATGTTTTGGTCCCAAAAATGTTTATTTGCTTTAATTTTCTTTCCACCGATAATTTTTCTTTTCGCTCATTTTACTAAAGAAGATTTTAAGGAAATTTTTTGGCATCAAAGGTACTTCAGTGGAACTCATTTCTTTTATCTTTATTTTGTTTTAAATTTATTTCAGGGGTATTGTTTTCAGAAACGTTGGGCATTGCCTTTGAATTAATATGTATGGTTGTTTAACGATAGTTTTTCAACTTTTAACAACCAGTTATGTCGGCATGTTGGTCAATTAGTTTGGGATAAAGGTTTTGCAATTTGTCAACACATTACTCATCTGAATTGTATGTCCCGTCTGAATAGACACCTATATGCAACACAAATATTCCCCCATCATAAAAAATCCCTACCTACCTACCCTTATTTATTTGGGCCGTAGACCAGAAACAGAACTTTTATTTGGCCTTATCTTCGGGTTTGTAACAACAATTACCCGGTAAATGTATGTTATACTTTTTATAATCTACTGTTATTACTTTCGTTCCGTCCTTGGATCATTCAACTCTCATCAGTATAATTTAACAAGGATACAAATCAGTATAATTTAACAAGGATACAAATCAGTATAATTTAACAAGGATACAAATCAGTATAATTTAACAAGGATACAAATCAGTATAATTTAACAAGGATACAAATCAGTATAATTTAACAAGGATACAATTGTTTAAAAGATAAAACATGCTTAGACGTATTATCACATCTTCCAACTGCAAATTTTGAAGACCAGAATTACTATATCTATGGTTCCGAAATGTAAATGCCAGTAATTATATCGAATGTAACAATATATGGTGCTCATTGACACAATTCATAGGCGAATTTAGAGGGGGTCGGAAGCGGTGTACGTCCCCTCTAAAATTATATTTTTAATCCTTAACATATCTTCAAACGTATACGCAGTTTGTTGCTAATGACACGTTCTCCAACCCAATAATTCTATTAATGAAACCTATTCTGTGGTATTTTATGTTAAATTGTTCCTTTTCGATATCTATCCCAGCATGTAAGAGAGACCAAAGCAGTGTGCTGGCAGCCTGTTTCAGGAACTGACAGGTTCCGCTCCCTCTAACTCAAATTCCTTTTGCCGCGCCTGCAATTCGCTATTAATTCATTACAACTTCAAAATATCTTCTATAACTACTAGTGAGCGAGTATTTTTCATCCTGGGTTGAACATCCATTTGCGTATGTAAACAAAATGAGTTTCACTTGTGCGCATGGGCAACGATAGAGGCCTTGAAAGGGGTACATAAAAACACGGTCTTTTACACGTTGACAGTAGTATTTTCCGGACTTTTTTTTTTAACAGTGAAATATACGGAGAAATGCTTTATAACATTATTTAATCTATATTAGACAACAAATAAATAATCAGATATGTAATTTATATCAAAATAACACCACTTTATCAAATGATGTAATACTTACTAGAGAATATAAGTAAGGCGTTGAAACAAATACGGAAGCATGACGTTTTAAAGAGTTTACTAGACGTAATGTATCCAAATAATGTTCTGCCAGAGTTTGTCTGCTATAATGAGCAGACAGCCAAAACTATCACAAACCCTGTCTGGGCCGCAAATTGAGATTTTATCACGCATGCGCACGTCATTTTACTTCCCCAGACAATAGTTGCATGCGTTTCAGACTATCGATGTAAACATTTGGGGTTTTACCGAAAAATAAACTCACTATTTTCAAAGAAAAACGAAACGAACTTTAAAATATAAGCGTTTATTTGTATTATGATGATAAAATACGAAAAGCGGTTACAAACGCGGAGATTTAAAAACGTCCGGATAATACTACTGTCAGACAAATACTCGCTAACCAGTATATCTAAAATCGATCTTTACTTGGAAACGAGATTATATTACATGTATTGATTGATATCTTCCACTAGGACGCGCTTTATAATTGCCAAGGACACCAGTTAGATATGCCAGACGGAGGTGAAGGTTTGTACGGTGTTGAAAAGGCTACAACCAGAGTGTACATATCACAGACTTTCAGTATACGCATTACTTTGGTGGCGGTAAGAACCTGAAATTATACAGAAGAAAAGGCATATGGAAACATAGTGGAATGCAGTGCTCTTCCCTCCTTTAAAATTACAAACGGAAACTGTATTTGACGGCGCGGGGCTCCTCGTTGCAATTTGTTGAAAATTATACGATAATAGATACAGACCATTTCCTGTGATGGTTCATTATTTTAAGGTACACATGCCCAAACATGAATGTATTGACTGTGTTCAGTGGGCGTTCGTGGTCAAGCAAATCTTCTTTTATGCAAAATAATCGATAAGCTGAGAGGAGCTTAGTTGGGACCAACCGATCGTGGGTGGGGTACTTGAGGAGAATAAGGCAATGAGGAAGATTGATGGGCGGCAAATTATTACGTATTTTGTCAGGTCGACTGTCGTACTTTGTTTAGTGGCGATATCGCTGGAAGAGTTTGTAGGGCGGCCATTTAAGAAGGTTGTTGTTGTTGTTAACGGTGATGATGATGATGATGATGATGATAAAACTGTACAATTGCGTCTATTACGACACGTGCGACTGGGCACGAAGAGGGAATATCCTTATTAATGATGATTGATTAGTATTTGCGTAGGAAATGATGTCTGGGAAAACAAGCGTCTTTTGTAAAGTGAAGTGTATAATTTATGGAATTGCTTTACAGGTGACAGGTACGCAGGTGATCTATATGCAATTGCAGTTCTTTTAAGAGTCTTCACTTGTGCAGAATTTAAAGTTGTTCACAAATAAAGCGAGATATGCTTACCAGTGAAGCTCATGACACGTGCACATGTATATGAGGCGTGTCGTGGGAAACCCGGACTTAATGCATCTGCGTAAAGTGTGAGACGCCTCATATACATGAAAACGTACACGATTATCATCTAGATGTACTCGGTAAATTGATTAAATATGGAGCACGGTGTCCGCTATAACTGTTTAACTAACACTGACGAGACCTTCAGTACGACAACAAATTTTAATGACTGAAGATGCAATTTGATTATGCATTTTGTACCAATGATGCTAGTACATTTTACATTGCAATGTAGCTGGTCCAGGGGTGCTATTCACAAGCATCTTCAGTTAAATTTTATTCTTGTCCTTAAATTTTGAAATTTCCTCAACTGCATAATTCTATAAAAAAAAAAAACAACAGTTTAGCGCAAAGGAACACTGAAAATAGCGTCATTATGAAAGTGTTATTTGAAAAATATCAACAACATATGCACTTGTAAATTAAGTAAAGAAATACAATACATTCAAAATTGCACTTACCTGAAAATATGAAAGAAAATACTTAATATGCTTTGTGAATGGCAGTCCTGAACTCCACATAGGACATGGTATGAAGTTCAGTGAGCCAGGGGCATCTTCTTCCAACAAGCGTCATGAGGCGTAAACATTTGTTTGTTTCAGATTACCCGACCTACCCTAAAAATGCCCCGACCCTAGAACATTTGATTGAGTTTGTAAGATTTTGTTTTGTTGTATATACTTCATTCCAATAATGAAATGGGTTGTGGATTTGATAGCATCCACTTGAAATCAATGTTTAATTATATTTCCAACATGTTTTGAGTATTCATACAGTGTAAGAATCTTCAAGTTGAATAATAATAAAAAAAATCCCTACCTATATACGCTAATTTTTGGGGCATTTAACCTGAAACAAACATAATTTGTTTTTAACGCCTGAACGTGTTTAACCCAGTTAAAAAGGAATACGAAGTGTTTCTGTACCAGCCATTGACCGACGTCTTTGAATTTGCAAATCAATAGGCTTAAATTGCCAAAGCATTCAATGGACTTGAATATCGTCAGACCTTTTGCATGTTATTGACAACGTGTATAATTATTTTAATATCAAATGCTATATAGATCAACATCGACTCGTTCAGTCAAGTACATATGAGGCGTATCGTGGGAAAACTGGGCTTAATGTCTGTGCGTAAAGTGTCGTCCTGAATCAGTCTGTGTAGTCCGCACAAGCTAATCCAGGAAGACACTTTCCGCCTACATTGGATTTATGTTTAGAAGAGACTTTCATGAAACAGAAAATACCATAAAAGCGGAAAGTGCCGTCCTGGATTAGCCTGTGCGGACTGCACAGGCTAATCCGGGACGACACTACACACATGCATTAAGCCCGATTTTCCTACGACACGCCTCAATTATTTAAATATTAAATATTATATAGATCAACACCGACTCTTTCAGTAAAGTCAATATTTGTTTGCGGCGTTCACAGCCGGGGTTCCGTGGGTACTCTATAATATCAACAGATCTTGTGTTCTAATCAATATTAAAAACATATTTTGACGAATGCATGAATAGAACTCATTTATACATTCTATACCTCAGAACTTACTGTATTGCATCGGCGTCTAGTATGCTGTCTTATCTGTTCAAATGTTCATAGTGTAATATCCAAGTAACAGTGCAAATTTGCACAGATCTGTGTTATTTGCTGTTCCCGTGACCTACTATCGGTAACATTTGGTGCGTTCTCATCGTCCGATAAATTGAAAATATATGTCACTCCCTGTACTCGAGTAAAGCTACTAAAAAGCTATACAGCAGTTTGATAAGGCAAACAGCGGTTCCCGGATTATGAGAAGAAAAGACACCAAGCAATTTATTTGATATTTAAACATATATAAAGTGCCAAAAGATACCAAACTTTGAACCAGTTTTATAGCGAGATCACGTGACCTCACTTTGTCGTTTTGTTTGGAAAGCTATCCCCATGTTTGACAAAGTAATGTGGAATTTTGTATCGGGATTATGAAAAATATTCATTAATCGTCTTTATTGTTATGGTCTGGGAATATTTATGATGTTCTGTTCGCAAAAAGAGGCCATTTAAGTATGAATTGATCATTACACTACCCAATTCAGTTTTGTTTGTTTACAATTAATGATGTATGAACTCTATATCGGATACTTTCTGAAGGTGGGGTATGGTAAAATTAATAAGGTCTACAGCGGCCGTTGATGAGTTCGAAAGAAAACATGAAAAACAGTTTATACGTACGATTGCGGTTAAATTGTTGGAGTTGATAAGTATATTTAGGATCAAATTGTTCATTGCATGGAATCCTGTTGTTGATTTTTGAGATTTGAAGATGTTGAAAACACGTTTAATTATTTTTCAGGTTTACCAGACATGAAAATATACAAGTGTTACCACTGCTAACTGCATTAATAAACATACATACATGTAGAGAAGTGTGTTAATGTAGAAAACTAGAAATGTGTCAGACACAGATCCCCCCGCAACACGACAATATTCACAGTCAAGGTAGCTCCCAAACACAAAAAAGGATCCATACTCATATTTATGGACAAAACATTAGAGAATATTAGGAATTAAGTACTCCAATAATATATATAAAATTTTAACCAGTTCAGCCCAGAAGATTACAGCAGTCAAATTTTCATTAAATTAAATTAGGGAGCCAATAATTGTATTCTAGTAACTGCGTGTAGTAATGTATTAAAGCAACCACTTACTCTAACTACTAAAGTACTAAAAATGACGATTATACTAAGACTTCGCTAAATACAGTCGGACCACTGATTGGTTTACAAACCCAAACTATATATATTTTACGTACAGAGCAGAGCCACGGTATAGGATCAGGGCGAACTTTTCAGGATAAAATTGGCTATTGGCGATATTTTAGTGGTAAAAAACGCACTTTAACGGATAAAAAACAAGAATGATGCTGTACGAAACGTCCAAAAATGAACATTTAAACTGATTAGTTAGATAGTTACACCACGGAACATTAGTATTTATTAGTTGTCAATATGAGTGTATACACGGTGAGTTTAAGTATTTGTTATCCCGAAATACGCTGCACAATATGATACTGTCTTAATTGTGCGAGTGGCCAAATATGCATGTTTGTTTAGTATTTTCCAGCAGATATATCGTTAACAATCAAGTTGTTTGTATAATATGGGTATCATGACATTCACTGTGAGGTTTTAATTTAAGTAAAGAATATCACTGTTTATTGCTGAGTGTAGATACAAAATGTCATCATCAACATAATGTAATACAGCGACATTTTCATGATAGGCTGAAACACACAGACCGCAATTATTTGCTTATTACTCCACGTTATTTAATAAGCTTTCAATGACTACTGCTGCATCAAAATAAAATAAAAACATTATTTATATCAAATATTGTCGACCCATACATACATATGTATATTTCAGTACAGTTTCTTTGGAATCTTGTCTGCGGTATGGTTTGTTTGTTTTGTTTGTTTGGTCCAACAGTATTTCAGTCATATAAGGGCGGTTAGTTAACCTACTCTCACTTTTTCTGGGCAAGCTTAGCCGATCTAAGCGGTTTACCAGTACCAAGTGCATACTGACTACTCTGTACTACATGTGTAGGCTACTGCTTATATGAATATGTTCTTCAAATAAAATTCCTCAACTTAAAACGCTAGGAATTACTGAACTTTCATCAATTTATATGAAGGATACCTGAGTACGATCATTTTGACTTCCAAATACTGACAAGACAGGTCATGAATAGAAATTTGGAATTGTTTTAAATGCACTAAACACAGAAAAATAAACCGCTGTTTACCTTACCTTCCCTTGCTGTTAACCTTACCATCATATTTGTCTGACCGCTGTAGACCTTATTAATTTTACCATACCCCAACTTCATAAAGTATACGATATAGTGGTCATACATCATTAATTGTAGACAAACAAAGCAGAATTGGGTAGTGTAATGAGTAATCCATACTCAAATGGCCTACTTTCGCGAACAGAACATCAGAAATGTCCTCAGACAATAAGAATTTGGACGATTAATAAATATTTCTCATAATCCCGATACAGAAATTCACATAACTTCGTCAGACATGGTGATAGCTAACCAAACAAAACGGCAAAGTGAGGTCACATGTTCTCGCTATAAAACTGGTTCAAAGTTCCTATCTTTCGGCTCTTTATATATGTTTAACTATATAATATATTAGCTTGGTGTCTTTTCTTCCCATAATGTATGCACCGCTGTGGACCTCATTAAACCGCTGTAGCTTTACTCGAGTACAGGAGGTGATATGTGATATACCGAATTAACTTGTTAAAAAGACATGATAGTTATTGAGTAAAATATTGAAGCAATTACCGACTTCTACAATTTTAAAGGTTTTGACTTACGAAAATAATTATTAAATCTATAAAACAACCCACTTTCTGTAGTTCTGCGGTTCTGAACATCACAACTTATCTCCTATATGGACTAACCAAGGTAAGGGAGTGAACCCCGTATGTTACTTGAAACTAAGTCTGACGTCAACCAATCCATGGCCGATTACTCATGGACAATACAATATGGTGGACTTACGAACATAACAGAACAGAACAGAACAGAACACGACATTTATTTCACCCAAGTATACAGCATACACAATACGGGCAATATAACAAAGCAAAATATTTAGTAACTTATTAACTTCCGATAATTTAACGTTCGACAAAATATAATAAACGATATACGGGGGGTACTTCCAATGATAGGATATATACAAGGATAATAATAATAATAATAATAATAATAATAATAATAATAATAATAATAATAATAATCATCATCATCATCATCATCATAATCATAGTCATAGTCATAATCATAATCATAATCATAATCATAATCGTAATCGTAATCATAATCATAATCATAGTCATAATCATCATCGTAATCATAATCATCATCGTAATCAACGTCATTATCATAGCTATAAAGAAACAAATAATAATACAATTCGATATGAACAATTTTTAGCCAGCAATGTAAGGATACTTTTTTAGTGGTTTGTGACCTTAGTTGTGCGGTGCTTTCTTTCCTTTAGCGCGCGGCGTTATAGATTGGAAAAGAAACACACAAAAAGCAAAACAAAAAAAAAAACAAAAAAAAACGTGTATTACAAGTTTTACATTTGCTTCAAAAAATTAATTAGTTCTTTTTACTTATATCAAGGGGAAGAGACAGTGTGCATTAGCCTTAATACATTGGAGCTATCTTCGTAGCGGAACAATGGGAGTTATTTTAATCGTAGTTTACGCTTGAGTGCACCAGTGACCAGCACACGAGGGCGATATGTAGACAACAAGGCAAGATGGTGGACCTATTATGTGAGGTAATTACTCTTAATCAGCTTTGTATAGCAGCGTGACATTTGATAATACCGTTAGTTTTAGGTCAATGAGGCAAATAAAAACTATGATTTGTATGCTACGTAAATTTAGATAAATTTTGTCAACAATTATTCCTATGGCACAGTTGATATATACATGTATCAAATTTAATTAAGGAGTAAGTATAATTATTATATCTATGACCTGAAAATATAAACATTTGCATCAAATTTTTATTATTTTTATTATTTAAAAAAAAATAATTTCCTGTTATTAATTACAAATATCTAGGCGCTGACAAGTATTGCAATAAACACAAAATTTGTTGTGACAGTAAAAAAACAACAACAAAAAAACAACAACAAAAACAACAACAACAAACAAACTGCAAAATACAAATCTTATGATTATATTGACACATAATAGTACCAAACGTACAAAGCAACAATAATTTACATTGCTCGGTTGATATATGCATAATTCATATTGAAATTATGGTATAGAATGCGATTAGTATATAGCCAGTAAAAGAAATACATTTGTGACGAGTCAAATGTTTGGAATTATTGGATACACAGATGCAAATAGTGACTAAAGTCACTTAAATTAGTATAACCAGTAAATATGTCAGTACATCAATAGAACATTATTAATTGTTTCAAGAAAACATTTGTAGCTGGTGGCATTGGTTAATTCAAGTAGTTATGCAGAAATATAACTACGCTTAAACTTGCTAAATATGAAGCGAATAAATTTGCTTGTATTTTTTAATTGTTGTAGGGAATCAGATGATAAGATTGTGTTAAGAGTAGCGTCATGAAGATCATGCCCTAGGAATTGTTCTCTTTCAGATTTAAAGAAATCACAGTTAAGTAGATAGTGATGTTCAGAGCCAACTTGACCAGCGGTACCAAGTATACATGTTCTTTCATCAAATGGGGTTCCGTCGTATCGACCGGTTTCAACTGGAAACCAGTGATAAGCAGTTCTGAATTTAAAGAGGTATGTATATTCAGTTTTTGTAAGTTTAATGAGGTAGTCTTCAAAGGATGGTGCTTGTTTGAAGCTTGTGTATATTTGTCCTTTATGTGTTTGTTGTAGTTGAGTGTGCCAATGGGTTTTAAATTGGGTTAATAATTTGGATTTGACTAAGCGGTGGATATTATTTTGGGTTGTCAGGAATTGGTTGTCCCATAAATGACTTAGGTTTACTGAGGTGAGAATTTCGTTAATTTTGTTGGCCCATTTAAAATTTGAATTTGGCAAGTTCATCATGTATTTATAGATTTGGAGAGAAAGTTTCTGATCATTGCCTATTAAGAGTCTGTTCCAGAAAGAGATCATTCGACATTTGATGTTAATTGCTATAGGGTATCTGCCAAGTTCTGATATAAAAAAAAGCCATTGGAGTTGATTTCCGAGCATTAGTAAGTTTTCTGACGAAGTTGTTATGAACGTTTTCCAAGATGTCAATGTTTTCAAAGCCGAAAATTTCAGAGCCTTTGGTTAAAATTTGTAAGACAGTATGATCAAATAGTTTCATAGTAAGATCAATTGGCAGGTCTGCGTTGTTGGCCCGCATATATAGGAGATGCATTGCTTTTGTTGCTTGCTCAGCTAAATGTTTTCTCGCATTAAGGAAAGAGCCATTGTTAGATAAGGTTATGCCTAGGTAGTGGTAGCGGTCAGTAATTTCTAAAGGATTGTTACCTAGTTTAAAATTAAAATTCTGTAGTTGTCTTGCACCAAATATTACAATTTTTGTTTTGTTTAAATTTATTTTTAGTTACCAATTATAATTTTAAAAGATGTCTAAACTATTTTGAAGATCTGATTTGGAGTCTGACAAAATCAACGTGTCATCGGCATAGAGTAGGATAAGTAGTGTGCTGGAACTAAGTTAACTTTTTTTTTTAGTTGATTGTAACCTTTGGTTGTCGACTTCCGGTTATTTTGTATTGTGCTCACCTAATCGTTGGAGCTTCGAGCGCATTTTGTCTCAATACCTCTAAAAGTCTAGTCCTAGTCCCTCACGGAGTAAGTTTCTGTATTCTATGTGTTTTATAAGTAATTTGTAACATTGTCTTTGCTTATTGTTAGTATTATTAACAGTGTTCTTATAAAAACTCAAAAGGCGATGTTTTCGTACCCATGCTTGTTCGTCCTTTTTATATATCTTTATAATTATCATAGATACTGGACTGGTAGAGTGAAACTGTAGATTATATAGGATTCAAATATAGATTTGAATCTTTTTTGTTAATGTACAGCTTAAGTAATATTTCTTTAGTTTTATATAGACATTTTTTTTTTTAAATATTATTATTCCTGTTTTGTATGTTTCAGTTTTCTACCATCACATACTTATTCGCAAGAATAAACGGGTTAACTAGGCGACGTCGTCTTGTTATTTTGCGTCACAAACGATGGTCGTAACAGTAGAAAATCCTGGGAATCGAGGCAACAGACTGTAAGAGTTAGACGTCTTCTGTTGAACCTTCCACTTCAGTCGCGTGGAAATGGCGGAAGGACGAGTTCGAGCCTTAACAGGGAAGGGGATGGAGGCCTTTCAACAGGCCACTATAAAATATTACCAAGCATTAACAACTACATGGAACGCTGTTGAGCAAATAATTAACACTGACATTATAGCAACAAGTGATGAGAAGTCATTACAGTCAATTGAAGTTGAACTTGGTGCTAGGGTACTGTTATACGAGAATAAATTGAAAGAATTCAAAGATTTCTTGTCAGCGTCAAGATCTGACGTGAGTTCAGAAACTGAAAAAGAACTGTGTGATTTACATGAAAACAGAATAAGCAAGCTTCATAGATTTAAAGACAAATTAATCAATGCAATCCAGTCAAAAATATCTGTGTTATCACCATTGCGAGCGAATTCGGAGCATTCTAGCAGTACTTCAAAGGCTAAAGCTGCTGTTGCCAAAGCTAGATTAGTATACGCACAGAAGGAAGCTGAATTGAAGAAGAAGGAAGCCTTACTGCAAGAAAAAAGGATGATTGCAGAAGCAGCTGCTGAAAGAGAAAAAAAGACACTTGAAGTAGAATTGGTGCTTTTGAAAGAAGAGCAGTCAGTTGCAGAGCTGAATGCTGAAGTTGAAGCTTTAGAGCTCGACGATGTCGAAAGTAAATCAGGCAACCTACATTTACCCACGCAAAATGTTGAAGACAAGGTTGTGACATTTGTAAACACTAACCAAGAATCCAGTTCACCTTGGAATAAAGATACGCAGCAAATTGAAACTGTTACAAAATTTCTTTTAAAGAAAGATTTGTCTATTTCTAGACTAACTTTGTTTAGTGATCTATCTCAGGACTATCATGGTTGGAAGAGTAGCTTTAAAACAGTGTGTAGAGACATGGACGTGTCTGCTAGGGAAGAAATCGATTTGTTGATCAAGTGGCTCGGTCAAGAATCGAAGAAACATGCCATTAGTATCAAATCTTCATGTTTTCACGATCAAGATATGGCATTAAAACTAGTTTGGGAGCGATTGGACGAGAGGTACGGAACTATTGAAGGTGTTTATGTAGCAATTATGAACAAACTTGATAATTTCCCTAAACTGAGTATGAAAGATTCTTTGAAACTGTATCAGCTAAGTGACACTATGCTAGAAATAAGAACTCTGAAAGCAAATCCAGTTTATAAAGATGCCCTCTCGTATTTTGATTCAAGTATTTGAATCAATCCTATTGTGCGAAAATTGCCAAACAACATGCAAGATAAGTGGATTACTGTAGCCAGTAATTACAAGAGTAAACATGACCAGATGTATCCACCATTCAGTGAATTCTGTGACTTCATCAAAAACCAAGCTAGAATTTCCAACGATCCCAGCTTCGCAAACTTCACTAGTGATCGAGTTTTCATTCCGCGCGAAGAAAGAGTTACTACAAACAGTTTCATGAAAAAACCTCGTGTAACGACTAACAAGACAGAAATAAAGCCACCAGCTCAGAACTTTGAGAACAAACTTGAGTGCATTATTCATAAGACAAACTCTCATTCATTGGAGAACTGCAGGGTGTTTAGAGAGAAGACTTTTAGCAATAAAGAACAGTTATTGAAGGACAATAAATTATGTTTTAAATGTTTTCAGGGGAATCATTTGTCGAAGGATTGTAACAAGAAACTTGTTTGTGACATTTGCAACATGTCACATAACACAGCAATGCATATCCACACTGCGACTGGTCAAGGCGGGGAGAAACGTACTGCGACCAATGAAAGTGTAGAGAAGTCTTTGCAGAACAGTTTGAATAATGTCAACTGTAAATGTGCTCAGATTGAAAATGCTACTGCATGCAAATCCTGTGCTAAAGTAGTTAAAGTCAAAGTCTACCATAAGGGTAAGAGTGACTATAAAATGGACATGTATGCGAAAATCGATGAGCAAAGCAATGGACTCTGGGATGTCCAGAACTATTCGACAAATTGAGAAGCTTTGTTAGCTTCAAGGAAGTTGGATACTCACTGACATCTTGTGGAGGACGTACCTCGACGTCCGGCAGAGTCGCAGACAATTTGGTCATTGAAGGTTTAGATGGTGTTCCGTACAATTTACCACAGGTATTGGAGTGTATGGATATCCCTAACAACAGAGAAGAAATCCCTACGCCAGATGTAGCCATGTCCTACGGACGTCTGAAGAATATTGCACCATATATTCCAGAGTTAGATAGTCAGGTGCCGATATTACTGTTGATTGGAAGGGATATGCCAGAAGCGCATCATGTGCATGAACAAATCATTGGAATATAAGGTCCTTATGCACAA
Source organism: Congeria kusceri (assembly GCA_027627225.1). Lineage (NCBI taxonomy): Eukaryota > Metazoa > Mollusca > Bivalvia > Myida > Dreissenidae > Congeria > Congeria kusceri. The sequence goes on along the minus strand of CM051032.1, from coordinate 6,999,007 downwards.
AGAATAAATTTAGGATGGGTGCTCATTGGAGAAACTTGTTTGGGATGTAAACACACACCAAACCAGACTGTGAAAGTTTTCAAGACTCATACTGAACGACGGAAAGCGAACCATATTTCCACCGTGCACTAGTAGATTTGATGTAAACATTGATGTGTATCAAAGTGACATTTTTGCTGTAACTCGAGAAGATAACAAAACTGGACTGTCTGGGGAAGATCGTGAATTCTTGCAAATTTTGCAAAGCAGTATGAGAAAGAATGAACATGGAAATTGGGAGGCCCCACTTCCTTTCCGTAACCCAAGACCAGAACTTCCCAATAATCGTAGTTTTGCCTTGAAGAGAGCGACGTTTTTGGACATTAATCTTCGCCGAAATAACACAAAAATGCAACATTTTGTAACTTTTATGCAAAAGGTTATTGATACCAAAGCCACAGAGGAAGCACCACCGTGCAAAGGCGAAGTATGGTATTTGCCAATATTTGGGGTGTACCACCCAAAGAAACCTGATAGAATTAGAGGAGTGTTTGACTCTTCAGCATTGTTCAATGGTTTGTCGCTGAATGCAGTTTTATTGCCAGGCCCAAACCTTACAAACAGTTTATTGGACATTTTGCTTCGATTTCGGAAGGAAACCTGCGCAATAATTGGGGACATAGAACAGATGTTTTATTCATTCATGGTGAAACCCGAAGACCGAGATTGTTTGCGCTTCTTTTGGTACAAAGACAATGACCCTACGCAGGATATGGTTGAGTATAGAATGTGTGCATATGTCTTTGGGAACAGCCCATCTCCTGCCATAGCTACATATGGGCTACGAAAAACTGTAGAAGATGCCGAAGAAGATGTTAAGAATTTTGTCGAACACAACTTTTATGTCGATGATGGACTTATCTCTTGTGTAAGTGCTGATGAAGCAGTAAACCTTATGAAACGAACCCAAGAAAGTCTAAAGACAGCCAATCTAAGACTTCACAAAATTGCTTCAAACGATCGGACTGTTATGCAACAGTTTCCTACAGTGGATCTACAAAGTGATCTCAGGAGTTTAAATTTTGACAATGACATGCTTCCCATCAAACAGTCGTTAGGTTTGTCATGGGACTTGAATACAGACTGCTTCAAATTTGAGGTAAATATGGAACTGAAACCAGTCACAAGAAGAGGGTTGTTATCTACAGTAAACAGCGTGTACGATCCGTTGGGATTCGTGTCTCCTGTCATAATCCGAGGCAAAATGATAATGCAAGGGATTGCGACAGGAACAAACTGGGATGAGCCTCTTAGTGAAGACCTTAGTAGCAAGTGGATGGAGTGGACCGACAATCTACACATCTTGTTGAACTTCATGGTACCACGCATGTTTACACCGGAGTCAACCAGCTTAATGAGTGACCCTGTATTGCTGATCTTTTCTGATGCATCAGAGAAAGCGATTAGTGCGGTCGCTTATTTGAAGTCAGGGAACCAGCCATTCATAGGTTTTGTCATGGAAAAAAGCAAAGTCGCACCGACCCATGGACATACTATTCCGCGATTAGAACTGTGTGCAGCACTTTTAGCTGCAGAAATTGGAGAAACCATACAGGAAGCTCTTCATGTACCCTTCAAGTCAGTAATGTACTTCACAGATAGTCGTGAAGTGCTCGGCTATATATATAACAAGACGAGACGTTTCTATAACTACGTAAGCAACCGAGTTCATAGGATACTTTGCCTTACCAAAGCAGAACAGTGGAACTATATCCATACGAAGTACAACCCAGCAGATGTAGGAAGTAGAGGCTGTTCAACTCTAGAACAGTTGAATATCTGGCTCTCTGGTCCCGTGTTATTTGCCGTTCGTAGTGATGAAGACTCATACTCGCTCATTGGAGCAAATGACGATAAAGAAATTCGCAAGGAAATTTTTGTTCGGAAAACAACAAGGTCATTTAAGAAAAGAGAAAAAAGCAACGGCGATAAATTTAGCCCTGTCTAACACCAATTTCTGAAATGAAGGACTCTGATATATAACCATTAGCAGAGACACTAGATTTAATATTATTATACATATTTTGAATTAATTGCAAAAATTTTCCATTTATGTCATGTTTGAGAAGTTTGTGCCATAGGCCGATTCGCCAGACTTTGTCGAATGCTTGAGAAAAATCTATGAAGGCGCAGAATAGTTTTTGTTTTATTTTTTCCAGTATTTCGATTAGTGAGTGTAACGTAAAGATATGGTCGGAGCATAAATAGCCTTTCCTGAAGCCAGCTTGATTTTCGTCTAAACTATTATTTTCATTTAGGAATTTGGTTAATCTGTCATTAAGTAAGGATGTGAAGAGTTTACCTAAACAGCTAAGAATAGTAATTGGTCTGTAGTTGTTTGGGTCTTTTGGGTTACCTTTGTTTTTAAATATGGGTATAATGATTCCATTCAGCCAGGTTTGTGGAATAAATCCAGTTTCCAGGACACAATTAAATAATTTACGGTATGTCATACATAAAAACATAGTTGTCTGGATTGTTTGCGTTCGTTTTGCCTGTTGTTGTAACCAAACATTATATTTCATTTGAGTATATCGCGATCTTTTAGTGATTTTAATCTCGTTGAATGTATATCAATTAAATATACTGAATAACCTGTCTGAACATCCATACATATATTTCGGATATTAGGACGTGTTGTTTACTATTGAATAAAATACACCAGAAATTTAGAAATGCTTATTTATAGTTATTTAAATACACTGTTCTATTATTTTAAATAATTAACAACAAATAATAAATTTCAATCTTATGTTACTAACGACCATTTTCCTTATTAAAATAATATGAATTGGTCAAACAAACTAAAAATAATAAATAAATAAAAATGATTAATTTATTGATATTAATAATTTATTTAAACTGTTATATTTTTTTTCAACGTGCAGTTTCCACTCCGCTGTTCATCTGTGCGATAACTATTGTATCTAATGGATTTCTCATGAGATTATTAAATGTCAAATGTAAAAAAAAGAACTTTCTACAATAAGAATTTTATATGAGTAAGCTATAAAATGTGAATATCAGCAGTGTGTAGCAAACAAATCAATAATGAGGACATCTTACAAACTTTGCAACATACCACAATCATGTGTTGTCCTTTTGAAAGGTGAAAGTAAACTTATTCTATGTTTAAAATGATAATATAATGATAAATGCATTACCTGCGCCTATGCTGCATCAAATTATTTCAGTGAAGATTTTAATGTAGATATGTTACTTTAGGTTGAAATGGTTGATTTGCAAATATATATAAATACTACTTCACATGTATACATTTATTGTGAAAGTAAACATGTTCAGTCATTAAAATATATTGTATGCAATAAATTGACAATTGTATTTCACTGAAGAACATTTATTGCACTTATGTAGATGCTTTGGTTTAGAAAAGATAAGAATCTATGTGTGAATTAACTGTGTTATTATTTGTTTGATTTGAATTATAATCAAATAAAGGTTTAAACAGTGTAATTAAAATTTGTTAATTATATGTATGCCCAAATAATATCACTTATAAGCTGGCATAAGTCTTATATATAATGATTTAGTCAATATTTCCAGTCATATCACTGTAATAAGAGTGATATGTACAGTGTTTCAGCCTTAAGTTTCAAGGCATTTTCATTAATTGTATAAATAAATTGCAATTTCCTTTCTCTGTAAGGCATGCCTACTTTTCCCCCTTCTTAATCATAATACCTAAGGTGTATATGATTTGTTTTTGTTTTTTAATACTGGTAATAATGAAACATAAATTAAAAAAACAACACCTGTGCAGAAGAACTTTTTTTTTTAAAATATATAACAGTCAATTTCAAGATCCTACACAAAATGAATCCAGCAATTTCTAAATGAATCAGCAACCTGAAAATAAATACAAAAACAAGAATTATACAGTAAGTTCTACTAGCATCAACTACTATTAACTAGATCAACACTGTTAATGACTAATGTATTTCCAAATG